>CM060840.1:7380000-8050000 GCA_030762175.1 Metallyticus violacea | reverse complement strand
GCAATAGTGGAAGGCGGAAGCACACGTAACAATACTTAGGAGCGGCGCGACTTTCAGTAATATAAGTTATTAATGTTTATGATAATTATTAGTCCATCCAAGCAGCTGGATTACAATCGATTCTTCAATTATGTAGTACTCTTATTTTTTGGCTTACTATTCTTTGTAATAGGGCGCTAATAAAATACAATTACACTGAAAGGAATAAAACAAATAAAACTTTTTAATTGTAACCGTTATTATATGTGAATTATTATAATTTCGCTCATTTTTTTAAAATTAAATATTTTTTCCAAACATTTTCCAAACACTTTTATGTATTCGCATATCATTTTGAGTCTCTAATTTCCTTTATTGTATGACCAAGAATATTGTAAGTTAATCACATTTTTACACATGGGCCGATCGAAATGTCTAATGGCATTGCTGTTCTTGTATTGGTGTCATATCAAATTGAGGTATTTTAATCAGTTTAACGTGTAATTTTATGGGATAAAGATGCTGTTAAGTCGAGAGGAGGGTGCTAAAGCAGTTGCCCTGTTGGAAGATGGACGGAGCGTGCGTTGAGTTACCCAGGTGTTACAAGTCAATGTCTCTACTATACAAAGGACATACTGAAGGTTCAGGAAATTATGACATCTGCCAGAGATGATCAATTTCTGTGGTAGCAAGTTTTGCGTGATCATCACACAACAACCATAGAAGCTCAAAATCGCTTGCAAAGGGCACCAGGAGTCAATGTCAGCTTGAGAACTGTCAGATTTGAAGAAGCACAGCTCGGTTCTAGAAGACCAACCAGAGGACCCTGTTCTGCTCACGGATGAGTCGAGGTTCAGCCGAAGATGACAGGGAAATGGAGAAAGATATGCCGCTTGCACCTTCTCATCGTCGATGGCTCTTTCAGGGAGGTTCCGTCATGGTGTGGGCTGGTACCAAAGTGGAAGACAGATAAAGTTGATTTTGTGAAGAACGGGGCCCTGAATGCAAACCGGTACATTGAGGAAAATTTCACAAAGCATTGGTTTTGTGTGTGTGTGTGTGTGTGTGTGTGTGTTATAGTTATACAAAAATACATTAAAGTTTATAAAAATGTGAGGTAAGATTTTCTAATTTTTTTGCCCGATTTCACATTGAATCGCCCATATACATAAAACACATTTAAGGTTTTAAAGTCATTATAAAAGTATTCTAATTATGTCTACAATTGCAAAACGTTTAATCCAATGGCGATAATATTCTTATATTTTTACAAATTCTGTTATTTCTAAGTTTCAGAAATGAACTAAGTGCAAATTGGAATAACGGAAGCGAGCTAGAAAATTACTTTCTTATATAAAATTTGAGCTGTAGCGAATGTTTCACAGATATCTGCCGGTTTTCCAATAGTACGCTTGCATTTTAAATTTCTGCAGGTTTAATACTACAAAGCCGATTAAAGAAATCCGATAACGCTTTTATGGAAATTCCTATAATGCCGTTCGATACACCCGATTTCTGCAGAACCAGCTCTTTTCCCGTTTTAGTATCAGTTTAGTAAATGCTGTCATCACACCTTTCGTGTGGGTTTTATATACTGCAATATAAAATGGCATTAAACTCTGTTAGGTTATAATTACGGGACAATATTGGCAAGTTTTTGTCCTAATATGGTAAAAGCTACTCCATCTCAAAACTATTCTCTGAACACAATGCCGCAAACGAACTCTAAACCTAAATGGAACGTAACTTAATATGAAACGTGTACTTTTTTATAATTTTTGTTCCAACAACTGAGATAGCAAAAGAATGCTCTGAATGAGGGTAATTTCCTCCTCCGTAACGTTAGCTTATACGCATACCATACACACTTATTTACTTATACAATGCGATCAATAATGTTTTCCCTGCTGTCCGGGGTTTTTCCTATAAACGAGCCCCCACTCGTTTGCCTGCTTGCTTACTTGTTGACCTTGCTGACTATCGCAGTCTTAGCGCAGCTATTCCCGGTATGTGTTGCGTTGTTCGTTTCTTAATTCGATAGGATACATGAAGTGCATTACAACGGCTCAGCGTGTTTTTCAGCGTGTGTTAGCTGAGTTGTGAAATAATCATAGGACCCCCTTTTTTTTAGCATACAGTTGATTCTGTTACTTATGTGAATACAAAACTAACAATTTTTATCAGAAAATTAACCAATAGGTAGCGTGAGCATAATTTTTATCAACGTAACTCTGCCACAGCTCACACTGCAAATCATTCCATGAGAGCAATTGACAATGTGTTTCCAGAAGACAGACTTATTAGTAGGGATTTGTGGCTCCCTCACTCCCCCTTTTTAACAACCTGCGATTATTATCTCTAGGGTAAATTAAAATATGTCGTATCCAAGACGAACTCGTACACCATACAAGAACTCAAAGATAATACTCGTCAGGAAATTGTTCGGATTTCTCAAAATGAACTACAGCGAGTGATGAATAATTTTGTAAAGAGATGTCAAAAAGGGTGAAGAATGAAGGCGGGCAGTTTTAACACCTCATTTGATAATTTGGTACGTAACGAACCTCTGTGTATTGTTCTTTTTCTTTAGCTCCTGGGTTCAAATCCCACACTTCATTTATGCTTTTCTTTTTTAATTGTTGGTTTTGTAAATGTAGAACATGTTCCCTTAATATCATGTTATATTTTAACATATCATCGTTTTTACGACATTACCTATGCATGTACAAACACGTAATAACAAACTAACATATTCTTTACAAATAATAAATACATGAACAGAAACATTTGTCTTCTAAAGTGAAAACACTAATTCATATCGGGTGTATGAACCCTCAGCATGTATAGCTACCCTCAATCTTCGGGACATCAGATTTCCACAGTAGTGTGGACCAGAGGCTACAGCATCCCAGACTTCTTGAATTTGTGCCCATAAGTCATTTTTTTGTCCTTTGTGTATGTTCAGGGAATGTGTGTGCATCATGTTGCATGTAGATAGAATAAATACTGAAGTAAATATAATAAATAAATATAATAAAATTCATATATATAATATGTCAACGTTATATGGGAAATAATATTACGAAATAATTTGTCACACTATGTTACAAATGTTTAATGCCGGGAGGCGAGCCTGCGCTCTTAACCACAGCATCACTGCACACTCTGCTACAGAGCTAACAGCACACATATATACTAGACAGCGTCTTTAGTGCATGTCATATAACATAACTGCTGCTGTGACAACACAGCCTTGCTGGTTACCGCTATAACGAGTAGGACTTTTATCAAGCTCTTTATATTGACTTGACTTTTACAGTTGTCTCCCTCATAATGAGACGCTCCTTAAAAACTAAATATCACGCAATTACACGCCTCTTACTAACTATCATCGATACTGCTTCTCTCAGCTAATGTAAATGTCTTCAGAGAAAGAGAGATGGCAGCAATAGTTTTCCATAAAGCGCTCAATCCTCCAGGTCTCAATTTATCTTTATGCAGGCCTTGTCTTGTAGGTTTATGATGCTTCTTTTGTTCTCACGTCATCTTTTTTCCCCCCATTTGTTCTTTTGATAGGCAACTTATTTCAGCTGTTTTTGTTTTTTGCACTTTATCGTCCTGCCAGTTACACTGTTGCCGCCTTAGTCAGTCAACTCTCAGTTTCTTTGTTTACTTCCTCCCTTAAACTGAAGAAGAGCCTAACAGACTTGAAAGATTTACTTTTTGTGTGTTACTTATCTAAATGGACACCTAGTTCAGCCCGTATATACTCGAAAGAGAAGCTTTTTATTTGTACTTTCATTGAGAAACCTGCATATATAATATAGAGTAACCCTTGGAACAATATAGGTAAAATAACAAGAACTACAGAATCAGAAAAATAAAAACACTTAAATAGTAACACAAGCGATTCGAAATAGCGCCTTCACAAAACCCTTATCTGTTAAGATTGCAGCTGTAACTTGCTCTCCGCTGTGTTCAGTTGTAGGTAGTAGAGTAGTAATGCAAAAAGTTTAGTTCATCCGGAGCTAATTTGGAGAAAATGTATTTTTAATGACTTATATTTAATTAATTAATTAACTGAGCGGGGTGACTCAGGTGGGCACTCTCGAGACTCGCATTCGGGAGGTTTTGGGTTCAATTCCCGTAGGGTTGTCTTTCCTGACCTTGGGTTTCATGGCTTTCCCTGGTTATTTAGGGGAATGCTGGGACGAATTTTCTTCTTTACCATTTCCTTTCACTTCATTCCATAGCATGAGTCACAGGGCCGGAAGCATTGGGCGAGACGGGCTGGTGCCTTGTGGCGTAGCGGTGACTTGCGCTTAGGAAACCTTCTCGTTCTTATGCTTGGAGGTGTCTCCTTAGGGGCTTATGTACTCCTTCTCCATAGGGCAGCAGAAAAAGTACCATAGTATCACTACAAAGCTTACCTATGAAGGAAAATACAGCACTATCCTGTTTAAAGGAATTGATCTTTCTTTGTTAAAGATACTCCCCTTTATAAAATATAAGAACTGGGGAAAGAAAGAATGTTGTGTTATTTAAAATATTGTGAAACTTTTGTAACAATGCTGGCAAAAAGATTTCTTTAATTTAAAAATATAAGAGGTATAATTATTTATACAAACATTATTGATTTATTCAAATTTTACAAAAAAAAATACATTTCCAATTTAGAGAACAAAAGATATGAATATCATTTTACTGATGCCTCCATAATTTGGAACGCTATTGTGTGCGTAATCCCGTCGAGTGGGGAATTAACAAGGGATGAAGCGCCCCCATTTGAATGAGCATCCCCTGGTTACCTGAGAATCCAATTTCTGAGGTTTATTACCAGCCTGGGAGATGAAACTGTTGCAAATATTATTGTGGAATAAATTGCTGCCCTTTTTTACATCCACTGGTTGTTAGTTATCTATGCATATCGAATGTGCTTAAACGCAAATTACTTTATTCTCGTGATGAAGAATAATTGGCGTCTATTACAAACGCACTAGGGAGTTCAGTAAATTAGAAACCGCCATTTTATGAATGTATAATATAAGCACGTGCTTGATTTGAATTATGGTACAACTGTAGTTGTTGTTGTCTGCATCTGAATGTAATTGCAAGGATTGCTTCCTTGGGAAGGGATGCAAAGCGCAGATTTACGGCACGTAAATGAACTTCAAGTCTGAAAGAAGAGGCCTCTGAGCAAAATTTATCGGCCGTTTCACGTCCTGATTTTAATGGAACGCTGATGACCTGAGATGTTAAAGAGCGTCAGTAAATAAAACAAATACTACTGCTATTACATGTGAATGTAATTTAAATGTTGTCAGGCAGCTTTGCTATCTCAATTTAATTCTGCTGTATGAAAATACTTGTAGCACTGTAAGGCTCTTTATAGTGTTTCTGTATATGAAATAATATCAACACAAGAGTGGAGCCAAGTCCGGTAATTTTAAAATCTACAGTACTAATACTATAACTAAACCAGCACTAGGGCTTTTTAACTGTAACCTATAAATTAAATTTACAATTCCTACTGGTATCCTTTTTATACTTCATTTATATTTCGACGTACTTTTTTATATCTTAACTTTTACAGTTAATTATGTTTATAATTTATTTTTATTCAGTTTACTATGTAAAATCTTCATTTTCCGGGCTACTTCCCACCGGAATTCCAGGCAACAGGATCTGGACATCAATGGAGTTGCTGCCGGTGTCAAGCAGCAGCTATACTGGACCATGGTGTGTTGACAGTGCAGTTTCCCTCTTTTTCCTTCATCTTCTTCTACTTTTCAACTTTTATCCGTACCTTGATCATAGATTTGGATTGGTCGTTGTTGCTTTTTCCTTCTGCGCTTCTTCTTTATTCCTTTTCCACTTTTTCCACTTATCTTCTTCTGTTAATTCTGCTCCCTTCTTCTGTTTAGTCTGGGTGTTATCCTCGTAGTTTTAACTGAATCTTTTTTAATATAAAGTTCTTGTTTTCCTGATTCTCTGGGATTTTCTAGGGGAGTATCCGATTTCTGATAGTTGGATTTTCTCTCTTATTTGATTTTAATTGTTTATACACTCTTCTGTCCCTTTACACGATATTTTATTTGTTAAACTGTTCAATACCCTAAAAACATCTTGATCTCTCATGATGCTCCAAATGCATTTCCCTGCAAGTAGCCATCTTTTCTCAGTTACAATTGACTGCAATGTAAAATGTAGTGAAAAATGTAATGATGATGGCTCTAGATCATTCTCGGGGAAAAATTCTGAAAACTGTTGCACTACATTGATTTTCTCTAAAATGAAGATGACTAGTTGTCGAGTGTATCTAGGAAAACAAGTTTGGCTTGTTGGCAAAGCACATTTCTTTAGTAAAAGGCCAGACAGTCATACTTTCATGTGACACCATCATATTGTAAGTAGCTGTTTTTCACACATTTGTTCTATGTCACGGCAAAATATTGGACAAGCTGTAGGCTTTACGAGTATCACTCACGCCACACCGTGTGTAGCAGCTGTTCATGTGCCACTCAAGGGTGTCCTCTATTCTGTTTGACATAGGCACTTGTTTGAAGCCACGCTTCACCTGGTTACCATGTAATGTCTGTAATAGTTCATCGTGTCCAAATCACATTCTGGAAGCATTCACAATATGCCACTCTGTTCCGTACTTCTAGGAGCCTTCCTGCAAGACGGTAACGCTGTGAGCCGCTCCCTGACAGGTTGGATAAGACAAACCGGTCTTCTGATTTCTTTAGCGATTGTTCCCAAAGCTGTTCTACTTCTGCCACTGTTTCGTTTGACACTGGTAATTTGCCGCCCGCACGGATGTCCAGAACGCTTCCAGTCTTCCCTGAAAACGCTCAAAAAATTTGCAGTTTTCTTTTTTACTGCTTGTTTCGTAAGCGGATAGTTTTTTTAATTGTTTGAGGCATTTTTTTTTGGACATTTATACCATTCTGAGATATGAGCAGAGCCCGGAAGTACAGGAATTTAATTTTGTTAAAATAATCAGGGAAAAATGTATTTTTTAAAGTGAAAACACAGAGTAATATCACTCCTTATTAATGAATATAAATATTTATGATACTTAATCATTTCTTTATCACATAATTAACATACTTAAGTTTACTTTTCTTGGTTACAAGCAACAAGATTTTTTGTCAAGGTATCCACTGTCATAGCCGCTTGTCAGAGAGAACATTTTTCATCATGGAAAAAGAACGTTCTACTTCCACTGAATTGATCCGAGCATATTTAAAACAAACTATTTCGGAAGAACGCACCAGTTACAACAGAACATTCAACTTTCAAGACATCATGGATATGTTGATCAAGACAAAGAAAAGTAGTTTTGAATAGTCCTGGCGAATGAACAAAAGATGCGCAGTGGTTTCTAGTCGATTTATTTTCTATAGGGTAATCAGATTAGTGTCTCTCTTACTTCCGTACTGAACATATTGTGTTATTGCACAGTTGTACCATCCTGAAATTGGGGTTCCCGAGAAAAGAGAAATGGAATCGAAATAGAAAGAAAGAAAAACAAGATAAATAATTAAGGAAAGAATAGGAGGTTTCTTACAGCCATACAATCTGGGGGTTATGAAGGTAGGAAATAGTGTTACAATTGATGTTACGGGAATCTTTATCTTGAGGATAAAGTACAATGAAAAAAATGTGTATAATGATGTTTCAGTTCTGATTGTAATTTAAGGGTATTGTTTGTGTGTAGATATTAAATTGTAATGTTAATCGTGGAAATAAATTCATTCATTCATTCACTCAAACAGCTGTACCTCTCTCGTCTTTTTGCTTGCAATTGTTTCATAGTTTTGTGCAGCTGAGAAATTTCCTATAATTGTTTCGCGCGGATTAATACAAACTAATTCTCCAGGACTATTCAAAACTACAGTGCTTCCCTCGTCCTCTCTATTTCCTGGTATTCGTATTCCAGAGGTACCTTTCATTCCTTTCGCAAATGAAGATCCTGCTATTTAAAGGGCTTTAGTGAATGGGTTGAGGAGAAAGTGTTTTAACTGCTTGAAAAGAAATAATTGTATAACAAAATTTCTCAATAGATATTTTTGGGAGGTGAATATACCATTTAATTTATATAATCATTCACCTCGATTTACTGAAATTCTTTATGTATTTTTAAATGCGCAAATAATCACACAAAAAAGTTTTAATTCTTAACACAGCAAAATGTACGGAAACATTCTTTTCTATCTGACTCTTAAAATACCCACACAGACAAAACAGGCGTTTTGCCTAACTTCCGGGCTGTCATTACCTTGTTTCAGTTGTCTTCAATTTGTTACCAATGAGTTTACATGACAAAATAAAACATTAAATCTCATAAGTCGTTTCGATTTTGGTCTTCATTTGTTCAACTGTTAATTAAAATGCTGAACTGGGTAATCATACCTTTAAATGCATTTTATGTACATGTTACTTTATTTTTATCGTTTTATTTGCTAAATAGTCAAAATAACTACAGATTATATCAAGATAAATTGACTTGCAAATCTCGTTATACGAGGGTAGGTTCATAAGTTTTCCGACCTAACAATTATCTAGGAATGATAAAGTATATATATATATATATATATTTCACTTTTCAATATAGTTACCCTTTATTGCATTACACTTCTCACATATTTGAATTAACATTTTAATAACATTTTAATAACCTGTCTACAAAATGGGCATAAACAGCATCCATCACTTCTTCGTCAAACTCAAATTTCCTTCCTCGAAAGTCCTTCTTCAGTTTTGAGAAGGGAAATAGTCACCGGGAGCTAGGTCTGGGCATGAGGGTGGATGGTCGATCTGCTTGAAGTCACATTTCTTCACAGCTTCCTTTGTCAACAAGAGCTGTGTGTACAGGCGCATTGTCGTAATGAAGGCGCACACCACCACTCAGCTTTCCTCGCCTCTTCTCTTTGATGACAGCACGTAGTCTGTGCAGTAGACCAGCATAGTTCTCCCCATTTACTGCGGTGTTTCTCTCCTTGAAGTCAATGGAGAGCATTCCTTCACAGCACCAAAAGATTGTGGCCATGATCTTCTTGGTTGAGTGAGTGACCTTGGCCTTTAGAGGCGGTTCTTCGCCAGGTTTCCGCCACTCCATTGATTCTCATTTGGACAAGGGATCATAGTAGAGGACAATAGTTTCATCTCCTGTAACAATGGTTTGCAAACCTTCTCTCTCGTTGCCAGAGCAGAGCTCCAAAAATGTCTGACAACAGATGACTCGTTGCTGCTTTTGGACCGAAGAAAGAAGTCTAGGCACCCATCTTGCACTAACCTTATTCATGTTTAAATGTTCATGAATAATTCGAAAGACTGTTGTTTTAGAAAGGCCTAAGCTTGCTGCTATTTCTGTAACTTTGAGCCGTCGGTCTTCCATAATTTCTCCTTCCACAAGAGCGATGTTTTCAGGAGTGAGCACCTCCAAGAGCCGACCTGCACCCTCTTCGCCTTCAATGCTTTCTCGACCCATTCGAAAAAGTTTGGCTCATTCTTTTACGGGGGGGATGCTTCCCCATATAAAACCGTCAAATTGTTGTTTAATTTCATTTGGAGTAAGCACTTCTTTTGTAAAGAACTTAATAACAGCTCGAAACTCCATTTTGAACATGTCACAATCTTCTACACATAGCCTTTTTATGCAACTATATCTGAACAACTGGACACAGTGGAGCGGAAGTTACAGCTGCAATTATTTACTTAACAGATGAGGTATGACACCAGATAAGACTTTTGTGAAGGAGATAATCCTTATCAGCGAGGCCGGAAACTTATGGATCTAATTTCATATGACAACAGGGCAATGATGTTCAGGTTATAAAGTCGTTCGTTATTGTTTGGCCTTAACCTAATTACCTAACACGGTGTTATCTCTATCGTGAGAATGTTCCCTTTTAGCTGCATCATTTTAAACACAATCTCACAAGAGACTAGGAGGGCTCTTCTGTGTACATTTTTTATTAAACTCATTAAGTAAAATGTTAGTGCTGACAGAAGAAGTCTCGTAAACCATTCCTCAGTTCATTTTCACCTCATTAGTGAACCTGTTTATGCAGAACTCCTAACCAGATGCAACTTTTCGCATAGAAAATTCCCCAGGAGAGTGAGGGTTGCAGGCAGAACAAATAACGAACAGTGTTTTGCTGTGTGAATGCACAGATGGCATCGCCTTGCCTGTAGACCCCTCCGGGGACGGAAGACGTGTCAAGTAGTTGAATTAGAACAACCCTGGGGATATTATGAGCAGCTATGGCATGTAAATCCGGGATAAAGTTCTTCGTTTGTGTGACAGCGTAGTGTCATAACGAGTTGGCTCCAGAGGAATTCTAAATTATCTGGGGCGTGAAATGCCGCTCTAGGGAAAATGTGGATTCCTTTTAGAGGTGAATTAGAACAGGTCGGTCACATCTGCTGTTTAAATCACCCAGGGTAGTGGGTGTGAAATTTCCCACCTATTGTTTCTACTAAATGTCGTTCTTGGCATTCATGCCATTCTGCTAAATTAATATACACTCATGAACCAAAAAAACCGGACACTTGTATATATTGTTATATTTTGTTCTTAATTATTTTAAAATGACAATTTAAGCAAAAGCTTTCTTTATTAAGCACCTTAAATTACAACAATAGAAACAAAAAATTAACTCCGGCTGGAAAAGTTGCAAAGGACGTAAAACAATGTCAAGTTTTGTTTTAACACATTTTTAGATGCTTGAAACATTAAAAAGGAACATTAAAAACGAACGTCACCTCCTCCGGCCTGAATAACTGTATTTATACGTTTTGGCATCCTCTCGATCGGGTTAGCAATTACTTCTTCAGGAATATGCTCCTATTATTCAAGAAGTGCTCGCCTCAACTCCTGTAAAGTTTCGGGCAGCGGCAATCTCATCTTAACACGCCGTTCCAACGTGTCCTACACGTGTTCAAGCGTATTCGTGTCAAGACTCACGGTAAAACATGAATTCCCACTTCTTGGATCACGTGCGCAATATGCAGGCGTGCATTTTCGTGCATTAAAAGAAAGTTATCGCCTTTAAACAGTACAACATGATTAGCCAAACATTCATTAATGTATCTATCAGCTGTTAGACTTCCATTCTTTACTAAAATTAACTCAGTACTTGCATCCATAGACACTCCTGCCCAAACCCTCACTCCACCATCTCCAAATGTAACTTTTCGGAAATACAGCATTGTGCAAATCGTTCTCCCCTCCTTCTCCAAACTCTTTCACGTCCATCAAGTGAGAGCAGATTGAAGGAGGACTCGTCTATGAACAGAACACAGCTCTCCTGTTCATTTCTCCAACCCCTATGATAATTTGCAAAAGTAATCGTTCAAATCGATACATTCTGAGCAAACTGGGACAATTTGCAAGTCTACTTGATATCAGTTCACTTGTTTTCAACCTTCTTCTAACCTTTTTGGCCGGTATCGGGTGTCCATGCATGTTAACAAATTGCTGGGCTACAGTCATAGCTGGCAGCTTGCACTCTCTAAGAACTGTCAACACCATGTACGGTCTTCATTTTGATTTGTAGGTCTAGGACGACCCTAACCTGGTCTTCTGGTATATACCAGCGTCTCTTTAAACCGTTTTATGGTATCGTGGACTGTGCTTCTAGCCATATTCATTACATTTGCAATGTAACGTTCACTACGTCCATCATTGTTTAGGGCTACATTTACATTCAAAACATGTAAAAATAAGGAACTTATAATAATGAAGCACAAAGTAGTTAAGACAAATTTGCTGTATCTGATACTTTATACACATAATTGGAATATTCGGTTACAATGGCTTGTTTATAAAACAAAAACATTCAACATAGCCCACATGTCTCCATGACAACAAACGACTATGATTTTATGACAAGCACATACAAAAATATAATTTTTTCTACTTTCAGTATTAAAAAGTCGGTCCTGGTGGTGTAGTGGTTACCATACTTGCCTCCTACACTCAAGAACGCGGGTTTGAACCCGGCCAGGACCGATGGATTTTTTCGGGCGTAAAAATCCTAAGTATGGCTTCCTTCGGAAGGGAAGGAAAGCCGTGGGTCCAGTGTCGTACATTTGCGGCACGAAAAAGAACCTCAAGCCTGAAAAAGAGGCCTCTGAGCAAAATTTATCGGCCGTTTCACGCCTTGAGTTGCATGGGACGCTGATGACCTGAGATGTTAAAGAGCGTCCATAAATAAATCAATCAAAGAAAAAAAGTATTAAAAAAACGGATTTCTATTCATGTTTCCCAAGTTTTTCCTTATTGTCCCATTCAAAACATACTATTTCTATTACTGATAATGGTCATTTGCTTGAAAGCTCTTATGTTGAATAAATTGAGAGTTGACTTTCACTTTGTAGCTATTGCAGTTATAAACATGAAAAGATTTTTGAAAATGTCTTCAAATCTCCTTCGACCCTACCTATTAGCTACATAACAACGACAATATATAGTCTGTTAACCAGAAAAAATTAGGAACACATGTTTATACCAAAATCCCAAAATAAACATTGATTCAATGTGATTTTTGGCTGTTTGTAATTATAGATTGAAGAATTGTGTAAAATTAGAATAGACATTCTGACAAACAAAATATATATGCGTGCGTACATGCGCGCGCGTGGATTTTTGTGCATGCGCGCGCTTTTTTTTTTTTTTTTTTTTTTTTTTTTTTTAAATAAGGAAGCATGCGATACTTACTGCTGCAAAATGAAAAAATGGATGCCGTGTTTGCTAACGATTGACCAGAAAAGAGAACGGGTTTTCACTTCCGTGCAAAATTTGGAGCTGTTTGAGTCTAGTTGAATTCGGGGAGAGTGTGTGACAGTGGACAAAAATGTGGTTGCACCACTACACGCCGGAAATGAGGAGCAGTAGAAACAAAATGGTTGTAACTGGAGAAACCGTTCCATAGAAGGCAAATACAACCCCCTCAGCAGGAAACGTGATGACAAATGTATGTTTGGATTGCCAAAGTGTAATTTTGATCGATTCTCTCGAAAAATCAAAATCATAACGGCTGAATATTTCGCTATGCTACTGAAGCAATTAATCGATCAAGAAGAATCGTCCTTGTTTGGCAAAGAAAAAGGTTCTGTTCTATCATGAAAGCGCGCCAGTGTACAGTCGTGATTGTTGGACTTGGCATGAAATTCTTCCGCATCCGGATTTGGTCGGACTATTTCTTGTTCCCCAACAGGAAGAAATGGCTAGCAGGAAAGAAATTCACATAAAATGAAGAGGCTGTTACCGACAAGAATGTGTATTTTGCAGACCTGAAGAAATCGCATTTTATGGATGGGATAAGCTTATTAGAACATCGCTGGAAACGAGTACATACATTTGGAGGGGAAAAAAATATATTTAGAATTATTTTTTTAAATAGTTGTTTTTTCTTTATTTTTAATGGACTTGTAGAACAACTTTCGCATACAATTTTCTGAAAAATAGTTCCGTATACATTACTTTACGCAAGGGTGTATCATGGCATATTATTTGTAAGTATGTATTGCACGGAAAAGCTCTCCTCAGTTTTATTGCATCTCGGTTGGAAACACTCTCCTTTTAATTAGTTTTAGTAAATAGTTGCTGAACTCACGAACAAAACACGCCTGACTGATGTTTCGTAAAACAGAAGATGAATAGACATAATCTGTGTGGTCTCGGCACTTTCTGCAGGTAAAGAACGAAACTGTGTTCTCGTTAGCGAACGAAGAAGGCCTTGGGTGGTCCTCTTGACTCGCTCTACTACGCGTCGCCATGACGACGAATGTGTTTTGTTTTATTCCGTAGAAGGCATTTGTCAGAGTTCTTGGTCTGGCTCCAGCTGATGTTCTTGTACTGGAGGCTAATCCTGAAAAATTGGTGTGCACTGGACCTTGTGTAGAGATGCCACATCATTTCTGAAGCCAGCTGTTCCTCTCCCAAATGTGAGGACGGTGACACAGAATAATTGCTGGTCACAGTGAAGTCTAGTAAATAACGGGATATAACCTTTATCTTCATCCTAAAACTGGGCTTTTAAATACTTTTTAGGTGCGTTTAATGCAATTTTTATTATTTGATCCTTTAGGTGACAAAGAACATTCATTAATTATATCTTACCTAGCTATTAAGTATTGCCGGCGACAATGACAGTTTATAATATTGCTCAGTAATTTTTTATTATTTTTATTTACTTTTTTAATGGTGTTTAGCGCCCGTTTTTACTATTGAGGCACCACAGGCGGTGAACACTGTTGATACATGAGATGAAATGATAAATTGGGAAAGAATTTATTTTTAAAGAAGGAAACGTTCCAGCCCTAAGTTTAGGGTACCTCCCTGGCATTTGCCATTTATGAGGAGGACTAAGAAAACCTGGAAAAATCCGTCAGTCAGGCAGGACCATCCCTGCTGGATTCGAACCCCAGACCTCCCGCTCACGAGTCCGCGCCTTAACGACTTCAACCACCCGTGGACGTTTTTTATTTAATGGAGAATGCAGCACTTAATGAGTGTTTAACTCAAAATGCACATTTGCCTATTTCATTCGATGATCAAGAAACGTTTAATATTAAGAGAGTATTTATAAGTTTTAACAGGAACTCAAATTTAATTAGATATTTTATAAATTTGTTACCTATGCAAGTTCTGAAAGAAATAACTATTAATTTTTCGTGTTAGTAATTGATTCAACCTGTCCTAATAACGGACCTTTGCAAGCTGTCCTTAATTGAGTTATTGATATATATTATAGAATATCGTAAGCTATTTTGCTGTTGTCTAGAAAATGTTAGAGTATACCTGTTATATTTTATTTCCTTATTTGCAAATCTGTAACAATTTAATAATAATAAATTATATTATTATTATTTGCGGGGATAATGTTGTTGCAATAGCACCTGGATGATAGAAAACATTTAGCACTTTTGAGGTGAAATTTAGCTTGTTTTTGGCACCAGTTTAGCCTGTTCTTTAGTTCAATAGTTGGCAACACTGTTTATATATATTGCTATTTAATCATCAATCTAACACTTACAAAAACTGCACTGGCTTGTGACAATTCCTTGTTGTTCATTCTCAAAACTTTCAGTGTGACCCTCAAACAACTTAAATCCATATAAATTCTTGTGAAAATGTACCCCATTTCTTCTCGAAATAGGGCATTTACAGAAAACTACGGAAGAAGTCTTTGTGTCGTAAAAAGGAATAAAAAAAAAAAGCGGGGAAGTGTGCGGTGTTTTGGAGAGAAGCTGGTGTTAAAAATGTGTATTTATATTTAAAATTCGTGCGGGGTGGAATACTACGGCGCATTTGCATCAGAAACGGGAGCTGCGGTTTAGAAAGACAGTTTAAGCAACGGAAAGGCATAGTCCCCTCGCCAGATTATGCAAACCAACGCTGTTAACATGGAGTGGAAGAAGCCCGTCTTAGCAACAAGCAGTTTTTTTTATCTACACAATATCAGCTTAGCAGCACGCTAAAGTTGGTCTATAGGACTTGAGGATAAGGCGCTGTAACCATCAAGCTTTGTATGTGGAGAAGTGTAATTTGGATATTTATTTTTATCGGAACAGAATTCAAATATATATAAGGGTTTTTAGTAAATGATGTGTGTTACACAAATCAATATCTTCTATTAAAGAATGGGATAACATTTAATCCTCCTCCCACCCCCAACTCTGAATAAAATTCCGATGCTAGAGAAATGAAATGGAGCCTTATCAAAAACTACTGTGGGCTTTTTACTCCATAATTAATGTACACGCTGTTCACAAATTTCCGATTATCAAATAAATTTAGTGACCGCTACGTGTGGACGAGGTCGTGAGCGGAAGGTCTGGGATTCGATTCCCACCAAAACCGTCCTTTCAAACTGAGGTTTTTTCCAGGTTTACCTCAGTCCTCATAAATGGCAAATGCCGGGGATGTACCCTAAACTTAGACCTGGAAAGCTTCCCTCCTTTTCCAGTTTTATCATTTCATTTAATGTACCATCAGTGTCCACCGCTTGTGGTGCCTCAGTAGTAAAAACGGGCATTAAACACTATTAAAATAAATAAATAAATAAATTGGATCAAGGGGAATGATATGTAAAGTATAACAAACTGTACGAAGAAAGAGGGGCGAAGCAGAAATTAAGATGTCAGCGCCATTTCGTATAATCCCCACGTTTTCCTCATTAACACAGGAAAAGGCTGCGAGTGCCATCAAATGTTTACAAAGTTATCAGCCATTGGCAGTCTACGTGGAGTTGTTTCGATTGACCGCGCGGGGGAGGGCGTTAGTTATTTGACCTTTAAGAGGATACCGTATCTATGATAGTTATCTTGGGAAACTTTTGAAGTTGATTGAAACAGATTCCCTACTATGATGAACCGAGGTCACCGATTTTCTAGCCCCACAGCATACGAGGAGGAGTTATTTGCTGTGTCGGAAACTGAGTGGCATGGGATGCTTCCAGAAGTGATTCCAGAAGATGGAATGGTGCATACAGTGTCAGTGAGAATATTTTGAGAAACTGGGGTAAACAAAACGTTTCTGTGGGTATTCATTATTTGTTGTCTCAACATTTATATAGTGACCCTAGTACTATGGCTGTTCAATAAAGAATAGTCACATAACATTCCTCTACTAATGCTCGTAATGTTAATGGTCTTTCTTGAAGTAGTTCCCGTTATGTGCATCCTGTCCCGGCTCTTCTACCATTCTTCAAAAATATAGAAATAATTTTGACAGGTTCTTCAGAATCGCCTCCGCAGTCTTCACCACTTCTTTGATGAAAAATGCCTCTCACCAACTTGGGTAAAAGGGAAAAGACGCGAGGCTACTGCCACTGAAGGCAGAGGTAGTTGAAGCACGGGCTCATGAGTGGGAGGTCTAGGGTTCGATTCCCGCCAGGCCCGTCCTCCCTGACTGAGGTTTTTTCTAGGTTTTCCTCAGTCCTTATAAATGAAAAATGGCGGAATTAATTTCATTTATCATGTGTCCACTGCGTGGTGCCTCAGCAGTAGAAAAGAGCGTTAAACACGATTAAAGAAAACACGGGACTGAACTTGGACCATAGGAAAGGCTTTCTTGTGTGCAACTTGTTTTGTTAATTGTCACTTTGACTGCAATGGGTCTTCTCGCGGCGTCTGTAGATTGTGGATCGATACTATAGGCCCAAGTCTGAAAGGATGAATGAAATTAAATTAATTAATGATGGAGCAGAGCTGGGAGTCCTTGATGTCTTAAACCTATCTGAGATTCTCCTTCTCAGAGTAAGAAAAATCTCCAGAAGAAATAAAACACCCACACATCTCGACCTGGCCAGGATTCGAAGCCAGGACCTGCGAATTAATAGTCACAAATGGTACCACTAGACTATGGAGGAGATCGCCAATTGTTATTCGTTAGTTGTAATCTTGTGGAATTATTTTTAACGCCCGTTTTTACTACTGAGACCTTGGTGCACACGCGGTGGAGGCTGATGATACACAAAAAGAAATGATAAATTGAAAAAAAAAATTTTGAAGGAAGAAAGGGAGGGAGGGAGGGAGGGAGGGAGGGAGGAAGGAAGGAAGGAAGGAAGGAAGGAAGGAAGGAAGGAAGGAAGGAAGGAAGGAAGGAAGGAAGGAAGGAGCTTTCCAGGCCTTGGTTTAAGGTACTCTCCCGGGCATTTGCCATTTATGAGGACTGAGGAAAATTTGGAAAAAAAAAGAAAAAAAAACTCAATCAGGAAAGGTTATCCTGATGGAATTCATACCTCAGAGCTCCCACTCACAGTCCGCACCTTAACGACCTCGGTCACAATGGCGGTCTTGAGGAACTGAATTTTATGAACTATGTATGTGTGTGCGTGTGAGAGAACACGGATTTTTGAAGACAAATTGCAGGAAAATATTTTGGCAGGCAGAGAAACTGTTAGCCACTTGTTAAAGAGAGAGAGGACATTTCTCAGTGACAAGAAAAATATTCCAAGCCTCCGTACTCTTAATGAAAAAAGTTTAATGAAATTCAGGAATTTCCTACACAGGTGCCTGCAATGTATTGTCGCTGAGAGGCATCATTTTGAAACAACTTTTATAACTATGGACACTAATTGCGGTTACACGTTTAAGGAACACTGCTGGCTGTACTTGGCAGCTTCGTAATAGAATATTAAAGACATAGCATGAAGGGATGTGAACAATACGATGTCTATAAAAGTCCGTCATGCAGGAGTTGCGTTAACTAAGTGAATTCCTCACCTAGTAAAGTAACCTTAAAAATGAATATAACGGCTTAATAATGGTCTTATTAATTAATGAAATAAGCTATAGCTACTGTGTCGTATTAGCGGAACAAAATTAGAATTCTTGCGTATAAGTATTACAATAGAGAAAGCACATTTTTAGAAGTATTGTTTTTATTGAGATTAAACCACAAAAATTAATGGTATACTATTAATTAAATGAAATATATGACCGTTGATAGACAAAACTATACTGTGTGGATATTAGTAACATTTTTAAATGTAACCATGTTTATGAACTGATCCCTTGATATCATCTTTACATTCACTAAAACAGAGAGAAATAACAGAAAGTTCCTACTTACATTGTGTATTTAAGATGATGTTCATATGTTTCAATAAAACAAAAACATGTTACTATTTAAAAACAATTACAATGTACACAGCAAATAAAAACAATCGAAAGTTACATCGATTTTCAGTGGCTTTGAAATTTAATTTAAATGTTATTAACATGAAACGTAAACGTTTTCTGAAGGTTATTACATAGCGCTCTTCATACAAATATAATTCTCAAACACATATTAGATTAATATTTCCCATTTGCTATCTTCACGACGATATACTTTTGTTATATATAAAACATATACATCGTTATAAATACAGTCTATATGATGAATTAATTTGTCCTTTTGTTTTATAATAATATGGAGTAAATTAAACATTAGAGCGATTTTTAAATTTCGGTTTTCAAGTATAGTGCTACTCCTAATGGTCCGATTTTCATGATTTTCATAAAATATTTTTCTAAAACAAGATTGGTGCTGTTAGAGCGATTTACAAATTATGGTAGATCCCCAATCCTAACGGCCTGATTTTCATGATTCCTGACATCGCAATTTTCTACACATAGCCTTCTTTATGCAACTATATCTGAACAACTGAACACAGCGGATCGGGAGTTGCAGCTGCAATTATTTACTTAACAGATAAGGCACGACACCAGATAAGGCTTTTGGAAGGCGATAATATTTAAAGGCCAGGCCGGAAACTTATGAACCTACCCTCATGCAGCATGCGGTTATCGCATTGAACATTTGTAATATTTATAAACTTTTAAGAGGTTTTTATCCAATTTTATCTCATATATATATATATATATATATATATATTTACTTTATAGAAATAAAGTTTTTCCGTTCATTTAAATTAAACCTGTATATGTTTACAATAAAAGGCATAGGACTACTCTGCAGCCACAATGTTACGTCCAATCCACCGATCTGGAAATTTCGTTGTTTAGAACAGCGAGCACGTTGCGTAGTGGTACTCGGTTGTGCTGGAAATGGTTCGTAGTCCAGTGACTTCAATTTCGTCAAATTAAGGCAAGGGAATTGTTCAGGCATATAAGGTGCTACTGGTGCTAAAGTTTTCTGCTCGGCCGGTCATAAAGCACTTTGTGTTTTTCTGCAAGCTATTCCTTAGCGTCGCTTTAACGTCAAATCTGTTATTGCCTTTGTGTAATTTCAAATGTCTCATATAAAACAAATGAGTGTTGTTCATTTTCAGTTGTTTAAAAGACCATGGCAGTGTTCTAATAGAAAAAAAATGTCCTAAATTCACTTAATTTATTCGGTTATTTATGTAACTAAGTGTATAATGTTGGTAATTGTGACGCGAGTGATGATGCTTAGCGCGTTCAAATTTCCACGAGTGTTCGGAATGAAGATTATATACTGTTCTTATACAACGTTTTGTGCAATTTTAGCATTGCAATATTTTTAAAAAGTGTTAAAATTTTGCATAACGTGCTTTTGTGTGTGTGTGTGTTTGACGTCCATTTTTACTACTGAGGCATCACAGGCGGTGGGCAATAATACATGATATGAAATAATAAATTGGGAAAGGATTAGTTTTAAAGGAAGGAAGCGTTTCAGGCCTAATTTTAGGGTGCCTACCCGGCATTTGTCATTTATGAGGACTGTGAAAACCTTGAAAAATGCTCAATCAGGGAGGCCGGTCCTAGTGGGACACGAGCCCGTTTATTTATTTGTTTAATCATTCATATGTAGGGACTGCATTTGCCTTTCATAGCAAGGTTTTTCCTTTTATTTATGGCCTTTTTTCAGAATATTACAGTTCTCTAGCAGAGTTGTTTTCTTTAGTGGTTATGTAACGTTCTCTTTTGTGCTTGAAAGATATTTTGATATCCAGAATCAACATAACATAACGGCATGGATCGATAACGTATTAGGACGCGGTGCTATGCAGGCATAGCATTATTCGGATTCCGCTCGGGTGTAATCCCCCCAACTATGGTCCCTTACCACTAACATAAGCTGAACACTTAAGCATTTTGATGTGACCTTTGCTTATGTAAGTGCTGATCCACCTTTGATCATATAACATCTGCAGTAGGCTAAGCACTAGGCAGGGGTTCTTGTAAATTCAACTTAGCTGTACATTAATAAATTGCACAGTGTACACGCCAAGGGCGCAAGCTTATTCCGTGTAATTTTTTTTAAAGGTAATGGCTACATTTAAAAATGCTGTAATCGAAAATGGAATATAATTTTAGATAGTGAAATACTTGTAGTATTTTATAGCTCAAAAGTTAAAAATGCATTTGGGGGGGGGGGGGGAATATTAAAATGTACTTAAGCGTCTCCTTAAAAAGTATGTTTTCTTGTATTATTTATTTGTGCGTGTGTTTTCATTTTCGTATTATGAGAGCAATGACATTTTTAAAAATGCGACCTGATATTTTCAAAGCATTTTCCATTACACCGTTTCATCCTTTCAAATCATTTTGTACAGCCACTGGTGGCCGAGATCGTTAAAACGCGGACCCGTGAGCGGGAGGTCTGGGGTTCGAATCCCGCCAGGACCATCCTCCCTGACTGAGGTTTTTTCCAGGTTTTCCTCAGCCCCCATAAATGGCAAATGCCAGGGACATACCCTAAACTTAGGCCTGGAACGCTTCATATCTTAAAAAATGTTCTTTCCCAATTTATCATTTCATTTCATGTATCATCAGTGTCGACCACCTGTGGTACCTAAGTAAATGGTGAACACCATACATCTTTGGATAGAGTGAAAATAGATACATTCTTCGTAAAATATGGAGAAATTCATTACTTGGATATAATATAAAGGTGCACATTAAAAGATATGCTAACATGAAAGGTTTTGGTAAAAAAAAAAAATAGCATAACCACCGCTCAGAACATGGAAATTGTGTTAAGGACGATTGTTAGGTCAATATAATGTATGGAGCCGAAATTTGGGCGTGGGGAAAACACCGAGGAACTGAATCGGGTACAAACGCAGTTTCTAAAAAGGAGCTATTGTGAGCTGTGCAGTAAATTGCGCGATTCTTGTAGAGTCTAAGCATCTTTAAGTGTAAATTTTAAAGTAATATCAATTGAGTACGTTAAAAAAAAATACAAGCATTTCTTCGAGCAGTTGCCTGGGAAGAGTGGGGTATATGAAGGGCATTAAAAACAAGGAAATACTTTGAATGAATTTGGCTGTAGTATATTTGATTAAGGGGACAGAACATTACGCTCAAATCCTGAAAGATAGTTAATATATGTTTGAAGTATATAGATAGACAAACTACTAAGGCGTAATGCGCAGAAAAGGCCTCTCTTATCCAGCAGGCTCAAATAGGTCAGGTGTAAGTTAGGGTAGATTACTTAAGATGTATGTGGGAGAGAAGAAAGAAGTGGTTTTGCATGTTTCAAACAGGCGCTTGCAGATGAAATAAAATAATGTTTCCAGGGATTATAATTTGCCCGCTTTATGGAGAAAGCGATACCTAGAGGTGCATTCTGGCAGAATGCAGGGAAATTGAGAATTTAACATCACAATCTCTGAATTGCAACCGAAGTTTGAACGCCTGCCTGGAAATACACAAATCAAAGACAACTAATAGCTATAGTGCAGGGAGGGATTTGGGGAGGGTGGAGGAATTAAGGGAAGGGAGCTCAGAGATAAGCCTTCTACGCATTTTTGTAAATGTGTACATGAAACTAATTATAGTAAATGTATTAATGTGTTTTGTGCACGAGGGTAAGTCCATAAGTTTCCGGCCTCGCCGATAAGGATTATCTCCTTCGCAAAACCCTTATGAGTAGTTCAGATATAGTTGAATAAAGAAGGCTATGTGTAGAAGATTGTGACATGTTCAAAATGGAGTCTCGAGCTGTTATTAAGTTTTTCACAAAAGAAGGACTTACTCCAAATGAAATTAAACAGCGATTGGGCGGTGTATATGGGGAAGCACCCCCTCATATTCTACCGTAAAAGAATGTGCCAAACTTTTTCGAATGGGTCGAGAAAGCATTGAAGACGAAGAGGGTGCAAGTCGGCCCTTGGAGATGCTCACTCCTGAAAACATCGCTCTTGGGGAAGGAGAAATTATGGAAGACCGGCGGCTCAAAGTAACAGAAATAGCAGCAAGGTTGGGTCTTTCTAAAACAAAAGACCTTCGAATTATTCATGAGCATTTAAACATGAATAAGGTTAGTGCCTGGACTTCTTTCCTCAGTACAAAAGCAGCAACGAGTCATCTGTTGTCAGACATTTTTGGAGCTTTGTCGTGGCAACGAGAGAGAATTTCTGAAAACCATTGTTACAGTAGATGAAACTGTGGTCCTTTACTACGATTATTGTCCAAAAGAGAATCAATGGAGTGGCGTAAACCTGGCGAAGCACCGCCTCTAAAGGTCAAGGTCACTCAGTCAACCAAGAAGATCATGGCCACAATATTTTGGGACTGTGAAGAATACTCTTCATTGACTTCAAGGAGAGGAACACCACAGTAAATGGGGAGTACTGTGCTGACCTACTGCACAGACTACGTGCTTCAATCAAAGAGAAAAGGCGAGGAAAACTGAGTGGTGATGTGCGCCTTCTTCACGACAACGCCCCTGTGCACACAACTTTTGTTGCAACGGAAGCTGTGAAGAAATGTGACTTCAAGGAGATCGACTATTCATTCACCCTATATCCCAGATCTAGCTTCCAGTGACTATTTCCTCTTATCAAAAGTCAAGAAGGGCCTTCATGGAAGGAAATTTGAGTGTGACGAAGAAGTGATGGATGCTGTTTAGGCGCATTTTGCAGATAAGATCTCTGACTATTTGGGGGGGGGGTGATTGAAATGTTAATTCAAAGATGTGAGAAGCGTATTGCAATAAAGGGTAACTATATTGAAAAGTGAAATATGGTTTTTGTCTTTATCATATCCAGAAAATGGTTAGGTCGGAAACTTATGGATCTTCCATAAGTTTCCGATAAGTTATGTTATCGTTCTTGGGCATTATATATTACGGTTTTAAAAGGAATGTATTAGTATGTATGACCTAAGGCCCATGCCGCAGTTATAAATACATTTATGTTCTTGTAAACCTTTCACAATAAAATTTTATCACTACTACGTTCTTCGTATGCAGTCACTGTGACTTCAAGTGATTCAAGTCGTTGGCCATGAATTTTTTAGTTTAATTTACTTTTGGGAATAGCAAAAGGCAGTAGGGAGGATGCGGCAAGCATTTGGCTCTTGACTGAGTTGTTTCCAGTGCAGTTTGGGCAAAGGCGTCGCCGTTAAGCAACAGCACTCTAGCGGACCAGGACACTTCGCTCTCAGTACATTGAAAACTTGCGGCAGGGATTTTGTGATTTATCATCTGACAGTGACTGCCTTTTTGTCCCTCAAGTGGAACTGTCACAATGTGGCAATTAGTTGACAAGAAAGAACAGCCAACAATTCTCGCCAGCCTCTTTTTTGTTGGGGATTGCTCTAGGGACTTTTGGATCATACTGTTAGTCATCTATTATAATGCTAAATATATTTTTTATATTCCTCCATCAAATTTCTCCAACCTTTTCTGGCACCTATCCACCTGTGTTTTTTTCTGCACATTTGTGAGGGGGGTTTAACAACTGCAAGCTTACTGGCACGAAGTTTTTCTTCGAGGTTTGTTTTTACTGCTGCCGATTCAATATTCAGGGTTTTTTTAAAACTCTGCTTTCATCACATTTCCAGCTTTTGTTGTTGTAGAGGTCGCCCTGTGCGGTCTTCATTGTTGAGGGAGTTCCTTCTCCTAAAACACCGATAAAGAGTGGATAGCAAACTGCAAATATCCCCAAATGAGAATGCAATCTTTCAAGGCACTCTCTCTCCCCTAAACCAACCTTAAAGTCTTAGTAAATCATAGCACGGAACTGTTCTCGATTGAGGTAAGTAGAACGTGTAAAATAGTCAAAATGACATTTTTCGTTTTTGGCCAATAAAATCTTCAATTTTTACGAACAATTTGATATATGGTTTATTGAAAAAAAATAATATTTAAGCCTCAAAATGGCATTTAAATATGAAGGGTTCATATTTAAGCATGAAAAAGGGCGAAGGGTTAAGTTTGTGGGCCTTTAAACTCCACGCCCACCTTAATATCTCCCTCTCTGATTGTTTTTCTGTTCAAAAACAACATAAAGAAATGTTTTTCTTTTATGGTAATGTTTATTCCGTAGTGTTGACTACCCTGCTTATCGCTTGCTGTTATTCTTCTGTTAACAAGCTTTAGTTTGTTTGTGTTTATGTTTACTTTCTTCGTGCTTCAAAGCTTACAAAAATGAATAGATTTGTGAAGTAAGCAAGTTTCATGGCAATAGATATACTGCAAGTAAAGCAGATACTGTTGTGAATTAGTGAGGAAAGTGGTATGAATAATAATTCAGACACTATTTCTTAACCTAACACCACATGATCAGCACCGGAAAAAAGAGAAACCAAACAGTGCTTCGAAAAAGACACTTTTTTGCAAATGTGAGCAGTGAAATGAACATTGATAACAGGCATAAGATTCAAGAAACTTTAAATATCGTTTGCATACAGTAGATGATGTAATTTAAAAAAAAAATGTTTAAACCGTAGGACATGTGATACAGAAAGTCGGTCCTGGTGGTGTAGTGATTCCAATCCTGCTGGGTTCAATGGATTTTTTGGGGCGTAAAAATCCTAAGTGTGGCTTTCTTCGGAAGAGAAGTAAAGCCGTAGGTCCCGTGTCGTACATTCACGACACGAAACAGAACCTCAAGTCTGAAAAAAGAGACCTCTGAGCAAAATTTGTCGGCCGTTTCACGTCCTGAATTGAATGGAACGCTGATGGCCTGAGACGTTAAAGAGCGTCCGTGAATAAATCAAATCAACAAAAAGTGACACAGAAGAATATATTAGAAGTTCTAAGCTCTCTCTCCCTCATTTTTAATTTATTTTGATTTGGTTTATTTACGGACGCTCTTTAACATCTCAGGTCATTAGCGTCTCATTCAAATTAGGACGTGAAACGGCCGATAAATTATGCTCAGAGGCCTCTTCTTTCAGGCTTGAGGTTCTTGACCCACAGCTTTACTTCCCTTCCGAAGGAAGCCATACTTAGGATTTTTGCGCCCGAAAAAATCCATCGGTCCGGGCCTGGATCGAACCCGCGATCTTGGATTTAGAAGGCAAGTATGGTTACCACTACACCACCAGGACCGACATTCTAAACTCACAGATAGTAAGATACATTGTATAAATTTGAGGTTAGTGTATGAGATGTGCAATGAGATGGGCCATGTTTCACCAAAAACTCTCTGTGATATTTTAGAACTTCCTCTACCAGTAATGTTTAATAATTATAGTAAACTAATAGAAGATAGTTTAAAAAAATGTCTGTGGAGCTTCAATGAAAAATGCCGCCCTTGAATTTGTTGCAGAAATGATGTCTCAACCAATTTGTCTGTTGCTGTAGATGGTACCTGGCAAATTCTTCCCTTCTTGGAGCTGTATCGCCAACTTTTTTTGATACTGGTAAGATTCTTTTTTATTAAAATATTGTAAATGGGTGTCATATTTATCAAGAGGGTCATATGAATGTGTGAAGAATTATGAGGGGTTAGTGGTGGCATGGAGGCTGTGGGGGCAGTAGATGTGTAAAGGGACGTGGGTTAAGATAGGTCAACTTTTTAGGGGATGGTGATTCCAAAGAGTTCATGAAAGTATCAAAACCATATGGTGACTGTGTACTGATTGAAAAATTGGAAATGTTTGGGCTAAGTGATGAAAAAGGTTTGCATTGGGTTCAGGGAAATGAAAGGGAAAAAAATCTAAGTGCTGTTAAAAGGCGTCTGTCTATTGGACTGGTTATGAGGAGAAATGTAAGCAGTGCTGCAAGCAGTACGGACGTTCTTTTTTCACAAATGTTCAGCCGATGCAAATTCAATTCACCAGCTTTGTCCAAAGGGAGTATAATCATGGTGTAAATACCAGAAAGCAACTGGTTTGTCTAATAAACTTAGCAGGCCTTACCCGTTGGCTCTAATGGAAGCCATCAAACCCATTTACAAGGAGCTTACTCAGCCTGAAAAAATGTTTTTGAGGAGAGACTCAAAATGTGAACAACTACATATGGGAGCTCATGCTAAAAATGCATTTGCTGGTGTGCTGACCTCAGAATAAGTTATATCATGCTGTCCTGAACTTTCATTGATGAAAGTTGGCAAGAATATAAGTGTTGTACAAAATGACAATAGTAGCTGGAAACCACTACGAGATGACTCTGTGCTCAAGGCTATTTTTTGTAAACCATGCTGCTGAAACCTTGACGAAGAAAGCCCAGAACTGATAGAAGACTGCAGACAGATGAAAACGCCTAAGGACGACCACTGCTTAGGAATGGATTAAGATTAGATTAGACCACTAATATTACTTTATTTCTTATTTCCCTATAACTTATAATGTGCATTATTCTCAAGATTGGCTGGACCAAATTTGTTGAAATTTTGTACACACGTAATGTATGCAAGTGTGAGTTCTGGGAACTGTAGTTATTTAAATATTAGTTGACAAAAGTGTATACAAAAAAGAAGTGAATTTTTTCCCCCAAAATTTGAAAATTAGCTTTTTTTCAAGCAACTAGCATAGAAAAATTATTCTAGTTCCCAGAATTGCATGTTGTCAGCAGTTCAGCTAAAAATCATTCCAATTACATAATTAGTTTATACTAAAAATGCATGATTATATCATAGTGTTTTCAGTTTATTTAACATTTGATTTTTGTTTTATTTTTTTAATCTTTATAGTGTTAAAGAATTGAAATTTACAGAGCATCTTTACTTAAGTTTTCTTAACACCTCACAAAAATTTCATACTCATAGCTATAACACTTTCTGAGATACAGTGGAAAATGCATACTGTTGCATTATTTGCTAGAATTACCCCGAGATCCGGCCTGTAGTCTGATGCAGCAACACCAGTGCACACACATTGTTGGAGCGCGCTCTTGTTTGCACATGTTACTAAATAAACTTTAATCTAATGCTAGGAAAACCTGCACTGGCTTGTCACAACTACTTGCTGTCATTCTCAAAACGTTCAGTGACCCGCGTATTGAAGGGACCTTAACGTTTCGCAATAAAACGCTTTATCGTAATTAGCTTCAGCGAAACGGCATGCAGTTTGAATAGTATGGCAATACATACTCAAATCGAACAGAATACCATTTTTGCTAATATTAATTCCTTAATACTAAAAGGATGTCTTCGGATTCTTATACTCTTTGGATTTTCACAACCGGCGTTGTTATTATTGACATTGATCATTATCGGGTTAATTCGCTCCAGTTTGAATCACACTCTACGCGGCTCCGCCTTGAGGCGTTAAATTACAGCCAGAGATGGGAGGACAGAATGCCTGCGCAGATAATAATTTTCTTGAGTCCAAGTGCATTGGGCAGAAGTGCTTGATTGATGTAACAGTACATCAATCTTCTTGGAGCGAGACGGGCAAATGAAGTTGTTCCTTCACGATGATTTGTTGCATCATTTGGCACAAGCTCCAGCTTGACTTGTTCATTTGTTGAAGCCGATTTCCACGCGGCGTGCACTACAAGAAAACTTTTCCCCATAGATCTCACACTGCCGGTGTAGGCCAGGGGTGAACAACATGTTCTCGGTTGCTACTTTTTTCAGCTGAGAGTCGTTTCTCACGTACGAGGGGAGTTCTGAACTGGTTTACAATTTGGTGTTTTGCAAGTGTCCATTCGTAATGCTTATGTTAAATTGTAAGTAGATTGTAGCGAAAGGACAGTGTTCGTTAGTTGTAAAGTAGAGAAAGACGTGGACACGATGAAAGGCGACTTTGATGAACATAGAGATGGACTGCAGGGTTTTTGTGAATGGAAGGCATCAAAACTGTAGACATTCATATACATTTAACAGCGGTATGTGGTCAACAAACTCTCCTGCACGGAAGACAGTTTACAACCGGGTCAATGGGCTCGCCAGCGGCAGAGAATCTGCACACAACAATGTGAGTACTGGTTGTCTGTCAACATCGTGGTCTCCCAGGGACATTGAGGTTATGCTGAATTGATTATGGTTGATAGGCGCATACCTTTTTACAGGCATCGACCGCGCAATCCTGTACATATTATTTACGACGATTTGAATTTGAAAATGGTGTGTGACTGTCACGGGTGTTAGACGTAGTTATGAAACGGACTCGTGAGCGGAAGTTCTGAGATTCATTTCCACTAGAGCTGTCCTTCCTGACTGAGATTTTTTCCAAGATTTCCTCAGTGCTCGTAAATGGAAAATGCCGGGAGTCCCCTAAACTTAAGCTTGGAATCCTAATGGAATTACACAACAATTATGTTGTGCTGCACTAAAATGGAATTACTGATGTTACGTAATGATGTAAATTAAACTTGTTTCTAATATCTATATAGGAAATAGCACATTCCACCTTTATTAATGATGTTAGTAAATATGGTATAGAAACAGCATAGACAAATAAAAACGCAACCTCTTGATTTAGCACAGCGCAATCTTTGTATATCTTTTATTTTTTACGAAAAGTATCCAGAATTAATGCCACTACTGTATTCACTAGTATCCTTAAATGTACAAAATCCAACCTCTTGTATGACTTTGCTATTTACCTGACTGTGCTGGTTACTGTGGTAGCACACGCGCATCTCTAAAACAAATGAAGTACTGCATAGCGATACAGAGAGACATTCTTTTTCAGATGATCTAAAAGGGGAAATGGGATGTCATTTGGAAATGGCCTCGATGGCGTCATTGATCGCGCAGGGGTGGTAGCAGAGAGGTTTCGTTTTCATTAAGAATATAGGATTTGATGTTAATGTTTTCTCGGGGAAGAAAACCTTTAGATAATTTGTGAAAATTACTTTATATAAGCATACACTTAGTGCAATGGATTTTTTTTATTCATAACATGTAAATGCACTAGATGTGAGAGCTTCAGTAGTCAAAACTAGAAGGCCAAGGATGTTCCAGAAATCCGTGCAAAAATAAAGTGCAATAATTTTTTTTTTAAAAAAAGGCGTTTTATTTCTCAATATAATTATCTTTAAAACGTAATATGCAATCCAGCGATTTTCTAATTTGTTTATCCCATCCATAAAATGCGATTTCTTTAACTGTGCAGAATATGCATTCGTTTTGACGCAAATGTCTTTCTGTCAGTCATTTCTTCATGTTGCAGAACAGGAAAAAGTCCGAAGGAGCTATATCCGGAGAATAGGAAGATGAAAGGATTTTATACTTTCAGTTCAATAATTTTCAGGTCCAATCCTCGCCTCGTTTAATTTCTCCAATAGATATTATTATATTTACAGGTTATGGGTTTCCCATTTGCGTAAAGTCAATTAAAATTTCACCATGGCAATCCCAAAACACAGTCCCATCATCTTTCACCCTGAGGGAATTGTTTTTAGAGAATTCCGAAGAGTTGTAGCTATGTCGGTTTTACCCATGAAAAGATTTTTGAAAAATGTTTTCAAATTTCTATGGATCCTACTTAATAGGCTACTAAAATGAATGTGTGTGCGCGTGCGTGTGTGTGGTGAGAGAGACAGAGAGAGAGAGAGAGAGAGAGAGAGAGAGAGAGAGCGCTCTAGCAGCCGTAGTTTTTGTTCTACTCAACGAAACTCAGCATTTAATTATCAATTAACAAAAGAATTCATCGAGCATGTTAACCAGCAAAATTCTACTGTTAACTTAATTGAATATTTAAAAATCGTCCTATCTGCTACAGTTGTTTTATTTTTCTATCAACAAAATTCGGTGTTTATCATGGAAATAAAAGAAGAAAATTATTTTCTGAAAATCAGCGAAATCAGATCATTACAAGCGGGTGTTAACTTGAAACACAAATTTTTAAAATCGCTCTAACAGCACCAATATTTGTTTTTCGCAACGAAATTCGGTATAAATCATTTAAATAAAATATGAAAAATAGTTTCTGAACATAAGGGAAATCGTACCATTGGGATGGTTAATCTCAACGAAACGCTGTATATGCCATTGAAAATAAACAAGGAAAAATAATTTAAGAAAATAAGGGAAATTAGATTGTTATCAGTGGGGATTTACCTGAAATCCAAAATAAAAAAAATCGCTCTAGCGATACCAATATTTGTTTTTTCGTAACGGAACACAGTATGTACCATTAAAAAAAAAAAAAAAAACAAGAAAAATAGTTTATGAAAATCATGGAAAAATCGGACCATAGGAGTGGGGGTATACCTAAAACAGAAATTTAAACAGTGGGGGTTAGCCTAAGTCAACAATTTAAAAATCGCTCTAGCGGCGGCAATTTTTGTTTTATTCACCATATTCGGTATATGCCATTAAAATAAAATAAGAAAAATATTTTCGAAAAAATCAGCGAAACCAGACAATTAGGAGTGGGGAGTATACCTTCAACTCAAAATTTAAAAATTGCTCTAGCAGCACCAATATTTGTTTTTAGCGGAGAAACTTGTTATTTAAATAAAAACAAGGCAAATATTTTCTGAAAATCAGGGAAATCGGGCCATTAGCCGTGAGGGTATACCTGAAAACATAACTTAAAGAGTGGGAATTTAAAGCGTTCTCTAAAGGCATCAATAGCGCTCTGTAATACCCTTCAAAATTCGACTTGAGGAATTCGCTTAGTTTACGCTGCTCCTACGTGACGGACTTTTGCCCTCTTCGGAGCGCTTTCTCCGGTGCAGTCTTCCTTTCCGGCGTGTGGTGGTGGATTCATGTTTCGTCCGTCACATACCGTTCCCGAAATTCAATTTGAATCCGTTAAACAGCCCCAAATTCTGCGCTGAAATGACTACGTGTTCTCTTTTCTGGTCAATCTTTAGCAAATCCGACACTCACCTCGCCGATAATATTACACACCCAGTCTCCAGTAATCCCCACAGCTTCAACAATCTCCCATGTCTTCAATCTCTGATCGTTCTGCACCGTGTCATAGATCAACGGTCCGCATCGCTTGTGCTCGTTCGGTCACATCTAAACTCACCAAACGATTCGCCTAGTTTCTGTGGGTGTTCGTCCTTAGTAATGTTTTATTAACACGCGAAATTCGCGTTTCTCCACTTTGAACGCTTATAGAGAAATTTATGTAGGAAAATGGCTCTCGAATACACGTTAGGTTTTATAACTGTTTATAAACAATGTTGTTTTTAAATTTTATATGCATATCGGCTTGCAAGGGGAACACCCGTGCCGATGGGACGGGTTTTTGTGGTTATACGAAGAGCACGCAGCTATCAAAGCATAATTTATAGTTTGCCGTAGTGTCATATGTAGACAAGTTCATTTAAAATACATCATAAATTTTATCGTCCGGTTGTTACGTCTGTCATTGAGAGGTTAAGGTAGGTAGAGAGAGAGATCAAGAACTTTTGTAAATATCCTCTGGTTCTCGAAGTCCAAATATAATTTAATTGGGATTGATGCTAAGATGATATACAGCGTTGTGCCGCGCCCTGTCACGTCAGCTGTGCTGTCGTTTATCCATTGGGCATTTCAATATAAGAACAGACATAAAGATTGTTACTTGTCTACTTCAAAGGGTTTAATATCTGAATGTAATATTTTTAAATTTTGCATATATGTCTGGGACGTGTAGGTCTTGATATGAAGCCTAACATTTGAATCGACAATCGTGGCATATAAGTGGAAGAAAGCGTGTACAGTGATTACATACTTGTTCCACCCTTAGCATTTAAACTGCTCTTTATTTCCTCGTTCTTGGCAACCTAAACAATGCTTTAAGGGAAGTATTAAAGGGAAAGGGGGAGGGTCAAAAATCATATTATTGTTTTTTTTTTTTAATAATTTGAATTTTATGTTTATTTTCATATGATTTTCATTAATTTCCCTTGGTTATAAGTATTTTATTAAAATTTTAACCTCAAAAGCTTCTTTCTATTTTTTCTTTCTTTCTTCTTCTTCTTCTGCTTCTTTTGTATATCGTGAGCACTTGTACAGTTAAAAGTACGTAGCTCAGGAACTATTTGCTCTAGAAGGCTGTGTTTTTATCTTGAATGATAGAAAAAAGTATATTTCATAAATTGGCAGCATTTGTTTCCATACCATCATACTTTGCTGTTTTGCAATGTTGGAGAGTTTCCAACCGAGGGGTCCAAAAAATGTATACACACTTTCACAGTAGATATCTATTTAATATATTTCAAAATTGGACCGAAAAACAACAGCAATGTGTAGTATGATGTTCTGTAAACAGATGTGACTCACATTACGTTATGCTAGCGTTGTTATGCTAGATTATCGTTTGAACAGCGGAAAGCAATTTTTAAGTGGTACTGGAAAACCGAAAATGTTGTTGAAGTTCAAAGGCAATGGAGACGTGTGTACAGAACAGAACCGCCACGCATTTGAGACAAATTTGAGACTCGTGGTACCGTATGCGATGTTCACAAGGACAGACCTGGGAGACTTCGCAGAGCAACAAGCCCTGAGTCCTCGGCTATGGTTTTGGAACGTTTTGAACACTCATCGCAGAAATCTACAAAGCAATGTGCACGTGAGACGGGGATTAGCAGAACTAGCGTACGTCGTATTATTAAGACAGCAAAGTTGAAAGTTTTAATCCCAAGACTTTTGCATGTAAGATGACCCTGTTCGGAGAATGCAGTACTGTGAGAGATTTCTGAACATGGTGCAAGAAGATGAGGCCTCCGTAGGGAAAGTTGTTTGGTCCGATGAGGCAAAACAGTTGAACGAAACTGTTAACCGGCATACCTGTGTGTACTGGCGTGCAAACAATCCCCATGTTATTTTGGAAAATACCTAGAGGTCTGATTGGACCATTCTTTTTTTAAGGAAACAGTAACTGACCCAGTGTACCTGTACATGACACGCACATCCGTCTTACCCGTCATTCATACACTCTATGGAAATGAGGAAGTACTTCCAACAGGATGATGCACCACTACATTACCACCAAGATGTACGTGCTTACCTTGATGACAACCTTCCAAGGTACTGGATAGGACGAAGAGGTCCGATTGAGTTTCCACCGCGTTCTCCGGAATTAACTCCGTTAGACTTCTACATATAGGGAACTCTTAAGGATGTTGTATACCGTAGAAAACCAGCTACACTGAGAGCACTTCGGGAAGAAATTGAAACGGCATGTGCTGCAATCGCTGAGGACACTTTTGCAAACGTTGCTCAGTCAGTAGTTCAACGTACTCAGAAGTGTATCGACGCCGATGATGGGCATTTTGATCAACTGTTGTAACTGTAAAAGTCTAAGATGATTAGTGCTCATCATTATCTGTTTGTGTGAATTCAGTTTTGTTATGTTAACACAGTTTTTTCTTTGCTTGAAGTGTGTATACATTTTTGGTATCCCCTGTGTGTACATATGTACATATGTATGCCGGTCCTAGTGCTCTAGTGGTAAACATAATTGCCTCGTAAACTCAAGATCGCGGGTTCAAACCCGACCAGAGTCGATGAATTTTTTCGGGATTAAAAATCCTAAGTAATGGCATCCTTCGGAAGGAAAGTAAAGCCGTGGGTTCCGTGTCGTACATTTACGGAAAAAATCCTGCAGCCTGAAAGAAACCTCTGAGTAAAATTTAACAGTTTTTTCACACCGTGAATCGAATGGGACAATGATGACCTGAGATGTTAAAGAACGCCCGTAAATAAAACAAATGAATAACGTTTCTATATATGAACTGTTGCCTCTGATCTGAAACCATGGCAACAGTGCTTACGTATTCATCAGGTGGTCGGGGTTGGATTACACTAGCTTTGACATGCAGTAGCCATGAGTACGGCGATAGTAAGCAGAGCAATATAAAGCTATCTGTATTGCATTGTTGCACATGTTCAAAAATTATGGATCAGCGTATGTAATAAACTCGACATCTTAAGGTAATCAAGAATTAAAGTTTGGGCAATTTTCTGATTTAGGAAATGTTAAAACCATGAATTGCCACAAAAACTGCCGAGACCCAGAAAGCCTTTACCTTCTTGCTCTCTGCCGTGGGGGGAATGTAAAGCCAAGCCGAGGTAAATAATATACGGTTTAATAAGTAAGTCCTGTTACATGGCACACTGCGTCGCTTTATGAATGCGCCTTTGTTTCCCAGCGAGCCGGTCTTGTTTGCGGGCGGAAGCGCTCAGTTTTGGAGATAAAGTACCGTTGCTTTATGTTTGAAAAAGAACCGCTTTGGGGAGGTTCAGAACTCGCGCTGAAAACGTCTGTCTGTCTTTATTGCAGAGTTTTAGTTATCGCATTCCTCTGAAATCTGCTCTGAAGTCCCCTCAACCGTGATATTGTGACAAATTGTATGCGGGCTTGGCTACCGCGCTGGCGTCTGTAGGTCTGACTACCTTGTAGGCAAATTCCACACACACGTTGCGTTTTTAAAAGGAGGTGCTATAAATCTGCGCATTTTGTTGAAAGTATTAACGATGTAACTACAAAATGATAACCGAGAAACCGTCAAGGGTGGCAGAGGTGAGGACTCAGCGGGAGGTCTGGGGTTCGATTCCCACCAGGACGGTTCTCCTGACTGAGGCTTTTTACCAGGTTTTCCTCAGTCCTCATAAATGCCAAATTCAGGGGAGAGGCACCCTAAACTTAGGCCTGGAATGCTTTCTTCCTTAAAAAAAAAAAAAAAAAAAAACTTTCGCAATTTATCATTTCATGTATCATCAATGTCCATCTCCTATGATGTCTCAGTAGTAAAAATGGGCGTTAAACATCATAAAAAAATGCTTCAAAATCACCTCTAGTGTCGTTTTCAGAGCGAATCGCCGCACTTTGAGGTCGTTTATGGGAAATAGAAAAAAAAAAAAATAAAAGTTTTACGGATCGAGAGCAGGGCTATACGGGGGATAGGGTAGAGTAGATACCTTTCTTGAATAAAAGTTGTGTAACAGCTGTCGCCACCTGAGGCAGCGCGTTGTCATGGTGTCAGTACTTCCAACTGATATGTCCAGCATTTTTGCAAGTGCTCTAACGGTCACACCAGAGTCTTCGCATATGATTGCAGCAACACGTTTTATTTGCAACCATTGGGCATCCCTTCGGGCTCTACAGCCATTTAAAGACGTTTTCAGCCTGTCACACCCGCTCAGTGCAGGCAGAAGTGTGGAATGAGGTACACAACTGTACTGTCTCAGGGAGACACAATGACTCATCAGCACCTAAAGGAAGTGACGGTATATGTTGCTGATGTGGAAATAGTGAGGGAAAAATGTGTCAGTCTCGTAGCAAAGAGGATGTCTACAGCTTTCCTCTTAGCTAAACAAAGACACACTGACACTAGATCCTGGTCAGGACGATGCATTTTTTTCGGGCGTAAAAATCTGAAGTAAGGCCTCCTTCGGAAGGGAAGTGATACCATGGCGTACATTTACGGCACGAAAAAGAACCGCAAGCCTGAAAAATTGTCGGCCGTTTCACGCTCTGAATTGAATGGAATGCTGGTGATCTTTTTTTTTTTTTTTTTTTTTTTTTGACTGATTTATTTATGGACGCTCTTTAACATCTCAGGTCATCAGCGTCGCATTCAACTCTCAGGGCGTGAAACGGCCGACAAATTTTGCTCAGAGGTCTCACGGGACCCACGGCTTTACTTCCCTTCTGAAGGAAGCCATACTTAGAAGTTTTACCCCCGAAAAAATCCATCGGTCCTGGCCGGGTTTGAACCCGCGATCTTGGGTTTAGGAGGCAAGTATGGTTATCACTACACCACTAGGGACCGACCTACTGGTGACTTGAAATGTTAAAGAGCGTCCGTAAATAAACCAAAAACAAACACGTTGGTCATAGTTTGATATTCAATGTGTAAATTGTAATAATAAAATAATTATTTAAAATTATTATTATTATTATTATTATTATTATTATTATTATTATTATTATTATTATTATTATTATTATTATTATTATTATTATTATTATTATTATTATTATTATTGAGATTAAAACACAAACATTAATGATATACTATTAATTAAATGAAATGTATGACACTGATAGACAAAGCTATACTGTGTGGTTATTTTTAAACATTTTTAAATGTTTATGAACTCAGCCCTTGATATCATCTTTACATTCACTAAAATAGAGAGAAATAACAGAAAGTTTCGAGTTACATTGTATATTTAAGATGATGTTCATATGTTTCAATAAAACAAAAACATGTTACTATTTAAAAACAATTGCAATGTACTAAGTAAATAAAAACAATCGAAAGTTACATCGATTTTCAGTGGCTTTGAAATTTAATTTAAATGTTATTAACATGTAACGTAAATGTTTTATGAAGGTTATTATAGAGCGCTATTACATACAAATATAATTTTAAAATACATATTGGATTAATATTTCACATTTGCTGTGTTAAATATAAAACATATGCATTGTTATGAACAGCCTTTATATGCTGAATAAATTTGTCCTTTTATTTTAAAACAATATAGAGAAAATTAAATGTAAGAGCGCTTTTTATATTTCGTTTTTCAAGCATAACCCGACTCCTAATAGTCCAAGCTCCCTAATTTTCAGAAGGTGTTTCTTATTTTATTTAAATGGAACATAAGTTTTGTTACGAAAAAACAAATATTGGTGCCGCTAGAGGAATTTTTAAATTTAGGGTTTTAGGTAAAACCCCATCTTAAATCATTTTATTTCAATGGCATATCCCGAGTTTCGGTGAGAAAAATCAAAATTATCGCCGCTAGTATTATTTTTAAATTTCAATTTAGGCCTAACTTTTTAAATTTCCATTTTCAGGTATACATGGTCTGAGATTTTTCAGAAATTGTTTTATTATTTTATATTAAATTGTATATACCGAGTTTCGTTGCGAAAGAAAATATTGCTGCTGCTAGAACGATTTTTATATTTTTGGGGTTTCAGATAATCCCCGACTGCTACTTGTTTCATTTCGTTGATTTTTCGGAAATTACTTTTCTTATTTTATTTCAATGGCATGCATCAAGTTTCGTTGAGACAATACAAAAATTGTGGCCACTAGAGCGTTAATGCACACATAACATTTTTCATTGTCATTTTCGATGCCTGGGAGGTAGGATCGGTGGAGATCGTTTCATGCGTGCAACAGCAACAGTCTTCGGAATTCGATAAAACGCAAAAGCTACCATTAGAGAAAACACTGGGAGAACCAATTGCATGGAAAAGGGAGCCTCAGATGGTTCGCGAACCACACTTTGCACAACACTATTTTAGTCCCGGAAGTCATTGGTGTCCATTGCGTATTCGATGTCCTCAGCAGCAATAAGAGCGTTATGGTTATCTTCATAGTACCGTGCCTTTGTTTATGAGCAATCCAGTGCATTTACCGATATCCAATAGAGCAGCACGTGTTTACTGTCTATACATATTGGAAAACTGCGCCGATAAAGGGCGGCAAAGGCATTTTTTATACAGTTTGGGCTACGGAAACTACCGGCAAAATCCCTCAATGAGTACGCATTGACCACATAAGAATGTGGTCCGAAACTGCCAAGAGCATTGTTCAGGAGATGAAAAAGAAACGGCACGTATGCCCACAGAATCCCATGCGTAAACGATAGTAGGAGTGGGGGTTCCTTCATGTAGGAAGCGAGGAAATTTCTATACTTCATTTTTGCATATTGAAAAAACGTTAATCATTACAATATATATGAGAAATCTTATACTGTGGAAATGTATACGCTTTCCTACCACTCTAACAATATGTAGGCGTAAGAAAGGGGCTGCGGGTGAAGGAGAGACATACATTCATAAGTTTCCGCCTTATAAGGATTATCACCTTCACAAAATCCTTATCTGGGGTCATACACTACTTGTTAAGTAAATAATTGCAGCTGTGACTTGTGTTCATTTGTTCAGATATAGTTGCATAAAGAAGGCTGTGTGTAGAAGATTGTGACATGTTCAAAATGGAGTATTAAGTTCTTCACAAAAGAAGGACGAACTCCAAATGAAATTAAACAACGATTGGACGGTGTATATCCCCCTCATATTCTACCGTAAAAGAATGGGTCAAACTTTTTCCAATGAGTCGAGAAAGCATTGAAGACGAAGAGAGTGCAGGTCGGCCTTTCGAGGTGCTCACTCCTGAAAACATCGCTCGCTCTTGTGGAAGCAAAAATTATGGAAGACCGGCGACTCAAAGTTACAGAAATAGCAGCAAGATTGGCATTTCTAAAACAACAGTCCTTAGAATTATTCATGAACATTTAAACATGAATAAGGTTAGTGCCTAGACTTCTTTCCTCAGTCCAAAAGTAGCAACGAGTCATCTGTTGTCAGGCATTTTTGGAGCTCTACTCTGGCAACGAGAGAGAAGTTCTGCTAACCATTGTTACAGGAGATGAAACTGTGGTCCTCTACTATGATCCCTTGTTCAAAAGAGAATCAATGGAGTGTCGTAAACCTTGCGAAGCACCGCCTCTAAAGTCCAAGGTCACTCAGTCAACCAAGAAGATCTTTTGGGACTGTGAAGGAACACTCTTCATTGACTTCAAGGAGAGGAATATCACAGTAAATGGGGAGTACTATGCTGGCCTAATGCACAGACTACGTGCTTCTATCAAAGAGAAAAGGCGAGGAAAGCTCAGTGGTGGTGTGCGCCTTCTTTACGACAACGCGCCTGTGCACACAGCTCTTGTTTCAAAGGAAGTCAACCACCACCCTACAGCCCAGATCTAGCTCCCAGTGACTATTTTCTCTTCTTATAACCCAAGAAGGACCTTCGAGGAAGGAAATTTAAGTGTGATGAACAAGTGACAGATGCTGTTTATGCCCATTTTGCATACAAGACTTCTGAATATTTGGGGATGTCTTTATCATGGATAGAAAGTGGTTACGCCGGAAACTTATGGATCCACCCTCGTATGTTGTGAAAAAACAGCCCTCATAGATACAAGAGCAATTTGCAAATTTCTCGGCTCTACAATTGGCAAGATAATTGTTTAACATTAAACACTTGTCTTAAGCAGTCATTTAAACTTTTAAGTTATTCTGGAAACATGAGTAGCAAGTTTCAAGAAGAGAAATGGAATGCAGTGTGCGGAAATTATGTACCCGAGATATGTCAAGGATGACACTCTTGAACAGAAAAAAAAAATAAATAAATAAAACGCAGATATACGTACAAAAACATCAAATATTATATACATAACAACCAGAAATTTTGGACAGGTCTTCTGTTTAGAAGGGTAATATGTGAATACCTAAAAAGTGTATCTATGCAAATCAAGAAGAAGCAGAATGGTGGAAAGATAGATTCCTGTGGGAACATCGCTGGAACGGGCGATTAACCTAAGACATTTTGTTGATTATGCTGATACACACGAGCGGCTTTCAGCTAATGCACGGTCTTAATCATCAATCAGAATGGAACTTAATCCATCGTTTTAAAGCATGGCATTCAAAAACGAATATCTTTGTGAAATATAAAACATACGCATCGTATAAATACAGTTTGTACATAGAATTAATTTGTCCTTTTATTTTAAACTACAGAGAGAAAATTAAACGCAAGAGCGCATTTTAAATTTTGATTTTGATACTCCTATATCCGATTTCCCTAATTTTCAGAAACAATTTTTCTTATTTTATTTGAATATCATGTACTTGAGCTTCCTTTAATTTTTTTTTTTTTTTTTTTTTGCGGTCGCTAGAGCTATTTTTTAAATTTCGTTTTAATCCCCACTCCTTAATCTTTGGTTTTTAGGTATACTCCCACTCTTAATGACCCGATTTCACTGATTTTCATAAAATATTTTATTAATTATTTTTAATGGCATACACCAAGTTTCGTTTAATAAAAACAAAAATTATGGCCAGTAAAGCTTTTTTTTTTAATTTTTAAAAATTTTCGCCTTTTTTTTTCTATTAGCATTTTTTGAGTAAGTAGGATCGATGGGGAGTTTGCGAAAATTTTCAAAAATCTTCTCGTGGCTACAACTCCAATAGCTACATTCCTTCGGAATGTCATTAAAGTTGAAAATTCAAACTTTCCTCGTACTTTACGATGATCGCGTGTCAGAAAGGGAATCGAAATGGTGCTAACCGGAAGAAGTTAAAGGTCACTGAGGAAAATAATACAGTAGTTAATGGCGAATTGAACAACAATTTGCAGCCAAGCCATGAGATTCAAGGGGGGAAAATATAAATAATAATATAAATAATAATAATAATAATAATAATAATAATAATAATAATAATAATAATAATAATGTTAGGAACCAGAGTGATGCGCCAAATACCTAACAGCCTAGCTCTTACCTTATCTGTTCTTCGTTCTGCCAGGCTTCTGTTAATGACAACTTCATTATTTTTCAAGAAAACAGAAGAGGTAAGTCATGGATTCAGAACGTTGCAGCAACAGAAAAGTGAAATGGCGCTTTTTTTGTTTTCTGTCTAGACTGGAACATTATCAAGCCGGAAACTTATGGATCCATGGCAGAATAAAAACGATGAGAAGACAAGTTGATAAATTATTCTATTCAGCATTTGCATTTTAGAGAAGTTTCACCAGCGTTTACCCTTAAAAAATTCACTGCTCTCCAGATCTAATACCATCCCAACACATTGAAGTTTTTTTTTTACTCCGTTTTTCTACCCGCCTTTATCCGCTTTACTGGTCTATTCACCCGTTTGTCCACACGACCAGCGTGCTTTCCTGTGCTTTCCATTCTCACACTTTGTGCGCATCCATCACCAGCTGTCACTCACGCCAAACATCCATCTGCCACAGGAAAAACGATTTACTCGACAAATGTAGTCCACCCAACCGATCTCGGGGGGGGGGGGGGGGGGCGCTTTTGCTTCGTATCTCTGACATGATAAATTTAACGGCTGTACGGGTATTTTAATGAGCTTTAAACGAGTTAAATCATTGGAATGAATTAATCGGAAAATGGTGCGAAAATAATCACCTTTCCATATTTTGCGAGCAGTATCAGGTCATATGTGACAGTGTTACATTTAAGCATCTTTCATGCTTTGTGTCGTATGCCAATATGACCGTATTAATAAGGGTAGAGAGTTTAATTATAAGTTCATCATGCTTATTCTTTACTTAAATAAGTTGGTGCTTATTTTCATCCATTTGAACACACACACATACATACACATATATATTAAGACACATCAAATAAAATAATTAAGTTTTGTTATAGTGCAATGAACAAAACAAAAGCACAATTAAAGACAACTAGAATGAAAACTCCAGTCACAGTAGATAGAGTAACTCTACCATGTGTAAAGGAATTTGTATGCCTAGAGCAGTTAATTTCCTTCAAGGACAAGACGGATAAAGATATAAACAAAAAGAATATCCTTACCATAAAAGATTTTCTGATGCCTTCAGTTTATACTCTCCGACAGGAAAATAAGTAAAAAGCTTAAATTCGGAACACTAGAAGCCTGCACACACCCTGTAATGCTAGACGGATGACAGACGTGGTCGTCTACAAACAAACAGATGAAAGCACTACAAATAAGCCAAAGGAAAATGGAGCGCAGGATATTAAGAATAAAACTAAGGGACAAAATCTCCAACTAGTTAGCCCTAATAACATCAACGACAGACATCGCAGAAAGTGCCGCCAGACTGAAGTGGAGATGGGGAGGCCACATAGCGAGGATGCAGGACGACAGATGGACGTATAGGACCACCATGTGGGACATGCACTTAGGCAAACGACAAAGAGGCAGACCAACACGGGGAGGATTTCTACGCTGCACAGGCAGATTGACAAAGGTACAGAATAGCAAGAAACAGGAACATAGGGAAAACCATCGAACGTCATCTTCAAAAAAAAAAGTATAACAAAGTGTGGCATACAGTGTAATACTAGTGCACAACCGTAATGCGAATTAGAACACCACATTAGCGAATAAGATTTACTCTCTTGTAGGGTGCATTTGCCCTTCTTAGGAACATTCGGGCTCATTATTATTATTATTATTATTATTATTATTATTATTATTATTTTTAAGTGCAAACAAAAGTACATATATTGCTAACATTTCAAGCAATTTTTTTTCTGATATCACTAGGGAACAACATTTTTTGCAATATCTCCAGAGTAAAAATAGCAGATTTTTAGGGAAAACTAAGTGCTGATTCCAAAAATGAGTTCGGATTTTTTCTGTCGGGTTTAGTTCAAAAGATATCCAAGAAAAATTAAATTCTGTAGTTTTAAATTGGCAATTTACACAAATACCATTAAAATGTGCCATTTTAGAATAGCTGTAAAAATAACGTCCCATTCAATTCAGGGCGTGAAACGGCAGACAAATTTTGCTCAGAGGCCTCTTCTTTCAGGCTTGAATTTCTTTTTCGTGCCGTAAATGTACGACACGGGATCCACGGCTTTACTTCCCTTCCGAAGGAAGCCATACTTAGGATTTTTACGTCTGAAAAAACCTTAATATGTCTCGTATATACCGTACGTTATATTACTTTTGCTATAATTGGGAATGGAATATAAATAAATAAAATCTTAAACCTGATAGCCTAATTTAAAGGATATATTCTGTTTCCACGTATCAAAATTGACAAGAAGTACTCATTATTGTCCCTGATGTAGAAATCGCGTCCTCTAGTGCAATACATACAATGTAAGTTAAATTTATTTACCCTAGTTTAGTAATTATTAATTTGGCATTTGTTTTACAATTTATTGGTTTTGTTCTTAAAATAACTTCCAATTTTTAAAGTGAGTATAAGGTTTAAATCTTTAATTTTTTGAATGTTTCTCTAATGAATCGATTTGCATTAGTTGCGCTAAGCCCCAATTTTGTTATACTGTGATATAAAAGAGGGGTATATTAATATAAATATGCAGTCTTTAAAGTATTTATATTTATTAGTTAAACTAATCTTTTTAAAACAAACAAATCCTTCCCCGCTTAAGCTGGGGCGGACTAGAGGTGATAAGGTGCTATGACTGGACATGGACAGAGGTGGAGGGAGTAAGGCTTGTATATTGAAGCAAACATCTTTTAACAAATTCTGAAGGATTACGGTTGCAAACACGAAAAGAGTTTATTCACAATTTTTTTTTCAAATCTCCTTAGATCCTACCCACTAGATATCGAAAATGACAATGAAAAAAAAAAAAAGTATATATCTATATCTATTAAATTCATATATGCCTGTTAACGCTCTAGCGGTCGCATTTTTTTTTTTTTTTGTTTTGTTTTATCTCAAAGAAACTCGATATATGCCACTGAAATAAAACTATAAAAATATTTTCCGAAAATCAGTGAAATCAAACTATGAGTGTGGGGTTTACATGAGACCTAAAATTTAAAATTCGCTTAGTGGTACCAATATTTGCCGTTTAGCAACGAAACTCGGTATATACCATTTAAATAAAATAATAATGTTTTTCTGAAAATCAAGGAAATCGGACAATTAGGAGTGGAGGGTTTACCTGAAAAAAAGGCATTTAAAGAGAGGGAGTTAAAGCGGACATTTAAAAATCGCTCTAGCGACCGCAATTGTTTTTCTCAACCAAACTTGACATATCCCATTGAAATAAAATTATAAAAACATTTTCCGAAAATCAGCGAAATGTATATAAGGAGTGGAGGTTTATGTGAGACCCAACATTTCAAATTCGCTCTAGTGGCATCAATATTTGCCGTTTAGCAACGAAACTCGGTATATACCATTTAAATAAAATAATAAAAATAAATTAGTGAAATCAGACAATAGTAAGGGGGGGTTTATCTGAAATCCAAAAATTAAGGTTCGCTCTAGCGGCACAAATATTTGATTTTTCATAACAAACCTCGGGTGTCATTTAAATAAAATAAGAAAGTTTGTTCCTGAAAATTAAGGAAATCGGATCATAAGGAGTATGGATATACCTGAAAGCTCAAATTTAAAAAGTGCTCTAGCGTTTAGTTGTCTCTCTATTTTTTTAAATAAAAAGACAAATTAATTTATCATATAAACTGTATTTATAACAAAACCATTGTCATGAAGATAAAAATGTGAAATATTAATCTAATATATGTTTAAGAATTATATTTGTATGTAAGAGTGATCTGTAATAATCTTCAGAAAACGTTTACGTTACATGTTAATAACATTTAAATTAAATTTCAAAGCCACTGAAAATCGATGTAACTTTCGATTGTTTTTATTTGCTTAGTACCTTGTAATTGTTTTTAAATAGTAACATGTTTTTGTTTTATTGAAACATATGAACATCATCTTAAATACACAATGTAACTCGAAACTTTCTGTTATTTCTCTCTATTTTAGTGAATGTAAAGATGGTATCAAGTGCTCAGTTTATAAACTAAGATATATTTAAAAATGTTTAAAAATACTCACACAGTGCGGTTTTGTGTATCATGGTCATATATTTCATTTAATTAATAGTATTACCTTTAATTTTGTGGTTTAATTCCAATAGGAATAATAATTCTATCCTATGGTTTCTTTTTTGTAATAGTTACAGGTTGCAAAAATTCTAATTTTGTTCCCCTAATACTGCACAAAAATATAATAACTTATTGCATTTCATTAACTAATAAGGCGATAATTTGTATTTTATATCAATTTTTAAAGTTATTCAACTTTCTGAGGAATTTGCGATGAACTATTTATTTATTAATAACGTAAGTAATAGGCTGAAGTGAGCAGATATTCGGTGAACTGTTTACAAGGAAGGAGAAATAGGACTGTGTTATGGTTAACAAAAGCGTGTGCTTATAGAATGACATCTCAGCTTTCGTTGGAAACAGATTATTTATGCTTTCATTGTGTGCCATATTGATCTCTCACTGAACGCCAAACAGTTCCTCCCCCCCCCTTTAGAGATAACTGAAATACAGTGTATTTCGGTCTATCTAGTAACTACATGGTTCAAAGTAGGCTACAAAGAGGACCCGTAGAATTAAAAATACCGTGGAATGCATTACCGCTATTGGAGAAGCACCAGATAATGTATTACTTGTAATACAAAGTGGGGGCCACGTGAAACTCGACGCCTTTAAAGTATTCAGTCTCTTGTTGTTCCCTTTGTAGATGCTGATCTCTAAAAGAGGTCGCTAACCACCGAGTAATTTGAAACCTTTAAAGCGTGTAGCAGCGCATATCCCTCGAGGACGAAACAGGGCTGTAAGGTTGTTGTGGCTGGGTTGGATGCTACAAATTGATTAGCTGTCTCAGCCTTTGTTTCCCCACCACAACTTTCGATGATATCTAATAAAAACGACCGGGTATTTTTGTTCAAAGGCTGGGAGGACAAACCTGTATGTATGTCACTGTTCGTTGCTTTCTCTTCTATTTCCCATGAAAACTCGAGATAGAATGCTAAAAAAAAAAAAAAAAAAACAACAAAGTGTGGGATTTTTCTGATAAAAAATGCGTAACATGTTCTGCGTTGAAAATGCTTAAATTAATATTGTTTTTCAATATGAATAAGACTTTTATGTTCCAAAAAATACAAAATATTCACCTAAATATCCCCCAAAAATGCCTAAAGCAAATTATATTGCAACTACAAAGTCTATGGTAAAATACAGCATGATAAATGTAATAACGAAAAATTTCGTCACGCAGGAGCTGTGTAAATTCAGCTAAATCCTCACCGAGTTGAATAACTTTTAATAGAAATTAATATAAAATCTAAATTAGAGCTTATTAATTAATGAAATCTAATAAGTTATGACAAGTTATTACTGTATGGTATTAGGGGAACAAAATTAGAATTCTTGCCAACCTGTAAGTATTACAAATGAGTAATCAAATTTTATTATTATTATTATTATTATTATTATTATTATTATTATTATTATTATTATTATTATATTATTGTTATTGTTAAACCACAAAATCTAATGATATACTATTAATTAAATGAAATATATGACTACTGATAGACAAAGCTATACTATGTGTGAGTATTTTATGCATTTTTAAATGTAACCATGTTAATGAACTGAACCCTTGATATCATCTTTACCACTGAAATAGAGAAAAATAACAGAAAGTTTCGAGTTACATTGTGTATTTAAGAAGATGATGTTCATATGTTTCAATAAAACAAAAACATGTTACTATTTAAAAACAATTGCAATGTACATAGCAAATAAAAACAGTCGAAAGTTAACATCGATTTTCATGGGCTTTGAAATTTAGTTAAAATGTTATTAACATGTAACGTAAACGTTTTCTGAAGGTTATGACAGAGCGCTCTTACATACAAATATAATTCTTAAACACACATCAGATTAATATTTCACATTTGTTATCTTCAAGACGATACTTTTATTAAATATAAAACATATGTTGTATTATAAAATACAATTTATACGCTAAATTAATTTGTATTTTTATTTTAAAACAGCATAGAGAAAATTAAACGTAAGACCACTTTTTAAATTTGGGTCAAAAACAATTTGTCTATTTTCATTTAAATGGTATATACCGAATTTTTAGTGAAGAAACAAATATGCCGCAAGCGATTTTTAAATTTTGAGTTTCAGGTAAACCCCCACTCCTAATGGCTTAATTTTCCTGATTTTCAGAAACTATTTTTCTTATTTTATTTAAATGTTATATACGAAGTTTCGTTGCGAAAAATAAAACAAACAAATATTAATGCAACCAGAGCAATTTTTAAATTTTGGTTAAATTCACCCTGCTAATAGTCAGATTTCACTGATTTTCTGAAACTGTTTTTCTCATTTTATTTCAAGAGCGTATATTGTGTTTCCTTTAAAAAAATTTAAATTGCGGTCGTTAGACCTATTATTAAATTTCGCATTAACAACCACTGGTTTATTAGGTAAACCCCCAACCATAATAATCCGATTTCACCGATTTTCAGAAACTATTTCTCTTGCTTTATTTTATTTCAATTGCACGTATCGAGTTTCCTTTTAAATTTTTTGTAACTGTGGCCTCTAGAGCGATTTTTAAATTTCGCTTACTCCCTATTATTAATTGCCCAGTTGCCCTGATTTTCTATAACTAATTTTTATCACTTTATTTTAAAGAAATCTACCGGGTTTCGTCGAGGGAAAAAAATTGCGCCCACTAGATACATTTTTCATTTTTTTTTTAATTCCCCTTTAGGTTAGTCCCCACTCCCATTGGTCCAATTTTGTTGGTTAACGAATTCAACGATCGTTTCTTAATTGATGATTATATACTGAGTTTAGTTGAGAAAAAACAAAAATTGCGACCACTAGAGCATTAACAAAAACACACACACCGAAAAACATGTGTAGTAATGGTGTAATGTGTAGTATGGTGTTCTGCAAACAGATGTGACTCACATTACGTTATGATATCATTGCTACGTGACAGGTAAATCAACAATGAATAAATGAAGTCAAGATTATCGTATGATGTTGTATAAACAGATGTGACTCACATTACGTTATGCTAGCGTTGCTACAACAAAATGGATCCCAGATTATCGTTTGAACAGCGCAAAGCAATTTTGAAGCAGTATTGGAAAACCGAGAATGTTGAAGCTCAAAGGCATCGGAGACGTGTGTACAGAACAGAACCGCCAACGCCAGTAACAAATGCACGCATTCGAGACAAATTTGAGACCCATGATACTGTATATGATGTTCACAAGGGAAGGCAGATCTGGGAGACTCGCACAGCAACAAGCCCCGCGCACTGGATGGCACTATCCAAGGCACTGGATAGAACGAAGAGGTCCGATTGAGTTTCCTCCGCGTTCTCCGGATCTAACTCTGTTGGACTTCTACCTATGGGGAACTCTTCAGGATGTTGTATACTGTAGAAAATCAGCTACACTGACAGCACTTCGGGGAGAAATTGAAACGGCATGTGCTGCAATCGCTGAGGACACTTCCGTAAACGTTACTCAATCAGTAGTTCAACGTACTCAGAAGTGTATCGACGCCGATGGTGGGCATTTTGAGCAACAGTTGTAACTGTAAAAGTATAAGATGATTAGTGCTCATCATTTTCTGTTTGTGTGAATTCAGTTTTGTTATGTTAACACAGTTTTTTTCTTTGCTTGAAGTGTTTATATACATTATTGACACCCTGTGCATATATTTAGATATTTGTTTAATTATAGGTACAATCGATATAGCTTTGGATAGATTATAAAAAAACAAAGTATGCAACAACAATAGCTTACAATCCTTACAACAGTTCAAATAAGCTTATTCTTTTGCAAACTTGAATTATTAGTTAAAACTTAGATGTTATAACTAATTCCACTAACGAAACTCAGATGTTTTAACCCATTCTCCAGAGCTGGTTTTCACTCATCAATAAAGAACATCTGAAGCGTCTAGCGGGATTCATGGCTCGCAGAATTCTTGCTGTCATAAAAAAGATCTTCCAGAATAATCCCTTATCGCTCTCACGGGGTTTTGAGCATCGGCATCTGGACACGCCAGGCGGCCGCGCTTGTATTCTGGCTTCACTTCTTAAAACTGTGTATAAAAGCTTATAGCAAACGCTGGAAATATCGTCCTCCATCAGCGGAATATGCATTGTACCGAATATATTCCGATTGACACGATTTAGTCCTACAAATGTAATATTTCTATATCATTTCACATGTTTTCCTTGAATGTTTCAAATGTGTGAGAATTTGTTGGTTTTTACTTTTGTCCTTCAGGCTATCACTAAAATAAAAATGGCATACTGTTAGATCTGAAGAGCGAGTGAGGCACAAACCAGCACTAATCACTCTATCTTCAAACACTTACCCAATTTTTCCCACGGCTCCTCTGCTGTATGAGCAGTGGTGGAATCTTGTTGAAAAAAAAAGTCACATGATTTCTCTTCTTACGTCAGCTGATTTCAAAATGGGACTAGAGTGTCATTTCGGCACCTCCCTCCAAATGCAACCTGCTCGTCAAAACTCGAACCGACTATCCGTCTTGCCTAATCGCACACCAAACTCATAAAGCCTCTTGTATACAGTTTGGACACCAGTAACGAGTTTTGTGACTCTTCACGCGACCATTTTGATGAACTCTGAAAAGTCTGAAAAGATCATACTCTGTGGATCGATCAACTTTATAGCAACTGATGAAAGAAAACACTCACAATAACGCACACCTGCTACGGGATCACCTTGTCTTCAGTAGTGATTTTGTTGGTGAACGTTCAGTATTTGTGCCAATTTCGTCTAAACCGTCATCTGTTAAAACTGATTGTGAATTGGTTTTCTGGAAGAAGGCAAATGCCCACGAAACTTCCAAATAAATTCCTCACAATTGCGACGAGCTGATTGTGTTTATGACAAAGTTTACGCACCAAAATACTTTGTTCTAAAATTAGCTTTCTTGCCATCTTGGCAAACAAATATAAACTGGTGACTACTAGGAAATTCAAGGACAGGCAGACAGGGGCCTTGAGTGGAGAGGGACCGAGACGCAATGCCTTGTATGAGCGGAGAGGAAATATTCTGGAAGCTCTGTAAATGTTAATATATTATTATATTTTTATTTACTTTTCTCATTCACATTAAGTAATGAAGTTGTGTATATTTTTTTAAATAGAATAGATAATGTTTGTTTTATGCTTTCAGTCATAGGAATACTCTCAATTGTATTAATGTGTAAATGAATACAGATGTTAGGAGATTCTGTACAGACTCAAAGTTTTTCCAGAATTATGGCCAGCAGTGCAGTTAAATCAATATAATATGCGCGAACAATGGATAAATGAACTTATTGCTGACAATCCGTTTTTGTTTTGGGGTTGGCTATCCGAAACTGACAAATTACGCTACATATTGAAAATTTACCCCTCAAATATTAAACAATGGCACTGTATTGAGCTATAAGTCATTTCGGTATGTGACGGTCATTATGCGGTAGACAACGGAATAGCTGCGTTTAGCAGCCTGTCAGACAATTGGTGTAGAGATGGGTCGATTCCAAAGTGTTCGTGATATTTGGCACTTGTTACGTATAAATGTTTCAGTCTGGATATTCGATACTCTCATATTTTTTCTCAAATAAAATACAAAGGTCTCACTTTATTATTTTGAGAGTGTTAATGATTAAAAAGTGTTAGAAAAACAAATTCAAATATACCAAAGAAAAATTCAACGCAAAACTCAGGGAATAACTTTGAAGGACAAAATGCCTATAGTATTAATAAACCAGTATATCAGACAACAGACATTGCATGCACAAATAGCTACCAGAAGCAAATGGCAATGGTGCGGTCACGTCGCAAGAATGCAGGACAATAGATGTATCTACAAGATCTCCTTGTGGGACCCCCGGATAGGAAGAGGGACACAAGGCAGACCCAGAAGAAGATGAACAGACCTCTTCAAGGAACATGCAGGTCAAGAGTAGCAAGAGGAAGAGAAAAATGGAAATCTCTCGAGAAGCAACTAGTGCAGTGAGAAATGGAGTAACCAAAGAACAAATCAGTCAGTGTCTTAAACAGCAGACGAACAACTAGCGTGGCATAGCTCACCACGTCAGGAAAAAAGCGAGCTTTCCCTACTTGTTAGGAGGCCTTGCTCTTAAAGCACACAATAGGCTACCTGTATCTTTATCTTAATGATTAAAAGTAATAGATCTGGTTTTTTTTAACTCTCCCATTTGGGAAATTCAGTAAAAATAATTTTTGAACTAAGGTGAAATGTTTTTTTAGGTTGCTAGTGTTGTGCTATTTTCTATTTACAAATTCAGCAAATGCCGTGGTATTCCAATGAAAACGTTACCTGATATCAGTATAAAGAACACTTTTTTTCTACCCCGTAGTACCTCTGTAAACACAAAAGCAGCAAAATTTCTCTTTTATCCACCACTTAACTTATTTAACTCAATTTCTTGACTTACCTACCTCTCTGAACCCACGCACCCGAGATAATCCTGAGGAAATTTCTTGAAGCGGCTGTTTGCTACAGGTTTAAACACTCCAGGAACGAAGTTAGTTATTCTTGATGTATAAAAATCAATGTAAGACTACCGTGGAGCATAGCGAAAGTAATTTCAGGCGTACTATAAAGGCTCTTAGTTAAATTGCTGTTACAAATGCTCCACTTCATTCTTACCGAAACGTTATATTGCAACATAAAGGCGAGAGAGGGATAGTTTAATATTTAAAGTGTAACCCGCCACTGAGCTTTGTTTGTGTTAAAGAAGAAGGTGGAGGTTTCTGCTTGAATATGCAATGAGCGTGTGCGGTTATCTAAGGTAACTTCATAGGGGCCAAGCCCTTGCCTGGTCTGAGTCCCTCAGGCCCGGAAACTGAACAACCTCTTGCGGTTGTTGATTTACGTTCAGGCAGTAACTGGAAGAGACGCTCTTCGTTTTATCTCCTTTGTCGTTCGTACCTTAAAAGTAACAGCGTAACATTTCAAAAGAAAATACTGGGAGATATTAAAAGAAAATATTTAAGCGTACTTCTAGAATGTGACTCGATGTATGATCATGTTGTCGCTTCTGTTGAAAATGTTCTTAGTTTTTTCTTAGAATGTACACTATAAGGTGACCTAAAATGTTATGCCAGTTTCAGACCAGGCATTACAAAGCATCATGTTCAGAACAAAATAATACGAGACTTGGATGAAAAGTAAATGCCTTCTCCTTCATAGCTCGTATGTGTATGAGACATTTTAGTTACTCAAACACAGAAATGATCCTTGAAACAAGCTATGCTCGGCCTAACCTAGTTTCGTTTGAAAAAAATATTGATGCCGCTAGAGTGTTTTTTAAATTATGTGTTTTAGATAAACCCCCACTCCTAATAGTCTGATTTCGTCGATTTTCAGAAACTATTTTTTTTATTTCAGTGACATACACCTAGTTTCGTTGAGAAAAAACGAAAATTGCGGCTGCTAGAGCGATTTTTAAATTTTTGCTTTAGTTGAACTCCTTAATGGTTAATGATCCAAATTTATTAGTTATCGAACTCGATGAATCGTTATATACCGAGTTTAATTAAAAAAAAAAACAAAAATTGTGAATGCTAGAGCGTTAAACACACACACACACGCACACACGCGCACACACACACACACACACACACACATATATATAGAGGGTGCCAAAATGTATACACATTTCAAACAAAGAAAAAGCTGTGTTAACATAACAGAACTGAATTCACACAAACAGAAAATGATGAGCACTAATCATCTTAGACTTTTACAGTTACAACAGTTGCTCAAAATGCCCACCATCGGCGTTGATACACTTCTGAGTATGTTGAACTACTGATTGAGCAATGTTTGTGAAAGTGTCCTCAGCGATTGCAGCACATGCCGTTTCAATTTCTTCCCGAAGTGCTGCCGGTGTAGCTGGTTTTCTACTGTATACAACATCCTTAAGAGTTCCCCATAGGTAGAAGTACAACGTTTCCATTGCCTTTGAACTTCAACAACGGTTTTCCAATACCACTTCAAAATTGCTTTTCGCTATTCAAACGATAATCTTGTCTCTATTTTATTGTAGCAACTCTAGCGTAACGTAATGTGAGTCACATCTGTTTACAGAACATCATACGATAATCTTGGCTTCATTTGTTCATTATTTTTTACCTGTCGCGTAGCAACGCTATCAAAATGCATGTGAGTCACATATGTTTACAGAACACCATACTGTTGTTTTACGGTTCAACTATGAAATATGTTAAATAGATATCTAATGAAAGTGTGTATACATTTTTGTACCCTCAGTATATACGTACCAGGCGATTCCTCTCAGGGTGTTAAACGCTATTAAAACAAAAAACAAAAAAACAAATTCTCTAACACTTGCAGGCAAATATTCCTGAAATGTGTTTTCTTGGCAATTTCACAAAAAATCACGCATAAACAAAATAATAACAGTAAACACACAAAGATTGTAGCCTAGTAACTAAGCATTTAAATGGAGCAGACACTGTAGATATTTAAATGTTTCATATTGTGAAAGCTCGCAAACTACTTGTATTAGAATCGTGCGAAAACACCATTGACGTTCTAATTTCCTTTAGCTTTTTAATCTTGATGTCAATAGGCATAGTTCCACACTCTAATAATCATAAATAGCTGTGTATGGATTGCAATTATGAGCCCCTTTCTATCTGTGAAAGCAGTTTATCAATAGCACCTCCCATTTCAGAAATATTTACAGTACAAGTTTTAGATGATTCACCTTGTGTAGTCTGTAGTTTTTTATTGCATCTCAGTCTCATACAAATAAATAAACGCTAAGGAATTTTGTTGTTCATATAATTAAATATGCGATTCATGACATAGCAATAAAACTTACTTCTTTTTCAATATTTACAGTGCATATGAATTCGTCCCATATTTATTAATGTCTACTGCCTGTAATGCCTCAGGTCAAGAGAGTAGAATTCATTCAGGTAATCAAAGCTGAATTAAAATCCAACACAAAATAAAGGAAAAAAAAAATCAAAATATAAATCGTAATATATTCTTCTGTACAAAAATGTTTTTCTTCTGTTAAAACGTTTTACTTCTCAAAATGAGGAACATGTGTGTCAAGAACAGAAACAAAGAAAGATCGCTATAATCGAACGTCGAGAAAGTTAACGTTGAAGGCCAAACACCCGCTCGTTACAAGGTGGAATGAGCTTCTTCATAACTGAAATGACAAAAAAAAGATATAACGTTGCGTTTCTCCGGATGAACGATGAGCCATGACTTTTGTTCGCTGTAATTGGACGTATGCACTTGGAGAACCAGTCCGAGCCTTTTTCATCACAGCCACAAGGTCTTTCAGCACCTGTTGCTCGTGGATGATATTGGTCGCCATAAATTTACTAGAGACACTACGAATTACTGCGCTCTCTGGTTGAGTTTTCCTGTGTTTTTCCTTCGCTGTCAGAAAACTATTGCACCAGACCCATTTAGTTGAAATTAATGTCTTTCAAAATAAGTAATTCGTTAGAACAAGCGAGTAATATCATAGCCTGAGATCCTTCCTGTACAGAACGAAAGCAGCTACTATGACAAGTGTGTTGTTTTATAAATAGTTTCTATAATTTTGGTGATAATAAGTGTAATTGGTTTTATATTGTACATTTTAAAGTAAATATTGCAGATAAGAGTCTGAATTTTGAGAAAATTAGATATCGTTCGGCGATAAAGCATTTATTTTTGAAAGGCTCGTCTGGCAAGAAAAAGTATGCGAATAAAGTAGATACATTGCAGGATCATGCACCTGTTTTCGTACGTCACCATAAAAAATTGGTCAAGTAGAACATCCCGTTGGAAGACACATTTCTATGTCTATCTCGAAAATGTTGATGCTATGCAGGCTATGGATTTGGAAGATAAGACAATCTTTGCTGAAACGAACAGCAGAAATTTGTACATCTTAGGTGAACGCGTCTTCAACGTAATACGTCATGATATAGGTATGAGAAAAGTCACGAAGTCGCAAAATGCCTGAATGCTGATCACAAAAGACTCAGTGTGAAAATTTCTAAGTCGATTTTGAAGGCGATTCTTTTCATTTTTGGATCGTATTGTAACTATGGACACAGCATCGTTCAATTATTAAGATTAAGAAACAAATAATCAAAAAAATGAAAATATGATGGTTCACTAGGCTCAAATAACTTTCGTGTCCAAAAATCGGCAGGGAAGGTTTTTGCTTCTTTATTTTGGGACAAAGAAGAAAGTATATTGATAGATTATATAGAATAGGGTGAACGGTGACGTTGGCATATTATTTTGCAATGCTGACAAAGTTTTAAGAATATTTTTTTTCCAAAGTGTGCTTTTTTGCATGACAAAACACCCTCTCACAAGGTTCTGATTGCAATGAAGAATATTAATGAAATTGACTTACAATTGTTTGATCATCCTTCCTATTCACGAGATTTAGTTCTTTCAGTCATCTTGTATTTCTAAAGCTAAAAAGAGATTTAAAAGAGAAGAAATTATTTTTTTTAATGGTGCTTAACGACCGTTTTTACCTCTGAAGTATCAAAGGCGGTGGACACCGATGAATAATCGGTAAAGGATTATGTTTAAGGATGGAAGCGTTCCAGACTTAATTTAGGGTACCGTTCCGGCATTTATTATTTATGAGAGCCTGGGGGGAGAGGACTCTGCCTGGGCGGAATCGAACCCCAGTCCTCCCGCTCACGAGTCCGCATCTTAACGACCTCGGTCCCCAGTGGCATCCCATTTTCTATGCTAGGCTAAGATCTTGCCACTGTACCCATCAAAATATATCGCGATTCTCAGAGTCACAGTCTTGTTGAGGAATTAAAAGATTTGCTTTACCTTGAAGGGAACTTTAATATTTTTTAATGCTTTCCTTTGTCGCCTTGACTGCATTGATCTTCTCGCGACGTCTGTAGGCTGTGGACTGAATACTTTAAGTCTGTAAAGATGAATTAATGATGGTGTAAATGAGGTCGGGTGCTTGGCATTCACCTTCTCAGGGTAAGGAAAAACTCCGAAAAAATCTTACCCAAACAACTTGGCGTGACCGGTATTCAAACCCGGGACCTTTGGATTAGTAGTCGCAAATACTTCCACTAGACCATGGAGGCGATCGTAATTAATTTTTTTTTTCCAGCTTTGCATTGAACGTAATATTTATGGAAAACAATTAACATGAGGGGAACAAATATGTGCACTTAAGCTGCGTCCTAAATCAAATGTAGTCGGTCCTGGTGGTGTAGTGGTAACCATATTTGCCTTCTAAACCCAAGATCGCGGGTGCAAACCCGGCCAGGATCGATGGATTTTTTCAGACGTAAAAATCCTTGGTTAGTATGGCTTCCTTCGGAAGGGAAGTAAAGTCATGGGTCCCGTGTCGTACATTTGCGGCACGATAAAGAACCTCAAGCCTGAAAGAAGAGACCTCTGAACAAAATTTATCGACCGTTTCACGCCCTGAGTTGAATGGACGCTTAAGACCCGAGACTTTAAAGAGCGTGTGTAAATGAACCAACTGCTATTAATATGCACATTTTAATTTAGCCTGTATTTTTCTTTTGATTTTAAAGGATGTCTGTACATAGTTTCGTTCAATTCAGAAAAGATTTATGATTATATTGCGCATAAATACATTTTACGTTATCGCAAGACCAACTTCAAGTATTAATTTGAGTCAAACTATAATTTTAAAACATAGGATGTATGCAACACTTTCTGTAATTCCACACTTATCAAAGGATTTGTTACATGAAAACCTTTTAAAAGGTCGTTACAAAGATACGTGACTGCCTTTCAGCCGATGTGCGGTTTCATTGATATCTTATTCGGCAATGAAAATGAAACTTAATCGATAGTTTTAAAGCATGGTGCTCAAAATCTAATGACATAGTCTTTTCTACTATGTTCATTTTTTTTAATCCTAGATTCCTATGCTTCGATTCGACTACGGATCTAGGAAGCCTACTGACATGCATTTTCCTGTTCACTATTGGCGGTTCGTACAAACTGTAAAAATGGGGACATTTGATGATCTGCGAATTCAAAATAAAAACGAAGCGGTACAAGAACTAACACCACATTATAAAAAGAAACAAAAAAAAAAAAAAGCGGTGTGAATCAATTTTCAGGGCTTTGCGCCGTTAGCTTCTCGCACTTTGGCTAGGGAAATACCCATATTCAAGCATTTAGTGTGTTTCGCAAACAGGTCATAGCATGCCAATTGACCTCGGATTATCTTTAAAAAGTTTTCTGGGGACAGTGGTTTTTTTTTCTCTCTCCCAGATGTTCTCGGTGGGTACATTCGGACAGAATATATACCCTTTCCCAACCCCCTCCACAAAATGGGCGGTCCTGGTGGTGTAGTGGTAACTTATTTGCCCCCTAAACCCAAGATTGCGGGTTCAATTCGCATAGCGCCTATGGTCCATGGAACTAAGGGTAGCACGCAACACATGAGATAAAGATGGCATTATGAAGCAAAGCTCTTTCTTTCAACAACCACTAGGCTGACCGAAAAAGTAACCTTTATATTTTTAATTCATAAACTTTCGGATTGAAACATTTCATTTTTCAACATAGTCTCCACCATGTTCAATGCAGGAGTTTCAGCGTTTTATTAATGTATGTATTCGACGAAAAAAAAAAATCTTGTGACTGCGTAACCATCCCTTGCACCGTAACGGGTGGCCGAGGTCGTTAAGTCTCGGACTCGTGAGCGGGAGATCTGGGTTCGAATACCGCCAGGACCGTCCTTCCTGACTGAGATTTTTTCCATGTTTTCCTCAGTCCTCATAAATGGCAAATGCCGGGGAGGTACCCTAAACTTAGGCCTGGAACGATTCCTTCCATAAAACTAAATCCTTTCCCAATATATCATTTCATCTCGTGTATCAACAGTGTCCATCGCCTGTGGTGCCTCTGTAGCAAAAACAGGCGTTAAACAGCATTCATTCATTCATTCATTCATTCCCTTGCACCGCGTCTTTCATCTCGTCGTCAGCGCGGGACTTCCTGCCGTCTAGTACCTCTTTGAGTGGCCCAAAGACAGGATAACCGGAAGGTGCCAATTCCAGTGAATAAGCAGGTTGTGGTATACACTCAAAATGAAGATCTAAACTTGTATGAGCTGTGTGAGGTTTGGCATTATCGTGCATTAATAGTACACCAGTTGTAAGCAGAACTCAACGTTTCGACCTGATTGCAGGTTTCAAATGGTTTTCAAGCTCATCATATGACTCGTGTTAACGTTGCGTCCTCTGGGCTTGTAATGTTCCGTGATTAGACCTTTAGAGTTCCAGAAGAGCGCGAGGGTCGCTTTATCAGCTGACACAGTTGTACGAAACTGTTTTGGTTTTCGCGATGACCCCAGCACTCATCACCAATGACTATACGCTTTAAGAAATGTCTCCTTTAGCGTCATGACGTCGAGCCAGTGTTTCACAAACATCCACACGACGTTCTTTCAGTTTTGGTATCCACCTAGCGTGACTTTGCGGTACTGCAGAATGTTGTGAGCAGAGCCATGACTGATCTTCAATTCCACATCGATTGTTACCCTCGTGTCACTTGTTCTACTGCAGCGATAGTGTCTGGTGTAATCGCAGTATGCGGTCGACAGAGCGACTGCGTCACACACAGTTGTCAATCCACTTTTAAAAAAACGCAGTCTTTAGATAGGAAATTTTGAAAATTAAGCCTCCCTAAAACAATTAGGGTTGCGGAGATATTCAACTAATTCCGAAACTTTTTTTTTTTTTTTTTTTGAGGGGGAGCTCTCGAGAGATAGATTTCATTCCGAAACTGCACCACACCTACAAATATGACTCGATTGCCTTATAAATTACACTGGACATAAAACTTGCGACGCTAATCGTAAAATTGGTTATAAAAATCCAAAATTACAGCTTCAATTATTTACTTAACAGATAAGATATGACACCAGACAAGGCTTCAAACTTATAGACCTACCCTCGTAAGTCCGAAAATTTGTTTTGGGGGCTCTTGGGAGATTTCGCTTTGAAACTGCACTAAGTCTTTAAATACGGCTCGGTTGTGTTATACTGGAAATACAACCCGAAGCTATAAATAAGAATTGTCATAAAAATTTAAAATTCGACTGAGATTTTTTACTAGAAAAAAGAGGTAAAGTCAATACCTGTAATTTCTAAAATTAAAGCTTCCCTAAAATTGACAGTAATATAAAGTAAACGAAGACGATATTGCCAGCATATACAGCTCGTCCCGAATATGTGCCGAATATAGAAAATCTGCTTTACTTTGCGGAGGTATCCACAAAGTAAGTAAGAAAAATTACTTTCAGGACTTTCGGAAGATAATTTCATTTCCAAACTGCAAAACGCCAACAAATATGGCTGGACTGCACTAAAAAATATACTGTGGGAATATAACTAGCGAATATTTCTCTATGTAAAAATGGTCATAAAAGTCGAATATTCGACATAGAGAATTTTTTAGTTACCTTTCATTGATATGTTGAAGTGAAACAGGAGACTCCATATTACCACTTCATTCTTTGATGAACATCACTAGCTGCTCACTGATCCTCGATCGTGCATGTTTCCAAGGGAAATTTCGTCTTATTTGGCGTCACATTTTCCAAGATGCCGCGGGCACTTGTTCTTCTAGCAGAAGATATTACTTGTGTATAAATGTGGTACAAATCACCACTGCGTTATTCTGAGTATCTGTTGTTAAATTAAAGTTACTTGCGATGTGGTGGCAAATGTCTGGAAAGCGTGGGTTTGGCTCATTTTAAATTTATTCTCTTGTTCTGTTTCATTTTCAGCTCCGTTCTTTATTTCTGTTCTCTATTTTCTTTTTGCTTCTGTTCTACGCACCTAATGCACTACATTTATTTCCTTCCCCATCTCTTTCCAGTGTTTTATTCCCTTTCCGAGCTATAAGAATAAATTCTTGTTACTTGCACTCACCCAATGGGTTTCTTATTTTATCTGAAACCAAAACACTGTGCAACACTACACGCGGATGATTTATAAAAAAAAAAAAAAATCGAATCAGAAAATATTTCTTATATTGCTCATGTTTGAAAGAATGTGATCAGATACTCGGGGGGGGGGGGCTGTAATGTTTCATGTTGGACATTTACAACGCAAATTCGAACTAACCGACTTTGGTGCTAAGGAAGCGCAAAGTGTTCGGCGTCCTTTACGGTGATTCCGAAATAACTAATTTCGTTAGGTGGCGTACACAAATTTTTTACGATTTAACATCTCTTAAATGGATTAACTTAACTATTCGGAAGGGACTTTTCTTGGTAACTTCATGGGTAACAGTTTACAGGGCCTCATCATTATGTATCTGAGGGGGGGGGGGTGCTCAGGAGTTTATGTTACGTGAGCCCCTCAGAAGGCCCGCTTTCACAGATGCCGGGACAGAAACGTTTCCAAATTGGAAGCTACTATCACACCGCGCCAGCCCACCTCGTACTTTTGACCCTGTAACAGAGCCAACGTAATGAAATGATATTAAATGGCAGAGAAAAAGATTCGTGAAATGTGAATATTCATCTCAGCGTTCGCCTAGGTTATCAGGGGAAATTACGAAAGCCTAAGGTTAGGATGGCCGGTCCAACAGAAATTACTGTCTGAGCCACCTTGCTCAGTTTCCTTCTGCTTTGGTGTCCGCTGTGCTTCCCCACTACCTCTGACCCATTCACGTTTACTACTCTGGAGTTTCAGTTACAGAGAAAGAAGTGTTGTAGTATTAGTAAAGTGGATTTATTGCTTAATATTTACAAACAATATTTCTACAATATTCATCACACACACTAGTAGAAAAAGAAATCTCGCTTCAAATGAAATACATTTACAATTCGCATCACCATTAGCGTTTCTAATTCCAAGCACTTTGCTAAGAAAATCACCAACATTTTTCTAATTATCTTCCTTGCAAACAGTCCCCAACATGCTAACCTTCCCCTAATCGATTTAGCAAACTTAGCTCCAAGCGCAGACAACCTTCGCTGTGTCCATTAGAATGTTCTGCCAGTTGCCTCTGTCTCCTGAAAACCATATATTCTATGCCCAGCCTCATATGATATTTTAGTTGCCTTCCATGCCCTCAATCTAATCCACGCTAGACCCGATCTATTTTTAGAATTCATGGGATATATATGTAAAATAAAAATGAAAAATAAATAACGTATCTGGAACAATATTACTAAAATAACAAGAACTAAAAATAGTTAAAACACTTAAATATTCACAGAATTTTTGCTATATCTCTAACAACGCTTGTTCTTCAAAGGCAGAAGAAAAATTAAGGTTTAAAAATAAAATTTGAATTACGAAATTAACATAATGCGTGGAAACAGATTAAACAAACAAGAGGGATAGACAAAGAGAAAAAATATAAATTAATACATAAGATTTAAACCATGTGATGTATGTGCTTTATGTAAAAATATAACTGCTATTTCTCTATCTCTGAGTAACTTTTTGAGCTATGAGTCGGTAACGCATCAATAGGTGTTAAATTAAATCCTTACAGTGAGACAGGGTATATTGGGCACCGGCAAGGGAGACTTAGTTTTAACAGAACGTTTATCATTGTTCATACGTAGCGAAAGAACAGTAGAAGTTAAAGCAATATTAAATGTTTTGCAAAACTTACAAGATAACATACATACGACGTTCTTAGAGGAACAGGAAGCAAATGAAATAATATTAAATTCTCTAGATAAATTGGAGCTGCGGAATGAATGACATGACATAATATACGCACAGGTTTTACATTTAGGGTGTTGGCAAGCATAGAAGCCTGCGACGGGACGAGGTAATTTGCGGCGAAATATACAACGTTATAGGGTGTTCTAAAAGTAAGGCGAGCTACAAATTTAGAAAAACCACTTAAAGAAGGAAGCATTAATAAATTATCGTGACATTGTTTCAAAATTAGTTTGGTGCTCTCAATTTCAGGCATGCAAGTAGTAACAAGGTTAATGAATTTCTTATTGGAAGTTTCAGGTTTGCATTGAAATCTTATGTACACTGGGATGACACGGGATTGTAAAAATTTACCAAGGATATTTTTGGTTTTGGAATTTTTGAGCTAGGATTTGAATATATGTGTCAAGAAACGAAAAGTTTTACAAAGATGGTGGCAGCTGATTGAAAGAGAAAATGGAGTAGATCTTTGGGTATATAGGATGACAGCTATCAAAATAAAAATGCTGTTTAATGAATATTTAAGTGTTTTGTCTATTTTACTTCTTATATTCTTACACATTTCTTTGCCCTGTCTGATTTTTAGTTCGTTGACTAAATTAAGATTTTATCTACAAATTCTGACTCAATATCCTATTAATTTTTTACTAAGTCTTTTTTGTACCTCCCTCAAACATAATTACTATTCCTTGCTGCCTTCGTCCGCACCCATCTCATCCCAATGATCTCCACACTTTTTTTTTAGTTTCACCCCTTAGTACCTTTGAACCCAATAACTAATCTGGCGATTTTAGCATAAAAACCCTTTTACTTTATGTAACCAGTGCTTAATTATTCTAATTTCTTAATGAACAGTGTCTTCACAGCTTCCAAATTTCCTTAAACCCCCATAGTTGACTGTAAGCCTCCCCACTCTTAAATCTCACTTTAGAAGCTCATTTTGGACTTTGTTCAATCGACCCACTTTCTCCCAGTCGTAAATCTCAGAGCTATAGAACATGACGCTATACATATTCTCCACTATGGATACAGGAACACCTGGCATCTGTGAAAACGTATACAAAACCTCTTACTTTTGTATGACGCCGTGTCTATGTGCTTAATTCATCTTCCATTCATACTAAGAGCTAAAGCATATCGGTGGGGTGAAATTTAAAGCGAATATAAAAGCCGAAGAAACTCTCCATGTACGAAGCAGAATTCCAGATGTAGGGCTGTTAAAGACAGTAATGCGATCTACAATGATTTGTGAGCCCGAAATTTGGGGTTAGGAACAAACAGAGGAGTTGGATAGGATAAGGACCGATTTTCTGAAAGACATTTTATGATTGGGGAGGGGTACAGCAAATTGCGGAATCCTTAGGGAATTTGGTCCCTATAGCGAGATTATAGAATGCAAAATCGGAAAGCGGAGAAACAGGAGGGGGTGTTGAAGAAAAATAAAGAAACACTTGAGGAACATTAATAGGCAGCCGACTCTTTCGGAGTGTGCAGAAAAAGTTTCCTGGAGATGCAATCGGAACTGAAAATGGATGGGGGATAGAACGTTTCATCTATACCCAAAACGTCTCTCTTAGTTTAGATTAGGCGTGTGGCGGATAACTAAAGTAACAGACAGAGAGGATACGAGAATCTGCCCTAAATGTGCGGAGAGAGAATCTTGGGAACATATTCTAGAGTACTGCAAGGGGACGGAAGAATGGAGAAAGAGATGTCTACCGGGGAGAGGGCAGTGGTAGTGCTGGAATTTAAAGGCAGATAGGAAAGAGGAGGAGGGAGTAGGACTTTTTTAAATAAAGTGAGACAGTTTAGATCGGAGGAGGCGACAACCGGGTAGGGGAGTTAGGGGAGCACGATTCACTATACTTTTGGAATTGTGTGTTTGTGCGTGCGTGCGTGAGAGAGAGAGAGAGAGACTTATTTAATTTTGAAGTTTTTTCTTATTTATGTATTTCTATTTTTTCTTTTATATATGTTTTCATTTAATCTTTCATTATTATATACTTTTCTCTTAAGAGTTAAATATCGATTTGTTTAATTTCATGTATTTCATAGTATATTGAGAAAGCACCTACCGTGCCAGGACCCGTGAGATAGGATGAGCTGGATATGTAACCAATATATTTTGTAGATAAATATACTACTACTACTACTACTACTACTATTACTACTACTACTACTACTACTATTACTACTACTATTACTACTACTAATACTACTACCACTACTACTATTATTACTAATACTATTACTACTACTATTACTAATACTATTACTACTACTACTATTACTACTACTACTATTACTACTACTACTACTACTGTTACTACTACTATTACTACTACTACTATTACTATTACTGCTATTACTACTACTATTACTACTACTACTACTGTTACTACTACTATTACTACTACTACTATTACTACTAGTGCTATTACTACTACTACTATTACTACTACTACTATTACTACTATTACTACTACTATTACTACTACTATTACTACTACTACTGCTACTACTACTATTACTACTACTACTACTACTACTACTACTACTACTACTACTACTACTACTACTACTACTACTACTACTCGTCTAAGTCTGCTACTGCTACTGCTAAGAGCTACACCTTATTTCCATTTCTCGTTCTTCTCTAAGCTGATCCATTTTTAAGAGTTACAGTTTTGTTGATGTTCACGATTATTCCCCATTTGTTGCAATAGACCTCGAGTTCTGTACTCAATGGATAGTAAAATCATCAAACAAAAAAAGGAAACGTTAAGGGAGTTAAGGTACAGAGAATTACGCAAGTAAACATTGCACACCTCTAGGGATGCTTAATGGAAAATGTTAAGGCCCTGCAAGAGAGGGCGTGTCCCAAAGTGCGATATTGTTGCATGCCCCCGCAGTATGCGATCTTTATCGCTGTCACGGCCGTCATCGACCGCATGTCTGTCACCCACGTGTAGGGCCCGGGGCGCCAGTAAATTCCACACACAATGCTCCCGTCAACACTACAACATAACACTGGCCCCAACTTTTGTTAGACGTGACTTTAGTAAGGCCCTATATCCCACACGCTGTCCTTGTTATTTCTCATAAATGATAAAAAAAACAGAGCGGGATAGAGCGTCTTCTTTATATCTCCGGTTATATTAGTTTTACAGCACAGGGAGAAAAAAAAAACAGTTAAATATCCCATTACAAATGACTCTTCATTTCTCTCTCCAACAACAATTTAACTGCACACTTAGGCCTAGTTTCTCCACTCCCTTAAACTGTATACTTCAAATGTAGAAGCAGATTATTCTGTAATGTGCAGCTATGCGTTCATGCATTTTATTCAATTCGTTCTCTTCCTTTGTAAGAAATTCATAATCAAGAACAGTTTTTATATATTACCAAAACCATAAATAGTATAACAAAACATTTTTTGTAACCTTTGCCTCAAATCCTAGGAGGCAATGGTTACCAGGTGATCTGCTGCACGTTCTCCGCGACGTTCTTTGGTTACATGCCTTTCAAAAGCAAATTTCATCCAGATTCACAAATTTTACATGTTTCGTGCTCTTAAACGCAATCTAGCGACGCGATGAATGAAACTGCATGCGGGTTTTACTTGCACATGTGCGAAGTTCCCCGGGACAATGGCAAATTTCATTTCTCTGCGGCATCAAGGGCTAGGAATCTTAGCGACCCTCCTCGAACAATGAGAAACTCTCCTTTGATCAGCGAGTATGTGATTGGACAGTTCAGAGTTCGAGTTTGTAAACAAATCGCTCCATTACACTACTTAGATGAGCTGGGCTCTCCGGCAGGGCCACCGGTACCACTGGTTAGGTGGCGTAATCTGGCAACAGCCTTCCCAGAGTTTAAGATGCCACCCGCATCAGCGTGCTCATGAATGTCGGGCACATACTGCCACACACGGAAAAAGTTCTTGAAGGGGATGGAATATCCGGCCATTACTCTTCTAGTTACGCCAGAAGTACCACAACCGCCACGGGTGGCCGAGGTCTTTAAGGCGCGGACTCGTGAGCGGGAGGTCTGGGGCTCGAATCCCGCCAGGAGCCGTCCTCCCTGACTGGAGTTTTTTCAGATTTTTCTCAGTCCTCATAACTGGCAAATGCCGGGGAGGTACTCTAAACTTAGGCCTGGAACCCTTCCTTCCTTAAAAAAATCCTTTCTCAATTTATCATTTCATCTCATGTATCACCAGTGTCCACCGCCTGTGGCGCCTTAGTAGTAAAACAGGCGTTAAACACTAATTAACTTCCACTTGCGCAGAGCTCCAACTGTAAAGCCTGGAGGAGAATGAAACTCAGTCCTAGGATGCTGTTGACACTTCTGTCTAACAGAAACGTCATTTTCTTTAATTTCATGGAAAGTTCTCCCAGTAAAATTTTCTTTGCTTTTATTTATAACAGACCGTTGAGTTTGCGTCTTGTTTGGACGAAAAGCTGTACGTTATAAAATATTTTAAATTTCCATTGTCTAAGCGGACGCTTCTTCTGCTGGGGAAATGTGCTGTACAATATTCACCTTAAGCAAAGTATGAGATAAGAGGGTGGGAGTCGAATTTCTTGTCCAGACACTTGGGAATGTTTTCTTTATCGCGGAGTTAATCAGATGAAAAGAATGAAAAGGTGGACAAGCTACTTCCGTCCGGCAACAACTTGTAGCAGATGACATCAAGAACTGAAACATTTCCAGCCACACCCTAAGTTACATTTTCATACAACTCACGTTGGTAAAACTGCAAGCAGTTTTCATTCATGAGCACACATACTAACAAATAAACAAAGCATAAAATGCAAACAAAATATAGTATTATTCCTTTTATTTAAGGAATTAAATAACTGTTTAATTTAATTTCAGATATAAAATGTCTTGTGTTACCAGATAGACGGAACTTTTAGATTTACACATACTTGTTTTAAAGTCTGTTGTTTTTTATTATTAATTCTACTTTGTTATTGCACTTAGCTCTGTCAATATTGAAGCTATTGGTGCGGTACTACAGTTTGTAGCTGCGGTCTTCTATGGCACCAGTTCTGCACTTTTTAGCAATCCTTGCATTAAAACACGCTAAAAACCGTGCACATTTAGGTTACCTAGCAACAAGTGTTCACCGCCTTCACAACATAATTTCAAACAACGTAGAGGGCAGGTCCATAAGTTTCCGGCCTCCCCGATAAGGATTATCGCCTCTACAAAATCCTTATTTGACTTTATACTTATCTGTTAATCGTTCTTCGATTTTGTGAAACACTTTCGGAAGGTAAACTTCTGTGTACCATTTTGCAGTAAGAGTTTTCTGATTTTCGACCACAATGTGACCACCTGTGGAGAAGGAAGAGGCAACCACTTCTTGACCTCTTGACTTTGACAGGTGGTTGGTCATCAAGGAGGACTGGCGTTTTGTTTCTGGATCAAACGGATATGTCCATGTTTCGTCACCCGTAACTATATCTGAAACACGGCAAGACTTTCCACAGTTAAATCTTTGCGGCATTTCTTGGCACCATTCTCTGCTTCAGACAAATTATCGGGCATCCATCTTGAAGATTATTTTTTTACTCAAAAATATTCGGCGAACTGATCGCTAATGCAAACTCAATGTCCTTGTAGGTTAGTCTTGGGTTGTTTCCATTATGGTCTGCCACTCTTTTCTTCATCGTTAAGAGATTGCCGCCCCTTCTTTAACTCTCCAAACCAGCTGAACACAGGAGCACATGAAGTAGAAAAGACCCCTCAAACGCTCAAGTGACGGTGTTTCATTTAAGTCATATTTGAAATCGTACAAGATCATGGCACGAAAATGCTCTCTCCGAATCGCCATGGCACTTACAAGACTTGAAACAATGCAGGAAAAGAATAATACAACAGAGCTCTGCTTTCTACCATAGCAACACCAAAGACTCAACAATTTAAAAAAAAAGTTTAATCTGAAAAATGGCTAGTTTCATAAAATAACTTATGTAATAATGATGATGATAAAAAACGAGAAGAAATGAAAATTATTTGCCTGCTTCAATATTACTGTCGCAAGTAAGCTTTTGAAAAGTGGCATTCTTTTAATAATTTTATATAAATATGTATAGCTCTGAAAGTAGATATCATAAAGATATGAACTTGTGCACTATAACATGTTTATATTGTGCATCACGTTCTAACGATAGCTTATAAACTATAGAAATTAGAACTTTCCTTAAAAAGATATTAAAACGTTTACTTTAGATTTAGGTGGGAGAAACTGCTATTGTTGCCCTAAGGGTGTAGTATAATACTACATCTATGATTTGATTCCTGTCCCTGATCTGGAATTTTCCCCATTTCCTGATTAATTTCCCCACCAATCCCTTGAAACAGGTTTTAATTTAATTAACACGGGTGAGTCCAAGAACCTTTATTATTATTATTTTTAAACTCTGTTTCAGTAGCTTTTCCCCTACTGTCCCTTTTTAATAAATTGCATCATGTCACTTGTAAGGAATGTCGAGAGATGCAGTAACCCTTGCATTTAATGATGGTACTAATAAACATCACGTGACACCAGTGAAACAAATGCCACATTTATGATGTGAGAGCGTTTCCAGATCCTTAATGAGTTACAGCCCATCATCACAGATTTAGACTGTCATGAACTAGCAATCCGGTGTTGAGTTTGACTCGACGAAATCTTCGGGCTAATATTGCTGCAGATTTCGTCCTGCTTCCCTAACTCTGACAAAGTGGGGGAGGCTGAATAAGAAATCCAACCAATTACGTTGCTTAGCAACAACTTGACTGCTTCAAGTTCAAGCCATGTTGCAGTAGTTCCATGTGATCTAAATAAATATATAAATTTATGTAAATAAATGTTACCTTCTCTAAGCAGGAGGAATATCATTGTTAAAATTAGCGAGAGTAAATAAATAAATACATAAATTTTCAGAGGAAAACTAATAGGATTTTTCACGGTTAAATTTCCCGCTGCTGTATACGAGGGTATGGTGTGTGGAAAGTAATAGGCCTAATAATAAAGGAATTATTTTTTTATCTTTAATAAAATTGGTTTTATTGCATAAAATGCTGCACACACTGTTGCAACATTTTCATACAAATGCGTTTTTGATCTGCTTTAGCGATGTTGCTCCAAGCTTTTTCGTATACTATTTTTATGTGAAGACTTCGATAAAGAAAGACCATATTTTTTACAAGCATAATTTCCTCCGCTAAAATCAACGTTACAATATTTTGTTAGCTTAGTACGTAAAGTACACGTAGAACTATTTTCATTTTTGTCACATCCGGTTCCAGCCTGTGAGAAGTATGCAAGTTGAGACATATTCAGTTCCGCCTACAGCAAAGGGGATGTAACACGCGACAAATAATATACCGATCTTAAATTCTGCTTTGGCCTCAACAATCTCCAGCTAAGGCGTATGAAGAGTTTGTTATTACCTATGTATCATTTCGAGAATGGTTTAAAAATGTTAAGAGGGAAGGCAGGACGCAGGACCCCAGTGTTCCAGTATGTGCTGAAACAGAAGAAAGCGTTAACGCCGCTACTGTCATTGTGAAAGATTACCATCGAATAACATTAAGATCACTTTCATAAATTATGAAAAATTCTATGGGTGCCATCCAACGTTCGGACTGAACTGTTGCACATGAGAAGTGTTTATGCACGGTGAGTTCCAAGAGTGCTGATACCCGAAAAATGGATGTTCACGCGCAGTTTTACATTCATTTGAAGATAATAATAGGAGGAAGATGCGGAGTTTCTTTCAAATTTATCACTGCTGATTAAACTTGCCTAATTCATTTCGATCGTGAGAGAAAACAGAAAGCACTGTGTGGAAACTTCCACTATCATCAGCAACACCAAAAAGGAAAAAGTGATTGCTTCTGCTGGGAAAGTTATTGTCATATCATTTTTGGACCGTCAGTATACCAGCATTTCATACTGTACACAAAACTGTGAACAGGAAATACGCTGAAAATTCTGCAAGGCCCACCCTACAGCCCAGATCTAGCTCCCAGGGACTATTTGCTCATCTCAGAACTCAAGAAGGACCTTCGAGGAAGGAAATGTAAGCGTGATGAATAAGTGATGGATAAGTTTATGCCCATTTTGCAGACACGACTTCTGACTATTTTGAGGGGGGAGATTGAAATGTTAATTCAAAGATGGAGAAGTATATTGCAATAAAGGGTAACTATACTGAAAGGTGAAATATAGTTTTTGTCTTTATCATACTTAGAAAATGGATAGGCGGGAAACTTGTGGACCTACCCTCGTATCTATAGTATCAGCAATTTAATACCCCGACATGTATTTGTTCAATAAATTCTGCGGTTGTTGAAGTTTTTGGACGACCTTCATGTGGGTCGTCTTCTAAGATGATAGCCGTGTTTCAATTCAGAAGCTCATTTTTTTAATAATTGAATGTTAAGAAGAAGAATTCACATTTTTTTTTTGTCTATAAATTTGGTTAGGGTTTGGCCAATCTTTTACAAAAAACCCTATTTTTGCACAATATTAAATTTTATAAATGTTATGGAATATTCACAATGCATCTGCTTTCTGAAGTTGTATTAAATATATAATTTGAAACATGTACTTGATGTTTCAAGTGAAAGTTTAAGAAAAGTGTAGCATAAAACAATTACATGATCACCTATGGTTAAGACAGGAATTTTAAGGATCGCCCGATTATGTTGCTCTTGAAAACTTTTTGTGCGTTGTTTTAAATGATGGTACCAACATCTCTGCTGTTTAACTATACATCTTAAAAGTATTTTTGCCTTTGACTTATCTCTCTTTGCGTGTCGCTTTTCATTAACTCCTTGTTTTTCGTTCTGTCTTTTCTTATGAAGGCCTTTGTATTGCACTCTTTCTGTTGTTATGTTTTGACAGCATTTTTATTTCGTTTTTACTTTGAGTTTCCCTTTTAAAAAACACAAAGAATTTTTTTTTTTGTGGGCTCTTATCTCTTGGTGCGTGTGTGCGTTGTGCACGGATGCATATTTTCATCCAGAGTCTCTGACGCAGTTTGGGATGAAACGATTAAGAGCTGTGAGAGAAATGAGTGTAAAATTGAAAACAGTGTTGCCTAATCTTAACTTTGACAAAGTTGTAAACATGGCATGTTTTGAGCTTACTCTCATTATGTTGTACCCGGTGGATTTCACTGCGATACCCAGGTCCTAGGTCAATAGTTTGCAGCCTTATCATTTTCTAGGCATGATAAAGACAAAAACTATATTTCACTTTTCAATACAGTTACCCTTTATTGCAATACACATCTTTGAATTAACGTTTCAACCCCCCCCCCCAAGTAGTCAGAAGTCTTGTCTGTAAAATAGGCATAAACAACATCCATCACTTCTTCGTCACACTTAAATTTCCTTTCTCGAAGGTACTTCTTGAGTTTTGAGAAGAGGAAATAGTCACTGTGAGGTAGATCTGGGCTGTAGGATGGATGGTCGATCTCCTTGAAGCCACATTTCTTCACAGAATCATTTCCAACAAGAACTGTGTTGTACCCCTCAGCTTTCCTTGCCTTTTCTCTTTAATGGAAGCACGTAGTCTGTGCAGTAGGTCAGCATAGCACTCCCATTTACTGTGGTGTTCCTCTCCTTGAAGTCAATGAAGAATATTCCATCACAGTCCCAAAAGATTTTGGTATTGATCTTATTGGTAGACTGAGTGACCTTGGCCTTTAGAGGCGGTGCTTCGCCAGACTTAAGCTACTCGCTCCATTGATTCTCTTTTGGACAAGGGACCATAGTAGAGGACTATAGTTTTATCTCCTGTAACAATGGTTTACAGAACTTCTCTCTCGTTGCCACGGTAGAGCTCCAAAAATTCCTGACAACAGATGACTCGTTGGACTGAGGAAAGAAGCTGTTAAATGAGTCGTTTAACGGCTGATGATGATCTACGAAACATGTTCTGAGTAAATCTCATGCAAGTGAAACCATAAAGAGTGTTCTAAATATTTCGACTCAGAAGAGATTATTAAAGCGTTGGAAATTTAAATTTTAGTGACAGATATTGCCTTTAAAAATGATGATAATAGGACAAATCAGAGAAAACAATCTATCCCGACCTGAATCGAACCGGATACGCTAGCTGCTAGTATGTAAGCCACAGCACTATACAAGTACAAACCTATCCAGTACACCAGATATACTCGTAGCGCGGAACAAATACAACAAGCAGCAGTAGTTGACACCTCGGGTGTGAAAACGTACGGTTTTTGCTTACAAACCGCAACAGAATTCTCTGCCACTTGTTTAACCGCAGATGTGGGTTGGATTCTGAACTGGAACAAGTCAGTTAACAGCAGATGTATATTTGCTGCTCCAGCGCGTTCCTAAGTTACAACTTCTCTTAGCTTAAACTTTCTGAGAATTATGTTGCTGGGAAATGCTTGAAGTTGTCAACACCAGGAAAGCAATATTGGATATATGCATATTTCATTTTGAAGCAGAATATAAAATCTTCCCTCTCTATAGCAGATATATTATTGTACATGCATTTTAAGCGCCCTCATGTAGTGTAGCATTTATGGCTGTCTTCACGCAATTTATTACATTTTTTATAACGTTATGTCCGTCACTTATGTTAAACCTTAGCTTTTAAAGTATATGTAGTTTATTAGTGGATATATTTAAGAGTCAGTTAGAAATGAACATGTTTCCGTACATTTGGGGTCGGTAGGGCCAGCTTTTAATTTCCCCCCTCCCCTTTTTTGTATATTTTAACTTCTGTTGCCTATTTTAAGATTTAAACATTTTATTTTTGTCTGCTTTGGATCGTTAAGGATTTTTTCTGCCATTACATACGTGTTTTAAAAATCACATAAAGATTATCTCAATATATCGAAGTGAAAAAGTTTATAAAAATTAAATGTCATATTCACATCATAAAAAAAGTCTATTGAACATTTTGTTATACATTTATTTCTTTTTAATCAGCGAATAACTTTCTCCTCAACCCATCCACTTAAGATCTTTAAATAGCAGAACCTTCATTAGTGAGAGAAATATATGGTTACCTCGGGCATACGAATACCAGGTAATAGGGAAGTACTGTAGTTTTGAATAGTCCTGGCGTTTGATCTCATATTGTTCTGCGCGAGACAATTCTAGAAAATTTGTGGTGGGTGTAACTTCTCAGCTGCACAAATGTAACAAACAATTGCAAGCGAGAAAGAGAGAGAGAGAGAGAGCGGTACACCTGTGCAATAAACTGTCCCTACAATGTGTTAAGTACGGAAGTAAGAGAGATACTAACCTGATTTCTCTATAAACTCATAAACGGAAAATGAACTCGACCAGAAACCACTGTGCATTTTTTGCTCATCCGCTAGGACTATTCAACTTTGTTACGATTTACATTTCCATGATGGCCTGAACGTTTTGTTTTTGTTTTTTTTTTATTTGTTTATTTAAGGACGCTCTTTAACATCTCGGGTCATCAGCATCCCATTCTATTCAGGGCGTGAAATGGCCGTCAAATTTTACTCAGAGGTCTCTTTTTTCAGGCTTGAGGTTCTCTATCGTGCCGTAAATGTACGACACGGGACTCATGGCTTTACTTCCATTCCGAAGGAGGCCATACTTTTACGCCCGAAAAAATCCATCGATGCTGGCCGGGTTCGAACCCGCGACCTTGGGTTTAGAAGGCAAGTATGGTTACCACTACCCACCAGAACCGACGGCCTGGCCTGAAAGGTGAATGTTCTGTTGTAATTGGTGTGAATCCTTCCGAAATATCAAATGCAGTCTAATTTGAGAAGGTTGCAGCGTTCAGAGAGAACTGGCTGCCCTAACAGCTGACTGAAGGACCATAACGCCATAAAAATTTATGGAGATGTTCATAACAATATAAACATTTTTAAGGCTTAAATGAAAAATTCGAATTTTCTAATGAATATTGAGAAACTTTTACCTGTTTTTCCCCTTAGACTGGACGCGTTTTCAAATGTTTTTCCATTTCGACTTTCAGAGAGAAGCATTATGTTGTTTGTTCAAACGTCGGTAATCATCGAGGTTTTGCTGTAGTTTGTGGATTGGTTGCGAAGTGACAATTCCCACACGACTCTTAGAGATTATCGTGGTGCACGTGTTTTGCGGGACAGCAGCATTATCACGTGGATTATGTTGCACCCTGTTACGTGATAATGTCATTCAGGAATTACTGCGAGCTCGGACCTCCCTCTGTGAAACTCCGAAATCAATATCATTAATGCACTAATGCTCTATTCAGGGAATTAATTCTAAACGGGTTTACCTTTCATTTGCGTGTGTAGTTCGTTTAACAGGCGGAGCGCTACCAAAGTTTCTCAGAACCACGTTAACGGTGAAATATTCCGCTGGCTCTTCCGGCATAAATCAGGCGGTGCCAACTTCTGCGCCAAACTTCGTAATGAATCTTCTCTCTCGACTAATATTGGACTTTGTTTTTATATACCGATATGCTCTTGGTCTTTAGCGCGTCTACATAAGTGTTGTATTTAAGTTTGAAAACTTGCAAATTTGATTAAATTTCTAGATTTCTTATTGTGAGAAAGTGTTAATTGTAGCCGAGGAAATTAAATTAAGTGCATTATTTTAAGCTGCCCCCCCTCCGTTTTCACTGGATAATTCCTTATTTGAAAGTTTCTCCCCTCCCCCCTTTTTACGAATCCATATTGTATTATTAATTTGAGTTTAGAGCATTAAATATACCAGAACAGAAGTTTTCGTTAATATAATAGATATTGCTATGGGTAAATATTAACGTATTGAAATGAAAAAAGTGTATTGTCATTAATTAAAAATTGCATTTTTAATTTTTCCAAGATAATGGAAGTTAGTTTATGATGATTGATAACTTACATTGTTGTAGTATCAAATAAAACGATTCTCGTGTTTGAATGTTGGTATGCTTGTTAGGGTACGATTTTAGCTTTTTTCTTGCAGGTACGTTGTTAAAATTGTGTTGTGAAGGCGGTGGTGACTTCATGAAATACTGGTTGCTAGGTAACCAGTACCAGAGTAAGGCTAATTGTGCACGATTTATAGCGTCATAAGACGTGTGTTTTAAGGTAACATGGAAGTGTAAATGTAGCAAATAATGCAATAGTATACAATTTCCACTGGATATACAACGTTTTAAAGCTATCAATATGAAAATTTTAGAGATATAAAGAAAACTTAACTAAAGATGCTCTGTTAATTTTAATTCTGCAATACATATAAAAAGTTTTTGTAAAAAAAGTTAAACGAAAATAAAATCTTGTTAAAAAGTGAAAACACCATGACATAATCATCTAGTTTTCTTATAATCTATTGGTGGAATTTGAATGATTTTTTTTACTTATACCTTAGACAGCATGCTATTTTGAGAACTACAATACTATATCTATTATGCTACGTGCTTGAAAAGAAATTGTTTTTCAAACTTTGAAAAAAAAATGTATTGCTATTGATTTTTATCAACTATAAGCAATATTTAAATGCTCCTAATTACCACACTTCACATTTGCAAACATTACGTGTGTGCAAATGTTCAATAAGATTGGTCTAGCCAATCCGGAGAAAAATGCACATTCATTTCAAATTTTGAAGTTATCGGGAAATAAGATTTATTTGTGTTTAAAAAATGTTTATGTGCATTAGAGAATTAAATTTTACATGGCATCTTTATTTAAGTATTCTTAACGTCTCATAAATGTTTCGTATTAATAGCTTTATAAATTTCTGAGGTATAAAATATATGCTACTGCATTATTTGCTAGATTTACACTTCCTGGTTGCATAAATAATGTTTCAGCTTCACTAAAACACTATAGACATCGCCTTTACTTTGACGATCTACAAAACTGTGATACTAGTAATATTGGCAGAGACCGCCACGGGTGGCCGACGTCGTTAAGGCGTGAACTCGTGAGCGGGAGATCTGGGGTTCGAATCACGCCAGGACCGTCCTCCCTGACTTAGGTTTTTTCCAAGTTTACCTCAGTACTCATAAATGACAAATGCCGGGGAGGTATCTTCGTTGAATACGTTTCCTACCTTGAAAAAAAAATTATTTCCCAATATATCTTTTCATGAATCATCAGTGATTACCGCCTGTGGTGCCTCAGGAGTAAAAACGGCGTTAAATATTATTCAAAAAATGATAGAGCTCTAGAAAGATTAAAATTGGCAATAGTATAATTCCCTTTACTGAGTCGGTAAAAAACCTAAGGGTACATTTCTAAACAATTGTATATACTGTAGAAACGTATCAGAAAACACTTTCAATAATACAGCCGTTAAAAGATTTAACAATTTCCTGACGTTTTCTCTAAAAGAATTCTTGCACAAATGCTTTTGATGCCCCACCTCGATTGCTGGGAATTTTTGTTTTGTGACGTCAGTGCCAACTCAACCCAGAAGCTTCAACGTGTTCATGTGTGCATAAATCAAATTTTCAACATTTGCCGATTTGAACATATTTACTTATTTATTTACCCTGGTTATTGCCATGGGACCTTCCACTCTTCCACTCTACCAGCGAAAATACAGAGTACAATATATGTACTAGGTTATATAAAATACATAAAAAAAACAAATTAAGGATATATCTATTGCATATAAATATTACGTATTTTTAATACAGTTAAAAAGTTCTACATTATTTTAGAGATTGTGTAGGGGTGTCACATGATCAAATTTACGAGTGTTGAAGATGAAATGAACGCGTTGTAATCTGTCAATCTGCCCAGCATCTCTGCTCCTCTCAAATTATTATCCTGGCTGCGTCTTAAGGAACGAAGGACTTTCCACTCTTTCAGCTTACTTTATCATATCCTTCATAGCTTCCTGGTATGTCGTATTCATAAACTATCTTCACACCATAGCCTCGAAACCAAATCACATCATTCTTACTAACGATACCATTACGTTGAACTACTTCTTATTCTTCCTTCCTTTTTCACAATTTTTCTTGCTGGTCTTTGGAATTCCTTACCTTGTAATATCAGAGACTGCCGGACCATTTCACAATTTAAAACACCAAATTGCTGTTATGTTCTATACCGTGTTTATACGTTGCTGTAATTTAATATTTTCTACCTTAATCGATTATCTGCTTGATATGCCTTAAAGTTTACTATTATATAAAATAATTCTTGCAATGTTATTTTGTTCACTGTAAAGATCAGTGTTTTGTTAGTGGCTATGCAACTGAAAATTGTTTTCAATGGATTTATTTTATAAATTGAATATTTAAATTTTACCAACATTATACACTTTTTAATAAGGGAGTAACAAAAAGATATGTCAAAAGTTTGGAGAAACATATGAACATAGGTCCAGAAATGCTTTATTTCCTTGTTAGAGCCCTTTGTCTACAACTCCGCTTACACGGTGTGATATGCAAGCTAGAATTCTGTGGCAATAACCTCACAACAGAACAGTTGCTTAATACGTACAGTAGGTAAACATTCGCTGTTACCTCTGGTTAAATGCAATGGGAGTGTTGCAACAATGTTTATTCTCTGATTCACCGTTATTGTCGTCTTTGTGACCATGTAGTCTGACCATGGAGTGAGCACGTAGTGTCAGTTCTGTGTGTTTACGGACCTCGTTCCAGGTCATTAAAATGAGGTATTCAAAAGCGGAGTTGGCAAATGCTCATATGATCTACGGATTAGCCGAAGGTGTAGAGAGTCTTTTATGCTCGTATTCTGCAAGACTGCCAGGCAATACGAGATACTCCAGGAATACATTAGTGCATCAGGGAGTCCATGCGACGGTGGGTTGGTGGATATATCCGTGCTAATGGAGAACATTTTGAATATTTGATATGATGATTTTTTGTTTCCCATAATTCTGTTTTTTTGTTTTTTTTTTTTTGTTTTTTTTTTTTTTTTTAATATTCTGTCATGTTGTGCAGGTGTAAATTTTTGACATACCTTTTTGTTACATCCTATAAAACATATTTGTATGCTGGTAGTGCGAAAGAGAAGACCTTATGGACTTAGCATTACCAGTTCTAATCTAATCTAAAAAAAAAAAAAAAAAAGGATTTTATTATATGTCCCGTAAATATCCTCTATTTTAGAAACTACTTGGGTGAATCTGATCATTTAAAATTTTGTATCGTGTCTTATAATAGTATTCTTTCTGGGTTTACATGAACTTTAAAACTGAAAAATAATGCAATACTTTATGTGAACAGGTCTCTTATTGGATTTTAATCGTTGAATTTGAGAAAATCATGTACGTATAGCTAGCGGTCACTATTGTATTTATTTATTTACTGTGTCGTTCTTGTATGTTTGCTCTAAACACTTTTCTTCTCTTCTTTACAGCCTGTTCCACGGTGGAATTTTGTGTTAACGCCCCTATTCTCTCTATTGGTTGAGACCCATGTGGAATTTTTGAGAGTCGATGTGACGTCAGACTTTTATTTTGTTTGGGCTTTCGGACTCTTTTTCCTGCTGTCAGAGGGAGCACCGAGTGTAAAGGGTTCAGACGTCTCGGATTTAGTTCGCTGCACTCCGCAAGCAGTAACCACAGCAGTACGTAAGTAATAATAATAAATTTTTCCCCATTTTAATTCACTTATGTGGTAATGTTGGTTAAATTGCGTAAGGTTTCAACTACAAAAACTTCTGAATATTTAAAGTAATATATCCCTAATTATGTTTGATCCTTATACCAAAACCATAAAGATAAGGTATTTTTTATTCACAAATATATGTTGTGTCAGGAATAAAATTTGATAGCAAATATAAAAAACAAACGATCACGCCACTTCCACGTGAGCCTCTGTGGTGATCCGAAAATGTGTAGTCCAGGTCCGCTCAAACATGTCCGGAGTGATGGTACCAATCGCTTCTACAATCCGGGTGAGTGGTGTATACCCTGTTCTTCACGTAGCCCCAAAAACAACATCGGTGTGAGGTCAGGAGCACGCGGAGGCCACTTCATGTGCCCATCTCGTTCTATCCATCGTCTTGGAAATGTTCTATCCACAGTTATCCATCGGCAAGTGAGGTGGAGCACCATCTTGCTGGAACCACAGATTTAGCTGCAAATTTCGACCTGAGGTAGAGTCGTACAATTCCATTGTGTATGGGTGTGACTGTCGTCTCTTGAAAGAAGATCTGTCCGATGATCCTGTGGCACTTTAAGCCACACATCACACGATCACTTTCGAGCTACCTCCCATGTGTTCCACAATGCAATGTGGATGTTGTGACCCGCAAATCCGAAAGTTATGCTTATTGACAGTCCCCAGGTATGAAATGTAGTCTCATAGGAAAACATTCCGCATGTCGGGAAAACAGGTCACTGAGTTTATCGCTTGAAGCGAAAACCCAACTGTTAACGTTAACATTTGAATCCCCTTGGACCGCCTTAATAGACGTTCTCGGCGATTAAAAAAATTCTGTTTTTAGATGTATTTCTACTCCTAATATTCCGATTTTTCTTTTTTCAGAAACTCTTTTCTTTTTTTATTTGAAGGCTTTATAGTTACTCAGTTCCGTTGCAATTTTTTTTTTAATTTGGGGTCTCAGGCAAACCCTTACTAATAATAGTCTGATTTCATTAAATTTAAGAAACTATTTCTTTTAATTTTGTTTCAATAGCATACGTGTTTATAAAAAACAAAAATTACAGCTCTAGAGCGATTTTTGAATTTTCGCTTTAGGTTAACCCTCGCCTCCAATGATCCAATTTTTGCTAGTTAATGAACTTGATGAATGATAGTTAATTGTTGCTTATATGCCGAGTTTTATTGAGAAAAAAATTTGTGGCCCCTATAGCGATGATATAGCTTTGGGAGGGAAGTAAGATAGATGGAAATTTGGAGATTTTTTCAAGAATGTTTTCGTGGGTATAATTACAATAGTTACAATCCTCCGGAATTCGCTAAAAGGTTGACAAAACTAAAAGCCTTACAGTTTGACTTGTTTTGGCCATGCCCTGCAGAGGTTTAAATTGAGATCTTACAAATAATATACGTAAACATAGAAATTAGTTAGGAATACAGATTTACAATTATCTGAACACACATAAAATTAAACTGTCAATAAAAGCTGCCAAATTCTAGTTCGTATTTGTTTATTTATTGCTATATTTATATTAAAGAGCCGTCTTCATTTCCTCATAAGACATCAGGGTAGACATTTTCTCTCATTAAAATATTTTATATTCAGTGAAAGCAAAATACATTGTGTCCGTTTGTAGCTCACAGAGAAATGACTTCTGAACTCAAGCAGTACGTTTAGAAATTTCACTTATCAGTTCACTAAACTCTGGTTAAACTTTTGAAGAATACACGTCTGTTACTATGGATTCCCAAGCATTTTTGTTTGTCATCTTAATCAAATATTGCTCACATACAAACACAAATCAGCACTGCTTTCCTAAAGGAAAAGGAAATGATGGGCATACGCGAGCAAACTGGTTTTCTCACAGCACTGTACAACTGGTACAGATTTCATCAGACATTCAAAAGTTTCCGGACCTTATTATAGTAATACGCAAACACATGTGCCATTCCATTTAAACAAAAACGCGTCGATTTATATATTGAGGGAGAAGTTTAAAACCATTATTGATTACATTTTAGGTTTCGCCCTCTCACTCAGCCAATCTACTTTGCAATTTCAAATGACATCCCTACATTATGATACTTAAATTTTAAAGAGAATGCAATTGTTATGATATATTTTTTTTTTCTATCGTTGTCTCACAATCTACACTGTTATTATTTTTTAGAATTTGTGCAAAATAATACTACAAAACTACTGCTGACCATTTAATGTAATATATTTCCACGCTTCGACATCCAAGTATAGGAAAGACGCCCCAAGGGGTTTAGCTAACTGAAACAGTAACTACATGGGTATTATCACATTCGCATGGCACCTCCACGAGTGGCCGAGGTCGTTAGCGGCAGGTCTGGGGTTTAAATCCCACCAGGACCGTCCTCCCTGACTGAGGGTTTTTTTTTTCCAGTCCTCATAAATGGCAAATGCCGGGGAGGTAGACTTGGAACGTTGCCTTCCTTAAAAAAGAACAATTTCATCATTTCATCTCATGAACCATCAGTGTCACCGCCTGTGGTACCTCAGTTGTAAAAACGGGCGTTAACTATTCAAAGACACTCACATGAGTAGGAAAATGAGCAAAAATTTGTTCAATTGGATACCTGTAATTTACTAAATAACATTTAAGGTTTCATTACATTTTCCCAAGCCCAAAGACAGTTACCTGATGTAAATTACTTTAAGATTTCTTGAACTGATTCCTCCTAGCAAGAGGTATGGCGCCAATAGGTCTGACCTGCTTGGGAATCTGTCTCAAACTGATTAATCTAACCTAACCTAACCTAACCTAACCTAAACTGAACTGCTAGCATTCCCCATCTTTCCTTTAGTGGTGAAATTCTTGCCAAACAATCATGTTTCAACAAACAACCTTCCTTTGAAGAGTCCAAGAACCCTTTTCCAAAAATCTCTTTGAATCCTATTTACATGTTTAGCCCTCCCCCATTCCAATATTTCACTTCCATATAGCAAAGTAACTGGGAATTGTAAATGTAGCAGTATATTTTGCAGTGTATCTAAAAAATTTATAACTCTATCAATATGAGATATTAAGAATGCTTAAATAAAGATACTCTGTACATTTTAACTTTCTAATGCACATAAAAAGTTTTTAAACAAAAATTAATCTTGTTTTCCGATAGTTTAAAATTTTGACATAAATGAGCATTTTTCTCGACTGAACCAATCTTGTTGAAATTTTGCACACACATAATGTATGCAAATGTGAAGTGTCGTGACTAGAAGTAGTTAAATATATTAATATTATTTGATAAAAATCAATTTCAATAGGAAATTAAAAATATTTCTATTTTTTTTTCTTTCAAAATTTGAAATTTAATTTCCTTTCAAGCAACTAGCATAGATATATTATTCTGGTTCCCAGTATAGCATATCCTCTACAGTTTAATGAAAAAAAAAAAAAAAAAGAATTTCAATTCCAACCAATAGTTTATAAAAATGCATGATTATGTCAGTGTTTTAAGTTTTTTTAATAAGACTTGACTTTGATTTGAATTAGAGAATTAAAATTTACAGACCATCTTTTCTTTTCTTAATATCTACTCAAATTTTCATTTTGATAGCTTTAAAACTTGCTGACATACAGTGTAGAATGTATACTGTTGCATTATTTACTAGACTTACACTTCCTGGTTTCCTTAATCGTGGCATTTTAAATATTACTCTAGCTAAACGAAGTCCCTAAAAAGTATATTTAGCAAGTGATAATGGTCGCCGGCTCGCGCATCCTTTTGAGTTGCTGTGCAAGCGGAGTAGCCAATCAACGCTACACACTTGTAGGCTGTATTTGATATCTCGGGAGTATAAAGCAAGCGTCTACCATTGACATGAAACAGGCCGCAAGTACAGTTTAATACATTCTGACGAGAATGGCTGTATCAGGTGTGAGAATCATGCCACAGCAGGGCGCCGTTACCAATAAATTTATACATCAGCACTCAGAAGAGAGGCTCTTAACCTCAACGTGCAACGTGAACACTACTCCGGGAGGTCGCTGCAATCAGTTTTTACTCGTCGCATCAAAGGAATGCTGGCGCTCAGGTTGCAGTGTATTTGCACGCGCATAGAACCTGAGTGCGTGTCAGTCTGAAGAGTGAACATGGAGAGGACTGTAGAAAACACACTTCTCTTTATTGAATTCTGGAGAGGAAAAATAAAGCCAATGGGTAGCATAACACACACGGCGTTTCAACGGAATGTTTATAAACGGCGCTACGATAGAATTGGCTGTAGAACTGAATACAAAAGCCAAAGTAATTACTGCTTTGCTTTCCACACTTAGAAGTCGACGTTTTTGTGTCCACTAGCTATTCGAACCACCATACTCAGCTGTGCGAACTGTAGTTGTGTTTGTCACATCACCAATTTCCCCGCTTCTTCTTAAAGGGTAATGGGATCGTCAAAAATTGTCAGAAATTAGTTTTTTATTAATAAATAAATTCCTTATCATTGCGATTATATATCATTGAATGTGAGGTGTGTATATATACAGAGGGTGCCAAAAATATATACACACATCAAGCAAAGAAAAAACTGTGTTAACATAACAAAACTGAATTCACACAAACAGAAAATGATGAGCACTAAACATCATAGACTTTTACAGTAACAACAGTAGCTCAAAATACTACGTCGATACACTTCTGACTACATTGAACTACTGATTGAGCAACGTTTGCGAAAGTGTCCTCAGCGATTGCAACACATGCCGTTTCAATTTCTTCCGGAAGTGTTATCGGTGTAGCTGGTTTTCTACGGTATGCAACATCCTTAAGAGTTCCCCATAGGTAGAAGTCCAACGGAGTTAGATCCGGAGAACGCGGAGGAAACTCAATCGGACATCTTCGTCCTATCCAGTGCCTTGGAAGATTGTTATCAAGGTACGCACGTACAACTCGGTGGTAATGGGGGGGGGGGGGGGTGCAACATTCTGTTGGAAGTAAAATTCCTCATTTCCATGGAGTGTATGAATGGAAGGTAGGACAGAATTGTTACTCGCGTTGGCGGTTCTGTTCTGTACACACGTCTCCATTGCCTTTGAACTTCAACAACTTTCTCGGTTTTCCAGTACCACTTCAAAATTGCTTTCCGCTGTTCAAACGATAATCTTGGCTCCATTTTGATGTAACATAATGTAAGTCACATCTTTTACAGAACAGCATACGATAATGTTGGCTTCATTTGTTCATTGTTGATTTACCTGTCACGTAGCAACGCTATCATAATGTGTGTGAGTCACATCTGTTTACAGAACATCATACTACACATTACTGTTGTTTTTCGGTCTAACTTTGAAATATATTAAATAGGTGTCTACCGTGAAGTGTGTATACGTTTTGGCACCCTCGGTGTGTGTGTGTGTGGTGTTCACTGCTGGTCAAAAGTACTTGGACACTCAGCCGTGTTTTAAAAATTGTCAAAAATGCTATAGCTATACATTTATTCATCATGTTTTTGTACACAGATATGACTTTTCTGCACTAAATATGTACACAATGCAAACTTCATGTAACTAGTCTGATTCTCTTCAGCATTCTTTCCATAAAAATCCACTCTTTGCAGAAATCACCTTTTGCACTGCCCCTTGGTATTCTAAGAACGTTTTTTCACATACATTGTTCTCAATGTCGTTCCAGGAAGCCTGAAGAATTTCCCAGAGTTCTTAACTTCTTTAATAACAAGTGTCAGCTTTATCCCATAGAACCCTATTGGGTTCAGGTAAAGCGACTGATACATTATGTTCAATTCAGCTCTTCCTGCTCTTTGTTGCCAAGGAACTGCTTACATAACTTAGAGGTGTGCTTGAGATCATTGTCCTGGTGGAACCAAATCCCACGATCAATTAAATGCAGCCTTGGTGGAAGCACATCTACTAAAAATGGAATGGTACAGTTTTTGTTCAACATTCCCTGAATTCTGTGTAGTCTACCAGTACAGCCACATACCATCACGGACCCTCCTCCATGTTACAGTATGGTAACATCTTTTCTTTTGGAGATCGCTGAATATAAACATATCGCCGCTGACCAAATACCATGAATTCACACTCATCGGTCTATAAGATTCACTCCTGCTCTTCAATGGACCAATTATTGTGGTCCATTGTTTGTTATTGGCCGGCATGAGTTCGCTGCAACTCTGTCCCAGATATCTGCTGCTGTAAGCGATGCTGGTTAGCGCTGACAGAAATGTTGTGGCTATGGCTGATGTTGAATTCAGCGTGGATTTCAGGGGCCGTAGGGTTCCTGTTTACTTTACTAGTTAGTAACATTTATGCTGTATAGGAGCTTCGTGGTTTTCCACTTCGTTTATTTTATTAAGATTTGATCCACATTCCAGGAATCTCTGGATTGTGTGACTAACAGACGACAGTGCAATTTTTTTCCCCCCTTCAGCTTCATAAATACTGTAGCCTTCATATTGATTGCTGTATGCTCAGAGATGATCTTGGAGCCATTTCCTAAACAATTTATGAAAGGTGCATATTTACTAAACATTTGGAGACAAAGGAAAAAAGAATCGCGTAAATTAATAACAAGTATTAAATTATTAAAAACGCTAGTCAAATACTCACTATCATTCATAAATGGTGTGCCTAATCTTGCCAGCATCTCACTTGCTGTTTCTTTTCATAGATACTCTTAAGAAACTGCACTACAGAAGCGATATAACTCACTAGTAGCCAGCAGTCAACTTACCTCATCAAAAATGTGACTCTATAAACACATCGTGGAACTCCAGCTCAGTGTATATGTGCACAATATTAATGCTCAAACAGGCTACATTTGACACCGTGGTGTATGGTTTCTCCCTTTTGACACATAAACAGTGTCAACAAATATAGTACAACATAGCAGGTGTCTAAATACTTTTGACGGGCAGTGTATGCACAGCATGAGTCAGAATAACACCAAACAATTCTAAGGCTTGATTCAGTGATTCTATTTGAGTAGTTTGTTTGTTAAAGGAAATAACTGCCTATAAAAGTTTTGTTGTCGAACTAAAGGGCATAAAGTTTTACAAAAGACTCGTCGAGTTAGATGAAATTCCGCCGAACAGATCCCCGCGGCATTTGTTTTCTCTTTTGGAATGTCGCTTGTGTTCTGTTTTTAACATTGTTTATATCATACATTTAAGGGATAAAGAGACTGCGCTGCATGTTGTAACAGCAACTTTGTGGTTCCTGCAAGAAGCAATCTCATACTAAAGTGCTCCGTTTACTGGAAGGACTCCATTTGTACAAGCTATTGTAAAAATGCTCCATTTTACGTCCGCATAACTAGCAGAAATGCATTACGTTTATGGTGTTGTTTGGTTAAACGCGAAAAGGGCACGAGATCTTTATACCCAAGAATACAGTAGCCTCATCACAGCACCTTTACCGCAGTACATCAACGACTGCGAGAAACAGGAACTTGCCGAAAACAAGCGCATCGATCTGAAATCCAAATAAATGTAATAACAGTAGCCTTAAAAGAGGATGTTCTTGACAGCCTCCATAATTCTCCGTTCACAAACACAAGAGCAACAGTGTATGAATAAGCCAGTCTTCGGTTGCAGGAATCCTGCGTGAACAGCATTTATATCACCCAAGTTCAAGCACTCGGGCCAGATGACTTTTCAGTCCAACTACAGTTTGTCCGGTGGTTTCTTCATAAATATTTCCTACAGCCCTATTATGGACCTACGAGGTGGTATTTAGACTACAGGGCATATAATTCAAAGTTACTAAGTCAATATAAGAGTGTTTTGTTTTATTTAAAATTAAACAAGCCCAACCATTCTTATTTTAAAACTCTCCCAACACCTTGTAGCAAAAGATGCGTAGCGACCTGTTCGGCGGAATTTCATCTAACCCAACGTGGCTTTTGAAAAACTTTAATGCCCTCTAGTTCGATAACAAGACGTTTACGATCACACGCTCGCTGTGGGAAAATATTCAAATAAATCCATTGAATCACGCCCTAGAGTTGTTCGGTTTTATTCACACTCATCCTCCATATGTGTATCATTCTCATTGCTTATAATTAATATAATAAAGGTCGACTCGCTCTTAGAGTAATCTTACCAAACAATATATCCTTCCGAAATTCGCGTCAAGAATACCTCGATTATCAGAAGAAACACGTGGCAGGTCTAAGAGACATAATGACAAGAGAGTACCGGTATAATATGTTTGCATAGAAACAGCAGCAGGTGGTCAACCATGATAACAAGTGCAAACTGCTTGCGCCTTTCCTTGTTTAAACAACCGTTGAATCAGGCAAGGCGCATCTTGGGAGTTGTAGCGCATCAATTTGTAACTTCAAAATTGACGTCACGTCACGTGACATGGTTTTGATCGGGTTCACTCTAAGAGGAATGAAGGAATAAAGCCCGAATTTTAATGCTACATATTTATGTACGGATAGAAGGCAGATGTTGACGAGATACACTTACAGCAATGTTGTTAGTAAATTTTATTTTACACTTTTAACATTTTTGACTTAATATTATGTATTTCACACTATACTATGTAGTTTATATAATTGAGCATTATTGCAGAGTTATTATAAAACGTTCTGTTTGTTTTGCGCTTCTAATGAGTTATCCAATACCGTTAACAAGTAAGTGAAATAAATTGAATGCTATTGTGCTACTCAATGTTGTTAAAATTAAAGGTAAATTACACGAGTTTGATGTCGTCAAACGTTTTTCTTTCTTGTTCTTGTTGAATCAAAATTTGTAGCAGCCAGATAACATGGCACCGCCGCTCTTTGTTATTGTCCAAACTGAAAACATGGATTTCTATTGACAGTGCTTTCACAACAGTCCTCTACCAAACTTGTGATAAACGTATGGGGGGTGTACAATGAAATCTCAAATTGAACAATATTTAGGAAGCAATTTACATTGAAGCGGTTTTTACATGTTGGTGTTGATGTAGTCGTTGGACCGAGGGTTCCACTTCATACCCCCGGGTCGTTCAGGTGCCCGAAGTCGCCTTTCGTGTCTTATTGGTCACGGCAGGAGGCAGATGGAAAGAGGTGGTTCAAATCACACGACCTTTTTCATTGAACGCATTAGAATGTTTAATCACATTACACTAATTATCGGCCACCTGGTTCGTTATCTCTATGGCTTTGATGATACATGCTACATATGCTGCATCTGGGTGCCTCTCGTCTACTGCCCCTGATTTAAAGATGTTGATCATCAAAGAACGAACGAAACGTATGAACGAACGAGTGTACAAAAAAGTATGAATGAGCGAATGTTTGACTGAAAAACGAGCTTTTGTTAGGTTGCTTCTCCATATATATGACATCCAAAACGTCGCCACATGGTTACAAAAACTCACAGAGTTCACAGATTAGCGCTCACGGCTTCCCGAGTCTTTAAAATATTTATATACTGGTGAGCTCTTGTGCTCCCAAACGCACTTACTTTAAATTTATCGCCTCTGTGACACCTTATTGGAAAGCCCCTGATCATACGATGTAAGGACATCACCGCCAATACCTGTTTCTCTTTTCCCTTTAACGAATTTTGAAGCATCTTCAGCAACTAAGATACAAAAGGATCCATTGTTCGGCCAGCTACATGCCCTTAGCTTTGTTACAGTAGAGAGACCCATCGCTCTAGCAGAAGAAACACAAAAGATGACAAAAGGCAACCTTTTCCCTTTTGTCATAGAGTTATAAGTCCAGGTTGCCATGAATACATTTTCGTAATAAATGAAATGGCCCTGATTGTTACTACAAGCTATATTTTTAGTAATTATTACTATTTACGTTATCTAAATGCATTCACTCTTGGGCATGCGTGGGTCTGAGAACCTGTCACAACATTTGGAAATAAACAACGGGTTTCTTCAAAGAAACAGTTGCAGGGGCAGTCATCTCATAGCGACTTTTACAAAGAAATGTGCATGACAGTGGTTACAGCGAAAATACCCTGGAACAAACTTCAGACACTGAATTTAAACATTTCTTACGGATAAACAACAACCGCAACATTTCCGAGCAGTCAACTCTCAGGAAGATTCTTGTTGTGTTGAGATCTTAGAAAAAATCTGGGCTGACGCAGGTGAATCTGTATGTATGGATTTTTGCTGATGAGACGGCAGATACTTTGGCGAATCTGATGGCGGGCAAGTTGGACTCTGAGGTTGCATCAAAATCCTATTAATATCCTGTAAATCTTTGATAGTTCAACAATTGCAATATTCATTAATGATAGACTTAAGGTGCTATAGCTAGCTAGCGTTAAACAGAGGGGTCCTGTTGTTGTGCACAGTTGCAACTTTTTACTTGTTGAAAGCAGGGAAATAAATCGCTTAATGCATTATATCCAAACTTAGTGCATGGCTCAGACATTGCAACCAGTGGCAGAGACAGAGAAGTAAATACACTGATATCAGTGATGAAAAAAGTTTTCTTGAAATGTGCCTGTATAACTCTGCCGCTGGAGCCTATGATCACAAGGTTGGCAACTTGGAATAAAACTGTGATTTTCTACAGTAAGCACTTCAAAGCTGTGAAGTCAATGATGGAAAACTTTTCTTCTGGTCCTGCAGTGTCTGTGAGTAAATCCTTGTCAGTATTCAATAATTCTAAAAGTGTTCGGTTCAGTTTCATACACCACAACTCACCAGTTGACTTCCAGACACTATCAAGCCTCTCCAAGAAGCCATGGGAATAATGGTTCAGAAAGTTGGGTTGTAACAGCGAAATGGATTGTACAGCTTCCAATAAACTTGATGAACGGGAGGAATGGCGATGGCAGTTTGATTCGACGTCGTTGTTGCTCCCTGCCTAATAAATCTTCTTGTCGATCTACAGGGACGTTGTTGGTGTTGGGGACTTGATAGTTAAAGTTGATGTGTTTGATGAGAAAGATCACCTGGTTATCTGTCAGTTGACGTCGTTTATTGAACCTATATGTGCGTTCCAGGGCGTTTCTCGTCGGATCCTGGAAGAGCGTCAACTTGAACAGGTGCTTGGACCTATGCTGATTGCCATTTAACGATGATATATTCAGAAAGTAGCAGCTTAGGAGTTTCGGTGTTAACGTGTTTCAGCCGAGCACTTAGGCCACTCTTGCTCTTGCGACGCTGCTGGCACACGGTTCTCGTAGCCAAAGTAGAAGTCGCAATCCCTTCACATGGGCGGCCTGTCTTTATGTATCTTATAAGGTAGCTTGACCACGTGACCAGAAGAAGCCGTACATTAGAATTGTGCATTCTGATAGGCACTTGGTGACATCACGGGATTTTGTTTCAATTTATGGACGGAATCTACTCCGTGATTCGTCTTTAGTTCAACTTCAAGCGCCAAGGTCCGTTACAAGTCAACAGCCTGCAACGGAACTGCAGGTGTCACATTAACGCCTCTATTACCGTGCCCTCTAAGAGTAACCGCATCCATTTCTCCAGAACACAAAGAAAAGGGCTTACCCCATTGTCTGCAACAAGTTGGCTCTCAGCTGTCCGAGCGTTTTCGTTACATTTTCGCATTTACAATAAACCTTTGCTCATGTCCAGCTGAAGTAAACTCAAGCATTGATAGGTACCAAGGACGGTATCAAACTGCAATGTGTACCCTGGGTACTCAACCCTTCTCACTTTAATAGTGAAACTGTAGAATATTATTGCTAGTGCAATAATTCCTCTGTGTAAATATGCAGCGGTGATGACTTCTTGAAATGTTTCTCTGCATTTAAAACAAATCGTCAGACAGAAGACTGTGCATTACAACAGAACATTTGTCGGTCCTGGTGGTGTAGTGGTTACCATACTTGCCTCCTAATCCTAAGATCGCGGGTTGAAATCCAGCCATGATCGATGAATTTTTTCGGGCATAAAAATGCTAAGTGTGGTTTCCTTCGGAAGGGAAGTAAAGCTATGGGTCCCATGTCATACATTTACGGCACGATAAAGAACTTCAAGCCGGAAAGAAGAGACCTCTGAGCAAAATTTATCAGCCGTTTCACGCCCTGAGTTGAATGGGACGCTGATGACCTGAGATGTTAAAGAGCGTCCGTAAATAAAACAAATAAAAAAAAACAGAACATTTGGAAAAGTATATTATAATTAATTGTGTATCCCCTTAAAATGTAACTTAACCGTTTAAATGGGGGACACTACTTGTCTTCCAGTGCTTTTGCATTCATTGCGACGTTCTAAAGCCAATTGTAATTTAATATTTGTAGCACAAGTAAAGTGATTAATATAATCTCAATTTAAGTAGCTGTAATGTTCTAATTTGTAGCAAAGAAGTAAAATATTTGATTTTACATATAATTCTTCATTATATATTTATTTATATATTTAACCAATTTTGGTTACACATTTCTCAAATTGACTTTACACAAAATCCGGGTTCTACAAAAGTTTACGTAAAAGTTGTTTTGATTTTCCTATGTTAGAAACACCGTATACAAAACAATGAACTGTTGTGTCCAGAAATAAGATTAATAATAAAAAAAAACACACATTTGATCAGCAAAGGGACATTCTACCTTTAGGAAAGTGTACATATATCTTTTCCGGTCTGATCCGGGGAACCAATCCACTAACATGAGTATCGATTCCGTTACACTTGTGACGGAGAAAAAAGCGGGCTTGACTAGAGACTCCGAAAATCTATTCGGACTTTGAGAACCAGTCCCTAAGATATCTGTGCACGTTCCTTGCACATGGATGAGCAGAGACGGCGTGTTGTCGTCCTGCGGCCGCTTGATGGTCGGGGGAAAGAGGGGGGAGGTGGGACAGCGGCCAGACTGGATCGTGCTCGGCGAGGCGTGAATTTCTCATTCTCCCAAAGCGGCGTTGATTTAATGCATCGTCACGCAATTTGGGACGCACAGGGAATCGGCAGCAACCACCCCTGACTTTCATTTGCAGGTGGTGCGTGTGAAACTGTCATTTAAATGGTTTTCCACTTAACCAATTGGTAAATCGCATTGCATTTGTTTCGAAATGTATGTCCATTGCCGAGTTCTCTACAGTGTGTAGCTATATCGTCCACTGTCTAAATGCATTTCATATTCAGTTTCACAGATGTCATAATTGGATTTTTAGGGCCTAAAGCTGTGCAGACAAGAGTTAACACACCTTGCGTGTCATGGGATGCAAAGGACAGAGATTTGTTATTAGTTCACGATAGGCCATCACCTTTTGATTTTCAAATTCACGGATGCATCGCACATTTTGTCTGCCGAGCATAGTACACCGAGAGAAACTAAACATATTCTGTTTTCAAAGTGACTCTTCTGCACTCTTTACATACTTGCCAAACTTTTTGATGCTGTTTAATGCCCGTTTTTTACTATTGAGGCACCACAGGCGGTGAACACTGGTGATACGTGAAATGAAATGATAAAAATTGGAAAAGGAACTTTTTTAAGAAAGGAAACGTTCCAGGCCTAAGTTTAGGGCACCGCCCCGGAATGTGCCATTTAGGAGGACTGAGGAAAACCTGGAAAAAACCTCAGTCAGAAAGGACGCTCCTGGCGGGATTCGAAAACCAGACCTGCCGCTCAAAAGTGCGCGCCTTAACGACCTCGGCCTCCCGTGGCGGTCTTGCCAAACTTAATGTTATCTTTTTATATTAAAAAACTGACTAAAATCATTATCAACCAAGAAGAGATTATTTTACATCAACAAAGAATATTTTCCTCTCGGTACAAGTATTCTTTGCCTAGTGTAAATCTTATTTACATAACAGAAAGTTACAAGTTTACATTTATAGCAAATTATAAGTTGGTTCTGGTGGTTTGTAGTAACCATACTTGTCTCGTAGACCCAAGATCGCGGGTTCAATCCCGGCCAGGGTCTATGGATATTTTCGGGCGTAAAAAATCCAAATATTGCATCCTTTCAAAGGGAAGTAAAGCCATTGATACTGTGTCGTACATTTACGGCACGTAAAGAATCTCAAGCCTGAAAAAAGAGGCCTATGAGCAACACCTGAGATGTTAAAAGAGCGTTCATAAATAAACCAAACAAATAAATCAACTTATAAGCATTTACAGTCACAACACATTTCAAATGTTATAATGCCGCAATCCTTCTGCAATTATGTGTAACTTGATTAATTTTGCAGTTTGGGAAGCAGTTAGTCAGCGTTCTGAGCATTACATTGATGGAAAATTAAGTTCTATAACAAGCATATAGCGATTATCATAATTACAGAGAAGAATCTTTCCATAAAGCGTTACTAGATGTATAAACAACGCATTCGTCAAAATTAGATATAAACGAGACAAAGATTCTGACCCAGCCTTTGTAAATATGAACCGGCACAGGTAGTTTTTATGGAAACTTTAGGAAGGATGTCCCTAACATTTAAATATTCTGAATACAAAGCATTCATATCCACAACTGTTTATTTATGTGGTTTGTTTACGGACGCTCTTCAACATCTCAGGTCATCAACGTCCCATTCAATTCAGGGCGTGAAATTGTGCGATAAATTTTGCTCAGAGGCGTCTTCTTTCAATTTTAGGTTCTTTTATATGTCGTATATGTAAAACATGGGACCAACGGCTACATTTCCCTTCAGAAGAATGCCGTACTTAGAATATTCACATCCTATAAAATCTATCGACCCTGGCAGGATTTGAATCCGCAACCTACGAGGCAATTACCATTACCACTTGACTTAATTTCTCTAATAAAGGGTAATATTTTGTATTTAGGGTATTATCATGGGTATGAGGATGTACCGGACAAAGCAATAGGGAAGGAGATAGGTTGCGGAGATATATACGAGGGTATATTTCACAATATCCTTATCTGGTCTCAGAATAGTCTGTTAAGTGAATAATTGCAGCTGTTAACTTCCGCTCCGCTGTGTTCAGTTTTCAGATATATTTACATAAAGAAGGCTCTGTGTAGAAGATTGTGACATGTTCAAAATGGAGTATCGAGCTGTTATTAAGTTCTTCACAAAAGAAAGACTTACTGCAAATGAAATTAAACAGCGATTGGACTGTGTACATGGGGAAGCATCCCCCTCATTTTTACCGTAAAAGAATGGGCCAAACTTTTTCGAATGGACGAGAAAGTAATGAAAACGAAGAGCGTGCAGGTGAGTCCTTGGAGGTGCTCACTCCTGAAAACATCGCTCGCTCTTGTGGAAGGAGAAATTATGGAATACCGGCGGCTCAAAGTTACAGAAATAGCAGCAAGGTTGGGCCTTTCTAAAACAACAGTCTTTCGAATTATTCATCAACGTTTAAACATGAATAAGATTAATGCACAGACTTCTTTCCCCAGTCCAAAAGCAGCAACGAGTCATCTATTTTCAGGTATTTTGGAGCTCTGGCGTGCCGTGCAAGTGAGAGAGAAATTCTGCAAACCATTGTTACAGGAGATGTACTCTAAAGCTCCCTTGTCCGAAAGAGAATCAATGGAGTGGCGTAAACCTGGCGAAGCACCGCCTCTAAAGGTCAAGGTCACTCAGTCGATCAACAAGATCATGGCTACACTCTTTTGGGACTGTGTAGGAATACTCTTCATTGACTTCAAGGAGAGGAACACGATAGAATGGGAAGTACTATGCTGGCCTACTGCACAGACTACGTGCTTCCATCAAAGAAAAAAGGCGAGGAAAGCTGAGTGATGGTGTGCGCCTTCTTCATGACAACGCGCCTGTGCACACAGCTCTTGTTGCAAAGGAAGCTGTGAAGAAATGTGGCTTCAAGCAGGTCACCATCCACCCTGCAGCCCAGATCTAGCTCCCTGTGACTATTTCCTGTTCTCAAAACTCAAGAAGGACTTTCGAGGAAGGAAATTTAAGTGTGACGAAGAAGTGATGAATGTTGTTTATGTTTATTTTGCAGGAAAAACTTCTGAATTTTTGGAGTGGGGATTGAAATGTTAATTCAAAGATGTGAGAAGTGTATTGCAATAAATGGTAACTATATTGAAAAGTGAAATATAGTTTTTGTCTTTATCATACCTAGAAAATGGTTAGGCCGGAAACTTATGGACCTATCCTCGTACTTGTAAGTTTAGGACATTTTCTAAAAATAAGGCGGAGTACAAATTTAGAAAATTCACTTAAAGATAAATGCACTTTTAAAGTATGGTGCTATTCCTTCAAAGTAGATTTGATGCTCTGAATTCCAGGCACGTAATCAGTAACAAAGTTAATGAATCACTCATTGGAGGTTTTGGTTTTGTGTTGGCCCTTTTTCGTGCGTTGAGATGATTCGGTAGTGTAAAACGTAGGAAGAATAATTTTGGTCTTGCGGCTTTTGTACTACACTTTTAATAAAGAGAGATAAAACATTATTACACAGGCGATGGCCGCGAATTAAAAGAGAAAAAGTAACATATCGTTTGGTACTACTATCATGAAAATGCTGCTGAAAGTTGGTGAGTTTTATGTGCATGAATGTCAGAAAAGAGCTACTGTATAAAGAGATATCAGGAGCAGGAGAGACAAAAGAAATGAAATTAAATGTAAATTTGGAGTAAAGATTGGATACGAACTGATGAAAGGGTTCTGGGCAATGAGTCCTAAGCACAGAGATATAATAAATATATCTCAATCATAATAATGGCGCAAGTGATGCTGATCTTAGAAATTCTTCTTCTAAGAAAGCCTCAAAACGAATGGCATAAGATTGGTATCTTTAATTTGTGAATAATTTATTTTGGTTCCCATTTATATCCATGTATATTTATTTGAAAAATGTCAATTTTCCATTATAGAAAATTAATAAACTTTGTAAAAATTAAAATATTACATATAATTTTATTAATTTAATAATTATTATTAAAATTATTCTCATCTTCACAGATTTTAATATTCCGAGAGTGCCAAAAAATGTAAACACACTTTCACAGCAGATGTCTATTTAATATATTTCAAAGATAGACCGAAAAACACAGCATAGCGTTGCTACGTGACAGGTAAATCAACAATGAACAAATAAAATCAAGATTATCGTATGATGTTCTGTAAACAGATGTGACTCACATTACGTTATGCTAGCGTTGCTACAACAAAATGGAGCCAAGATTATCGTTTGAATAGCGGAAAGCAATTTTGAAGTGGTATTGGAAAACCGAGAATGTTGTTGAAGTTCAACGGCAATGAAGGCGTGCGTACAGAACAAAACCGCAACTGCACGCATTCAAGACGAATTTGAGACTCGTGGTACCGTATGCAATGTTCACAAGGGCGACCTGGGAGACCTCGCACAGCAACAAGCCCCGCGTCCTCGGCTATAGTTTTGGAACGTTTTGAGCACTTACCGCAGAAATCTACAAAGCAATGTGCACGTGATACTGGGATTAGCAAAACCAGCGTGCGTCGTATTATTAAAACAGCAAGGTTGACAGTTTTAATCCCAAGACTTTTGCATGCATTAAATGAAGATGACCCTGATCGGAGAATGCAGCGCTGTGAGCGATTTCGGAACATGGTGCAAGAGAATGAGGCCTTTGTAGGGGAAAGTTGTTTGGTCCGACGGGGCAAAACAGTTGAACGGGACTGTTAACCGACATAAGTGTGTCTATTGGTATGCAAACAATCCACATGTTATTTTGGAAAAGACTGTTAATTTACTTGGAATTAATGTTTGGTGTGGGTTGTCATCTAGGAGTCTAATTGAACCATTCTTTTTTAAAGGAACAGTAACCGGCCCAGTGTACCTGAACATGATACGCATATCCGTCTTACCTGTCATTCATTCACTCTATGGAAATGAGGAATTTTACTTCCAACAGAATGGTGCACCACCACATTACCACCGAGATGTACGTGCGTACCGATGACAATCTTCCAAAGCACTGGATAGGACGAATAGGTCCGATTGAATTTCCACCGCTTTCTCCGGAGCTAACTCCGTTAGACTTCTACCTATGGGGAACTCTTAAGGATGTTGTATACCGTAGAAAACCAGCTACACTGACAGCACTTCGGGAAGAAATTGAAACGGCATGTGCTACAATCGCTGAGGGCACTTTCGCAAACGTACTCAGAAATGTATCGACGCCGATGTTGGGCATTTTGAGCAACTGTTGTAACTGTAAAAGTCTAAGATGATTAGTGCTCATCGTTTTGTTTGTGTGAATTAGTTTTGTTATGTTATTACAATTTTTTCTTTGCCTGAAGTGTGTGTACATTTTTGGTACCCTCTGTATGTGTGTGTGTGTGTTTGTGTGTTACACTTTAAGCATAATAACAACGTTCACAACGCATAGCACGTACAACAACCTTAATGCTCAAATGCAATATTTAATCAAGCACACCCAAAATTATTATTATTCCGTACAAAATGAATTAATTAACAGGCTAATTTGTAAAATAAACGTGAGTAACATCACTTATTGACTCAAACAACAATCATGCGTATACTTAAATCATCAGAAATGGAAGTCTGGCACATTTAACCACTACTTCAGTACCAAAGTACCCCTCGTATTAAAAACGATAAAAATACAGCAAGCTCAGATAAAACTTTGATACCTGATCAAGCACTATACATTGCAAATTATTGTTTAAATGTTTACTTTTGCTGAGGATCCGCCATCGTGTTGCTATATGTATGAAGGCTGTTTAATGAAGAACTATCATATTTTTCTGATCACATACATTTACTCGCGGTTTTTCTCAAAGTAGTCCCCGTTGAATACAACACACCTGTCCCATTATTTCTGCCAATCTTCAAAGATATGGCGTGAGAACGTTCAGAAACGCCTTCCCAGTCTTCACCGCTGCTTCTGCTGATGGAAAATACCTCCCTCCTACGAAGGCGTTTCTTAAATTTGGGGAGAAGAAAAAGTCTCGTGGGGCTAAATGTGGACTATACTGAGGATGAGAATCGCACGTGACGTGAATGATTGTACTGTAGCATCCAGCCTGTTGACCCGAAATGTGACCTTTTGCATGTGATATCATCTTGCACAGTTTTCTTGCCCAGTTACAGTTGTGTGTGCCGATACGACATGCTGGTAAACTATTCCTTGAATATCAAAAAATGAGATGACCGTAATTTTTTTTCTTCCTCTTCTTCCGGTGTTAGTGTTGCTGTTTACTCTCAGACCGAGCCACTTCGCATTTTCCTGTAACATCATCGTAAACTGTGTGCAAACCTGCAAATGAAAGTATTTTTGTTTGGGAATTAGCAATGGTACAATCCACAGTAAACAAACACGTCTCGTGTGCAAAATCCATCACTCGTACTGTTGCCAGGACAGTTGGTTTTTAATGGTGTCACAAGTTGTCCGTTCTTCCTCCTATCATTTATGAATTCAGTGTCAGGACGTCTTCCTTTGCTAATAGTGAATTTCTTCCTACTAGCTTTAGTTGCAAATAATGTCAATTTCTGTTGCCGCCACAAGCGAACGTTGCTCTCAGCTGCATTGAACTCTCTTCCTGTCTTTCTGTTACCAATTTACAATTTTTTTTAGCATAAAGAATTACTTTACACTTGAAAGTAGCATCATAAGATGCTCTTCTCTGTTTTCCCTCTATTCGTGACTACGTACTATTCAACCGCTCTATGCAATAATAGACCAACAATAAATATAACGAAGTCGACAATTGCAGCAATGGATTATGACGTAATAAACGATACATTTTAATGAACTACGGAACGGATTTGCACTAAAATTTAACAGGCCATTTTGGATACTACATTTTGTACAAAAAAAAATGTGCGCATTAGATTGGAGTAAACACGGTACTTTTTTCAAGGTCTGCGGTACCTGATTACGAAAAGATCGGCCCGTGCGTTTTAAACTTCTACTGCTGTAGTGCTGCCATTACCAACCTCTCGAGCACCAGCATAATGCTGTAATATTAAAAACGATTATCATAGCCAAGGCGAGGCGAAAGTGGACAAAAAGTGAAGACAAAGGGGGTCAAGGGATAGAACATGACATTGACGGGGAAGAAGCGAAAGTTTCCTCGGTAGCTAAACATCTTTCTTAATTACCTCGCCACGTAGGAATAATTCGGCTCTTCTCTACCTGCCACTTTTCATTATGTCTGTGGCAGCGCCAGATTAAGTGCGTCATGCTCTCGGATACCAAATTTCGTGCGAATGCTTAGTCATTGCACAATTTCGCATCGTATTTTTATTTCTTTTGTGTCGAAGTTGGCAGCTCTTTCTTTGGTGTGACTGAATTTACATTTCAAAGCAGATCAGGCCGAACCGTTTGATTTTCCAATTATTTCCAATTATTTCGTTATACTGTCTCTCCATATACACTGTTATTTTGTTTTTTATCCTTCATTGTTCTTCTTTTTCTTCTTGTTTGCCAATTCTCTCTTTTTCTTGCTTGATTCTTTTATTCCTGCTGTATTCTCTGTTTCTTTTTTCTTTTTCTTTCGGATATCACGAATTTCTTTAGTACATTTTTTTCTATTTTTACTTTATTCATTTTAGTTTAATTTTTTATTTGTTGTGTATTTTAATTTCCATGTCTTTTCCTCACTTAATGTTACCTTGCCAAGTCCGCCTAACAGAAATGAAATCTTATTTCAGATGATAGCATCCTAAAGGCAATTGACGAATAGCCTTTACAACATTATTGTAACGCTCCAATAGAACAGATAAGTGTTGAAACACGGAACATTGGTCACCCCTAGGGAAAGTATTGTTACTGGGTCAAAATTGGTGAGTCATTGGTATTGCCATGGTAGCAGGCAGAGCTCTGTTGTGTTATTCATTTTCCTCCATTTTATGTTTTAAGTCTGGAAAGTGTGGACCCTCAAGCCTGAAAGAGAGGCCTCTGAGCAAAATTTGTCGGCCGTTTCACGCCCTGAGTTGAATGGGACGCTGATGACCTGAGCTGTTAAAGAGCGTCCATAAATAAATCATTAAAAAAAAGTGTGAACGCTCTTGTTAGTGCAATGGAGATTCAGAGAGAGCATTTTCGTGCAATGATCTTGTACGATTTCAAATGTGACAAATGAAACTCCGTTATTCGGGCGTTTGAGGGGAAGGTTTCAGGGACTTTTCTCCTTCACGTGTTACTGTGTTCCACTCCCAACCACAGTAGGGATATCTTTGCTATTGCTGCCCCTAACTCTGCTCCGTGTTGGGTTTGCTTTTCAATGAATGCCAATGTCGCCGCTCGCCGCAGCTAACACATGTGTTTAATGAATAACCGACCCAAAATACTGTGTTATGCATGTTTATACGTGACAGTCTATGAAACTCATCGGCAGATCGAAACAACTTCAAAGAAGTGTGGTTTGAATATTCCTAGCAGCTGAGTGCTAACAATGGCAGCAAAATAATGGGAAGTATGCAATACATTCATTGGAATTGAAATATTTTATACCATATTGGTACATTTGCTTAGAACTTAAACCATTGAAAAATACTTAAAACCGCAAAAGATAACTTAAAACAAGTTTTAAAATAAAATTTAAAAATATAATGAATATTAAAATTTAGTTTTTCCGCTTTGTATTCGTAACATAGCATCCTCTTCAGCATATGTTTAAACACAAACAATACGCAAACTAGTCCGTTTTCAGCATCTTCAACAAACTTCAAGTGTTTAAATGCTATTTTCGTGCCTAATATAGAAAGTAATACTTCCGTGTAAGAGTAAGAAGTAAATTTCGAAACGAGTACTGGGATTTGACCTTTATGAAACATAAACAACATTTTATCATAGATAAACTGAGAAAGAAACAAGTGAATTTAGTTTATTTATGTTATACTATTACGACTGTATTAATTTTATAGTCAAGGCCTGCATGTATGAGCACTAGTAGTTCAACTGTTACACATCTTTATAGTTGGCCATGTTAAAGCACGACATCGTTGTGTTCATGTTATGGAAAGTTTGCCGTTTTTTGTACCGGAAACTGAATCACGACAATGGTTTTATGTTCTTAAAAGGATACTTTCCATATACGAGAGATAAATACGTCATGGTAACTATTTTTTTTTTTCTCGCGAAAAAGGAACAACACGAAAAATCTATAGGATTGAAAATGTACGGAATGTATTTTCGAATGAAGACAACATATGGTGTATTTGAGCAGAGCTGCATGTCTCAGCACGCCCCGAAGTGCAGATGGGACAGTGGTCAGGAATGGAGGTCACGAAGAGTGAACAACGTGCGTATGTGAAAATAGCATTTCGCCCCGGCAGGAATGTACGAGATGGCCGTTCCGTGTTATGGGAAGCACTGGGTGGGCATACCCAGCCCTATCGAACAGTGGTGAGGTGGACCAAGGCCTTCAAACGGGGCAGAATTTTGACTGCCGATTCTGTTCGCTGTAAATATGTACGAGTAGTGGTGGTGGAACACTGCTTTAGCGACGACAGGCGCTGTACACTTGTTTAAAAGAGCAATCAGGAATTCAGGTAAAAAATAGTGCACTGCATTTTACGGAAGTACCTAAACATGCGGAAAATGTGTTCAAAGTGGGTGCTACATCAGTTAAGCGAGGTACAGAAGTGAACTCGCATCAATCGGCGAGATTTCAGGAAGTAGGGGATGCCATGTTGAATCGCATCATTGCAATTGATTAATTGTGGGCAAGGGCGTATGAACCAAAACTAGAGTGACAGTCCTGCCACAGAGTCTTGCTGCTTTCACATACGCAAGTGACCTCAATTCCTGACCACCAAACAAACTTCGGAGCGTGCTGAGACACGCAATTCTGCTCACATACACCATCTGATGGCTTCATTCGAAAAGTACACTCCATACACTTTCAATCGTATATCTTAGATTTTTCTTGTTATCCCTTGTTAGTTGCCATGACGTATAAGCTATCCCTACTTGGTGTCTTTTTATATTCCTTTCTTCGTGTGTTTATTTTCATAATATTTCTTTCACAAAATATTTTATAATTTAAATGTTTGAATGAACTCAACACGGTTTCTTTTCTATGTAAATTTATTAAATAATCCATCTCTGTTTAAAAATGTTTTGATATATATGAATATAAGAATTTGTTACTAAATTTCTGTCTAGAACGCTCTTACAACTGAAGGCGCGTTTTTATAACTAACACGATTATTTTCGTTAGACCGCGATAATTTAAACCTTTAAGCATTACAACATTTCTTGTCTTCTGCAGTTTGTTTTGATCATTAAACGAATTAATTTTCTTAGTAACCGACCTTTCCTTAGTAATTCTTCTTAAGCGTCTTATCTTGACGCAGTGGAGCATTAAATTGTTTTTGTTATCACGGGTTGCGTTCCTTCTCCCTTGTGATGTATGTGTGTGTGTGTGTGTGTGTGTGTGTGTGTGTGTGTGTGTGTGTGTGTGTCACAAAATTGCGTTAAACGCCGGATTACTGTTTTGTATTCCACGGAATCTCTCCGAGAATCCCGAACAATCTTCTCCTAAGATACGTGGACGGATTTCCTAGCGCAGTTAATTTAAGTGACTCAAGATATCTTCTACAGGTTACAAGAATCTTCCTTTCTGACTGCCATAATGAACAGTTCAATTTTCGTGGTCACTGAAGGAAATTTTCAATTAAAGCTTATCATCTTTTTTTTTAAGGGTAGTTTGGAATCTGTGCCGTTGAAATATCCAAGCGGCCTCTCCCCCTTTTGACTCTTATTTGCTTCTGATATAGTTCTGGTAGATATTTGCAAACGAAACAATAACACAAGTCTATTGTGCAGAATTTTTAGATCTGTTAAAAAATGAATCGATGTAGAAAAAAAACTTCCCACAATTTCTTCCGTTAGGCCATTCTGGCACAATTTTAGCGACTTTTCAAACGGTCGACGCAAATATCCATATGGAAGTTTAATTCTACATCAAGCCAACTTTCTTTATTTTCTTCTGTTAGTCTTTATGTGCAAATACATTCAGCATTCTCGCTATCTTATGTCCTGTCCTTTCAAATTTCCTGTCTTGTAAGAGGATAACTTGGAAAAATTTCCAATAAAGAACAGTGCTACTGTTATGACAATAGTGCCAATTCTAAAGTCAAAATACCTGTTTATGTCCTAAGTTTAAAATACAGTGAGCTGCAGAAAAAGCGAAACAGCATTTATTTATTATTTCCAGCACTTAAGCTTGGGTTCAACAACCTTGCGGCATCACAGAAACGCAACATGTCTAATGGTTAACCAATGGATTTAAAAAGCTTTAGTGCATTCCTTGAATATTTTTTTTTATTATTATTTTAGCATATCGTTAATTTTGCACGTAAGGCGGCCTTTACAACAATCGCCGCAAAGCGACGTTTTAATGTTTATAATTGTCGCTGTGTATTGTTGTGCCGCGTAATAATTTAAAGCATTCAGGATTGCCTAGCAACCAGTCAGTTTTAACATTTTGAAATGACTCTTAGAGCTGAAGATACAGCAAGGCTGTGGCATTAGTGGAGGATGGACAAAGTCTACGTTATGTTGCTGACGTCATTGGCTGTTCTTATTTTCATTTCAATGTACGCAGGCCAGTTAAGAAAATATGGTATCTACACCAGGAGTACCCCTGATCGCGACGTTTGCTTTCTTCTATTGCAAGTTCTTTCCGATCGGTGGAGACCAGGTATGAAGTACAGCTAGGTATGGCACGTTAACATCAGTGAAAAGTATGAAGTGAATTTACAGTGCAGGAGACCTACAAAATGACCATTACTGACCAGGGATCACATCTGCAGTTTGCTCCCATCAAAGCTGGACTTTGGAGGAATGGAGCACAGTCCTCTTCACGGATGTACCCAAATGGGATGGGGGGGGGGGGAGTATGGAGCTGCCCAGGAGAACGTTAAGCATCCTGCACTTTCTCCTCAAGACTTTATAATGGAGGTTCAGTGTTGCTTTGGACAGGAATCAGCATCGAAGAACGGTCTGCAGTTCATCGCTGACAGCTCATCGGTACACCGAGGAGATTTTTGCTGATCATGTAGTGCCTTTCGCACCCGTTATAGCCTACAGCATTATCCTTATGCACATTGCTAGGTGTGTTTCTGAGTTCCTGGATGTGGAGCCCGATAGAACACGCCTTGGCAGGCGTGCTAAGGGTCGATTCCCCAACTCACTGGCACATCTTCGTGCTGCACTTCAAGGGGAATGGGAACTGAACCGCAGATCTTATCTGGAGCAGCCTGACCGAATCGCACTGTAATTAGAGCTGGAGGTATCTTACACAAACAACTAGAGAACTATAGAACCATTAAAAGAGTCAATTTTCAACATTTTTAAAATGTTCTGTTTATTGTGACGTTTGGCCATATATGAAGATTTTTCTGCATTTAAACCAATAATGGGGTAGAATTTGTGCTGAAATGCACATTATGTGTTTACTTAGATGATAAAATGTTGTACAATAATTGTTAAAGAAATTCTGTTTTAATAGTTATGCCTTCATTTCAGTAAACACAGATTTTTGTTTTAAAATGTGTTAAAAATAAAGTGTTTCGTTTTTTTCCCCGCTCATTGTATATTCAATACAGCTAATACAAATCAAACATTAAGTCTTACCGCTAATTATGCTTTGGAAAACGTCTTCAACTGATATTAAAACTTTTATAATATGAAATTGAGCTATACTTTCTTACGTTTTATTATTCTGATTATTTCTTGTTATGTTACTGTTATTACGCGAATAAAATGCTGTTAACAAAATTAATAACTCGAGGTAGTATTTGTGCAGTGAAATTTGTTTTGGATAATGTTTATTTTATATAGCCATTTTTCACACACCTTTACTATATTCTTCTCTCCCTCTTCCACTTCGATTATCGGGTAATGGGAACCTTAAGGAAAAATTGCTGAAAGCCGGAAAACACTATACGCGTACGGCTTTCAGTTACGGCAATCATAAAACTTTCGTTAGTTACGCTCGCCAGCACCTTAAAGTAGAGATTTAGGAGAAAAAATAAAGTAATAAGAGTAATGTATAAAAACGCTTGTCCGTCATTCAAAAACTACCAATAAACAAGTAAACTCGAAAATCACAGTAAAAAAAACAAGTTAATTAATGAATGAATTACTTTTATTTCTGTGACAAATACTGGAAATTCATGTCTGTTTTAAAAAGAAAACGTTTTACTTTATGAATCTGTAACTTCCTGTTTAACAGCTGTTCGTAACATATGACGTTAGCGGCGTCCATTGCATTCACTATGTATGCTGTGTTAATATTTTACAAAGCTTATACTTGACCTACTCTGTTAGTATTATTGATGTTGAAAATTCGACTGTGTTTTGTTATACTAAGCAAGCTAATTTAATTGTGGAGAATCAAGATAATTATGCTAGGAAGCAAATATTCTGGTATAATTTTCTTGCACGATTTAAACTTGTACACACTGCCAGGAAAATCGCTGGAATCGCTAGTTGCTAAAACTGTTCAAAACACCTTCAGTGATTTTAATTATACATTTTTATTATTTTTACTGATCTCCATAATCAGATAAAAATTAACAAAAAGCATCCGCATAACAATTATAAATATATCGCGCTGCTGACCCTGCAGGGCACAGTTCAGGTGGGGGAGATGAAATTGGAAATAGTTGAACGGGGACGGCCATTTCCCCCTTACTTTGCATAGCGGGTCAGTCGGAACGTTTCTCTCTCTCTCTTTTCATCTATGCTATTGAAGCAAAATTTCAGTACAAAATATTTTGCACAGATTCATAAAAAGGTTCTTGTTTTGCGGGTTAAGAGCTTGATAAATGCATGGAAATGTATTAGCCTGCAGTACACGTATGTAAGGGTCGTTTAATGAGACGAATTTGCATGAAATGGCGCGAAAATTTGTTAAGTGACACAATTGTTGGCAAGTGTCATTATTGTCTCTGTCTATTGCAAAGTTTCAGCCAGACACGTTGTGTAGTTAACGATTTATAGCCATTTGAATCGACCGCTCTAAAAAAGGAATGCAGTAAACAACATATGTAATAGGGTTAATGGAGTGGATGCAGTCTACAGGGCTTTTCATACGCTTTAAAACCTATTAGATCGTTCGCAAATTAATGACAGTTTTGTGATTTAAACCGAAATAAAACATTAATAAATCCAAAAATAACAACATAACCAATTAGCAGCACATTTATTTGTGCCATTTCTATCAAATTCATGACGTTCTAAATTTGTTCTCGTGTTTTGAAGACTTCATTCTTCAGGAAACTCTCCAAGTGTTTCAATAAGTGAAAGTAATTTGATGAACCGTCGGGTGAATATGCTGGAGGGTAAAATCTCGTATCCCAGTTCAGTCAGCTTCTGGAATTTTTTTTGCGAGATATGTGGCGGGAGTTATCATGAAGAAGAAGAAGAATAATACAGCTTTGTCTTTTGAACTAATGTTGTCTGCTTTTCTGGCAGCTTCTGATGCATTTTTTCAATTTCTTGACAATATTTCTCCGATACAGCAGACGTGGTGAATTAAATTAGCCGCAGATTACCAGAAACTACCCCTGGTGTAATTTTATTTGACGAAGTGTTTCGGTGTAAAGTTTCGGCCGTTTTGGTTGTTGAATACTTTAACTTTTTCACCACGTCCTAAAATGAACCAGTTTAGCTGCACAAAAGAAATTAAGAACAGACTTCAAATCTACGACGTTTATTTGCACGTTTAAATCATGTGGGATTCATTTATGAAGTCATTTTCCACCTTTTTCCTATTTTCTTCAAATGATCACAAAAAGTTGACGTAAGCCTGAGTTCTTTAGCAAGTTTATGAGCAGCTTTATTTCAACTTTAATAATCTCCCTGATTTGGTCATCACCAACTTTACCAAGACGTTCTTGACCTTTCTCATATTCAAGACTGAATTTCTCAGTTCGAAACTCTGCTTGTGCGTTCGGAAGTTCTTCATTCTTCCCATGCTTCCACAGCCCTTCGAGGTGTTTCTGCTGCAAAGCATTCAAGTATTAGCTGCTGCAAGAAAATTAAACGCAGATCGCTGTTTCCCAGCATAAAGTGGCTTTTTATGACAACAAGCGTATATGTAAAAGTAGCATTTCTCCGTGGCAGGAATGCACAAGAATGCCAACACAGAGCTACGAAACAGTTCGCGCATTAATTTGGCGAGATTTCAGGAAGAAGGGGATATCATTGCAGTTGATGAAACGTAGGCATGGAAGTATGAACCACAACTCAAGCGACAGTTCAGTGAATGGCGTCACTTTGGGTCATCACAACTGCTTCGCCAACAAAAGATATGGTGATGTGCGGTATGACAATCAAGGTGTGTGACATCCAGGGCATGAGGAAACATTGTGAATGCCCAGTATTACAGACTTTTTGGTGTCACAGTTGCGCTGTGCCGTACGCACCAAACGGCCAAAACGTTTCAACAACTTTTAAACCGAGTGCTTCTGCGCCGTTTGAAGGCCTCTGTCCATCTCGCCACTGTTTGATTGGGCAGAGCACTCGCACCGAGTACTTCCCGTAGCTCTGTGTGGCACTCTCGTGCATTCCTGCCGCGGAGATATGCCATTTTCACATTCATGTTGTTCACTCTTGCTGACCTTCATTCCTGACCACTGTCGCTCACCTATTCAATTTCGCGGCGTGCTGAGACACGCAGCTTTACTCACACACACCATCTGGTGCCTTCATTCAAAAGTACATTTCAAACTCTTTCGATCGTATGTATTAGATTTTTCGTGTTATTTCTTGTTAGCGGGAGGAAAAAAACCGCCATAATTTCCAAGCTTTTTAATATTTATTTCTGTGTTTATTTATTTTGAGTTTCAGGTAAACCCCGCACCTAATAGTCCGATTTCCCTCCTTTTCAAAAACTATTTTTCTTATTTTATTTAAAATGTATATATTGAATATCGTTGTTAACAAAAACAAACATTGGTGCCACTTGAGCAATTTTTTAAAATTTTGGTTTCAGGTGAACCCCCCCGCTCCTAATTGTCTGATTTCACTTATTTTCAGAAACCATTTTTTTTGTCTAATTTCAATGGTGTATACCCAGTTTCGTTGAGGAGAATTAAAATTGAGCCGCTAGTGCAGTTTTTAAATGTTCACATTAACCACCGCACTTTAAATTTCAGTTTTCAGGAACGTATCCTAATGATCCGATTTTCCTCATTTTCAGAAAAATAAATGTATAATTTTACTTAAATACTATATATACAGAGTTTTTCTGCGAAAAAAAAAACAATTTTTGGTGCCACCAAAGCGATTTTTAAATTTTGGGCTTTATATAAAACCCCACTCCTAATTGTTTGCTTTCGGTGATTAAAAAAAAAAACATTTAATTTTGTTTCAATGCCATAAACCGAGTGTTGTTGAGAAAAAATAATAATTGTGACTGCTAGAGCGATTTTGTAAAGTTTCGCCATAGGTTCCAATGTTCCAATTTTGTTGGCCAATGGGCTCGATGAATTTTTTGTTAATTGATGATTATATGTCGAGTTTGGTGGGGAAAAACAAGAATTACTTCCGCTAGAGCATTATATGTGTGTGTGGGTAGGTCCATACGTTTCCAGCCTCGTCGATAAGGATTATCGCCTTCACAATGCTCTCACCTGATGTCTGTTAAGTAAATAATTACAGCTATAACTTCATTAAACTTCTGTCCTAACCGGACTGCACTTATTTGTCTGTCTCGTTCAGCCATACGACTTTCTGTACTTGATGCATGCCTTGCAGGTTTCTCAGAGTAGCACAACACTATTGCACTATTTAATAAAGTTTCACCCTCTTCCGATTGCACAACACAACTGCCCGACTTTGTGGAAATCCCGCTCAAACTGATCGATATGTTCGGAACTGCTCCCACTGCACAATGCAAGTAAACCAAAAGAAATTCAATTACGATAAACATGTTTTAAAACCAACCCTCTTTTCCTTCGGGGGAGGGGAGAGGGAGAGATAGTTTGCTGGAATTCTACGTTGAAGCAAAATTAATGTTCCTCCCAAGTGCTTGTATTAATTCCGTTACCTTCACAGGAAACCATCGTTTTCAGAACATTAATATTTATCTCGTGGCTACATCTGCAGCAACAGGGTTCCACTTTAACGTCACAACGCTCTGGGGGTTGGCTCAGAGGCATCTGAAACTACTGTGCACTAGTGATCTGCTCGGCTTACTGCACAAAAGCGGTAAGCTCTGCCTTTTTATAACTTTTTTGTTAATACAGTAGTATTAGAGCGTGTTCATTTACTCTCTGTTTCTGATTGTTCCTAAAGCGCATGGCATTAAAGGTATGTACTTTTTTTTTTTCTATGGTTTCTGTTTAAGCCAAAGCAGAGAGCGCTGTGCGGTATTGGTTTTTGTGTGAATGAATAGTTACGCACGGTTCATTTAGCCGTTTTTTTCCATTGTTTTTACTGCATTTTGAGAAGAATGAGTTATTATTTTGATGTTAAAAAAACAACATAAGTCGACATTAATTTTTCCCCCCCAAAAACTGAATAGTAACTCTAGCGTAGTTTTATTATTCCGAATTTAAATATTTAATTAAATCTTACTATTGGGTACAGCTTTTTGTAACAGTTATTATTATTATTTTGTCACCACTTAACATGTTTTATCGTCTCTCAGGGGATGAATTTACCTTTTATTTACTTTTTTATGTGACATAAATTAGGAATGATGTTTACCCTTACGCTAGAAGCCAAACTTTTGAGGAGTGGAATCCAAGGCTTACGTATATTAATGAGATCTGGATTACATAGTAAAGAGGTGGTTAAAGAGATCGGCATGTGACATACAGTGAGATAGAGGCATCCTTAAGCATACCGAAGACTGCAGTGCATTCCATTATGCATAAACATTTAGCTGTGAAACAGACCTGTTCCTGATACATTCCGCTTAATTTGATCGAAGCTATAAAAACGCTTGTGTTAATTGATGTAATGAAATGCTCAACAAATTCCACCGAGACACTGCAAAATCCGTATACAACATCATAACACATAACGAAACTTGGATATGTTCGTATGAACTGGAAACTAAACAACAGTACACTGTTGAGGTGTTTCAAGATGAACCGAATCCCACAAAAGTTGTTCGTTCACGAAGCACTTCCAAGAAAATGATCATTTGTTTCTTCGGTTGTACTGGACATGTCGCGACCATTCTTTAAGAAGATCGAAGAACAGCTAATGCTGATTGGTGTACAATAATTTTTTTTCCAGAAGTCATCGACGAAATCAGGTCAAACAACCAAAAACGTCGCATCATTATTCATCATGACAATGCCAGGATCTCACACAGCATGCCAAACAATTGATTATTTGCAAGAAACGAACATCGAATCAACGTCTCATTGCCCGTATTCAATTATTTCATCGCCTAACGACTTCTTTTTGTTCCCGAATGTCAAACAAAAAAATGTGTGGAGAGCGATTTTCATCACCTCAAGGGTGTTGAAGTCATTAAATTCCATATTTTTGAGAGTGGAAAAAAATGTTTCGAGAATTTGTTTGAACACATGTTAAAAGTGTGTAAATCTTAAAGGCGATTATTGTGCAAAGCAACAAAACAGCCTGTTCCAAAATATTGTTTTTCTGTCCAGTTTTTGTAAAAACTTAAAACACAAACAAAAGGCTACATTTCCATGCAACAAACAATATGACGGCACATGACAAATGTCGTTACTGTTTTTTTTTTCTCACAAAAATCAGCGTGAAGTGTGTCCATTACCCTACTCATAGAGCAGATTTAGTCCCGTTTGGTTATTTTAATTTCTCCAATTGAAAAAACGTCTTTTTGGAAGTCATTTTCCATCATCAGAAGCAGACGTGAAGGATGCGGAGGCATGTCTTTGAAGACTGCCAGAAGCGTGGGGAGGGGTACACTGCATCCAGCAGGGATTACTTTGAGAGAGAGCATACAAATTGGAAATGAGCAAAAGTTATGTTGTCAAAAAAAAAAATTATAATCATTCTTTACTGAGCAGCTCTCGTTTGTATATGAGTTGGAAACATGTAAGTACCTAGCAAGAGGTACAAACGTTCTTATTACTGAGTGATTTAACAAAGTATTCAGATGTGACAGCCTTCTCATCCACTCATAGCTCATTCCCTGTTGCTCTGCATGAGGGTTAATAATATTAATATAGAGCTTATATTCTCATACTAAAATTCGGTTAGTAAAAATCCGAACTGGGCGCATGTGTACCTCCGGACGACCTAGACATGCATTAAGTGCACGACCTTGCTACTTGCCGCTACAGGGTAGGTTGCAACCGGTCCACTAGATGGTTTGTCCTGATAGCCTCCATCAAGGTTGCTAACGCCGCAGTGTTTTTTTGGTTTTGTTACTACAATCTGCCCCGCGGCATTATCTAGGCTCTTGCTCCGTTCAGCTTTAGTTGTTGAGGGGACATTCTCAAAGAAACGTTTCTTTCGCATCGTTCCATGTACTGAAAATACTTGCTAATCATGTTTAAACGCAATGTTGTATCGGTCTCTGAAAATCCGTTGTTGCAAAGATTACATTATTTGGTGGTTTATTTATGGACTCTCTTTAACATCTCAGGTCATTCAATTCGGGCGTGAAACGGCCGATAAATTTTGCTCAGAGGCCTCTTTTTTTCAGGCGTGAGGTTGTTTATCGTGCCGTAAATATACGACATGGGACCCACGGCTTTACTTCCCTACCGAAAGAAACCATACTTACGATTTTACGCCCGAAAAAATCCATCAACATTAGACGAGATTTAACCCGCGATCTTGGGTCTACGAGGCAAAAATGGTTACTGCTAGACCACCAGGACCAACCTGTGCAGCAACTATGTTGCAAATTTAATAAGTAAACTAAGAGATTTCTCCATTTAAATTGTTAATTCTGAAAAAAACTGCTTAATTAAGTAATATTTACATAAATATTAAAGTTTTTTCCACAGCATATTAAACATTTTTATTATGGCTTTTACTTCATTCATAAATTGTTTTGTTTTGATTGTAGGTGGATTTGCTTGAAAATATTTTTTCATCCATATTTATTAAAAAATCCACAACAACTTCCCTGAACATTTAAGGGCTGCCTATTAAGACACATTATACCATAAATATACAAACATTAAGACACCGAAGAATAGAAACAGACAATAGAAAAAAAATTACATTTTTTGCACATCAAAAAGGAGACTGAACGTTTGAATTATAATTTTTAAGCTACAAGACTGTTCAATAAATAATAACCATAATATTTTTTTTACAATTTATCTTTACACATCTTCATAAGTTTGATGATCTGTCTCAAACTAGCTCCCACTGGATGCAATTCACCTGTCCCAGCGTTCATACCACTCTTCAAGGCGACTCTGGAATTCGTTTTTGACAGGTCTTTCAGAATCGCCTCCGCAGCCTTCACCGCTTCCAGGCCTAATTTTAGGGTATCTTCCCAGCATGTGCCATTTATGAGATCTGAGAAAAACCTGGAAAAAATCTGTCAGAGAGGGCGGTCCTAGTGGGAACCGAATCCCAGACCTCCCGCTCAGAGTTTGCCCCTTAACGACCTCGGCCATCCTTGCGGTACATATAGGGAATTTAGCGTTGACTTTCGTGAGATATTCAGCAATAACATTTGCAATGTGTGGCAGTGCAGCACCCAGCATGTTGCACGGAAATGTGGCCTTTTAAATGTGATATGAGCTTGTAGAGCTTTTGGGCTATTCTCTGTTGTATTGTCCAGTTACAGTTGTGTGTGCAAGTACGACATACTGATAAACCAATCCTTGAATATCGAAAAATAAGATGACCATAACTTTCCAAGCAGAAGCAATTTTTTTTTTTTTTTTTTTTTTTTTTTTTTTTTTTTTTTTTTTTTGGTGTAGGTGATGATGGAGATATCCACACCTAGCTTTGCTGTTCGAAATGATGTAGTCAAGTTTCATCAGCTGTGATTACTTTTGATTCGCATCTTCATAACATTTTCAACAGCATGCAAACGTATACGTGAACGTTCTTTTGTTCGAGAATCAGAAGTCTTAGAACCCACCGAGCACAAACACGTCTCATATGCAACTTTTCAGTTTCGAACGTGTGGATGGCATCTAATGAGATATTCAGAATTTTTTAAGTATTCTTAATGTTATTCGACGACCCTCTATCACAATGACATCAGCGGTGTTAATGTTTTCTTCCGTTAGAGCACAAACTGGAACACTGAGTCCACTTTCCTTTGTAATTGATTGTCTCCCCCTCATTAAACATTTTATACCATCTTCAAGCTACCTGTGCCATAGGGAATAAAAGCTCTCCATAGGTCTCCAGTAACATTACATAGCTCTCAGCTTAAGATTCGTTTGGACCAAAGCAGAACTTCAGAATAGCATTTTGTTTATCACATTTTGCTGTTGATGAAACTGAATATACCTCAACTTAATCATCCCTTCACATCCTGAACCGGAAGTGCCAACAAATGTTGGAAAGTTATGTAAAATTCTTAAGATGATTAGTGCTCATCATTTTCTGTTTGTGTGAATTCAGTTTTGTTGTGTTAACACAGTTTTTTCTTTGCTTGAAGTGTGTATACGTTTTTTGGTAATTTTTGTATATATAGGTAGTTTAACGTCTCTTACAACGAAGGTCTAAAGCAGGAGTGGTCAACGCCGAGTCAAACTAGAGATTTGCGACCCGTATTTCTTCAGTTCTAAGTAATGGATAGCGGTCCAGAGTCGTCAGAACATAACCTCTTGGATAGATAAGGCACTACGATCCTGCTGTGCTTTGCGACCATCCCTGGTATAAACAGACGATGAATGAATGCTTGATGAAACGAGTGCTTATGAGCCCGGAGTCTAGAATGCTTAGAGCTGCCTGGCATTCGCTAAAACTTTACCCAAGCATAAGTCCATTTGGAATTCGAGCCCGGAAACTCCAAATTTACCGGCAGACACGCTGACCAAAAGATCACAGAGGCGGTCTAAAATTTAATTCATTAAGGGCCAGTCGTATTAAAAGTTGCTAACTGGAGATTACTTTTAACTGCAATTTAAAAGGTAACCAGCCAGATTTTAGTCATCATTTCTGTAGCATAAAAATAACCTCACACCACGTAACCTCGAGTTTCCATTAATCGCCAAACCCTTGTAAACATCGCGAAATAATAGGAAAATTCGTGTTTAGAGCGACTTGATGCTCTACTGTTCAACCTGAGAAAACCATCAATTATTCAGTTTTTCCTCCTTGTAGATGTGTTTTTTTTTTTTTCGTTCTTTTTCTCATTAATGTGTCTTTAAACATGGATAAGGAAATGTCAAAGCGAATGCGAAAGGATACTTTTAGCAAAAGGGAAAAGGATATTATTGTTGATCTGGTGCTAAAATGTAAAGGAATAATTGAAAATACTCAAATAAGGACAAAAAATGTACATGGGGGGTGGGGGTTCCAAAAGGTATTATAATGAATGTGTGTGTGTGCGTGCGTGCAGTCTGTAGCACCTAAAACTCCAGAGAAGTTGCGAATGTTATGGAAGACAGCATTAATTTCTTCAAATCATCTTCGGTTGGCATTTTAATGAACTGAAATAGCAGCAATTGCCCTAGTAACTTTGTGTTCTACTGACCGTTCCTTTCTCCACTTTGAATATATCTCCAATAACTATTTGGAAGCTTCCTGTTTCATGAAACCTTATCGTAGACATCGAATTCAAAGCATGATTTCGCGTAGTTTGTGATTGTAATAGGAACGTAACATCTGTTACAGCTATTTGACATTTTGTGCTAAGCGAAATCGCATTTTGAACTGTTTGTCGTTTAGTTCTAGGAAGGGATTATTTCTCTCGTGAAATACACGAGGAACACGATGAGATTTATCTTCGTCTGAGCGGTACAATATACCGCTTGTAAGGTTAGCCTAACATAACCTATAATTGAATGCAACTCTGTCTGTTGTTATTATGTTGAAATGAAAAGTGAAACATTGAACAAACTTTACCAAATGAAATTAAAATAAATGTTACTCATTTTATTTATAAATGAAGTTGTTATGCTTCTGTGATCTGAGAAATATTTTATTTGACAATTATTAAACTCTAGTTAGTGTTTTAACAAGTGAAATTTTGAGATTAAGACGAAATAGCCTTAGATCAACGTTTATACAACCAAAACTTCCAAGTTAAGTATAGTTGATGGTTAATTTTATGCCGTAAACTAAAGTTTATTTTTATACAACTGACCCTAACACAGTGTAATTAATAACACTGGCATACCAATAGCCTGCAATAACATAAAGACAGAAATAATGCTTCCTGTGGTATATTACTATGACAATTAACTAGCGTGACCATGGTATAGCTCCCGCTGCGCTCAGCTGCGGACGACTGCTAAAAATATACAGCTGGGTGTGGAAAAACGATGTGCAGAAAATTGCACAGTATAAAGGCAGTACCAAACTAAACATTTTTGAGGTCAGAAACAAGGGGGTCGCAGAAGGTTTTCTTACTGCTATACATGCGTCATCATTAAGTCCGTCGTGTTAGAGTAAGTCAGATTGTGAAACTTGTTTGTGGCGTGTCAGATGTAAACAAAACGCACTCGTGTACAGTACTTGTCATTGTCGCAGGGTTTGTTTGATGTTCAATACAGACAATTGTGTTTTAAAGCCTACCGAATGCTACGTAATACAGAACACTCGTCTTGAAATTAGGCAAAACGTTTGGTTCCAACATAACGGCGCCCTTGCACATTTTTCACTTGCAGCTTCAAGTCATTTAAACAGAACATTTAGCGACAGATGGATCTGATGCTGTGTGGCCTCCAAGGTGCATCTATTAAGTAGTTTCTAGTTGTGTACTCATTAGTTGGGACAGTGTGTGCACAGTGAGTTACATTTAATTTTGACTGGCAAATGAAGATGTTTCATAACGTCAGATATCATGCAACGCTGCTGTTATTACACTGCATCTGCGACCCCATGTTTCGAACCTCAAAATGCTTAGTTTGGTACTGTCTATCTACTTTTCTGCAGCCTGTAAAGTAATAAGATCTCAAATATTTTATTCTTCCTTCTCAAAGTTCTGATTTTAAGATAGAGAGAACTTTGTCCCCGATTTTTACACCCAACATTTTGAACTGAACTGTGGCTTACAATTGATGCGAAATTAGAACGATTGCACCTCTTTTACTGGTTGCGCGTGCCCAATGCACAAAGATGTTGAATTGATCCTTTAGATCATTGCGTTTTTAACAAACGGGACGTCTGCATTTAAGGGAAGCATTAAAGAGAAAGAGGAGAGTTAAAATTTTATTTTTGTATTTTTTTACCACTTTTATATTTGGAATTTTCTGTTTATTTTATATGATTTGCATTAATGTTCCTTAGTTGTAAGTAATTCTAATACATTTTTAATATTATCACTGCAGAACTTTTTTTTTTTTCCTTACAATTTTGCGACCACTTGTTCAGTTAAAATTCTGTATCTCAGAAACGATTTGTTCTTGAAGGCTGTGGTTTGCCTTTTTTTTTTTTTATTTTTTTTTTTTATTGATTTATTTATGGACGCTCTTTAACAGCTCAGGTCATCAGCGTCCCATTCAACTCAGGGTGTGAAAAGGCCGACAAATTTTGCTCAGAGGCCTCTCTTTCAGGCTTGAGGTTCTTTTTCGTGCCGTACGACACGGGACCCACGGCTTTACTTCCCTTCCGAAGGAAGCCATACTTAGGATTTTTACGCCCGAAAAAATCCATCGATCCTGGCCGGGTTCGAACCCTCGAGGCAAGTATGGTAACCACTACACCACCAGGACCGACGTGGTTTGTCTTGAATGATAGAAAAAGTGTTGTAATTCAAAACTGGCAGCATTTGTTTTCAGACATTATATTTGTTATTTTACAATATTGGGCGATTTTAGCTGGTATTTCCTCAAAAAGAGTTTTTTTTTTTTGTAAAACTTTTTTGTCTGCAATTATTGAAAAACTACATTTTTTTTTTTGCATAAGTTTCCCATTTTTTGTAGGATCTGTATACGATATCACTTTGAAACTTTTACCTCTTAATCATGATGTTATTGTGATGATTTGGATCTATTATGGTAGAGCTAGGACAAAAGTGACAACGTAAAAATACAATGTTTGGAAAAAATATAAAAAAGGGCAAACAATTGAAAATAATTTATAATTTGCTTAAGAGTCATGGTATAGTAGTGAAAATAGATCAGAAAATTCAATTGTGTGCATCTGTATACTGTCAAATTTTCATTTCATTAGTTTTAATGGTTCTTGAGGAAAAGGGAATTGAAGTGGGTAACTTTAATATTACAAGGATAGGCCTTTCATACTCACCGTGGCTATGCATTTTAACAAAACAAATTATATTGAATGAAAAGGTGACATATTTTAACAAAGAGCGGTTAATTTAATCGTAATACCGATATAATAATGCCGTATTTTTTTTTCTCTGGCTGGGTATGGGTTACGGCACAACGATGAGAGTTGGCCACCCCTGGCTTACATTATTGTCTCAATTGATCAATGCACCAAGGTATTTGCAACCTCGATTCTTTCGCCAATATAATGTTCATCATTAATTATCAGAGCTGTTTGCCTTGGTCAACAGAGGCCCACTCTAAATATTAGGGCACGCCGCTTTAGGCGAAATTGTGGAACAATTTTAGACGTGAGTGGGATACATGAATTGTAACGAGTGGCGGAATTATTAGCTATTATCATAATGCTGCATTCTGTGTTTATTACGTTGATATTTATGTATTTCAACTTTCGCACAAAAAGTGACATTTAGGGGGCATTTGGGTAACACGGGATACTTAATGCAATATTATTTTTTTAAAAAACAATGTGCAAGAGAAGTTTGTGTTTTTTATGTAGCATCAATCAATATTCAACTCATTTGCAGTAACAGGGTCCTTTTAAAAGTTTTGAAAATGGGCGCATTATAATTTTGACCCGACCATTGCATCTTTTCAAAGTATTCTCCATTACATTCTATACAGCATTTCAACTGTTCAGATCATTTTGTAAACGTTCAACGTCTTTTTTTCTTTGGATAGGGTGCAAATTCATTCTTCCTGTGGAGTTGCTGTGGCTTCAGGTAATTCAAATCGTTGGCCACGAATTTTGTACTTTATTTTGGGAATAGAAAAATGTCAAATGGGGCCAGATCTGGATTGTAGGGAGATTGTGACAAATATTTGACTCCTGCAGAAATTGGGTTGTTTCCAGTGCAGTGTTGGCAAAGGTTCTACAGGATTCCACGTAGATCAATCTTAGGACGTTTCGTTCTCAGTGCATTGAAGACTTTGTGGTGTACCATCTTTTGTCACTATATGAGCACTAGCTGAAAAGAAGGAACTTCTTTTCTTCTTGTGCCAACACTTCGCCTCGTTTTGTTGGGGGATTCTCTGCTGGGAAGACCCAGGCCGATGACAGTCATTTAGTTTCTGGATCATACTGGTATCTCCAGCTTTCGTCACTTGTTATGAATGTTTTTGGATCTTCCTCCATCAAATATTTCTATCATTCCTGGCACCAATGCACAAGTTCTTTTTTTTTTTTCTGTTCATTTGTTTGATGGGAGGTATCCAACGACTCCAGAACTCCCTGACGTGAAGTTCTTCTTTGAGGATTGTTTTCTCTGCTGCCGATCCAATATTAAGGGCTTCTTGAATCTGAAATGTGCTCTGCTTTCAATACATTTTCATTGGTTGTTGCTGTAGGCGGCCGTCCTGCGCGGTCTTCATTTTCCAGAGAATCCCTTCCTCCTCTAAAATCTGCAAACCACCGACCAATAGTGGATTACTTAAGGGCTAAGATCCCCAAATGAACAATGCAATCTTTCAAGGAATCCTCTCCCCACTTAACCAACTCTAAAATGATTGAAAATCTGAGCGTGCTACTGTTCTCGCTTGAGACCCGTCCAAGTGTCTGGCGCAGCAACACCCGTGTACACTATACATTGTTGCTAGCGCGCTCAGACTCGCACATATTGCTATCTAAACTTCAATCTAGAGCTAGGAAAACCTACACGGACTTATCACAACTACTTGCTGTCCATTCTCAAAACATTTAGCGTGACCCTCGCAAGTGAACGTGCAAGAGATGCTATAGCGATATGCTGAATAAAAGATGAAGTATTTCTTTTTACCAACTGTTTGGACAAAACGGAATACTTTACAATGAACTCGTCATTTAGCAGTGTCCGGAAAAAGCCGAATTCCGGGGAATGCTGGAGCGATATACAAATCAAAAGTGGTAGTATGTACTGTTATCAACCTTGGTAGTGTAAAGTGTACAATAAATGCAGACGGAGAGAACACAGCGGTTTCGGAACACAGAAAAACAAGCAACCGCGCGTCTAAATTTTACTGTGTAGCTTAAATGTTAATTACTTTCTGTTCTAGTTGTTATACAGCTAAGTGCCATTGGAAACGTTAAGCTAACAATATAATACGTAAATAAAATAATAATAATGATAATAATAATAATAATAATAATAATAATAATAATAATAATAATAATAATACGGGAAGTGCATAAATGTTTAAATCTGAAAGCGATGTATTTTGTTAAATGCTTATAAATATCTTCAGTTAGCGTTACTTGTTTTTTACTACATTCTGCTGTAGTACTGTGTAATAGCCTTCACAAATTTAACTTGCTGAGGAATTCGCTTAGTTTACGCAGCTCCTATTTTAATACTTTTTATCATACTATATTATACAAAATTATATCGTCACCGAATAGGATTATAAAGTTACTGAGGTCGCATAACTGACTGTAATTAATATTATAAATTAAAAATACCATTATTTTAGAACATTATTACAAATTTTTATCGCTACTGAGAGAAAGCATAGACAAGGCTCAAAGATTGACATTTAACATCTGTTGAATTAAGCAAGATATTATATCAGCATCTCGTCGAAGGATGAAGAATTCGAGGAACAAAGTGAACCATTGCAAAACTGCGAAATATTTTCAGAAAATGTGCCTTTTTTTATGTTTTGTTTAAAGAAATCGGAAGTGTTTTTCCCAACTATAATGATTGTTTTTGGAACACACTTTTTCCTCAGAAGTCGGTGGAAGGCTGAATGTTTTGAACTAGTATGGGAGAGAGGTGAGAGGAAGGATCATCGCCAAGGGCACCCCATTAGGTCCCTGCATGCTAGTGGTAGAGAAAAGTCGATTAGGTTTGCGATAACCACCTCGTTTCGTGCACCTATTAGTCGATCATTCCACGCGTCTCATTTGAATCTCAACAACTCAATTCTCTCACGCAAGCGATGTTCCTGTTACAGTTCCTCCCAAAGTATTTTGGCATCTAGTTCACCAGCGAAATCTAAGATATTAAATTAAATAAACTCATTTTCACAGTAGTTTTCTTTTGTTAGACCTGGTAAGTCTTTTCAATACCGTTATTCCTGTTGTTATGTGCTGCACTTGTTACAGAAAGGTGAAGTTGAAAGTTGCATATCCTATGAATTGCTGCAAATTTATAAATATTTGAATTAATTTAAGTACTTAAAGTGATGCTTCCATCTTGGCGCAGGATTTTTCCTAAGATCAAGCCCCCACTCTTTTGCCGCACCTTGGAAGGGGTAGCAAGCCTACTTATTTACTTGTTGACATTGCTGACTGCCGCAGTCGTAGCGCAGCTGTTCCCGGGTTATTGTGTTGTGTTGTTCGTTTCTTAATTCGACAATATACATAAAGTGTAATATGCTTCGTGTGTTTACTACGGCACAGCGAGTCGTTTCTGGTAATCTAGTGGTTACCATATTTGCCTCGTAGACCCAAGAATGCGGCCAGAGTGATGGGGGGAGGGGGTTTCGGCATAAAAATTCAAAGTATGGCTTCCTTCAGAAGGGAAGTAAAGCCGTAGGTCCCATGTCGTACATTTACGGCACGATAAAGAACCTCAAGTTTGAAAGAAGAGGCCTCTGAGCAAAATTTGTCGGCCGTTTCACGCCCTGAGTTGAATGAAACGCTGATGACCTGAGATGTTAAAGAACGTCCGTAAATAAAACAAATCAAATAACGGTCTGTCGTGTCTCTATGTACGATTCATGTGTGTTAACTCAGTCAGCGCGTGAAATTCGAAGAATGTTTCAAGCAAGATTCCCAGATTTAGACGCTCCAGATGGTAAAACAGTCCATGATCTGTATAATAAACTTCAGGAGACTGGAAGTGTTCAACCTAAGAAACCAAAAATATCCCTAGAGTATCTCTCCATCATCTTGCACAAGTGGAAATTTCATATGCGTCTGCGCAAAAGTGTACAGCCTGCGATCCCTGGGGTAAATTAAAAAGTGTGTAACAAGACGAACCCGCATACCATACAACAACTCAGCGTGCAAAGAAATAAATAAATTCTACTACAAAGTAAACTTAACGCTATAGACCATACTTGGTGGTTTGAGTAACAGTCCGGGCAGCATTCCTCTAATGATGATCGGTCGCAATGCAAATGGATCCAGGTTCGATTTAATTATCTCACACTTCTCTGTCTTCCAATAATGCTTCAAAATCCATTTTTATTCTTTTTTTTTTTTTTTTTTTTGAATTCCCATCATGATGCAGAACACTCACCTGCAACAAACAAATGATAGACAAACAATTACCAAGCAAACAGTAACAGACAAACAGCTTATATAATGCCTACTGTACTAGCCGGCAGTAACTTGGCAAGTCAAGCGGAAAGCATTAATGTGTTAAGTCATGATTTTTTGGCCAGTAAGAAGCTGTGAACTATGCGCTCTTATACAGAGAAATAATATGTTCAATGGCTTGTGTTTTCCCTGCTTTTTAAAATATTTTGTGAGCGAGTGTGTTAAATAAATAATAGTGCTGAAGTTAGGCAATAGAAGAACAGAAAAGGAAGCAGACGGTCTCACACAAGCAAGAGATAGACTTAATTTATGAGGAACACGGTTACTTCAAGAAGGAAGCGTCTGCTAGTGGGCCAGTGTGCAGTGTTGCGAAATTTGCTGTGGCATGCGGCGTTTTCTTAGAACCATGCAACGCTTTTTCATGAAGTTTTTCAATTTTACGACAAATTATCCCCCCCTCTCTCTCTCTCTCTCGGCATCAGCATTTATTTAATGTTAAAAGTTCTTTTTCAAACTTTCAATGTTGTGCATTAATACAACGTTAAAGTATTATCACCTTTTAAATTTTGATGTTTACATTATTTCTAAAGAAAAATATTTTCATATAGATATACCGAAGGTGCCAAAAAATGTATACACACTTTCACAGTAGATATCTATTTAATATATTTCAAGTAAAAAAAAAAAAAAACGAAACAAAAGTAATGTATAGTATGTTCTGTAAACAGACGTGACTCACATACATTATGATAGCGTTGCTACGTGATAGGTAAATCAACAATGAACAAATGAAGCCAACATCATCATATTATGTTCTGTAAACAGATGTGACTCAAATTAGGTTACGCTAGAGTTGCTACAACAAAATGGAGCCAAGATTATCGTTTGAACAGCGAAAAGCAATTTTGAAGTGGTATTGGAAAACCGAGAATGTTGTTGAAGTTCAAAGGCAATGGGGACGTGTGTACAGAACAGAACCGCCAACTGCACTCATTTGAGACACATTTGAGACTCGTGGTACCGTATGCGATGTTCACAAGGGCAGATCTGGGAAACCTTGCACAGTAACAAGCCACGCGTCCTCCGCTATGGTTTTGGAACGTTTTGAGCACTCACTGCAGAATTCTACAAAGCAATGTGCACGTGAGACTGGGATTAGCAAAACCAGCGTGCGTCGTATTATTAAAACAGCAAAGTTGAAAGTTTTCGTCCAAAGACTTTTGCATAAGTAACTTTAAAAGTCTAAGCTGATTTGTGCTCATCATTTTCTGTTTGTGTGAATTTAGTTTCTTTGTGGTAACACAGTTTTTTGTTTGCTTGAAGTGTGTATATATTTTTGGCACCCTCTGTATAATATCATAAAAATGGAAAGCGTATAAAGTTTGAATTTGATTAAAAAAACCGTACAAACGATGTATTCCATTTATATCCAAAATTGTTTATAAAATTTATAAATAGTTGAATAAATAAGAAATGATATAAGTATCGAAATTACATTTAAATATATTCGTAATTAGAGCAATAAACATAGGCGCCTTAAAAATAAGGGGTTCTCTTGGCAATTCCAACTTCATTATCGAGAAAACGGCTACTGTGCGCTCTGGGCGACCAAATCGCCAAGCTATGTGCCGGTCACTATAGTACTATACAACTGCTCGTTCATCCTTTACGTTGTAGTTGGCAACATTGGCATGTAGCCTTTGATTGTATACTGAAAGATATTCTTGTCTGGCAGCACTAATAATATTTTAACTTCAGCCAATAGCACTCTGGGATTTAACGGTAGACGAACTGCACATAGCTTCAGTCAATAGGCAAACAGCAGACAAACGTACGCTGCGGGAAAGTGTATCTGATTATTGTGCGGGTATCGAGTAACAGTCATATTTCATATATCGAAAGTTGGCCGCCTTTTTTGATCCGGCTGAGTACAAGATGAGCATGACATTAATGCCTACATATGTCCACCCCTGTATGCCGTAGTAAAAACATAGTAAAAAAAACACACACATATATATGTATATATATATATAGTTCTTTGTCACAAGTATAGTAACCTTTTTAACTTATATGTTATTTGCAATACAAATGTATTTTACACGTTTTCGGATATTTCTTGGCTTAGCACATATTTAAACGTAAAATAAATGTTATTCCATATTTTAAAATACTGCAATATCCATATACAATATAAATATCTACATGATCTACATATTTTCGTGATTTATTGGGGCTCGAACTTAGATAACTCTGTTCTGCTAGTCCGTTTCAGAAAATTCTATTACCCCACTTGTTAACTAATTTTCCACGCCTTGCTGTTGCTTTTGGCGGTTGCGACAATGGGTCCGACAATGCGATTGCTCTTCCTTATAACATTTTTCTTCTTCGTTGACGTGGTACTCCCCTTAATTAACTGCAAAGTATCTCCGAAAACCCAAATTTTTATTTGTTTTATTTCGGACGCTCTTTAACATCTCAGCGTCCCATTCAATTCAGGGCGTGAAACGGCCGACCAATTTTGTTCAGAGGCCTCTCTTTCAGGCTTGAGGTTCTTTTTCCTTCCGTAAATGCACGACACGGGACTCAAGACTACTTCCCAAAGGAAGCCATACTTAGGATTTTTACGCCCGAAAAAATCCGTCGGTCCTGGCCGGGATCGAACTCGCGATCTTGGGTTTAGAACGCAACCACTACACCACCAGGACTGACTGAAATTGAAATCTAAAAGTAGAATAGTTCGATTAATCTTTTATAGAATAGGAGCTTCATTGTTGTCTCTCATGCCATAAAAAGGCAAATTGTTGTTTTACTCAAATACACACTTTTACATGTAAATCAATCGTTATTTTATTAAATTATTTTTCGATCATACAAAATAATGGAATGAGTTTATTCCATTAAAAACCAATTAAATATCCCATCTCTAATATCCCAATTTGTGACCAAGTATTTATTTTATCGGTGACAGTAATGTGTGTATAAAAATGAAAATCCTGAACTATCAATGCGTTCCTTCATTTTTCTGATCCTTCTCCCACCTGTCCAGGCCAAGAAGGTTCAGCAACTGTCATTTGTTTCTTATTGACTGCAATACCCCATGGAATGTTATCGAAGCCTAGCTAACTCCTTGTGAGTTGTCTTTGGAGTGTTGGGGTGAGCAGATGTTTGGCCATGTATTAAACATTGATAGGTTCGAAGTCTTCTTCTTTCGTTTAGACCCAGTGACCCAGGTACATGTCACATTTTAATGCATGTTTAGTACCTGAATGTGAAGTTTCCTTATTTATTAGCGAAACTTGCATTTTAATTACATTTATTACAGTTTCCAGCGGTATTCTTTGTTCGATTCGACTAAGGGTAGGCTTATTAGAACATTTTTGAGCAGAATAGTCAGTTGTTTAGTAATTTTTGCGCATTTTTGTAAGTTTTGTTTATAAATAACATTAGCATTTAAAAACATGGGAATCATTATTTAATTTCTTATAAAGGAATTTACATTTTCAAATAGTTAACAAGGTAAAACAATAATTTCTGCAAATGCAATACTAATAGTGTTTAAATTACTGTTTAGTCATCTGCAAAAGTGTGCAACGCCGTTTTTACTGTCTATATTTAAGTGACTAATGAGGATTAAGGAAAACCTGAAAAAGGGAGCCAGCCTTGGCAGAAATAGAACCTTAGACTCCCGTTCGCCACTCCATATCTTAAAGATGTGGAATTCGCCACGCGTGACGATTAATCCAAAAATAAATGCCACCTAATGATTTATAATTTTTATTTCCGAATAAACCTTTTCAGTTCCTTTAACGTTGTGTTACAGAATGCTGTACAACCTTTACGTAATGTCGCAAAAACTCAGAGCTGTCGTTGTTCTTGCTTTATTTTGTAATATTCTGTATGTAAGTTAGCCCCAGCACTAGGTGTACACGTTGAAGGGCTAATTAGCAATTCCGGAGTCATTAATCAAACTCATAGACATGGACTTAATTGAATTAATTGTATAAATTAAGGTTTCAAGTAATTATAGCTAATTATGGTTTAATTATTATATAATGCTTTTATTTTTTTTGAAATTATGTTTTATTATTTTTGTTAGCTTGTGTTTTTAAACTCTTGATCAACCAGAATCATGTTAAAGCTACTTAATATATTAAGGGTACAGGGAAAGAAGGAATTCACAAACATTTCAGTACATTAATTCCATATAGAATCTTGTTATTTAATAATTTAAGGTATAACATATAACATAACACTTTAACCACAAGGGTTTGTGTAGTATCAATTAATGAATGCGTTTATAAAACACTATACACATCAAACTGTGTACATATTTGTCCAAAACAAGGGGCTCTTGCATTAAATTGTTTTATTACTTCATGTACTTAATTTCAAAGTTAAACAAGTTTAAGTAACAATATTACTGCTCAAATTCAAAACATATTTTAAAAATTAACAAATTTAAACCACTTTTATTGATTTACTGACTTGAATATAGTTAATAATAAAAAGTTAATATTCTTATATATATATTCATTATATTAATGGAAAAATAAACTATTTCAAATCAACTCATGAAAACGTTGATTAGCACATTATGTTAATTTGGGCGTTTGAGAGGCAATCCTTTCCATTATGGGTAGTTTTTTTTTAATGGTGTTTAACGCCCGTTTTTACTACTGAGCCACGGTGACACTGGTGATACATGAAATGATATATTGGGAAAGGGTATTTTTTTTTTAAGGAAGGAAACGTTCCAGGCCTAAGTTTAGGGTACCTCCTCGGCATTTGCCAGTTATGAGGACTGAGGAAAACCTGGAAAGAACCTCAGTCAGTGAGGACGGCCCTGGTGGGATTCGAACTCTATACATCCCGCTCACGAGTCCCCTGGCGGGGATACATGAGATGAAATGATAAATTGGGAAAGTACTTTCTTAGGAAGAAAATGTTCCAAGCCTAAGTTTTGGCTATCTCCCTGCATTTGCCATTTATGAGTACTGGGGAAAAAAAAAAAAAAAAAAAAAAAAAAAAAAAAAAAAAAAAAAAAAAAAAACTAAGTCAGGAAGGACGGTCCTGGCTGGATTCGAACTCCAGAGATCCCCCGCTCACGAGCCCACGCCTTAACCACTTCGGCCAAGGCCAACCGGAGCGGTTTAAGGGCAGTTTGATAAGTTCCTTGGTCCACATACCAATAGAGAACAACAGTAGCGTCTGTAAATATAGTGATAAAAGTTTTCAGTGTCAGGGAGAAGTGGAAAACATTGCATTTCGTGATGTGATTCAGTTTTCTTTTTTCTGGGACGGAAAATGATAAAGGAAATTCATGAGAAGGCTTTGCCTACTTTGGATGACGCATGCTCTTCCTATAAAACCGTTTCTCTGTGGGTAAATGAGTTTTCAAGCGTGGTAGAACAACCATCGAAGACGCACCACGCACTAGAGCTCCAAAATCAGCAATAAGTCCAGAAACCATCGATAAAGTCCATGACATTCTCAAGTTACCTTATTATTATTATTATTATTATTATTATTATTATTATTATTATTATTATTATTATTATTTACGGAAACTCTTCGACATTTGTGGTCATTAGCGTCCCATTCAATTCAAGGCTTGAAACGGCCGATAATTTTTTCTCAGAGCACTGTTCTTTCAAGCTTCTGGTTCCTTTACGGGCAATAAATATACGACACGGACATCCACCCCGAAGGAAGCTACACTTAGGATTTTACATCTCTGTGTTCCCCAAAACCCAGACAGAACCGTTTTAACTTCCCAGTAAATAAAGTGAAATATCTGCATAGTTGTAAAGAGCAATTTACAGTTTGGTTCAAATTGAAATTTTCGAATTTTTACGCGCGAACGGGAAGAAGCTAAATCACAATATGCTTTTCTGTTTTTTAATTTCAAGAGATCCTGTATTTTTATTTTACATTTAAAAAATGAAATTCTAAGGTCAATAAATTAAGAAATAAGAAAAATAAGCGAAACTTCAAATATTATAAAATGAATAAAACACTGGAAAATTATAGAAAATTCACTTAACCGACATGGGTAAAGACTGGTTCCCGAAACTTTCAATGAATTATAAATTCATGTCTCCACAAACTTCCGCTCATTCTGGTCAAAACGTTTACGATTTCACAGATTTTAACCTTTACATAAACATGAATATCAGAGTGCAGAAAGAACATATGCAAAGAATTTACGAGTACAGAAGTGCTATCTATTGCGGATTATCCGTAATTATCACGGATTTCTACCACTCTTACGATCAAACGGGAAAGCAAAATTATCGTGGAAAAAACTGTAAAAGGAAAAAAGATAGAAAAAAAAAAACGCCATCTCTTTTCTATACGTATCACCTGGCAACTTGGCGAACGACATCCAGTGTTCGGAATGGTTGCGATAGCAGCAGGAACTCTGGTGGTAGCGAATTTCCGTTTTATTTACCAACTTCCAGAGTGACTGTCATTTCCAGTGTTTTAACTTCAGTTGGTTGGTTGGTTCTTAAATTGCTTCCACTAGGAAAAAGACAAACAGTATTACAAATATCGAATCTGCTACACAAAAGAATTATGTTTATTTATTTCACGACGTAGATCTAAATTTGGAAGGGCTGGGGGTTCAAATTACAGGATTGCGGATAACCCTGGTGGTCTAGTGGTAACCATCAACCATCATTGACCCAAGGTCGCGGGTTCAAATCCGGTCAGAGTCGATGGAGCGTTAGGACGTAAAAATGCTTCGGAAGGAAAAAGAATCTGGACGTGAGAATTCGAACCCACTACCTTGCATGACGTTCTGTCCTTCCTGGCTATCAAACCGTTGCGCTTCAACTATCTGTGGACAATCTTCGCTCTCTCCGCTGTCGCACGGGTCTGCACGTAACAGCACCACCAGTCAGCATTTTCTTGCTGTAAAAAATGACAAGTTATACCTATTCTTGAGGTGCTGATTTATTTCCACTCGTAAATTATTTGTACAATTTCGAGACATTTCACTCAAATGTAACTTGAGAAGTTGTCAATCGAATTGAAACAACTGAAACACAAGTTTCCGTGACAGCAAATGCCGTTATACTGTACTCAAGATTGCGTTATTATTTTTCTGTAAACTCGAAGTTTAACAGAGTTACACCTGTTTCTCGACTTCTGAATAATCTCCAAGCTCATTGCTTAGGAACTCCCCACTGATTTGCCTTGTGCTTTTCTTTCTCTGTGTCGTCATCGTGCTGTTAACTGGAGATTGCTGTTGTTGGAAATTTCGACGAAAGGTTTTTTGTACTATATAACACTATTAAAGTTCTTATAAATGAGTTTTGTTTACAGGAACTATTGCGGGTTACAGATAAATGAAGAGTGAAAAATGTTAAACGTTCCAAGCGCCATTTATTCAAAAGTACGTTTGCATATTGCTAGTTGTCTTCTTAAGTGCCATTACATGGATGAAGTAATTCAAATACTCGTTAACAGATAGCGCATGCTATGATGCCATCTGGTGGTGTTCTAAGTGCCATGCAATGATAATATTAGTTTTAAGGGAAAACATTTATAGTTAGAGATATTTAGTAAGTGGGCACAGCTTTGTGATTTGCTGTAGATATTTCGTTATTATACAGAAAAGAAGTAAGGCCCTCATTCCCCAGTATTTATATACGAATGTAGGTCCGACCTCGCTGATAAGGTTTAGAAAATGGCACTTAGAACGTTTGACGTTTCCACTCTTCAATTTTTTATCAACTTAACATCTGATACGTTTGCATTTATATCGAGCAGCCTAAAGGGCAAATACAGTGTGGCAGTTTGCTCGGTTTCTCTCACAGAATCAACTGAGAATAATTTAAAATTTCATATATCGGAAAAAAACTGTTAGCAACGGGAAGGGTGAGTAATGGAGAGAGTATTGAAGTATTGGTTTACGATACAATAGATGTCGGAGGTTTCTTTGTTAAATGAACATTCAAATTTTCAGGAGTCTGAGGTAGGGGATTCCTATTGGGTTAACAAAGTTGGGGAAGGGATAACAGGGAATGGAATGGGGAATGTAGTATTTGGAAGGAGTTTTTGAAAACAATTAGAGTAAGGTTTGAGGATATAAACGGACAGGTAATGCATTCTATTACGAGGAGGAAGAGGTCACTATGTTCTATCAGGAGATGAAAGGGGGTGTTAAAGAGATAGATGCTTAGTAAGTGTAATAATCAGGAGGTAGAGGGGCCAGCATGGTATAGATCAGGGATCCGGAGCTCAAGAGGTAATTGTGAGCATTGAGTTATCCTATACGTGGAATATACAGAACATATTTTGTTAAGCAAACTGAAGACATTATTAAGAAGCTCACACTTGCAGGTTATTAACAGCTACAGCAAGATGCCAAAAGAAAAGGTTTCTAAAAGTTAATTAATTAGAACACTGTATCGGGCAACAATCCCAATTTTAAAATTGTATTTTGCCGGTATGCCAAAAAGCAAGTGAACTGTGATCAATATGGCATTTTCTGCAGCATAAAGAGCCTATAACCATGTCAACCTCTAATTTAAGTTTTTTCTCCCTCTTCAGAAGACAATTTTAATCCAGTTTATGTGAGACGATAGTATTAGCAAATGTGCCTTGGCATGTGGTACAGAACCCATTATTCAATAAACTTCTTCAAGTCATTAGCAACCGAAAGAATACCAGACGAATCAACCAAAAGGAAAAAAAATATTAACACCAACTATATGAGAAAAAGCTTGAATTCATCAGAACAGAACTGTAACACCTGCCTTTCAGTAGATGCGACCACCGATAGCTGCGGCCGCTTAATTGCTAGCCATGGTGGGTAAGTTAGACCCCACAGAGCCTGGTAAACCCCGCCACAAGGTGCTAGACACAACGAACCACAGCATCATAGCCTGCACCAACAAAGACGCTTTAGGCATCCTATGGCCATCAGAAAACCGTGATGAGAAATGTCTACTGCTTGCGACCGACAGTGCGGCCTACAACATGATCAAGGCGAGAGAGACATTGCACATTTCCTACCCTGACACGCTGCTGCATGTAACCTGCTTTGCTCACGGCTCACACCGAAGAGGTTAGAAACAATTTACTAGGAGTGAACAACATTATTTCATCCGTGAGGAAAGCCTTTCTGAAAGCTTGCAGTCGCATTTAGATTTTCAAGGAAACGCCTCTCTCATCCACTGGAGTACTTCGCTGCAGGCAACTGTGCCAAATATTTCGAAGACATCAAGATTGTTATAGGCACTTTTACGTCAACGAAGGAGCGTGCGTAGCAAAGACTCTTCACGATAAGAACACCATCACTTCACTTGTCTTTATTACGGCCAATTTCAGTGATCTTCCTGCAGCCGTTCAACACTTGGAATCCGCATCTTTACTACTAAAAGTTGCAATGGAAATCATTGTCACAATTTCAAAGAAGAAATACCAGGGCCTGTTCTTTGAAGCTCGCCAAGATTCTGTAGCGGAACCCACGGTTTGCAGCAATGAAAAATGTATGTGCTGTTCTTCAGGGCGAATAAATTTCAGACGCATTACCGTGGGGACCGACAGGAGTGGCTTCAATGAAATTTGCATCCATGACTTCATGCTGTGCCGAGAGAACCTTTTCTTACTATAAGAATGTTTTAAAAGACAACAGAAAAATATTCACTTTAGCAATGTATTTCATGGCGCAGTGCAACAGTAGCCTAAATACATGAAAAATGTTCTAATTAAGTTTGAGTAATTGAAAAATGTTCTAGGTAAGTTTAGTTCTTTACAACTTAAAAAATTAAAACTTTTAAAAAAAGTCAATGCTTTAAAACTTTTATAAATTCAGTTCCCTGACATTATAAAGACTTGAAATATTTCATTAAGTTTAATGTTTTCAACTGTTAAAAAATGCAGTGCGCTGTCATTATAAACACTTGGATATTTTAAGTGTGAAGTACTCATGTAATTTTGTGTTTCAACACAATGGAAAACATAAGTGAAATCAAATTAAAATAAATTCATATTATCATATATTTATTTCAATGTGTTTGTTTTATTTTAACTAAGAGAAATATGAAAAAAAAACTATCTAAAAGTGTTAAGAAACTAAAATAAAGTGTTTTAGCATGTTAAAAAACTAAAAAGAACTATTTTAACATATTAATAAACTACTTCAGGGTTTATAAAAAGCTAAAAATTCGGTTCCTAGTTATTATAGTGTTTCTCTGTTTAATAGAAGGAGCTGTGCCAAAGACCTCTGGAAACCGAGGACTAGGGCTTGTCAAATACTGTCAAATATATTGTTAGTTGAACGGTGAAAATTAATATGTTAATGAAAACTTTTGTATCGGATTGAATTAAAATATTGGTCTGGATTAGAAAAAGGCCATACTGTAATATTTGTGAACACTTGGTGCTATTTAAACGGGCAACCTGTGACTAGTGATACCATAAGATATAAAACAAGTATACCGAAACAAGAGTTTCAGGCTAGCCGTGGGTGCTGGATCGTTTTATAAAGCGGGCGGGCTTATCTTTAAGGCACGGTACAACATGTCAAAGGTTTCCAGCACATATTTATGATTTTAAGTTTCAAATTTGGGGTGCGCATTACATTCAATTAGATTCGTATAAATACGGTATTAGTTCCCCCGCAGATGACTGACCAGGGCACTGCTTGTAAGTTCTGATACCCGAATAGGGTAACACGACCCTTAACGTGATCGAAATTTCGAAATATCAATTTTTACCTTTTTGTGGAGTTGCTTTATGTATTATGTATGTGGCCCCCAAGTGGTAATTTAAATATAACTGCAAGAGTTGCCATGCCCACTAATTCCTGCATTTAAAAAACATCGTTTTGAAAGCTATGTCTTCTTTTCTTTTACGAATTTTTTTATTGCAATAAATTTTGTTTTTCTTCTCGTTGTATTGTGGCCATCCTGCTATGCAAATGACGAGTGCGGGCTTCCGGAACGCTGTTAATAATGCCATTTGCAAATCCCAGTGATTGCTTTGTTTGTTTTCTATACAAATTTTATTTTACCAGTTGCTAAATATTCTACTCTTAATTTCAGTGATAACTAAAAAAAGTCGTTTAATAAGAAGCGCCAGTCCTATTGTAATAAATACGTTGATTCTATTGGTGAAAATTACAAAAATTCCGTGACATCGAAAGCTTCCCAGTTTGAATGGGAAACTGATGACCTGAGATGTTAAAGAGCGTCCGTAAATAAACGAAATCAACATTGGTTACCGTAAATATATCAAATGTTTCATGTACAGGTATAACTTTAATTTGGAAATAACGTCCGTCCTCGTGGTGTAGTGGTTACCATACTCCTCCTACACCCAAAACGCGGGTTCGAACCCGGCCAGGATCGATGGATTTTTTCGGGCGTAAAAATCCTAAGTATGGCTTCCTTCGGAAGGGAAGTAAAGCCATGGGACCCGTGTCGCACATTTACGGCACGAAAAAGAACCTCAAGCCTGAAAGAGAGGCCTCTGAGCAAAATTTGTCGGCCGTTTCACGCCCTGAGTTGAATGGGACGCTGATGACCTGAGATGTTAAAGAGGGTCCATAAATAAATCAATTAAAAAAATGGAAATAACTGCAGTGGAAATTGACGTTTGAAAAATTCCCAGGTTTTTATCCAAAATATCCGACTTCGCTCCATAGAAGTGGCTAAATATGCTGTTATGTTTCTCTTAATGTTAGCGCCACTGCGCCGGTGGAATTACTGTTACATACCAAGGAAAAGTTCGAATCGCACCTAACCCAAATTTTATTATAAATAGATAAAAGAATGATTTTGCCGACGATAATTACACTTGACCCCTTTTGTGGAATTTTACTCTGTTATCTTCGTGTTAACAATTTTTATATGAATATTACATTTCTGTGTCCAGCATAAGCACGTGATTAATTTTAAATTAAATAACACGTAGAAGTTTCGTGTACGAGAGATCTTTGCTCTCGGCAACTACTAGTGCAACCGCCGAGAGCGTTAAAATTTCTGCAGCGGTAGGCAATTAGTTTGCTCTGCCTGTAGATAAACACAAGCAAGCACCCAACGTCTGTGTATTTAGCATTAAAGTTTATTTCTGCTATATAAATGCGTCCTGCAGTAAATTTTAATGTCTGAAGCACTGTTGATGGGGTACAGATTTCCCCATACCTTATCTGTATTGCACTTCGCCACGGCTTTAGTTCCTCCTCTTCAGCAAGGAACGACCTTTGCAGGTAGTTAAGGTGAAGAGGTTTTTACCTCTAGGATCTGAGTTTCACATTTCCCTCGACTTTGCAAAAAGAGCAAAAAATAAAAAGATAAGAGAGAGAGAGTAAAAAAAGAACGTGCTTCAATAACGACTCCAACGCTACAAGAAATTAGGTTAGTTACGAAAAACAGCGCGAGAGGCACGAAAAATCCCTCTTAAAGACTAAAACGTTACTGGTACATTCTTCGCCAAGCATCCTTCTCTTGTTCATTTTTCATCTGACTCCCCAGAACCTTTTACTTCATTTTTTTCCCCTCGACACTTCATTTCCAATCCCATAACTTCATACTCAGCCACTCTGATCGCAAGCGATTTATGACGTGAAGAGTTCATCTATAAGTGGGAGATTCCTATCTGTCATGACCTCTGCTCTTTCGACACATGGGCACTGTTTATCATGTTGAGATATGATCCTCACGGAATACGCTGTACTGCTAGTTGCAAAGAGACATTTAAATAAAAGTATATTCCTGTTTAAACGTTTTAATTTAACTAGATTATTAGTTAAACGAATAAAATAGCAGACAAAACGGTGACAGTTACCTAAAGACGTGTGATACTGATTAAATTAATGTTACATGTTACATTTTGTGGGTTTTATTTCCTATAACTCCTGTCTTCTTTCACGCAAACTATACGTCACACGAGTACTTGAGAGTGTATGACGTCACATAAAATTATTTTGTTCAAGCATGAGGCTGAACATTCATAAGCAGATTCAGATTCTTTTAGTGGATAAAGGCTGACATTTTCATTAATCCTAGTGAATTACTTTGGGTTTTATTGTCAATTAATTTTTGTAAAATATTTCAGATAAAATGGTGCATTATTTTACAGTGCGATCAGTGATTCTCTCGCTGGGTTTTTCCTATGAGCGAGCCTCCATTCGTTTATCGCAAACTGCTTGTTTACTTGTTGACCTTGCTTACTGTCGCAGTAGTAGTGTAGCTATTCCCGGGTGTTTGTTGTGTTGTTCGTTAACTCAGTAGTGAAAGATTCATAGGACCATTTTTTTTATTATACAGTTAATAACATAGAATTAACAGATAGGAGAGTGGTTATGTATTTTTTAAAAGGACTCCGCCACTGCTCACGCAGCGAATAATTCCAGAGCAATTCATAATGTGTTTCCACAAGAGAGAGTTATTAGTAGGAATTTGTGACCCCCTCGGTCCTCCGATTTAACAGTCTAATTATTGTCTCTGGGGTAAATTAAAAAATACCGTTTACATGAGGAACTCGCGCACCATACAAAAACTCAAAAGATATTCGTCAGGAAATTGTTCAGAATTCTCAAAATGGACAATAGCCATTGATGAATAATTTCCTATACAAATGTCAAAATGTGCCGGCAGTGTCAGTACTTCATTTGATAATTTTTATAAGTAATGACTCTCTTAAAGTGTTTGTGCATTGTTGTATGGTTGGTTTATTTTATTGTTTTACCCTCCCGCTAATCTTCGAAACCCGGATGGCTACCTGCTAACGAGCGGCGGTTGGCAAAAACTCTGGGAGGAAACAAAACTGATCACTTGGTATTTAGGTACAATCTTCAATGCAAATATAAAACGTAACCTCAAGAAATGTTTATACAGCATTAATATATTATAAAAAAAAGTTGCATATTGATCTCCAGAAGTTAAGAGGAAAATGTGCTATCTCTGTCCCAAATAATAGACGCATTCCCTCAACTCTAGAAATGAAAGTGAAGAACATTGATTAGTGACCGTCACAGTGTATGTGAACCGTGCTTGAAACTTTAAGCACAGTATTGGGGTTCTTGAATGTTCAGTTCAGAACATACATTAGGCTATGATGCTTTCAGGAGTAAGCACCTCCAAGGGCCGAAGTGCAAGGACCCATTGGACAACTTTTGGCCCATTCTTTTACGGTAGAATATGAGGGGGATGCTTCCCCATATACACCGTCTAATCGCTGTTTAATTTTATTTGGAGCAAGTCATTCTTTTGTGAAGAACTTAATAATGGCTGAATACTCCATTTTGAACATGTCACAATCTTCTACACACAGCCTTCTTTATGCAAATATATCTGAATAACTGAACACAGCGGAGCGAAAGTCACAGCTTCAATTGTATGCTTCAAGGTATGACACCAGATATGAGTTTTGTGAAGACGATAATCCTTATTGGTAAGGACTTAGGACCTATCCTGGTATAGCTATATAATCCTCCAATCCTTAAAACAGAAACTGAACTATATCTCATTTTTAAGTTTATATCTTGATGATCATACCGAAGTGTAAAACATAGACATTGATTTGCAGGATTATAATAAACCCTATTTTATGCCGAAAGATTTCCGCGCAAAGCCTAGGAAAAATAAAATATAGTAAAATTTAACATTATTACAATATATATGCATAGTTTTTAAGATTTGTGCTAACTATAAACGATTTGCACGTAAGACTGACTATTGGGGGGGGGGGATTGAAATGTAATTCAAAGATGTGGGAAGTGTATTGCAATAAAGGGTAACTATATTAAAAAGTGAAATATGTTTTTTGTCTTTATCATACCTAGAATATGGTAAGGCCGGAAACTTATGGACCTACCCTCGCAACTATGCAATTGTATTCTGTTTTGCTGGTTTTTATCGCCTGGTAGAGTGGAAGAGAAGGCCCCATGGGCTTAACTGTTGCCAGGATAAATAAATAAAAATAAAATGCAGAAAAGACCAAATTAGGTATGTAGCTTTTTTTCCCCATGGCAGTTGTAAAGTGAAAAATATGTAGTATAATCGTGTTGTGTGTGATTTTTTAAATATCATACGTTTAGTTTTGCTTTAAGGGAACGAGATGTAAAGCTTTGAATTATACCAGTAATTATCATAGGTCAATCGCGCAAATTAAAGGACTACTCTACGCTAATACAAACCTGGTACCGCTTGTTAACAAAGCGGCATTGCCTTTGACAACATAAGTTGCTGACATACAAACCAATTATACACAACTGTGTCAGTTTCATTATATTATCTGAATATGGTTTTGGCTCGGAAGTATCAACGAATGATTCAGTTCTTATGTTTCGATCTTTGCTTTTGATGAAACACAGAAGCAAATAATTCATATATATATATATATATATATATATATATATATATATATAATATACTTTATAACTTGGTGTGAGAAAAGAATAATGTTTCATAACATAGACAGAGACGATAAGTAACAATCCATCGATATACTAACATTACATAACGCCAATATATCTAGCGCCTGCAAACATGAAATCAGGTTACACGCATCCAACATACCTATATGTTGGGCCAGAATTTCGAAAGAAAAACCCAATATAAAAGTCAAAGCGTGAGGTCCTAAAAACCTGGCACTCATACTTCCGAAATCATCCGAACCACGACGCCTCTGCCAGGGCTAAGCCACGACGCCTAGGGAGTACCGATCTCCTCACACCAAGCTACGCCTGCGACATGCCTCTGACAGTAAGATGACTGTATTCTTTTGCACTTAATCGCACCTTAGATCTAGCACCTCCGAATTCTTTTGTACGTAATTGGAGCTTTAACCACCATGGTAAGTCGGTCATGGTGGTCTAATGGTAACCATACTTGTCTCATGACCCAAGATCGCGGATTCTATCCCGTCCAGGATCGATGGGCGTAAAAATCCAAAGTATGGCTTTTTTCGAAAGGGAAGTGAAGCTGTGGATCCTCTGCATTTACGGCACGAAAAAAACGTCAAGCCTGAAAGCAGAGGCCTCTGAGCAAAATTTGTCGGCCGTTTCACGCCCTGAATTGAATGGGACGCTGATGATTTTTTTTAATAGTATTTAACACATGTTTTAACTACTGAGGCACCACAGGCAGTGGACACTGATGATACATGAAATGAAAATATATATTGGGAAAGGATTTATTTTTTAAGGAAAGAAACGTTCCAGGCCTACCTTTAGTGTACCTCCCCGGCATTTGCCATTTATGAGGACTGAGGAAAATCTGGAAAAAACCTCAGTCAGGGAGGACGGTTCTGGTGGGATCCGAACCCCCGACCTCCCGCTCAGAGTCCGCGCCTTAACGACCTCGGCCACCCTTGACGGTATCTGATGATCTGAGATGTTAAAGAGCGTCCTAAAATAAAACTAATCGTAAGCAACCACCATGGTAAAAATAGCCGTAACCCCTTTGATATTAAATCTTTTTATGTTAAACCGTTTTGAGTATCCATTAATTCCTACCATCTCTCCAAACGTTAACGTATTCCTAAGCATTACTAAAACTGAATTCCGCAAGCATTAGCCCAACTTTTATGTGACTTAATCATTTTTATTTATTTATTTTACTTGATACTACAGTTTTTCATATTTAAAAAAGTAAAAATGATCGATTTCACCACGTTTAACACAGCTGACGTCATTGTTCGAGTATCAGTGAATAGACTTGCAGACACGTTACAGATTTCCCGTGGTAGTGCGTTCACCATTCTGCATGATCGCTTACACATGGGCCGCGTTTGTTCCAATCAGATGGGTGCTGGGATTACTGACGTCAGAAGTGCGTCGGGAACTTTGTAGCGGAGCAAGGCGAATGAATCCTATCATTACACGTGATAAGACTTGCTTCACCATTATGCAAACAGGCGAGCTCGGTCTGGAAATCACCTGTTTCTCCGACACCAAAGTAGGCCAACAATGTTCGAACGGTAGGAAAGGTTATGGTGTTTTCGTACTTCGACTGTTGTGTGCGCCCTCACGTTAGCAATATTGTTGTTCACCAGAAAACATCCAATATATGCCTCCACCCTCCATACAACCCGGAATTAACTCCGTCTGCTCCCTGGTTTCCAAAACGAGTTGCGAGACCAAGGCTAGTAGACACGTTGAGTCAAGTATACAACTCAATGGAGATGACTTCTTAAATGACCATACTAACCTTAACCCTGCCTAGTACTTTGTAAGTAAAAATAAATCATTCTCAGTCAAGATCTTTTATTTGCCAAGACTTGTCATCGATTTCTTACCAGTTGCATTGTCACCTATGGTCAAGTCGGTTCTGCTGTTCTAGTGGTAACCACACTTGCCTCGTAGACCAAGATCGCGGGGGCAACCTTGGCCAGAGTCCATGTATTTTTCCTAAGTATGGCTTCCTTCGGAAGGGAAATAAAGCCGTGAGTCCTGTGTCAAAGATTTACAGCAATGAAAAAACTTAAGACCTGGAACAAGAGGCCTCTGGGCAAAATTTATCGGCTGTTTCACGCCCTAATTTGAACAGGACGCTCATGACTTGAGATGTTAACGAGCTTCCGTATCAACAATCAACCAATGGTCAAGGCTGGTCCCACTACCTGTACTTGTAAACCCCAATATGTGTTTGTTTTTTCTTTGTTAGTTTATAATAACGTTCAATCCTATATTATGAACTTTTTAATGGTGTTTAACGCCCGTTTTTTACTACTGAGGCACCACATGCGATGAACACTGATGATACATGCAATGAAATGATATATTGGGATTTTTTTTTTTTTTTAAGGAAGGAAACGTTCCAGGCTTTAAGTTAATGGTACCTCCCCGGCATTCGCCATTTATGAGATCTGAGGAAAACCTGGAAAAAATCTGTCAGGGAGGATGGTCTAGCGGGATTCGAATCCCAGACGACCTCGGCCACCCATGTCGGTATATATATGTGATGAACGGTTACCTTAATTATATAAATGTTAATATTTCTCTCTTCCAGAACGTCTGCAGAAACAGTATTGATTTGACATTACATTTATTTGAATATCGCCATTGTATTAAAATGTTTTTTTACCGCTTAGGTTTCTTCTTTGTAAAATGGCTTCAACTTGTAACGTATTCATTTATTCAATGTCAATAAACTGCTGTGCTGTGGGATTCAGAGAGAGACTCGTTTCATTATCGAAGTCCTCCGAGAGTAAAATGCAAGCTCTCCAGATGTATTGTTCACGTTGAAAAAGTTTTTTCATTTTGTTGACTGTTGATACAGCAGTATAAAGTAACTGCAAATGAACCTTTTGACATATTGTGACATCCATCTCTTGACACTGGAATTGCCAATGGAAGCATTCCGTGTGTACTTTGGAAAATAATAATATCGGTGACCCATTCCTCGCGGGTACGGTAAATGGATGTTATGTCGAGTTCCTCTGGCTTCATCAGGGTAACGAGGCCATATGGTTAATAACGTACAGATATCGGATCTGATAATATTTGTATAATCTCCGAAATGGAACGTCCAACGTTTTCAGATCAATGTTAATTATTCAACATCCAATATCAAAGGTATAGGTTGAGGGTAGCGCATCCGGGATTGCATGTTTGGAGATGAATACACGCCAGGAGCGCGTATGGGAAGTTTCAGGTAACATTTTATATCCTGTCTATGTCAAAACAAGTAATGGTACTAACAGATAAAGAACATCGTATGCAACGTTTAAAAATGTTATTTAATATTGGTAAGTTATAGTCCTAAAATATCAGTTTATACTAACCATTGCTCAAGCGGTTTCGTTCATCGGTCATATTAGGTTTTCACATAAGAAATTCCAAGATAGCTATTGTATTTATGAAACATTTTTGAAATTTTTTCGTTAAATCTCCATCGATCCTACCTACTAATCGCCGAAAATGACAATGAATATGTGTGCGTGTTAATGCTCTAGCGGTCACAATTTTTTTTTCAACTAAATTTAGCGTATAACCATCTATTAACAAACGATTAGTCGATTTCGTTAACCAGTAAAATTGGATCATTGGAAGTGGGGGTTAATCTAAAGCGAAAATTTAAAAATCGCTCTAGCGGCTGCAATTTTTGTTTTTTCAACGAAACTTGGCGTATGTCATTAAAATAAAGTTTTAAAAATAATTTATGAAAATTAGGCAATCCGCCCACGGTATGGCATACCTAAATTAAATAAGAAAAATAGTTTCCGAAAATTAGGGATATTCAGTATTAAGGATGTACTTGAAAATTGAAATTTAAAAAGCGCTCTTGCGTTATGTTTTTTTCTAAATTGTTTTAAAATAGAAGGAAAAATTAATTCAGCATATAAACTGTATTTATAACGTTACATGTGTTTTATATTTAACAAAGTATCGTCGTGAAGATAGCAAATGTGAAATATTAATCTAATATGTGTATGAGAATTATATTTGTATGTAAGAGCGCTCTGTAATAACCTTCAGAAAACGTTTACGTTACATGTTAATAACATTTAAATTAAATTTCAAAGCCAATGAAAATCGACGTAACTTTCGATTGTTTTTATTTGCTTAGTACATTGTAATTGTTTTTAAATAGTGACATGTTTTTGTTTTATTGAAACATATGAACATCATCATTTTTAAATACACAATGTAACTCGAAACTTTCTGTTAATTTGACTCAAATTAATACTTGGAGTTAGTATTCTCATTTTTGAAATGTCAATTTTCTTCCAGCAGTTGCAAAGAAAAAGCCTTAAAGTACAAGTTTTGCATAATGTTAATCTTCTTTGCATTTAATTAACAGAAATTGGAATAATATAACAACTTCACGAATTCACACAAACCTGCCATTCAGCAACAGCTGACTAACGAAACGACTGATCGCAGCTGGAAAATGTTTTCGTGAGAGCATTGTTACTTCAGATGTGATATTGTTTGATATTGAAATAACTGCAAGTTTCCAAATTTAATATACTGGCCCCCCCCCCTTTTTTTTTACTGCGAGTCATTCAAAGTGATTTGCGGAGCGAGTTTCCATCTGTGTAATCAATTTGTCTAGTTTTGAGAATTCGTTGTGTTGCGTGGGAGTGTGTCTTGAAAAGGAAAAGAAAACAGATATTGGCAAACCGTGTTTATAATCAGTTTGTTTACTAAGTGTGGGCACTTTAGTTTTTTAATCAGGTTGCAAACATACTTTCGAAGCCAAGGTGCGCTGGCTAGTCATGAGTCGTCTATTCAAATTGACTAGCGATAAAGTGCAAATAAATGTTATAAACCAGCATATAATAATTCAGTATAAATGGTGACAATAAACATGAAAAATAAAGTAACTGTTGGAACAAATCCCAAAACAAAAACCAAAGAAGCTGAAACAAACACTCAAATAGTTACACAAATTTCCCTATACACTTATTTACATATACAATAATATAAAAGCATTATAGTGTTTTTGAATCAGTATAATATATTGTCACTCATAGTATAAAGAATAATAGGCCTTTTTACACAGGTATTTTTAAGAACAGGTTTATAGTTCTTATATAAAAAGTTATGGGAAATATAGAGCTTGTTAAAATTCGTTAGAAAAACACATTATGGCATTCATAAATAATCGTGAAATATTTTCAGGAAAACAGATTTTGTAACATATGAATAATGCAAGAGTGAGCTTTTAGGTAATAATGGCATATTTTATTTTCATACACGAGCCAAAACATAAACATAACAAATATACATTCCTGCAAATATAACTATATATTACATTAAATAATACAATTGAAAAATCTAAAGTATATTCTTATTGAAATAAATAACCTAATTTGTCATAAATTTAGAGATTTTACTTTTACATCAATTGGCAGCCCTTATGCCTCGCATAGTTCTAAAGCAGCTGAAGGTTACAGCTCTAACATATTGGCAAGATTGTTTCGTTAGACGAATTGTAGAACGTTGACCGTTTACTAACAAAAGCGCATCGCTTGTTGCTCCATCTTCCGCTGTGAGTGTAAGGCCTGAGCTATCTGTAAATATGTTTGCTAGGAATCAAATACTGACTTTGAAATAAATGAAACTGTGCGCATTCTCTTTCGCATCTGCTTACACCAGACTCCACAAAGCTTGTTCGTTACCTGGATGCCTGCATGATAACGGTAAGTTGGCGTAACGAAATGTTTGTAAAGTTTGTGTTCCGTTTAACTGCTTGTGAATAAAGAAGAACACCAATCCTTAAAGTTCGGGTGATTTTTCTGAACTAATAATTAGTATTAGGAAAAACGTGATGTTTGGTAGTGGTTTAGTGTAGAATAGGTTGTTTTGGCATAGTAGCCGTAGTGTAACATTCGAACACATTTTGTATCATTAGGAGGACGAACATAACGAAATTAACACATGCCACAATAATGCCTATGTTACACGCACAAATATATATAATAATTGGTTCTTGTATAGAACAGACCTAAACCTAACCTACAAGACAAAGTTTAATGATAGGCATTCGAATGACAAACGTGTTTGAGTATCGAAACTAAATAGTTTCCATCTTACATCTATAGCTGTTATTGGCTTATATTTTAGAAAGCACATCATTTGGCACACTTGCGACATTTATGCACCAACATTCTCTAGTTTATGCTATAAAGCTATAATTTATGTATTTTCAGAGAAGTTATTAATTGAATTAAACGTTAATGTACATACTGTAAGCAAGATAACTGACTTATAATTATATTCCTGTAACAAGCAGTAATTTTACGTTTTGTAAAGCATCGTCAACATGTTTATATTTAATGTTAATGAGTTTGTTGAATCTGTGAACGGTTGATTTGGCCTCGTACAGTGCTAGATAATACATACGCATAGTGAAGGTATAAAGAATAAAAATAAAAGGTTAACATATACTCGTGATTCTTCGCAATAAGGCAATTATGCTAATATCTGTCATCCGAATAATTGGCTGTGTATAGGTTATGTTGTGTGACTTAAATCTTTTTGTGCGTGTTTTATCGGAGGCGTAATTCACAATAAGATACAAAACATCTTTCCCACTAATGCAGTCCAGCGTCATAAAATGCAACCAGGGGGCAAGTTTTCTTTTTTGCTTTTGTTATGCGAGCCACTTTTAGCTGGAAAGCCACAAATCTTAAGCTATTGCAGCGCAGGGAGTGGGATATCATCTTAAAAGAGCACTAAATAGCTTTTGAATATAACCGGTTCCCATTTGCGTTATAACATCAGCTCAGCACTTATTTACGGGACCATGAGTCCGCAGGGAGGGGAGTAAGGGAAGGGACATATTGCGTGCAATGCATTTCTTCTTCCAGTGGCTTAAGCATAAAATATTCTGGAGTAATATTATACTCACTTCGCTCACAAAGCACGAGGCAGTTTAGTAAAGATCGCTTTGTTTTTAAATTTGATTTGTAGTATTTACCAAAACAACTTTAATATAAAATGTAATAAAGGTAAACCTTGCAGCATTCAGTTTGGTTAAAATGGTACTGAAAGAGGCGTTTAAAAGGGAAACATTTACCAAGCAAAGAACAATTTTGGATTTTTATGTATCTTACCATAACCTAAAGCTCAAGTTGGATCTTGGAGGACTCTTTGAGTCTATATCTATGTGACAATGTTTGTTTTTGTTTTGTTTTTATACATAACAAATGACTGTTTCCTTAAGCCCGAATGGGATGTGATTAAGTAACAGTCTCTATGCCCCGCTTCTCTTTATACGATCATTGTTAAAGATATGGCTTCATATTAATGTTTTAAAATAACACCCTTTTTGTTTATTTACTTGTTTATTTATTTATTTATTTGCAAATCATATAAAAGAGAACATATTGAAGTAAATACCCATGGCATTAAATTTGCCTTCATAAAAAAATAATGGTTAAATTATTTTGTTTTCAAAGTAACCTACGCCTTCGTAAAACAAATGAAGTGTTGCAACCCCATACGGATAAAAACGTAGTACTCTTTTAGATAATATGCTTAGCGTCATTTAAAAATGTCCATGACGTCATAATTCACACAGCAGTGATTTCTATGCAGAAAAAAAAAAAACTTTCAAAATATATAAATTAGTATGTTCGAGTTTTTTCTTTAAAATATTCTTGTTTGATTTTCATAAAAATAATACGTTACATTTAAAAAACCCTGCACATCCATACCTTGGTGCTAAACACTTATAAAGATATTAGATTTGTAAAATTATATCCAACAATATTTTAATCAATTTCTTAGAATTCTGTACTATTATTACATTTGTATTTCTATGTATGAAATACTTTTTAAATATTTTAGGATTTTGAATTACTACAAGAGAGTTAAAAAAATGTTACCCTCAACGGTATCTTACGAGCCAGAGGTCATAGTTTCGAATCCTATCTTTATTTATTTTTACTTATTTCCCATTTTTACGAATATATAGAATTCCCTGTATGTGGCAATTTTATTTTCAAACATTGGTAGGTTTTTTTTTCGTCTACGTGTAAAACAGTACCTGATCCAGCCGATCTTAGACAAAGAGGGTCTTGCCGCTTTCCCTATTATGATTGCAATATATTATAAACGAGGACCAGGTGAACAATATGTGGTGCGCGCGTCATTTACTGGAATCATAGCGAAAGATAGCAAATTCATCTTACTCTTGAGTTTAGCTTTACAGAGTGTCATCGACGCTATCCGCAACTGGGCTATGAAAGCGAGCCACTTTATTCATGTCTTCAACCATTAATTGCACAATTTTTGTCACGAGGACGATCGGAAAAGTTCTGGGCCTAATAATGAAGCAGCGAATTTTTAGCTTCAACTATTATTTCTCTTAGTATCAGTTTACTCCAGCGATGCTTCTGTTGTGGTATTCCGTAAACTCTTTAGAGCTCCATTTGATGAAAAACTCTGACCAGCGAGGAACAGTTGGGAGCAGATGGAAGTCAGAAGGAGCCATATCTGGGTAGTATGGTACGTGCTGTAAAAATTCGTACTTCATATCTCTCAATTTTCCCATCGCTAAAACACCTCTGTGAATAGGTGGGTTGTCTTATTGAAACGTTATTACTTTACTGCTGCAAACTTGGCATTTTCTCTAAGAAAGTTTCATCTAATTGGTTGAAAAGGTTATAATATTATTCTCTGGTAATGGTTTTACACTAGAGAAGATAATAAAATTAGTACAGTTTCTTTAAGACTGATGCCATAGCCTTTCCTGCAGACAAAAGCGACTTTGCCTTCTTTGGGGCTAAGCAACTGGCTTCTATTCATTGTTTATGTTGCTGTTTCAACTCTAGTGTGCGACAGTGAACCCAAGCTTTCGTCCACAGCTATGAACTGAGGCACAAAATCACTTCATTTGTTAATAAAATGCTCCAACAAACACTCTTCCGATATATATAATAGTAATGGACGTTTTATTGTACGCTTTAGAATACATTCAAATAAATACAACTGTCGCGTGGGCCTTACGGCCGTACATGCTAATGTCGTCCTTATAACAATCAAAAGGGCCATACACATGCATGCATGCATACGTACATACAAATATACAAATACTTTGATATATTTAAGTTTTGTATTAATAATTTTATATACAAATACATAAACATGAATTGTAGTGATTACCATATTTGCCTCCTAAACCCAAGAACGCGGGTTCAAATCCGGCCAGGATCGATGGATTTTTTTCGGGCGTAAAACTCCTAAGTATGGCTTCCTTCGGAAGGGAAGTAAAGCCGCGGGTCCCATGTCGTACATTTACGGCACGATAAAGAACCTCAAGCCTGAAAGAAGAGGCCTCTGAACAAAAATTGTTCAGTTTCACGCCCTGAGTTGAATGGGACGCTGATGACCTGAGATGTTAAAGAGCGTCCTTAAATAAATAAATAAAACATAAACATGAATGAAACCCTTACTCTTGAGCCCCCCTTCCATTCACTCACGCCCCCTCTCCAACTCCCCCCTCTTCACAATGGCCATTAACCTCCTTTGTCGGGTGTTCTCTAGAAATTTTCCCAAATTTTCCCAATTGTTTCCCTGAGTTGAATGGGACGCTGATGACCTGAGATGTTAAAGAGCGTCCTTAAATAAATAAATAAAACATAAACATGAATGAAACCCTTACTCTTGAGCCCCCCTTCCATTCACTCACGCCCCCTCTCCAACTCCCCCCTCTTCACAATGGCCATTAACCTCCTTTGTCGGGTGTTCTCTAGAAATTTTCCCAAATTGTTTTATATACATGGGTAACGCGGCACATATTTTATCAAAGTATTTTCTTATTATATTCTTCAGTAAAATAAAACGTTCATGCTCCATGAAAATGCCTATGGTCCAGTAATTTTAATTTGTTGGCCATTAGATATCATTATTTGTTGCACATTTTGGACACGTAAGTCTACAAGACTGGTGCAGCCACTTGAAATTTAGTTGCCAATTTTTTTTAATCGAAAAATGTGATAGAAAAGAACTATCATAAACTTTTATAAATTTGGTATGACATTTCCTTTGGCATTAAGCCATATTTTCAAAAAAAAAAAAAAAAAAAAAAAAAAAAGTTTTCGCTGCACGATACTCGATTTAATTCAGTTTATGGAATAACCACAACAATGTGCTTTAGAAAGATATACTTAAGAAAAACTATTAGAAATGAATGTTTTAAGATGGATTTACCAACTTAAAAATAAATTATTGAATTGTATGGCCATCTATGATCGAAAACTTTTTAGGCCGTCATCATAGCCTTGCACGATCACTTTGGAATTCTCTTTTTCATTTTTTTCACAGTGCCATACGAAAGACACTCATCGACATACAAAGCTCACGACTTTACAAGGACCGTTTGTGTGGTTTTCCTATGAAGACATAGGCCTAACAGCTCGAAACTCAATTTTATCCGAAGTAATGCATTTCCTACCTACATGGCTATAGAATAAAACGTGTGATGACGTAAATTGGTAATAATACTCTTGAGATACCGGGCATAATTGTGTAAAGTTTCCGATTTCTAGCGTATCCCGTACGCAGTGAGGATAAGAACATTTTTGGTCTCTCTCCATATAAAAATATGAAATGATTTACAGTAAGTAAAAATTAACGGAAAAGTTCATAAGACATAACTTTAATATTTACAATTACTGACATACAACATGTAAGTACATTTTTAACATAATGATCGCGAGTGACGTAAAAAATAACTGCCACACTTGCTCGGATTATTCAAAAGTGTTCCTCACTTTCAAAATTGAGCATTTTCAATAAGAGTTATAAATATTTAAACTTCTTAAATTTACCCCTTTACTGTCAGGACACTGTTGATACGTGTGTAGTGGTATAAGGACATTGAAAGTATAAAGTCATTTGTTAACGTAATACAAGTCGTTTCTTCATCAGATTCCTGCAAGTAAACTGTTGAACCTCCCTTCCCTGCGTTTGCCAGTTTAAACGACAGGAATTTGCACTTGTAAACGAATTCCACGGAGGCTTCGGTTCATTAGTGTGAAGAGAAATTCCGAATTCCCATAACAAACAGTTCGCACAACTTTGGCAACGTTGCATGGCGGAAAACAGAATTCCTCCTCCTCACGTCATGTCACACAGCCCGAAGCAATAACTCTTTTTTTTTCTTTTTTTTTTAATTTTTTGGCTCTATAGTCGCAGAGCTTGCGAAACCGACACGAGAGAGAGCTTTGTATCGTAACCAAGCTAGAATATAGTCTACGGATTTCTGCAGGATCGATCAAGTGCCATATATCACTGTCAGTGGCCGCTTGTCATGGGCATCCAGGAAGGTTTTCTATATGACCTACTCTGCAGTCTGGCTTAGAATGAAAAGCCCAAGCAAATAATCCTGTCTACATTCTTCCTTCATTAATTGTCTCACCCGTAGAGATTTTCCCATAAAAGAGTAATTCGCTATTATCTTGCCTTTCATTAAATCTTGAAAGGAGCAAGTGTACGTTTAAAAGTTTGCAGAACCAGGCTGCATATCCATTGCGCCAGAGTGGTATTTGTGGTGAATGAAATTGGGAACTTCCATTTTTTCTCGGGATTCTCCCATTTCTCTCTTTCCAGTACAACAACAACAACAATAATAATAATAATAACAATAATAATACTTTCGCCATTAAGCGGTCACATATAACAAGCTTGACCTTACTCGCGTTGACGGTTCCGTTCTGTACACACGTCTCCATTGCCTTTGAACTTCAACAACATTCTCGGTTTTCCAATACCACTTCACAGTTGCTTTCTGCTTTTCAAACGATAATCTGTACTCCATTTTGTTGTAGCAAAGCTAGTGAGTCACATGTTTACAGAACATCATACGATAATGTTGACTTCATTTGTTCATTGTTGATTTACCTGTCACGTAGCAACGCTATCTTAATGTATGTGAATTACATCTGTTTATATAACATCACACTACACGTTACTGTTGTTTTTCGCTCCGAACTTTGAAATAAATATCTACCGTGAAAGTGTGTATACATTTTTCGCACCCTCTGTATTTATACTTCAAAGGCAGTATATACAGGAGATTGTGATAAGTAAATCTGTATACAGTTGAAACAAGCCATGAGGTGGGGAAGGGTGGGAGAGCAAACTGTGTCATGGCACTAAATTAACGCATGAAAATAAAATTAACAAAAGGCATGAGTGAGTTGAGTTCTAAGGGCAAACGTTTGCTTGGCCACGCTGTGGAGTTCCACACACGACGGCTGAAGGCAGTAGCATTGTTTATTGTAGTTCGTGTACTGATATTTTCCGCTCTATATTACGATGAAATGATGATCAAGATGGGCATTATATAATAATTGAGCAACGGCGGAAAAAGTGGTAATTAAAACCGGAGTACCCGGAGAAAACCTCCCAGGTGACGCTCGTACACCACAAATCCCATTTATAGCCTCTGGGCCGCCATTGTAGGAGGCGAGCAGTCTCACTGCTGTGCCACGGAGTCTCCCGGTGATGTAGTGATAACCATACTTGCCTCCTAAACCCAAGATCGCGGGTTCAAATCCTGGCCAGGCTCCATGGATTTTTCGGGCGTAAAAATCGTAAGTATGGCTCTCTTCGGAAGGGAAGTAAATTTTCTTTTTAACAAAAATTAATAAAAGGTTTAGCTCTGTAAAATTCAAATCTGATTGCTCATCTATTTTATTACACAATTTCCCAAAGCAACTTTGAGGAACGCCAGTTGTTAAAATGTTAAATTAAACGTATCTTCAAAATCCTTACAGTGAGATAAGGCATGTTGGGCAACCCGCAAGGGAGACTTGGTTTTAACAGCATTCTATGATTGTTCATACGTAACGGAACAACAGTAGAAGTTAAACCAATATAAAATGCTTTGCAAAGCTTGCAAGATAACATTTTACAACATTCTTGACGCCAAAGTTAGTAAATGCAATATTAATTATGTACATGAATTGGGGTTGTGTTAGGATTGGCATGAAACAAACTTAAGACTACAGATTTACTTTTGATAATAAAATGATTACTTGTCATACGTCAGCCGAACTTGTGGCTTATTCAGAATGATAGACTAACTTCTAGGAGATTGTGATCAGCACACCACCTTCTTATCATATAGAAATGAGACTCATTTAATATAATCACCCTGTAATATTGAAGACACTCGCTTCAGCAAAACATGCAACAAAAGAACAAGATTTTTTATACGTGATTAAAGACTAAAATTCAGAGAAATCTACGACGGCACCAAGAAGCTGGTTCTGCAGATGAAGGTTTCGCAGTAAACAATTAGGGGAGAGATGAGGTTACATGTCATGATTACACGCTCAATTAGTCCCCCCCCCTTCAAAGAAGGTGAATGAACTTTCTAATAGCCGCAAGATTCGCTCAGGGAAATATCGTAGACATCCACTGTCCTCCAGCATCACCCAGGCCCTGTTCCAAAAGGTAGGATCTTATGTATTAGTACCTGTGTACAGAGTGACCCATTGGAATATGACGGTTTACAGAACGCTGCCGATTCTAATGATTTTGCATTACAGTTCCAAACATGCAATTTATTCTGCCCGTTTCGTTAACATCAATATGCATAATTGAACGTTAAAAAACGTGTATTTGTTGTTACAATACTTGTTGAATCTTAGTTAATCTCCTACGTTCACAGAAGAGATTTGGGGTAGAATTTAATGTGACAGAAATGCTTGCAACACTCAGCTTTTAGATGGATGATGTAACCGAGTTTTGGTTCCACAGGATGGAACACAGCTCACTTCGCTCATGTAACAATGAACACTCTGCGGATCCTGTTTTTCCTGGACGCGTAATTTCTCTATTTGCTGATGTTGCCTGGCCAGCCCGATCTGACAGCTGCACACTATTTTTTTATGGGGATATTGAAAATTAAAGTGTACTGTGACAGGCCACTGACCATCATGCATTTAAAATAAAACATAACCCGTGAAATTAGGGACATTGGTCGCGTTTTATTGCAGCGAGTTCCCAAGGCGATTGCGTGAATGTGTTCGTTGTCATGGAGCCCACTTAAAAAATGTGACTGTCAAAAAAATAAGCTCAGATTAATAAATTGCATTGTGCTACTTGTTCCCTAAAAAACTATTTTTATTAAATTCTACACCAGTGTCCCACAAGAATATTCTGGAAACCGTCATATTTTATTGTGTCACTTTGTACTAGGGCACTCAGAAAATTCCCATACCAGAATAAACTCTTTGTCATTACACGTGATAGCGCATAATTTTATTTGTAAATCAACATGACTTGTGCTAGTAACTGGAGTGTCGCGCAATAGAGCTGGAGCGAGAACGTTACTGTGCAACGGTTTATTATGATTTGAAAAGCTTACATAGGCTTTACTTGCTCCTTCGCGCACAACAGCCTTCAGTTGCTTCGTGGAATTTAAGAAAGGGCTGAATATCCTTTAAAAACGAAGGCAGAAGCTGAATGTTTTAGTGACACTGGCCGCAGAAAACCTGGCCACTATCGAGATGCTGCTACAAGAATTTAGAGGTATCCTTAATATTGGATCGAGAAGTATCTAACAAGCTGTACACAACGGCAGTAAACATATCATTTCAACCTTCCGATAAAATCTTTGCAATAAAACACAATGTAGAAAACTCGTTGAATTTGTTGAGAAACTTAAGCATTTTCTCTGAAACAACTTTTCCCACATTGCCGGGAAACCAACCCATAGTTTCAACTTGCTATTGCATTGGCACGCCTGACTTTTACAAAATAGTTTTAGCAGCAGTAAGGAATCCAAGGTTACATTTGATGTAGGAAAGTTTCTTCCTGTGACATCAGTACCTGGGCCTGTGCTGTAGAAACGGCTCCGCTGTTGTCAAATGAATCAACTATGTGTTTCACAAACACTTAAGTTCTTACAGTAGTATGTTAAATGCAGGCATCAGCCCAGGATCCGCATCTTATCAAAACGGGAGAAGGCAGCTACAGAATATCTGCAGCTTCCGGCTTAAACTATGCAACTTGAGAAGAGGCTATGAAGAGCTCTTTTTGACACACATGTTCAGTTTATCATCTTCACCGAACTGATTACGGATTTCCTCTACAACTTGTGTAGGACATAAGCTAAACAAGTCACATGCACCAACATGGTGTACAGTGTTGTTAGAGAATCGGCTGCCTTCGCCTTATAAGGTGCATGCTTAATGCTTTGTACTAGCGGCTTGGTTCTCGGTAAAAGTTTCTTCCAACGTGTTGTAGTGGGTTCCTGGAGTGACCAATCTGAGTGGTAAGCATCCGAGTTATTTTGTCATAAACAGCATCTTGAACGGTTGGGAAGAGCTGATGTTATGTTGTTTGTGCAGAGGGATAGTGCCGGTAATAGACTGTGCAGCATGGTAGCAGCAAGTGGGCAGATTTCCTGTCCCAAAAATTGTATTTTGTGCCACATGTTGCACAAATAACTGCGTCGGCGGCCAGAGAGCTGGATCTGCTGTAATGGCAGCGAGGGGGCTGCGTGCAGGTGTCGAAGATGTGGCCATAGCCGCAGCACCTGCGCTCTATAACGTAGTGCTGACCTGTGATCCGTAAGCTCTTTTGTAGTGCGTCAGTACAAGCCGGCTCTTCCAAGAAGATGAGGTCGAGTAGTGGAGAAAGTCCACGCGCGGACCCATTGAAGCCGCGCTTTGTGCAGGAGAAACTGTTCAGTAAATTGGCGTGGCACGCGGATAACGACTGCGCTGAATGTGCTGTTGGTGGTCGTCATGTTCATCCGGAAAAATAGCACGTGAGCGCTGGACAAATGGCGGCGGAGTAGCAGGAGAGGTGCTCCAAGGCGGCTGTCTTCTTGTTGCTCCTGGCTGAGGCATTTGCTGCGATGGCGGGTTGCTTCCTTCGAGCCATGACCATTCCTGGAGATGTTCCTCTTTGAACGTGCCTTCGAAGAATTCCTCCCCGGGCGCGGTCAAGCTGCTCTTTGACCAAGATAGCCAACAAGTGGTTTTGCCCGCTATCTTTATCCCGTGATCACTTTAAATTCAAAATCCTGCCACGTTATTGAATTACCAAAATCCGTTACTGCAGCGATCAGCTTGGTACACGGGGTCACCCTAATTATTCCCAGCTTTGCTAACTTGGAAGGACCGTGCTATCAAATATAGTTTTACTATCCCACAATTGCTATTAACCATTATTTCTTTCTACGTTACATGGAATCCTTCCTATTGAAGTCCGAACCAAGGCAGCTGGCTGAACGTTACCCTCTGTTTTGCTGACCTGGCGATTTCGTCCAATACTGGGATTTTCAACCAAGTCTGCCTTCACGCATGCGAGAAAAGGATACAGCAAATTGAACATACTATGTACAAACAACAAATTTAAATAGATAATAAATACCTATCAAATATGCACAACAAATTAAATACAGAGTATGGGCAGGTAACATTGATGTAATAGGGAGGCGGGAGGGAGGCTACTAAATACTATGGCAAACATCAGATAACCAAAATATTTATATTTCACAGGGAACCATATATTCTCCGGCCGTATGACATTAATACTGAGGATATCTCCCTAGAGCTACAGCAACCAGTCATATCGAATCAAAACATGAAGGTAAGGATTTATGAACATTATTCATCCATTTATTCTTGTGTTTGTGTGGCTAAAACAATACGCTGAATTAATACTGGTACATAACTATAAAAATGTAGCTTGAAACTCTACGTTTCATTTCTTGAATATAAATAAAAATGTTCTCCCATGTCTTTGCATACGTTTTGACGTAAAAATTCCCAAAAGTTTATTAGTAATTATCGATAATTATTACACATTAACGTTGTAAAATTTCCTTACTTCTCGGAAAATATTTCTTTTAAAATTATTCACATTATCAGTTATTTAAATCACTGATTTTTATTATGCTGATTAAAAAACTCTGGTACACAGTACTATAGGCTAGGACAAAGAAACCTAAATGATCAGGATAGCCAATGTAAATTTTGTTGTTTTATATTACTATCTCCCCCAAAATAAGTTATAAACTCTGTTAATGAAAATAAAAGAAACGGATTACATTTGGATCAATAAAAAATTTGATCAATAAATAAATATGCATTTTCGGAGATAAAAGGAACACAATTTTCTAATGTGAAATATACACAGTTAACCAAAAAATTAATGTCGCTTTTTACGTAACAAATATATTTAAAGCAGGGATGCAATGTTGCCAAGAGACGGTTTCCTATTGTTAGGCAAATTCCTGGAAAGCGAGGTCAAACATGGCCATCCCAGAGATTATACGAGCTTGTAAGCTCTATGAATTTAAATTGGAGAACAGTAACTGGAGCGACGTGGGAAATATACCAGGTCTTCTGTGCTGATACTGTGCATTGGCGAACAATGCAAAGATGGTTCGTGAAGTTCTGGGAAGGCAACGAAATTCTCGAGGATGGGAATGAGCCACAACAATAAATAACAATGCTCTATTAGCGACTATTGAGTAGAAAAACAGCTATACTTTTGAGGACGTGGCCCAGCAATTCAACGTCAGCGCAGATATCATATACCTAGCTCTATCTTCTTCATCTAGAAATAAGAGAGGAACAGGTCGCTGGTTCCAAGTTGACAATGAATCAGAAGGTTGCAGGAGTAACACCTGTTCTGTACTGTTATCACGCCAGCAAGTGCTTAATCTCTTGATGGGCTACGCTGATGACCTGAGCTGTTAAAGAGCGTCCATAAATAAATCAAAATCTTGATGGGGTACTGATATACAGTGAAAAGTGTCATCCATGAATCCATACCCAAACAACCAAAACCTCCAGTGCACCAAAAGAAAGTTATAATGTGTGTTTGGTATTGTGCGTTATGAACTGCTGCCAGCCGGACGAACAGCAGCTGAAAATTGTCCATAAAAAGCTGAACCTAAGTAATCCTAAAGACTTTTTGTGAAATCATTCTCAAGCTTGGTTGGGAGACTCTAGTGCACCAGCTGTATTCTTCAGGCTTTGCACTATCTTATCATAATCTTTTTCGTACTTTAGATAATAGAAATTTGAGGAACAAATGGAGGATGGAAAGCCATAAACGTGATAAATAGACTATTTTGTAGAATAGTCCTAGGCTTACCTAGATCTTCACCTAACGAAGTTGCCCTAATGGAACTATGTAAAAGCAAGGTAATAACATCAAACAGTGTTTGGTACCACAAGAAAGAATTAAGAGGAGAGAAACTTCGGTATCCGAAATATTTTACAAGAAATTGACATGGGATCAACATGGTACGAAGGGGAAATACCGGGAAAGGGATTTTGGAAAAACAAGAATTGAGGATATTGAAAAACAGGAAATAGAGCTAGCCTTAATGTCAAATTTTTTTTTTTGAAATTATATAGAATATTGAAAAATGATTGGGGAAGAGAAAGATACATTGAAACCTATGATAAGACTGGGAGGGAAGAACTGGTATGGTTTAGAGCAGGAGTAATATATTTATGTGGTTATATAAATGGGAAATGTTCAATGTGCGAAGAACCAGATAGTACTTGCCATTGTATTTTAGAATGTAAACAACCCAAGTTTTGGAGGCGAAATAAGAGGCAGAAGAATTTTAAATCTAAAATCAGATAGAATTTAAACGAGCTTGGAAAGTGAGACAAAAATGGTTATGGAAGATGGTCAAGGCAAACGGGAACAACAAATTTGACAATGACACTATTTAGGAGTGAATATATCCCCATTACATACTCAACCTGGTGTCAATTTTAATGTTTTAATATACGCACAAGTATTGTGAATATGGAAATGTCAATTGTTTACTTTCATTTTAACATGTTACTTGTTTGTGAATTGATTCTATTTATATGTTAAAATATTATATCAGCATGCAGATTGGAAATTGGAAGAAATAAATTAATTCAATTCAAATTCATTGGATAATCCCCTCTGAGGACAGCTATTCCGAGCCTTTACAGACCTGGATGGATCTATTTGCTTACCTCCCTAAGGAGATCTACACAACAAAATTTATACTCTTCCATCGGCTCTAGATCGTGTTGGTGACTGTATTTAATACTAAGGTATTATTTTGTTGCTTTGAAATTTCTGCTCTAAATTAGACAGCACTTCTTTGTTCATCTTATTAAAAAAAATCAAAACATTGTGTAGTTGAAAATGTTTGTATAATGGTTTGTATGTTTCGCTGAACATGGTTACGAAAAGAATTACGCAAAATGAAAGACCCATGAAATGATTTTTGACAAATGTGCATGTGCATATAATCTGCGTGTGTGTTAACGTTCGTTTTGTTTTGGTTTTTTTTTTTTTTTTGTTTTTTTCTTAACAAAATCGGCATATAGCCATCAATTAACGAACGATTTGTCGAACTCGTTAACCAGCAAATTAAAAAAAAAAAAAAAAAAAAAAAAAATCGTGCTAGTGACTGAAATTTTATCGTTTTTTGGTTTATCCAACATTTAAATGTTACCCTAGCGGCACCAATATTCCGTTTTTCTCAACGAAACTCGGTATATACCAGTTAAATAAGATGTATTTTCTGAAAATCAGAGTAATCGGCATAATAGAAGTTGGTTTACCTTAATCCCAAAAATTAAAAACTGTTCTTGCGGAACCAATTTTTTTCACCACAAAATTCGGTGTGTGCCATTTAAATAATATAATAATATTTTCTTTTGATTGGATAAATCGGTTCATTATAGCTGAAAACTGCAAATTAAAGAGTGGGAGTTAAAGCGAAATTGATAAATCCCTTTAACTGCCGCGATTTTTTTCCTCACGAAACACGATACAGGCCATTGAAATAAAATAGAAATACTAGTTTCTGAAAATCAGTGAAATAAAACTATTAGGAGTGGGGGTTTGACTGACACACAATATTTCAAAATTACTTCAGTGGCTCCAATATTTTTTTCCCAACGAAACACGGTAAACAGCATTTTAAAAAAAATGAGAAAAATAGTTCCTGAAAATCAGGGAAATCATTAAGAATGGCGGTTTACCTAAAATCCAAAATGTAAAAGCCACTCTAGCAGCACCAATATTTGTTTCTCCGCAATAAGATTTGTTATGTACCATTTAAATAAATTAAGAAAAATAATATCTGAAAATTATGAGAATCAGACCTTTTGGAGTAGGGGTATACTTGAAAACTGAAATTTAAAAAGCGCTCTTATGTTTAATTTTCTCTCTGTTGTTTTAAACTAAAAGGACACATTAACTCAACATTAAACTATATTTATAACGATGTACATGTTTTATATATAACAAAAGTATCGTCGTGAAGATAACAAATGTGAAATATTAATCTAATATGTGTGTGAGAATTATATTTGTATGTAAGAGCGCTCTGTAATAACCTTCAGAAAACGTTTACGTTACATATTAATAACATTTAAATTAAATTTCAAAGCCACTGAAAATCGATGTAACTTTCGATTGTTTTATTTACTTAGTACATTGCAATTGTTTTTAAATAGTGACATGTTTTTGTTTTATTGAAACATATGAACATCATCTTAAATACACAATGTAACTCGAAACTTTCTGTTGTTTCTCTCTATTTTAGCGAATGTAAAGATGATATCAAGGGCCCAGCTCATAAACATGGCTATATTTAAAAATGTTTAAAAATACTCACACATAGTATAGCTTTGTTTATCAGTGGTCATATATTTCATCTAATTAATAGTATATCATTAATGATTTCAGTTTAATCCCAATAATAATAATAATAATAATAATAATAATAATAATAATAATAATAATAATTCTAAAAATGTAGTTTCTATTTTGTAATACTTATAGATTGCAAGAGCTCTCATTTTGTTCCCCTAATACCATACAGTAATGCCATAACTGATTTCATATCATTAATTAATAAGGCCTAATTTGGATTTTATATTCTTGTTTAAAGTTATTCAACTTGGTGTAGAATTCGCTTATTTTACGCAGCTACTGTGTGACGAAAGTTTTATTTATTCCGTTCTTTAGCAAAAACTGTGATCTCGTACTTTGTGTAGCCCTGCTTTTTAATCTCAAGGCCTGTGGCAGAGAAACCCATTGTTCCATTACATATCAACTGTCACCCACCCCCACCATAGTACTAGAAAAGTTCAGAAAGTAAGATGAGCGCTAACAACTTCTCTGACAGTTCTCTACACACCAAATATGTACAAACTCTTTTCCAGCTGTCATTTAACATGACTCGCCTTTGAACGATTGTTCATCTGCATATACTTTTCGTTCTGTTCCACTATAGTCTCTCTTCTTGCCACATATTGCAGTAATAGTGGACAGCAGTGTTTTTCTGCGCGTATATCGACTGCATAGTATATGTTTTATGGAAGTCCTTATATTAGAAGTGAGTGCTTATAGAAGTAATCTGCTTAAAGTGTACCTAATAAAATTTAGTCCAAATAGAAGGTTTAGAATCCTTCAGAAGCTTTGAAAAGATTGGTGAATAAAAGTGTTTTTCCAAGAAACTTAAGAATGGATAATTTTTCAAAATATTTGTAAGTTTGAAATGTTTGATTAAAGTTAGCCACAAGAGATTTTCCATTGGAGATAATGCTCACCCTTCTTACAGCAGGTGCGGGGAATGTTGTCATTTTCCTCACAAACAATCCACACCTTGGGAAACTATCACTGACACCCCTCAATTCCTCATCGTTCATGAATTTAACTTAGTTTCGAATTTTTTACAAAGGAAGCTGTGAAGAAATGTGACTTCAAGGAGATCGACCATTCACCCTACAGCCCAGATCTAGCTCCGGGTGACTATTTCCTTTTCTCAAAACTCAAGAAGAACCTTCGAGGAAGGACATTTAAATGTGACGAAGAAGCGATGGATGCTGTTTATGCCCATTTTGCAGACAAGACTTGTTACTATTTGGGGGGGGGTGAAATCTTATTCAAAGATATGAGAATTGTATTGCAATATAGGGTAACTATATTGAAAAGTGAAATATATAAAGATTTTGTCTTTATTATACCTAGAAAAAGATTAGTCCGGAAACTTATGGGCCTACCCTCGTATGTGTAAATAAAGAATATTTCTCATATAAAGAAAAGAGTTTCAAAGGCTCACGATTATTTTTTGAATATTGTATTGATGGATAGGGACACAGAAGTTCTTGGGATAAAGTACAAACAGCCATTTTTTCCTTTGCATTTCTACTCGCACAATATTGTTTTATTTCACAGTTGTATTTGTTCGAGGTGGCGTCCACTGCAGCCAATCTTTTACTGAAACTTTCTTTCACTCCCAAAGGCTGTGCTTGTTTCACTTTCTGCTATTTTATTTACGTTTCTTTACATAAATATTTCAGTATGCTTACGTCTTAACAGAAAACTCAGTTATAATAGTACAACGCCAAAAATAATGTTGCTCTCGTAACAGCAAACTGCGATGACAGACCACGTGCAGCCCCCAGGTCAAGAACTTCGTTGTTATGACTGGGCTTAATGAATTCTGCCCCAACAAAAACGTGAATAGCTCTGGAGGCAGAAAAACTTATTACACATAACGAAAACATAAAATTGTCCCAAACGTTTTCCTTCTCATTTTACACGGGCTTAGGACTGTCGGCATTCCTGTATGGTTAAAAATGTTTCCTATAGAAGAAATTCGTCAAATTATAAATAGAAAGTCATGTTCATTTAGAGAGATGTTTTTAAGCTACAGCTCTAATAAAATCATATCTTTTTATGACTTTTTGTTTCATGTTTACGGAATGTCGGAATCCACACAGTGAAACTTTTGTTAATCTTATTTTGATTTAAAGTAAAACACTATAAATCATGTCGTCACATTAAAACTCTCTTTAAGTTTCACAAACACACTTATAAAAGTAATTTTGGTACATTCCTCACATTGTCAACCAAAACAACGACTGAGGAGTCAATTTCAGCAAGGTATGTACGTTGCTATGTTTGCTCTGGTGGCCTGTTAATGAACTTAAAACAATATGTTGTCTGCTTCCGGTATATCAAAATTCATAATTTTGTATTCATATTTTTTATGGAAACTTTTCCCCATATATTAAGTTCTTTCGGATGTTGAATTGTTTTTAGTAATGTTATGTCCTTCTCTATTTCATGATTTTCATTCCAAAATTGTGCAGCCACTGCTGATTTTTCTACTTGTTTGTGTCTAATATTTCTCCAGTGTTCCTTTACTCTTATCCCCAGATTTCTCTTTGTTTTTCCTATGTATATTTTGTTACAATCTTTGCAATTATGAGGAATGTATCTCACGAAACATGTACCAAAATTACTTTTATAAGTGTGTTTGTGAAGCTTTAAGAGAGTTTTAATGTGACGACATGATTTTTGTTTCATATCTCATTTTATCTAAAATGTATTATTCTTTTTCATGAGTTTTCTTCCTGTATCTTTTAATTTTAGTTCTCGTGAAAAGTATGTCATAGCGAATCTAAAGACTTCTATTAACTGGAATATATGCGAACGTGGAGAGTAAAACAAATCATTATTTTCAGAAGGAAAACTTCCATAACTGTTTCTAGTGCGGACGGAGCTTTGTGTGAAATTGGCCCCTGTAACAGGACGAAAAGAGTCGCTTCCGTCCATGTAATTTTCAAGCACATAGTCGCAAAACATCTCAACACGTTCATTGTGTGGCATAGTTTGAAATAGTCCTCATCAAAACCGTTACCCGCTTCTTCGTTCGTAATCCTAAAATCTCTTCAGGAAATTGCTAATTTTGAAATCAATTTACTTACTTCCCAGCTGCTTAATGTTCTTCTGCAGCTCTGTGCTAGATGTAAGAGAGAGATAGATACATCACGGGGGGGGGGGGGTAATGGAGTTTGAACGACCTCCGGCACGTCATCCTAAAAGGCTAATTGTGTTACCCCATTGGAGGAGACGCTTGCATTATTTCCCAAAATCTGTTCCTTGAAAAAGTTTTTGGTCCCAATATTATTGTCTGTCCCCAGGTCTTCCTGAGATCGACCATCCACCCTACAGTCTCTTTCTTACCAGGATTGGACACACTCAAACAGGGTATGCGAGACAGATTCCCGTCCTGTTTACACGTTCTACAACTGGGTGCTTATTCATAGAGTCCCAGTGTTCGTAGATGTTTCCTGAAGGGACATGTTCCGTAATTAGCGCAATTATTCTGCCCAGTTTTAGAAGAGATTGTTGTTAGGACCTAGAACAAGTTTCCTAGCTTGTCTGTGTTCAGGGTAGGTTCGCGCTTTAGCTGGTTGATGTTTTCCCCCAATCCATGTTTTAACCGCGGTCTTAGCAGTACGTGTACTGATTCCAACTGCGGGCTCAGGGTGTATCAGCTCTCCCTTTTTGCCAACTGATCTGCCTTTTCGTTTCTATGGATACCCTGATGTCTCGACACCCTCCGCACTTCCAGTCTGTTGTGAGATGGGGCATTTTTGACATTCCCATAGATTTTACCTGCTCGGAGGACGCTTTGGCTATTCATTTTTGGTGATAACCCTTCTCATCTAAAAGCACAGTTCAGGATAGCAAATACTTCTGTCTGAAAAAATGTGCGGCATTTGCCAAGGCTTGTGTTAATGTCGGTTCTTGGAGATAGGCCATATATGCCTGCAGTAAACAACCATGCGTTGTTTTGTGACATGGTTCTTTGCATCCGGTCTTCTCCAGATCTGAGATTTACCTTAAATGGAGGGAAATTACAGTATTAAGTATTCATTAGGTCAGCCCTTATTCTCAATTCTGGAATATTCAGGAAATTTAGAATGGAGGCATGTCCAGTTACTGCAAGGCTGCTTCTACACTGCCGGTCTGGCCAAATTCTTCCTGACCACCTGTGAGCGGGCTGAATTCCTTAGTCGCCTTTATGACGGGGGTATCACCACGGATGGTCGAGATCGTTAATGCGCGGACTCGTGAGTGAGAGGTCTAGGTTTTGATTCCCACGAGGACTGTCCTTCCTGACAGGTTTTCCTCATTCCTCATAAATGGCAAATGCCGGGTAGGTACTCTAAACTTAGTTCTTGAACGTTTCCTTCCTTAAAAAAAAATCCTTTCCCAATATATCATTTCATCTCATCTCATGTATCTTGTCAGTCTTGCTGGTGCAGTGATAACCATACTTGTCTTATAGACTCAACATCGCGGATTCAAACCCGGTCAGGGTCGATGGATTTTTTGAATGTAAAAATCCTAAGTACGGCTTCCTTCGAAAGGGAAGCAAAGCACGAGCCTGAAAAAAGAGGTCTCTGAGCAAAATATGTCTGTCGTTTCACACCCTGAATTCAATGGGACGCTGATGACCTGAACTGTTAAAGAGCGTCCATAAATAAATCAATCAAAAAAAAAACATTCAAAAGGCGTTAACCTTGGTCCAGCGCGCGCTGCGCTCAACTGCAGACGAGACCAAGTATAACTTGCACTATAAATATTTGTTATGTAGAAAATTTAAGTAAAACATTTGAATATTTATGAAAAAATGGACCAGATTTAAATTCTTTTTCCACCGCAAAATAAAGTAGGTATTTTCTATTTTGCTACCAACACTACACTTTATTACCATTAGAAGTAATAAATTTGACGCTGGTTCACAAACTCGGTGGCGCACCATGCAGATAGGGCGTGAGATATTTACAGGAAGGCACAGATAATATAGAAGAAAAAGGAAAATCTGGCCTGATAAATCCAGAAATGAGTATACATATTTTAAAAAATCTGTTAAAAGGCGAATAAAATTTCTTTCTGTACAAATGAATTCATATTATAGAATAGATTCTTTTCCAACAGAAATGTTGCTAAGAAGAAAAATGTGTGTCATAAACGTGCGCCACTTAGAAAAAACCAGTACCTTAGTAGGATGAATAAAGTCATGCCTGCATTCCAATACTCCAGGTTTTCGAAGCGCAGAATTATGAGCAAGCGAGCTGAGCGTTCTCTCTGGTAAACTTAAGTTATGACTCCTTGGCCAAGGAGTCAGCCTGTAATCACTATAATCTTTAGATCGTCACAACCCGAACATGTACTTTTGTAAAGTAGATGTCGCTTCATAACGAGTTTTTTTAATCGCACGTCGTATGAGCTCGATTGTTCTTTGTGATTATGAAAGTGGACACTGGACGTTCTGGCTACCTTCTTTATAGAGCATTATAGCCCGGGATGACAGCTGAATGCTAATGCAGCCCCAATAGACTTCACGTCCAGAGTGCAGTTCATTTTATTGGGTATCATATTTCGTCATCAGAGTCTGCATTAGTTCTTTTTTTTCCGTCTCTTTCTCACTGGTAACGATAATAAAAAGATCCCCATTTCGATCCATTTTGAATTATGACAGATGCCTACCACATTAAGGGAACGGAAATATGTTTATGTTAGGGTGTTACATTTCTATTGCTCGACTTGTACCAAAATTATGTAAATAATTATGAGTTTTAGCTTCTCTTGCAAAATTATGCGCTCAAAAATTTTTTTAAAATAAAAATATCATCTTAAATACATGTCCACACTTTTTATGCTTCATTTTAAGTTCAGTTTAGCTGTCTTATCGAGTAAAATCGCTTTCAGTTTTATGTATCTGGAAGATATTAAAAGTTCATATCTTATTCTATTGTATGCTTATGCTTTGCATTATGAATTTGTGAACGTTAACATTTCTGAAAAGAAAAAAAAAATGCAAAAAAATTAGAGACATTTTATTTTTTTTTTAAATTTGGGCTTATGTTATCCTCTTTGCTCTTTCACTCCTTAGAAGTTTCTCGCCCTCTATTAATACACTTGCCTAACAGCTTTTGAACCTCTAAAAGCAGCAGCTCTGACTCGCGTTTTTCGAGACTGTGCCAAATTCTGCTTGTAAATTTTGTTTTCTCTCCTATCTTCGTTATTTCATCGTGAATTTCAGCTTTGGAATTAATAAAGTTAGCAGGTGCTAAATAAGGAGAGTATGGAAGATGGGGAAGAAATCTTGTATTTCGCGCGAAAGTAACGAACAAGCAATGATGAGTAAGCTGGTGCGTTATCGTTCTGCGGGATCCATGAGAATTGCTCTGCACACTCCAGGTTTTTTTTTTCTTTTTATGTATTCAAAGAGACTTTTGAGGATACCTAGGTAATACAAACGATGACAGTCTGATTCTCCAGCAGAAATTCGTGATGAATAGCATCCTAAATGTCGAAAATTAACAGCACTTTGGCGTTTGATCTAATACTAGTTTCCGGCCTAACCATTTTCTAGTTATGATAAGGACAGAAACTATATTTCACTTTTCAATATAGTTAGCCTTTATGGCAATACAGTTCTCATATATTTGAATTAACATTTAAAATCCTGTCCCAAATAGTCACAAGTCTTGTGTGCAAAATGTGCATAAACAGCATGCATCATTTCTTCGTTTCACTTAAATTGCCTTCCTCGATGATCATTCTCGAGTTCTGAGAAGAGGAAATAGTCACTGGGTGCTAGATCGGGCTGTAGGGTGGATGGTCGATCTCCTTGAAGTCACATTTCTTTACAGCTTCCTTTGCGACAAGAACTGTGTGCATAGGCGCGTTGTAGTGAAGAAAGCGCACACCACCACTCAGCTTTCCTTGTCTTTTCTCTTAGATGGAAGCACGTAGTCTGTGCAGTAGGTCAGCATAGTACTCCCCATTTACTGTGGAGTTCCCCTCCTTGAAGTCAATGAAAAGTATTCTTTCACAGTCCCAAGAGATTGTGGGCATGATCTTCTTGGTTGACTGAGTGACCTTGGTCTTTAGAGGCGGTACTTCGCCAGGTTTACTCCACTCACTCCATTGATTCTCTTTTGGACAAGGAATCATAGCAGAGAACCATAGTTTCATTTCCTGTAACAATGGTTTGCAGAACTTCTCTCTCGTTGCTACGGCAGAACTCCAAAAATGCCTGACAACAGATGATTCGTTGCTGCTTTTGGATTGAGGAAAGAAGTCTAGGCACCCGTCTTGCACTAACATTATTAATTTTAAATGTTCAGGAATAATCCAAAGATCTGTTGTTTTAGAAAGGTCCAAACTTGCTGCTATTTCTGTAACTTTGAGCTTCCGGTCTTCCATAATTTCTCCTTTCACAAGAGCGATGTTTTCTGGAGTGAGCACCTCCAAGGGTCGACCTGCACGCTCTTCATCTTCAATGCTTTCTCCACCCATTCGAAAAAGTTTGGCTCATTGTTTTACGGTAGAATATGAGGGGGATGCTTCCCCATATACACCGTCCAATCGCCGTTTAATTTCATTTGGAGTAAGTCCTTCTTTTATGAAGAAGTTAATAACAGCTCGATACTCTATTTTGAACATGTCACAATCTTCTACACATAGCCTGCTTTATGCAACTATATCTAAACAACTGAACATATCGGAGCGAAAGTTACAGCTGGAATTATTTACTTAACAGATAAGGCATGACACCAGATAAGGATTTTGTGAAGGCGATAATCCTTATCGGCGAGGCCGGAAGCCTATAACGTACCCTCGTAACATCAAGGATGTAAGTCGTTCTGGAGTCGATGAGTAAAGAGCCGCAGCACATGTTTTTATTTACATTAGGATAGAAGTAACGGCGAACTGAAAGTGAATCCAATTTTAGTTAATTTTCTCCTCCTCCTCCTCCTCCTCCTCCTCCTCCTTCTTCTTCTTCTTCTTCTTCTTCTTCTTCTTCTTCTTCTTCTTTGGACTGTACCAAACTCATGTAGTCAACGCTGTGGTTACAGAAATTGAGTGTTTACACAGGACAGATTTGTTAACAAGTATTTGCTCCTCCTCCGTTGCCGTTTTCTCTTGGTCTTAAAATTCATTCTGAAATTTTATCTTTACAAAATACCCTTATATGTTTTGGAACTCGTACTCTTAAGGTGCGGTTCCCAAATAGATAGAAAATTCCCCGTTGTTCTCTTCTGAATGAAGTGTGACATTTTGCCGCCCCCTTCCTCCCGGGATCCGGTCGCGAATATGATACTAGCTTTTATTTGCTATTGACTGTCTGAAAAAAAACTTGCATACTCCGCTCTCTCCCCTAATTTCATACATTAATACTTGAAAATTAAATCTTTGTTTTATTATTGAACCAACTTGGACCACAGTGAATATATTCTTTTTAGAACCATGATGAAAATTTAACTTAATTATGTTGAGCTTCGCTCTCACGGCGTGTCCCCGAAACGCCGTCCATTTCTTGAAGCTATACCTCGTAGTGATGCATGGCGCGCCGGTAACGTTGGTTGCATATTACAAGTGTTTCAGGGGTGGTACAAATTACATTCCCTTACGATTTGTGACTCTTTAAACGCAATATTTTGATAACATTGATCACGACCAATAAAATACAAAAAGTTGGGTCGAATTCAATGGTTGCGGTTATCTTGTAAGAATTAGTAATTTAGAAAAGTGGTCCTCAACTAGGTTTTCCGCTTATTTCGAACTGTTTTTAGTAAACAAAGCATTCATTGTGTGTTTATGTTGTTTGCTGATTCCTCCCTTAATAAAGTGTGAAATGTTACCATGTATTGCCACGATATGCGATAAATATTAAAGGTGTGTTTTGCAGTAAACCGAAACTGCATTAATGTTTGATAAAATAAACATTGTATTTTATTACCTTAATATTGTGCTACAGCTGATACATGGTATTAGTAAATTAATTTTTGTTTTGTTTTTCGTTGTACCCTGCTTCCCCCTCTCTGTTTTTATTTTACATTCAGATGCATATCACTGTGGTTAACAGAGACCTCACCCTCGAGTTCGGTTGACATTCGTTCTGTATCCTGATCTGTGATGTCACTTTATAGCTAAGACAAGTTGGCGCTCATAATGAGACAGTAGAATGTAAAGATAGGGCGGTGAACTATTGGTTGCGAATTTTTCTGGAGACAATCTTTAATTAGAGCAATCTGCTTCAAGGAGCACTTGGGTTAGGAGAGAAGAAGACATGGACTTTCAAAGTGAGAAAGGATTGGGTAATATTTGGACTGGAGGTCAAGGAAACAGGAGACTGTATGGAGAGTTCAGGAACCGCCTAAAGGATATAGACAGGTAGCATACAATCGCGTAATGTGGGGAGATCAGGTTAGAAGTGGAAACGGGGTTAAAATCTGGGTGGGGGGATGAATCAGGGGTCAGATTCATTACACAGGGACTAGCGTGGTTTAGGCGTGGAGCATGGCGGCCGATCAAAACCTCAGGTGAAAATGGGCTGAGAATTTGCCCTTTTTGTAAAAAAGGAAGGAACGGGGTCTCACATCCTGGCAGCACTGAGGAGGAAAAAGTACTTGCTGCCTTCCTTTACTGACAGAAGGCAAAGTGCACGCTGGGCTCTGCTGTCAGGCAAGGATGAGGAGCAGGTAGGTAAATTCATGTCGAAGGTGAGACAGCTCAGGTCTAAAAAGACTGAAAACCGGGGTGAGAAGTGGGGGAAGCCAAACTGATTATATGATGTTGTATTTACTTAATCTATTGACAAAGGGGAAGGGCTCTATATTCTGGATGTTTACATTAAGATATTATTATTATTATTATTATTATTATTATTATTATTATTATTTAACTACAATAAGCAATGAGGATATGATTTATTTACTAATTTATTTAAGTAATGTGTCTTATGAAAGGCCCGTATGGGTGGATCCGAGCGTACGTTGCAAAGTTAATATAATTAAATCACTTCATTCCTTCATTCATTCAAGCAGCGAATATTTTGTGTAGCACTGCAATGTTTTGTAGCCTATTGCGATAGATCTGTCCCTATAGAAATATATCTTTGAGTGTGAGGTCCGGCAGACTAGGGGGCCGGGATATAGGGCCGCCGCGACCTATCCACACCTCTGTATCTAAAAGATCATCCTCCGTAAGTTGAGTCTGCAGGAAGACCAAGAAACGTTATCCATTGACATCACCTCCCAGAGTTCAATAAGATGATCATCTAAAAATACCACACCATACATTCAGCTTCCTAATTTGGGTACGAGGCTCACGGAACTGTCGAGGGTTGCTGTCAGCCCTTACACCGTGTTTTGCCGGTTTACACCGCCAGCATTGGTGAAGGTACTGCCATCTGACCAAAGAAATTGGCGGATTGGAGACAGGGTATCAAGCATTGCAGTTGGTAACTTGTAACTTCTGCTAACACTTGAACCAACTGAAGTTTAATCTGTCTTTGAAGAATTTGATGCTCATATGTGGGGGGGGGGGTTCGCGAAATAAAACCAGAACATTAACAATCTGCCTAACTCTTAGTGCACGAGCTAATCGTCGTGATCCGTGCTTTTCCAGTTGCACAATAGTGGGCCGGAAGATGTGGCGCGTAAACCGTTTTGTTAATAAGGTGTTAGTGCAGTTAGTCCAGCCGCACTAAATATTTGTATCATTGCCGTGTATCGCTTTTATACCGGATGGGAATATTCAGGAAACGAATTCTTCTAGACCTGATAAGACAAATGTTTCTCGAAACGCTTAAAAAATTATTTTATACATAATTACGTAGAAATACATATGTATTACTTTTAAAAACCCGTATGGGGAGCGAGATTTGAACTCGGAACCTCTCTGTTAGCAACCCACCGCTCTAACAATACGCACTAAATGCGGATGTGCAAATCAAGGTCGCTACCTACAGATAACCTTGAGATTTCTGATTCATAACTAATAATTGTTATTATTTTGGAATGCTTCAATACAGTGATGCTTTCCTACGAGCCGTCGTTTGTCACTCCGTTGAAGGGGTAGCAAGCCTGCTTCCTTATTTGTTGACCTTGCTGACTGTCGCAGTAACAGCTCAGCTGTTCCCGGGTGTGTGTTGTGTTGTCCGTTTCTTAATTGACAGGTATACATAAAGTGCATTATGCCTCGTGTATTTACAACGGCACAGCGTGTCTTTTATGTATGATTCATATGTGTTAACTCAGTGGTAAAAGAATCGTTAGGATCAAAATTTTTGAGCTTACGTTTGATTCTGTATGAATACCAATCTAACATATTTTTTCAGAGAATTAACTGACGGGGAGCGTGATCATGCAGTTTTTCAACAAGACTTTACCACTGCTCACAATGCGAATAATTCCATTGAGGGCAATTCACAACGTGTTTCTTCAAGACAGAGTTATTAGTAGGAATTTGTGGCCCCTCTATCCAGCCTGCGATTATTATCTCACTGCGGTAAACTGCACACCATACCAGAACTCAAAGATAATATTCGTCAGGAAATTGTCCAGATTTCTCAAAATAAGCTCAAAATAGTTTCCTAAAGAGATGCCAAAAATATGTCGAGAATGAAGGTGGGCAGTTTCAACACTCATTTGATAATTTGATTGTAATTAAACATTTAAATTGTTTATGTATTATTGTATGGTTGGTTGATTTGTTTTATTGTTTTACCCTCCCGAGACCTGGCTAGCAGGCAGGCTAACGAACAGCGCTCTCGCCCATAGGCAAAACACTCCGGGGGAAAACAAAACTGATCATTATAGCAACAAAACTGCATATTATAGCACTACATGAATTAACAGTAAACATAGGCCGGTTAGATCAATGCTACAATCAAAGCTCAATGTTTGTACACGAAAGCGGTGAAAGTATTAGCAATACCGAAAAGCCAGTTTTAAATAAAACAATGGAGATGATATACCAGCAGCTTTGGCCGTTCTATTGCTGTCATTTGGATTGTTTATTCGAACTTAGGAGGCGGCGATTCAGGGACACTGTGTGTATTTGTTTTTATAATTAGATTATTTTTTACGGGTTCTTTTGACAATTTATTGATGTTACATGTACTCCAGCAAGTCCAGGGCAACAGTTAAATGAACATTTACCAGTTTAAAAAAAAGTGTAAAGCAATCAAACATAATATAACTATCTTTTCTTTACTCGTTGGTGAGAATGCAGCTTCGATCGGCAGCCAATCAATGTGCACTCGTGCCGCATGCGTTTGTTTGTGCCCTGTGGTCTTCTTATTTTAAACAGGAATAATTCATTGGAAATTGAAACACTGCATGTTTTGAATTAATAATTAATTACTAATTAAATATATAAACAAACCTAGACCTCCCTTTGGGATCTGCGGTAAATCTAATGAAGGGTTATGCGTTCGAGCCCTACCTTCGTCATTGTGTTTTAATGTGTTTGCCTGTTATCTAATTGTGGTTACCATGCACGCTGACCACATGCCATAAAATTCCACCAATACAGTCATGTCTAGCGTGGTTTATACGAGACCTGCACAGGCATTCTGCCTGATCCATGGTGATTTCCAGTTTTGAATGTGATTTCTAGAAAACATGAAAGCGTGGCACTCCACTGTTCCACAGCATGACAGAAAGGAGGAAACTTGAATTCCTCCAGCGAGTTCACATCCGGATTTTAATCTCACACGGAAGAGTCGGTCGAGAGGGAAGACATTACTGGCTTCTCGATTGTAGGGGAGTGAATGAGGAGTTGGCTAAAGCGGAAGGCGACAAATCCCCGGGCCGCAGCTGGGGTAGGAAGCCTAAAGCAAGTTGAATCCGACAGCGTACTGAAGAGGTGAGCTTGCTTCAACTGTTCGGTAATTAAATCACTTGTCGTTACTCTCTTCTCAAATTAGCAAATTTATTCTCACCACAAGCGTTAACACAGAGAGAACAGGCTTTCGCTGCTGAATCAGCAATGAACTTCTTAAGTATCTTGGAAGCAATTTTGTATGTCTCTCCGTTTAATTAATTTAGGTACCTGGACATGTTGGCATTACGGGGAATGAGTTAAGATGCCATAATAAGAGAGATTCAGTGACAACTCTGTCAGCACACGCGTAATTGTGTCGGGTCTGGTGGTCTAGTGGTAACCATACTTCCATCGTAGACCCAAGATCGCAGACTTAATTCCGGCCAGGACCGATGGATTTTTTCGGGTGTAAATATCCTAAGTGTGACTAATTTCGGAAGAAAAGTAAAGCCATTGGTCCCATGTCGTAAATTCACGGCTTGTAAAAGAGACTTTTGAGCAAAATTTATCGGCCGTTTCTTGCCCTGAATTGAATGGGAGACGCTGATGACCTGACATGTTAAAGATCGTCCGTAAATAAACCAAATCAACACATAATCACCCCATTTAAGGGGTTTACTTTCTTTAAGATGTTTCTGCTTAAGAAAGAGTAGAAACTGAATGCAAGCGTTCATACATACCTCAAGGTCCTGGAGAATAGAATGTAGATATTAGTGCTCTACCTTTATCCAGCGTGTCTAACTGAAATAGAATTTGGTGTAACTTTGCCTGAAAATATGGAGTGTACTTTTTTTTTACCTACAGTTTGAGAAATGTTGTTGATTGTAGTTTTCCTGGGTTAAAGCATATTAGTTTACTTTTCTATGTGTTGATGGGCGTTGTTTAATTTATTTTATATTAACAGCCTTTTCACGTTTTTTAACTCAAAGAATTCCGTGTAATGCTGTTTTTAAACAAAATTAATACATGTTCACTAAATACAGTACTTCCAGAATATATCCACACTGTTCGCTGGGGTTTTGCGTCTCTGCAGCTGTACATGCCTTAGACAGCCCCAGCTATACTTCGGCTTTGCTTCTTAAACATGTATACAAAATCTCAAATCTTACCTTATATCAAAAGCTAGAAATGTGTCTCCTCTTAGGTAAATAGGCAGTGTACAAAATTAACACATTCCCGTTCACACGATTTAGTTCCACCTCTGTAATGTTTCTGAATTCACTTTGTACGAGCGTAGTTCATAAGTTTCCGGCCTAAGCATTTTCTAGGTATGATAAAGACAAAAACTATATTTCGCATTTCAATATAGTTGCGCTTTATTGCAATACAATTCTCACATCTTTGAATTAACATTCACTCCACCCCAAAAATATTCAGAAGTCTTGTCTGCAAAATGGGCATAAACAGCAGCCATCACTTCTTCGTCATACTTAAATTTCCTTCCTCGAAGGTCCTTCTTCAGTTTTGAGAAGAGGAAATAATAACTGGGAGCTAATCTGGGCTGTAGGGTGGATGGTCGATCTCCTTGAAGCCACATTTCTTTACAGCTTCCTTTGCAACAAGAGCTGTGTGCATAGGCTGTGTAGATGACGCACACCACCACTCAGCTTTCCTCGCCTTTTCTCTTTGATGGAAGCACGTAGTCTGTGCAGTAGGCCAGCATAGTACTCCCCATTTACTGTGGTGTTCCCCTCCTTGAAGTCAATGAAGAGTATTCCTTCACAGTCCCAAAAAATTGTGACCATGATCTTTTTGGTGGACTGAGTGATCTTGGCCTTTAGAAATGGTGCTTCGCAAGTTTACTCCACTCCATTGATTCCATCTCTTTTGAACATGGAATCATAGTAGAGGATCATAGTTTCATCTCCTGTAACAATGGTTTGCAGAATTTCTCTCTCGTTGTCACGGCACGGCATATCTCCAATAATGTCTGACAACAGATGACTCGTTGCTGCTTTTGGACTGAGGAAAGAAGTCTAGGCGCCCAATCTTGCAACTAACCTTATTCATTTTTAAATGTTGATAAATAATTCAAAGGGCTGTTGTTTTAGAAAGGCTCAACCTTGCTGTTATTTCTATAATTTTGAGCCGCCGGTCTTCCATAATTTCTCCTATCACAAGAGCGATGTTTTCAGGAGTGAGTACTTCCAAGGGCCGATCTGTACGCTCTTCGTCTTCAATGCTTTCTTGACCCATTCGAAAAAGTTTGGCCCATTCTTTTACGGTAGAATATGAGGGGGTGCTTCCAAATTACACCGTTCAATTGCTGTTTAATTTCATTTCATTTCTTCTTTTGTGAAGAACTTAATAACAGCTCCTTGCTCCATTTTGAAATGTCACAATATTGTGCACATAGCCTTCTTTATGTAACTATATCTCAACAACTGAACACAGCTGCAATTATTTACTTAACAGATAGTGTATGACACCAGATAAGATTTTTGTGAAGGTGATAATCCTTATCGGTGAGGCCGGAAACTTATGGACCGGGCTCGTATGTTTTTCCTCAGTTCTCCAAATATTGCACCAACAGATTACCCTCTTTTCCTTTCTTTGCATAATCATCTTCGCGAACAGCAAGTCAGAGCCGTCGCCGATCTGAAAACTGCCAAAAAGATTATTTCATTTTCCTCCCGCTTTAGGAAGTTGTGTCTCACTGGATTTCATAGTGTTCCATCACGTTGACAGGAATTTCTTGATAACGGACTTTTTGGCATTCTATATTTACGAGAGGTATTCTAAAAGTTCTCGGCCTGACTCATAGATTTCATGATAATGGCCAAATTACTGTGATAGTTGTTAAGTATCACTCTTTAGATGGCGCGCTGTAGGTTTCATACGTCTAAATATGGTCACTTGTTTGGACGATCGTGCTAACAAACTAATGTTGACATTTTCTACAGATGGATAAAACTGTTGTGAGTTGTGATGAAGGGTTTAACCCCACTGGAAATACAAAAGGCGTTAGATTCCACTTTATAGGACTATACTCACGTTTTCGAGGTTAAAAAGGGAATTGCTGAATTTAAGGATGGTCGTACATCCTTTCAAGATGAGCGCACACGGTGTGGCAAAACTGCTACGACCACCAAGGCTGTCACAAAAGATCACAATATCGATGATCGCCGAGGTACGCGAGTTGGCTGACATTAAAAGAACCTCCCTTGTCAGTGTCCATTGTATTTTACACGAAGTTTTGGGTATGGCTGAATGAAAAAGCTTTCCGCTCGATGGGTACCGCGTTTGTTAACAGTAGATAAAAAAACGCATTCGCATGAACATTTCGCAAGTGTTTAGACAGAATGCCAGTGAGTTTCTCCGACGTTTTGTAATAGTAGATGAAGCATGGGTTCATAATTGCACGCCAGAGACGAAGGAGCAGTTCAAACAGTGGGTGGCAACAGGTGAAAGTGCACCAAAGAAAGAAAAAACGGTGTGGGTGCTTGAAGGGCAGAACCATCACCAGGGAGTGTTCTCTTCACTACTGGACCAGCTGTAGGATGTTGTTCTGGCTAATCATCCACACCTTGCGAAAAAGAAAGTTCTCTTTCATCACGATAACGCGTCTTCACACACGACTGGAATTGTTGCTGCAAAACTGCAAGACCAAGTGCTTCCACATCCACCACATTTGCTTACCAGCGATTACTTCTTGATCCTAAACCTGGGCGGACGAAGATTCACATCAAGTGACGAGGTTGAAGCTGAAACAGACGCTTATTTTTCACAGGTGGACAAACATTTTTTACTGAGTGGGTTCAAAAGAACACTAAATGTATTAATTTACAAGCTGACTATGTTGGGGAAAAAAGCATTTCTCTTAAATCTTGAGCTTTCCTGGCCAGGCCGAAACACTACCTTAGTTGATTTCTGATTCCAATGAACGTCGTTACAGATACCTACTGTGGAATGAAGAAAAATATGACAAGTGTTTGCTTGTTAAGAAATATCGGATTACTATGAGGGAGTGTCGGTAAGGTGTCTGCAGCTGCCCATGTAATTTTGATGCTCAATCAGTAAATCCAAGAAATGGGGCCATGATGGATTATGTTCCCCGAGATGTGAAGGAGAGAGAGGGTTTTCTACATGGTATCGCAACTGACCATGAAAGCTGGGTACACTAATTCTAGCACGGAGAAAAATAATCACCAAAGCATAGAATGGTGTCACAAAATTTCACACGCATGAACAGACGCAGAAAGCGGTACATTTGTTCCAAACCGGTCTCAAGACATTCAGGCACGAGAAACTGGCATTAAGATGCTGTGAACTGACATAAAGCCAAGAAGCAGCAAAATTATTGGCAAACCCCTCGTCAGGTGGCAAAAGATATGTGTTTTTTATTATGTGCATAAAATAGAGGCGAGACCTTTTGCATAAAATTACATGATATTGATTTTTGCTGAACTTGTGAAAACTTTGCCACTCTAATAACTTGCCCCCAACCAGTGATTACCCTCTCCGAATACTGGCTGGCAAACACTGTCGAATTTCCTGCTTTACAAGCTCAGATCGAGAGGCACTGGGTTTTACGTCCACTGTCTACATTATCGATTTCACGATTAGAATCGCAGAGCAGGAAAACGAACCAAGTACCGCCTCTGGAAAAAATGTATGAGCAAACAGTCACAGTGCTCTCTCAAAAATACTCCACTCGGGTTACTGGCCTTCGGAGAGAGCCGCAAGGCATCCATCGTTTTTCAGGCAGTTCCGGACGAAAGGCCTGGCTATTCTTCCTTTACGGTTCGTTGATAATTCTTGGAAGTCACTCGTTGAGCTTCTTAGTTAATTATAGGGTAATATTTAACATCCTTTGAGAACAGAAAACTCTCCAAAGAAAACGAGGTGGAACTGATTTGAACATTAAATATTTTTATTGCTTATTTTTATGTATTTTCCCACTTTCTGAACATGTTTTTTTTTTTTTTTTTTTTTTCAGGACTCAGGACACTCTCAATGGCCGTTTTATAGTTTTCGAACCATAATGTGCGCTGGATTAAATAAATTGTTGTCGAAAATTTATTTTTCTCTTTAAGACATTTTGTTGTGGACACTGATGATACATGAAATGAAATGATAAATTGGGGAATGGATGTGTTTTTTAATTAAGGAAGCGATCCAGACGTAAGCTTAGGGTGCCACCCCGGCATTTGCCATTTATGAGGACTGAGGAAAACCTGGAAAAAAAAACCTCTACCAGAGAGAACGGTCTTTGCGAGAATTGAACCCCGGACCTCCCGCTTATGAACCGTTCTCCGGATCTAATTCCGTTGGACTTATACCTATGGGGAACTCTTAAGGATGTTGTATACCGTAGAAAACCAGCTACACTGACAGCACTTCGGGAAGTAGTTCTATGTACTGCCTTAGGTCTATCTCTCCGTTTAACTATGAGGTCATCAGTATTCCATTCTATTCAGCGCATGAAAGGGCCGACAAATTATGCTCAGAGGCCTCTTCTTTCAGACTTAAGGCTCTTTATCGTGCCGTAAATGTGCGACACGGGACCCACGGCTTTAATTACCTTCCGAAGGAAGCCATACTTAGGATTTTTACCCCCGAAAAAAATCAATCAATTCTGGCCGGGTTTGAACCCGCGATCTTGGGTTTAGGAGGCAAGTATGTTACCACTACACCACCAAGACCGACTCTGACGACCTGAGATGTTAAAGATGCAATGTTACAGGCTTTCTAAGTAGAGTTTGTTTTTCCTTATAGCACAGCTCGAAGATAGTTTAAAATGTTTAAATAGGGGAGACAGTGCTTTAACAGAAGAAAACATTAACACTGCTGTTGTCATTGAGTATGTATAATAGAGTTATGAACACTTTCTGTAATTCTGAAAATTTCACTGGAATGTATCCGCAAGTGGGTAACTGAAAAGTTGCATGTGAGAGGTGTTTGTGCACGGTGGGTTCCAAGACTGCCGATTCTCAAACAAAAGAATCCTTACCTGCAGGTGTGCATGCAGTTGAAGATATGTTACAGAAAGATGCGAAGGTTCTCTCAAAGATAATCATCACAGATGAAAGTTGCCTATATCACAGCAATGCTCTGTGTGGAAATGTCCATTGCTTCTGCTGAGAAAGCTGCGATCGTCTCATTTTTCGATATTCAGGAAACAATTTATCAGAATGTCACACTAGGCAGTACTACAGAGATGTCCTGTAAACTCTCCAGTGCCATAGTTCCTTGCAACAAGCTGGACGCTGTACCAGGACAATACACGCATGCACATCGCAAATGTTGTTGTTGAGTATCTCACAAAAATCGTCTCTCACCCTCCCTGTAGCCCAGATTGAACTCCGCGTGGCTTTTTCTTTTTCTCCAAATTGAAGCACCATCTTCATGGGAAACATTTTCCATCTTCGTGATCAGTGGTGAAGGTTGCGGAGGCGATTCCTAAGGGCCTGTCAAAAAATTCGTTGAAAACTGGCGGAAACCCTGAATGTATCTAACGGGACTACTTTTAGATAGAGCGTCAAAATTGTGCTCATTCTTTAGTGAACAACCGTCCTATATACCGCTTGGACATACAAACTTTCGCCGTTTTCCCACCAATGTACAGTGTTAGCATTGCCAATCTTACCTGAGTCAGCTAGTACTGCATGTTTCACCTAAGTGGAGAAATTTAAAAATATGTATGAAGTAAACGTTTAGCGTCTAAGTATGCACATGCACGCCCGAACAAATGTATTTCAGCTGTCCTAGTTAAACATGAAACATGTAGTTATAACATGTTATTAAAATATACACATTCAACTCAAATGTGTATTTATATATTTTTTCATCACTATTTATGCCTCTGTTTTTTTTTTCTGTATAAAACATCCTAAAAGTATAAGTTAAATTTTTGTTTTCGCACTTAAGTGCCGCCTGCCAGTCTAATTAGCTGCTTTTGTTGAAATGAACTTCTGGGATGACATAAATATTTTAGATTCAAGCACACTACGTCGAAAATTAAAGGTATTTAAAATGTGTAGTTTAATTTCCAGATAATTCTAGTAAAATTGGCCCTGTAGGTACGACGCTGGGAGTTTTATTTCAAGTTTTAATTGCATTTAGCGCAATTGGATTTACTAATTTGCTGCTGAGAAAGTTTTGATTAAAAGCCAAGAATAGAAAGTTTCAGAACATAATTTGCATTTTGGGGCTCCAACACTCTCTTATTTTACAGACTAATTATATTTTTGTGTGCCACGTTTGAAATAGAATGCTTCACAACTATTCACAGCAGTGCAAGTGGGGGAAATACTAGCAACGAGTTAGTTACAGTACTGTAAATAAAACCATTTACATTGGCAATGATAGAAATCCTCACTCCGGTCGTCTATTGCCATAAAGTGAAAAAGGAATAATTTCAAGGTCAAATCGATTTCGAAAATTTAAAATATGCAGAATTACAGAAGAATGCCTAGAAATTTCTCAAAGCATTTTATAAGATCAAATTAAAAGCTGACGAGCATTGCTAAAAAGAACTCAAAAGGTCTGGCTGTATGTGATACACAGATGACTAAACGAGGCGGTAACTCATACATACCTTGAAACCCGTCATTCTGACCTTGGGATTTTTTTTTCGTAGTCGCTTAGAGACTAAAGTTTGGATCGATCTTTCTGCTCTCTCGTTTCATATCATTTTATCCCCTTGGTTCCTTACAGGATCGAAAATGCCAAGGTGAGATGGGCCGGTGCGGTGTGACGGGGGCTTGAACTTAGGAAAGGATTATGCCCCAGCTTCTGGTTTGGAAGCGGATCCTCTGAAGGGCAAAAACTCCTTGAAACAGGGGGCTTCACCTATGTCCGAAAGCATTGGTAGAGAGACAATGTCTAGTTCGTGCCTCACCGCCCTAGGATCCTGGCCGCCTGGTGTTTCCTTAACCACACCCGGAAGTCCCCAACTGGAGCATAGGCACAAACGGCCAGTGCTTAAGCAAGTCCGACCCTAGAAATTCAATCTACGTGTCTAGAGGCAGGGATCAAAATGTTGCAGAAGCCGTTGTATGTCCTCGAAAACTTTGAACTCCGGTGTTTTTTTTTAAGTCTCTGCCTTTTTTTTTCGGCGAAAACGGCTTGGGTTTGACCTTTGTTCACCAATCTCAACGCTGTACTTCTCGATAAAGATGTTACATCTGTCTGAAAAATTTAGCACAAATTTTCTTCTACAATTTTTATATCTTACTCTCGACAATAACACATTCACCTTCCTACAGTAATGAAACAGAAACATGTGACCTAATAATTACGACTGAGCAAGCTCAATTGCCTATATAAACGGAACTTTACCTACAGTGTTAGCGGTAATCGCCCGACCACTGGTTTCCACTAGTTGATATATTACGCAGCAGATGAATGCAAAGTATTTTACTTATTTAAACTCTTTCAACTTACTTATGCAGCTGTACTCATAATAATTGTTTTATGTCTGTCTGTTGTGTGATCTGTTTCTCTACTCGAGATTAAACACCGCCAGCTTTCGTCACCGACAGAGGAAAACCCTTCATTAGCTAATTAAGTGTGATTTAAAAACTCGTTCATGTCTAAGAATTGCTGGTAATTTGAAATATATTTTAATAACGCTCATCTTTTAGTGGCTTGCAGGCACGCAATGAAACGCAAACATATTTATGCGATAATTAGGTACTGAAAAGGATTTGTTTTAATTTAATGAGCTCTTTGTTCTGGCCAGTTTCGTTTTAAATCCTCACCCGCAGCTATTCCGGAAAGAAATTCGTTCGAGTGGTAGAGTTTCAAAAATTACCGTACCGGCACCGCTAATGGATTACATGAACGCCTCAGGATATGGTGTGTACTGGACATGAGCGGTTTGTGAATAACAAAGAGAGAGATAGAGGGGGTGGAAACATTATCCAGTAAAACCTTCCCTTAAAAATGCGAGAATTCACTGTTTTAATTTATTAATTAACAACTTACCCGCTACATTTTAAAGAGAAGAGGATAGAAGGATGTTTAGCAAACTTTCTTTTATTATACCAAATATAAACATTTAGTGATAAAAGTATTCTCTATTTCTAAAACTTTTTTAAATCTGTCATTTTGCCTCTTTTTAGCGCTCTTCCATTGTTTTAAAACTTAATGCTCGTGTTAATGATTTGTTTCTTATGAAAAGCTGAAACTTTATTATTTTTTATTTTATATCTACTGTCGCTTTGACTACATTGGCCTACTTGTCTGTATATTGTGAATTGAATGTAGATGATGTAGGTCTGTAGCGATGGATAAAATAAAATGAATTAATGATGGCGCAAACGAACTCGGAGTCCTTGGCGCCTTAAACCTGACACTCATCTTCTCTGGGTAAAAAAATATCCAGACAGTTTTATCCTGGCGGATTGAAGCCAGGACCACAGGATTAGTTGTAGCAAATGGTCGAATTGAGGCTTTATTTAGAATTATATTCACTTTCAACCGGACATAGTATTAGAACCAAACTTGATGTAAACAAATGGCGTTATTATCTGGCCTGTGATTTGCTGGAGACCAAAGCTCCCTATAGAACATAGTCCTGGGAATATTTTAATGATAGATGCTTTTCTTTTCTTGCACAGCTTGTGAAAACAAGCACATTTAGCAAAACGACGTTTTCATTTTGTTTTTAAACAAGCACTAAAGAGACGTAATCAAACTATCAGTTTATGTCAGCCTTCAGTTTGGTAAAATGCGGTAAAATAAGGAAGGTGATAAATGTGCTAAGTATTGCAAAGGTAAACTGTTAACTAGTGGTAAAAAGAAGTACGTTCTGTATAAACAGATGCAATAAAACACAACACTTCTTCTGAATGACGTAAAATTACTGCGGAATGTACTGGTGCATGCATCATAATTCTTTCTTTCTTCCCATAAATAGGGTGCCCCATAATGAAAGCGTTTTAATAATAAAATCACGCCATTTATTTGAAAAGTGCTGATATTATTAAGTCACTATGAAGCGTAAATACTAACATTAAACATGAAACTAAACATCAGACAAATGTCCTCCAGGGCTTCGTTGGCACACCTTCACTAACAAAATTTTCAACCACTTAGAGCAAAGTTCAAGCCTAATTTCACCTATGACACGTCTTAATTTCTGCCTTGGGTTGAGGGATGGTTCATGGCTTGTCTACATACACAAGATTTTATACACCTCGCAAAAAATAACCACATGGTCTCACGGTGGCCAATTATGATCGCCGTCGCGAGAGAGATAAATGTTCGATGCAGCAAGTGGTCCTTCGGTTTCAGCTCTTGTGATAGTTCCATCTTATCAAGGATGCATGTGCAGATCGTTTGTCAAAGTTCACTGCAAACTGCTTCTCGGAATGTTTAATTGTTGAGAACGGCGGTGAATCGATTACATTAGGCTCGCAGCAGCGCTCTTGTCTGCCGATATACGGAACGTGATGTTTTCTGACAATTCTGTATCTTCAAATTTCTTTACCAGTCTCTGCACTGTTGACACGTTGGGCGCATTTTGTCTGCCAAAAATTACACCAAGTCTTCGAACGGTCTCTGCATAACATTCACCGTACTTGAAATGTGCTTTCAGAATCTGGACGCATTGATAATCGTATATCGCTCCATTATAACCGATAACAATACACACAAATGACATCGTTAAGGGACACTGGAAGGGAGTTTTTGTTCAAAATCGGTCAAAATCGATTTTTTCCTCCTGCAAATGGTTTTGAACCTCTGGGCGTCCACAGAGAGTCAACATTTCCATATCCCCTCCTCCTTTCGGGGTCTATAGCCATTCAAAGAGCTCCGTGTGCCCTTTTAAATCACATTATTTCCCAGCAGACTTAGGGAAAAAAAAAAACAGCATTTTTTTCAAAACATAATTTTCACACATTTAAAATGTCCCAAGACTAACAGTTTTTGTTTAAATGCAATTAAAATGTCCTAGAACGTGCAGAAGTATCTATTATTATATTTTGTACGACAAAATAATAATTTTAGAAAATATTTTCTATTAAAATGATTAGTTTTCAAGTTTACAATTTCTAATAGATTTAAAAAATTATCACACTTCACTCATAAAGTTTATTTAAAATGTCTATCCATACAATTTTTGTATGTGGTTCAAAGGTTTAATTGCAAAAATGCCAACTTATTTTCCCAGCTCGTGAGCCGCGTGAGACATTTTAATTATACGACATATTTATGTAATAAAATGTATGAAATAATTTATAGCTCGCTAGTATTTATCCAATTTGAATAAAATTTGGTATCCACATTAAATTAACAGCAATGCAATCACAGTAAAAAGTTCATACAAAAATGTGGAACTTTGATAATTCACGTATATGCTTTTCGAGTGACAAATAAGGCAACCTAACAAACTGATAAAAGCGTCCAATTTAAAAATTCCTGTCTTTATGGGACACCCTATATTTATATTCTTTTTAATATTGCGTTGTATTAGGTTAATGCTTACGTTCGTAACGTGTTTGTTTATAGCAGCACTGCACAGCTAGGACATAATTTACCATTTGTCATCTGTTATTCGTTATTTGGAGCATTGCGCTTGTCAATATTCCTTGAATTTGGCAGATTTGAAAATACTTTGTGCTATTTGTGAGCTAAATAAGATGGAAGCCAAGTGGGGGGAAAAACGGCAAATGTCGCACGATGGTCACAATGCATTACCTCTGCTAATTCTGGGGTTAACTAATATGGATAATAACGAATTGAATAATTCAGAAGGTCTTCGTCAAAGCCCCGTACTTGCAAATTTCTCTTGCATAGCAGATAAAATCGAGCAATAGTTATGAGGTTTTTTTCCTAAGCTCCACCCTGACAATTTATAGTTGATCTAAAATGTTTATTTTACCTCGTTTTTTTTAACATACTCTCCTTGAAAACTGATATATCTCTCCCAACGATGCCTTTAAACTTTCAACAGTTTCCTGGAAGAAGAGCTGGCTGGTTTCATTCCTTACTTTGCATTATGGTTTCAGGATCATCTACCTTACTCATACATTGTCACATCTACAACACGAATATAAAGTTTCGATTCATGTGCATGAAGTAACGGTTTGTTGTAAATGAAATTATATGTATATTCCAAGGGTGCCAAAAATGTATACACGCTTTCACAGTAGATATCTATTTAATGTGTTTCAAAGTTGGAACGAAAAACAACAGTAATGTGCAGTGTGATGTTCTGTAAACAGACGTGACTCACATGCATTATGATAGCATTGCTACGTGACAGGTAAATCAACAATGAACAAATGAAGCCAACATTGTCGTATGATGTTCTGTAAACAGATGTGACTCACATTACGTTATGCTAGCGTTGCTACAACAAAATAAAAGCCAAGATTGTCGTTTGAACAGCGGAAAGCAATTTTGAAGTGATATTGGAAAACCGAGAATGTTGAAGTTCAAAGGCAATGGAGACGTGTGTATAGAACAGAACCGCCAACGCGAGTTTGCACGCATTCGAGACAAACTTGAGACTCATGGTACCGTAAGCGATGTTCACAAGGGCAGATCTGGGAGACCTCTCACAGCAACAAGCCCCGCGCACTGGATCCAAAGCACTGGATAGGACGAAGAGGTCCGATTAAGTTTCCACCGCGTTCTCCGGATCTAACTCCGTTGAACTTCTACCTATGGGGAACTCTTCAGGATGCTGTATACCGTAGAAAACCAGCTACACTGGCAGCACTTCGGGAAGAAATTGAAACGGCATGTGCTGCAATCACTGAGGACACTTTCGCAAACGTTGCTCAATCAGTAGTTCAACGTACTCAGAAGTGTATCGACGCATTTTGAGCAACTGTTGTAACTGTAAAAGTCTAAAATGATTTTCTGTTTGTGTGAATTCAGTTTTGTTATGTTAACACAGTTTTTTTTTCTTCGCTTGAAGTGTGTATACATTATTTTGGCATCCTCTGTATATGCACGGTGTACCAAAAACTTTGTATTTTTTTCCGGAAAAGGCAAACTACCTATCTTCGTAAGCGTTCAGTAAAGTAGAAGCAGAAACTACTTAACAACCCACTTGAACACCGAATTACGCAGTTATGAATCGCTAACTGCTAAAAAAGAAATCATATAATATAGATACCCAAATAGAGGAGGAAATTTATATGTATAAGTAACTACGTTTCGAATGAATATTAGTTTTGTACATTTGGCAATGAAAATAGTACAGAGAAAGTTAAAGGAAACAAACACACATAACGTCAAATTTTGTCCATCCGTAAAACCCCTGCAAGATGCAACCAATATGGCATGCGTGCTATGAAAATACATGCGAGTATAACTTGAAGAAATGTACGGGAATTTTAGGACACATAGCCATATGTCCAGCTCCCCAGCGGTAGATATATGCAGTTTTATCTTATTTCAATGTGACCACCGTCCATTTCAATGTAACGTTTCATAAACCCATGGAAATAATTTATTTTATTTTTAATATATTATTGTAGACTATCACTGCAAAGTTCTGTTTAGAGCGGAACGAGTTGCCATTTTCATTCAGTTCCCAATTTTCCAGTCAAATTAAACAGGATAAGCCGTCGACTTCACCCCCCCCCCCATCTTGCATGTAAAATTGCACAAAGCATTTGTAACAATTGTGCAATTTAAAATAAGAAATATCTTAATGTATATTACCTCAGTAGTTCGGAAGAATGAAAAAATCACCATATCGACCGTTACCATTGTCTTATCAATATAAAAGGCATCAAGCGAAATAAATAAAGAAAATAGACATTTGCTGATCCATATCCCGAAATAAAAATCATCAGTGACATTCCTATAATACTCAAGCTTGCTTTGATATCAGAAGTGGCGAATGTGACAGTCAAGGAAGCTCGTCAAGATCTCAACTGTTTGATTAACAATGTCTTCATCAGACGTCTGAATCTCTCAAACGAGTTGTTTTTTAATTCTTGTCCTTCAGGTTAAATAATAAAAAAAAAAGTTTACTTAATGTTGAAACCAAACTCGTTTTACCGCTCAGGAAAAATGATTTACTGCACCTCTTCTCTAAGGAAAGCCAGGTGTTTTGCAACAATGTCAGAAGTCCTTTATCCAGAAAATAGATCTATCAGATTTCATGGCAAATATGTGTCATCTTTTCATTGATGGCTCCAAGCGAAGTTTAAAATATCTTTTATATATTGGCAACAAATAGGAATCAATTCCAATTGAACACTCCACAAATATGAACCAGGAAGGTAGTATAAAGACAGATTTCTTCTGGAACCTTCAGCTTAACTGTCCAGGTAGATCTCATTTGACAAAGTTTGATAAAAGATGATTTAAGTAATTTTGACCATAATTCAAGTGAATTTGACTTAGTTACTACAGTCATGTGAAATGTTTTCGGAATGAAGCACAAAATGACGGCATAGTTTTTTTTTTTTTTAATTATTTTATTTCCAACATAGTCTCCGTTTATATTAATTCACTCTGCCCAGCGATGTTCCAAAGCCTTTACCCCACCAAAAATTCAGATTTCTCCAGCCCTGAAAATACGCCTCAGTTGATGTTTTAAACTCTTAATCGGACGAAATTTCTTTCCACCAACAACTTTTCTCAGTTTAGGGAACATATGAAAGTCTAATGGATTCAAGTCAAGGGTGTAAGGTGGATGTGGCAACAAATCGTACTCCAGTTCATTGATCGCAATTGCAAAGACACATGTGTGAGGGCGAACATTGTCTTGATTCAAGAAGACCTTCTTCTTTGATAAATTTGGGTTTAATTGTAATTTTATCTTCAATTGGTTCAAACGTTACCATAATTCACTCAGTTGGAAGATAGTCAATTTGTAGTACACTCTTGGCATCTCAGAAAACCGACATCATGGTCATAAGGGCAATTTCACACACTTGGCCTTCTTTGGCGGTGAGGAATAAGTTGCAGCCATTGTTTAGACGCTGTTTTGTTTCACGCGTGTTGAAGTGCACATTTTCAACATTGGTCATAAACCGACGCACAAAGTCGCGGGGATCTCTCTGAACACGGGACAAACGTTGCTAAGAAATTTGCATTCTGATTCGCTTTTGATCCTGAGTCAGCAGTGGCGGTACCCATCTTGCCCATGATTTTTTTAATCTCAATTCTTTCCTTAAAACGTGAAATACATCTTGGCCAGAGCTTCTGCAATTTCGGACAACTTTCATCGGCTATCCTCCACAACCATTTCTGATGTGACGGATTTTGGTTGTCCGCTGTGGGGTCACTCCCAAGCTTTCCCAGCCGCGTTTAAATTTCGTGGTCCACTTGGAAACGGTTGAAAATGATGGTATAGAGTCCCCTACAGTGTTTATTATATCTGTATTTTTTATTTGTTTTATTTATGGACGCTCTTTAACATCTCAGGTCATCATCGTCACATTCAATTCAGAGCGTGAAACGGCCGACAAATTTTGCTCAGAGGGCTCTTATTTCAGGCTTGAGGTTCTTTTTCGTGCCGTAAATGTACGACACGGGACCCACGGCTTTACTTCCCTTCCGAAGGAAGCCTTACTTAGGATTTTTACGTCCGAAAAAAATCCATCTATCCTGGTCAGTTTGAACCCGCGATCTTGGGTTTAGAAAGCAAATATGGTTACCACCACATCACCAGGACCGACATATATCTGTATGAATTTATGTTACATTCATACCAAGAACTTAATATTCGATATTTACACATTTTCCCCGTATACACACATCTAGACAACAAACAAGTGTAGCTACTACGATTCTTGACCAATTCAAGTATTTCTGCACAACAAACCTTTCTATGGAAGATGAACTGCTTCGAAACTTGTGTTGCTGTCATTCCGAGAACTTTTCAAATGGCTCTATTAGAATACAGTATTAACAACTGCTCTTAATAGTAGCATATAACAACATGTCATACGTATAGTTTGTAATGTTAGAGACATCAGTAATAGTTTTTCAGAACATTATGTAATACAGCATCCGGTAAAACGACTGAAGGGGCATCTCAAAAAATGAAGCTAATAGAAACAAACTGATAATTTTGAAAGCAGCAACCCAAAAGTTTATAAGATAACAAATCTAAATTTTTAAGGCACCAAAATTAAGTTAGAGTGTGTTATTATTCGGTGGAAGACTTTTAGTGTTTTTAAGATTTTTTTTCATTAGTGAAAAGCATGAATTTGGAATTTCTAGACTAATTTGGTCAGAGCTATCCTAATGAATTTAGTGTAGTATTTGATTGCTGTGTAGCCTTATCCAAAGGCGTGAGTAGTGCCAACTTAATCGCTAACAATCACCAACTACGTGATTTATACTTTAGTCTCAATAGTAAGTACTTCCGATAACCTAAATTCGGCAATAATTTATTTTAGTGGTAGTGGTAAATGTATTTATTTCAATAATAGTTTACCGTGCATAAATGAAATACTTATATAGCGCACAGGTTCATCCAGATCGCCCTGCTCCTATTTATACGTAAAAATGTTGGGGAAAATACACAGAAACCCACAGAGTTACGTACTTAAAAGCACTAAGTCATTACTGAAATATTTAGGGAATAACCTTCCTAAGGATCTTAAATTTATCTTTATACAAGAGAAGTACATATATAAAGATTAAAAAAGAAAAAATAGAAATACATTTAAAATATATAAATACACTCAATGCTATGTCCTCTATAACCAGAGACTTTCTCTTGCCCATGTTATCTTCTTAATAAATTTACACAGCCCTTGTCAATTATTCTTATCCAGTACCAAATTTAGACATTCCCCTACTCCTTCTCGACCTGCCAAAGTTTTCGGAGAGAATCTGCCACCTCCCGCTCTCTGCATCTTCACACACTGCAAGGATATGTACCCAATTTTCCTTTTTACTACACATCCTCTCCCCTGTGTCATCCGTAATTTTCTGCTCTTTTCATTTCGCGAGGCGCAGCCAGGCCATTGCCGTTCTGTCTTCTCTTGGCATTGCATGTATGTATGCTTCCCTCTCCCGTGCCCCTTTTAGTTCTGATTGAAATTCTACTGAGACTTGGTTAGAACACTCAGCTTCCACTGCCTGCCTATCAATATCAATTAATCTTTTTTTTAACTTTGCTCCAAACATTTCTAACTCCCATCTCCCACGCCTACTCCATTCCTATTCTTTCCCAATCCTTTTTTATGGTAGATCTTCAGTTTCCAGTTTTTTCAATTGTTCCTGATAGCAAATTAACTTTAACTTTGTGTCTACCCCCCTTATTAAGTCTAAATCAGTTTTTGATAGCCATACTTTTAAAAAAATATTGTGTCACAAAAACTGCCAAACTCTTTTCTCACCCCACAACTTCCTCGCTCCTATCAACTCTTTAAATTCTTTTCAGAAAGTTTGTCTGAATTTGATCGCTCCACTCCCACATTTCCGCGCCACAACGCACTGTCGCTCTTATTTTTGCATTGTGCACTTGTAAAAGGCTGACAGGCATTTTTCGTGGTCCTTGTCATTGATGAAGTGCACAACTCCCCCAGCTTTTCCTTTTGATAATGCACATGCCTTGACCCTTCAATGCTAAGCTTATACCTAAGCATGTGATGCTTTTTTTAACATTTTGAATTCTTCCTTGCTGAAAATCGACCCGTTTTTTAAAAGTGATTGCCTTTATATCCTTTACGATAACCGTAAGACCCCAGGCGGTGCAATAAAACTCAAGGCTGGCAATGCAACTCTGTAACAGTGCCACTGAAGTTGAACACAACACATCATCTACATACAAGAGTGCTGGAATTTTTTGATCTCTCACAGTTGATGCATCATAATCAACTCCACACAAATCCATGATAATTTCATTCATGAATAAATTAAATAAAATTGGTGAAAGACTGCATTCTTAACTACTCTGTTAAAGCCTACATTCTGGGTTACATTATTCCCTCTGCACTTCTCTTAGAAATATAAATTGTCATCAGGACTTTCAACGTTCTATTTTTGCCACAAAAGATTACGTGCCACGAGGTCAAATACTTCCTGAAAATCGACGAAAACACTATAGAGTTTATCTCTTTTATGTCTCATGTTTTTATTCGTCATAGTTTTTAAAATAAAAAATGTTGTCACAGGCCCTAAACCTTTGTCTAAACATCGACTGAAAGTTTAAAATTTTGTCAAGCTCCGACATCCAACTTTACAGTCTTCCTTGCAGAAGTGTACACGACCTTTTTCTAAAAGCCGCCAATGAACTTACGCCCCTATAATTATCCGGATTATTGAAACCCCCCTTTCCCTTATTAATTGGATGAATTCTACCTTTGCCAAAAATACAGTTAAAATGGTTAGATCAGCTCTAATCTCCCAATTTTCACAAGCCATCCATTACCTTGTCTTATTATTCTTCTTCATTGAATGTATAGCTTTTATTAGTTCCTCCTTTGTAATGATTGAATATAGAAATCAATGATCCTTTATTAACTGTCCCTTAGTTATCCCTGGTCCCGCCCAGTTTGCCCCTCCGCGATATGTTATGAACACCCATGTCTTATTTCCGTGTTAGTTCGCCACATTTCTACAATATTACCTTCTTGTGTTGAAAGCTTATGTCTTTTTCCGCCATGAGGTTTTGCGAATTCTCTTTTGCCTCTTTCAGTGTTGCTGTATATTGTTTCCTCATTTCTATGTATCGTTTTCGGTTAAGTTCCCCACCCTCCCTTCGAAAAATTATTAGTGCATTATCCGCTTTCTCTTCTCCCCGCTACACAATTCGCTATACCATCCTTTCTTATTTTTAATTTTACTTTTGGCCCCCACATTCTTCCCCGCTAACTGCAGTTGTGCAATAGACACATTCACAACCGCACTATAGTTCACATTTTGCTGAGCTAGTACAACATCCTCAGCTGTTCTACAGCGAAAACACTTGCTCCCGTTGTTCCTCTCGTCTTAGAAACCCCATCCCCCCTTCCCCTGTGTCTAGCTCTGTTTCTGTTGGAGGATGATGTGACTCTATACGATCAGCAACTTTGACATTTATTATTTCCCCAATTAAATCCTGGGATATTAAAACATGGTCATTGGCACCCCCCCCCCCGTTGTTGTTTATGAATTAAGTTCCCCGTTGTATCTTCCCCATATTTACCATTTAAAAACCTCACATAATAAAAGCAGTTCCTTCCCATCATAATTTAAAATCTCATCTTTAGTCGTTTTAAATGCTCTCCTATCTTTCTCTTCCAAATGTGACATTTTCACAACCATGCATTAAAGTCTCCCGTGATTAACAATCCTGTTTTATTATTATAGATCTGATAGTTATTTGATTTGAAAACCTATTCCTGGTTTGTATTCAATTATACCATCCCTTTATTCATTCATAGTCATCTGGCAGAGAATGCAGGTAGTAAACGCAGTTTAGTGACATGCGCACTCAGAATTCGATCTCAGCAAACACCCAAGCTGTCCTACAGCATCTCCTTATTACTGTGACATGACGGTATAGAATTCCTTTAATTTCGTGTCATTCCCTTTTGGGATTGGTACATCGCGCGGCTTTAAAAATAGCAGTGGCGGCTCGTAGCAAAAATTTGATTCAGCCCCTACCTTCACATACGCAGTTTAATTTGAAAATAATGTTAATTAACTATTGCACATCACAATCGCATGGGTCGCATGCTTTTGTAAAACACTTAATTTCTGAAATTAATTACTTCAAGAGAAAACAACATTAACAAGAACGCATGAAACATGCATACAGTAATTCTGATTTTTATTCTTCTGAGTTACTATGGATACGGCACAGCCAATAAACGACACACATTTATATCCTCTCTAGACGTTGCCCCCCCACCGAAGATACAGATGTAAGCATCACGCTGTTACTAATATTGTGCTGTTAAAATTGTAAGTATAGAGAAATATGGATCTGGGATGGGTTGCCAGAATTTACGAAGGACGCTAGCGCATGCGTGGAAAAGATAACGCGTTTGTTTCTGCAAGTTAAGCGAAAACCCTTTGACTTCCTCTTTCTTTCCTGGGACGCGAAGCCGAACGGTCGAGCCCCTGCAGGACTATCTATGGATAAGAGGCATATTATCTGATCAAATATGTAAATTAGGCATCAGTAAACTTTGTTATAAATGGAATTAGTGTAATTTGTTTTATAACAATAATTAACTTTAAAATTACTTTCTTTAATACTTATTAGTGAATTTAGGAAAAGGATGTGTCGGATAAAAGGAGATTTAACTTTGTCTACACCCCCTAATGTGGCGTTATTATTTACTTATGCAGTTAATCATAAGTGCTTTTTAATTTGAATTAATTAGGTTTTAGGCGACCAGCAGTAATTTGGTGACTAATATGTGGTATGTTTGGTGTCAAGTACTGTATGTAGTATATCGTGATATTTGGTTTGATGCCGGCAGATTATTTACATAAAACTAAGACGTATGGTGTGAGGTGCCGTACATATGTGATGAGACGTAATTCTTTCATATTTGGTGGAGGCAATTATTTAGTAACGCGACATTGTCATATGTCTACATTCGTAAATATTTTAAATTTGAGTTAAAAACGGAAAAGCATTAAATTAATCACAATTTATACTGGACAAAACATTGCTGCAGAGAAATAGCGTACCATAACTTTTATGATATTTCTTATGACAACGCGTAGTTACTCTGTTGCTCATTGTAGCGGGTAGTTGTCGACCTGAGTGTTACGACCTGCAGTCTCGCCTCCTGCATGGATGGCTTTTAATGCGTTGTCCTCTATTGCCTATTAGGCGTTAGCCATGCGTAAGGTTGGCCACATTGCCATAAACTGCCACCGTTAGTGTTGTATGTACTGTAGTTGATATAATCAGTGCCGCATCCAAAATAGGCCGGACGGCAGTATTGCCTACCTCGCTTTCTAACAGTAAAACTTTATTGAAGGTATTGAAAAATAAAACAGTATCATTTGTTCTAACAAAAGCGAACTCAAGCCACTTTGAAATGGCTTAAAACGGCGTTGGTCGAATTGTGAGCCCAAGGCCGAAAAGCGCGATCCACTTCTTAGTATTTAATTATTGTTATTTAGCACTATTTGGTCTATTTTTAAAACGTATTGCTCTGGAGAAACATTTATTTTTTTTTAAAAAAATAATATTGATATTATATACACTTTCACATTTAAAATTTAAATGAATGTATAGTTTAATCAGTTATTTTCAATTCTTACTACAATATAGGCTTAACAACATTTCTTATTTATGGGGGACATGTGGGTAAAAATAATCCAACAGTCACATTTTCCAAAAAATAGTTCACAGTAATGTATATAGTTTGGAGAATCTCTCCCCCGAATTTTATAATCAGATTATTATTCTAACTGGGTTTAAGAATGTAAAGAGTCTAAGGCTGCACATGTGCCGCGCCTCTTTTTACAAAATAGCTTGTCCTGACTTCATTTCTTCTGTTTTTGACGTGCAAATACTGGGAACTGGCATCATTTAGATAGAAGGCTGTGCGCAGGTGTACCAACATTGTTTTATACGACCAAGTTACTGTTGTTTACTTTGTTTATCAGGAGAAAAGCATAGTATAATTGAAATGTGTCTGTAGTGAATATTCCTTCTTTGTATATGTCTCGTTTTAACAATAGTGTTCAAAAAAAGTGAAGAAAAACATTATAAAAAGTGTCCTGTGCATGTAGAGGTTAGGAATGAACTCTCTACTTAGAACTTGAATAGTTCCAGAAGAAAAACTGAAGACGGACTTGCTTACCAGATTCTGGGGAAGATGAAACAGGATTTAGAGTGATTGAATTATCCATTCTTTCATGTGCTTGTCGTTGCGCATCATGTGATAATGGAAACAAGTGTGGTGTTGTGTATAAAGCGTGACAATTGTGGATTAAAAACTTCAGGTATCAAAATTTATATTTATAAAGCAAATGCTGGGTTGACATGAGATGCGTAGTTTGGTAAGAGAGGGCACAAATTTAGCACGTGGAATATCCTTCACCACCGCTGCAATACACTAGGCAGTTTCTAAAGTATATCAAAAGGTTTTTGACGAGTCCATGGTCAGTGCAGTTAATGAATCCATTTCTATAAATGACATAAATCCCACTGACTTGTATCAGCTAACGAAGCGCGGGTTCTTCTCTCCATGGAGTGTCAACTGTTGTGAGCAAAGTGTTAGATGTTCAAGGGGTAAGCAAATGTTGCACAGAATGCTCAACAAGAAGTTGGTGTACAATGATGGCAAGAATTAAAGCTCTTAAATAACTTGGGTTTGAACCTGGAACATTTACAAGGAAGATATTTCAAGATATTGACAGGAAGCGAATGGACAAAGCTGATATTGCTTTCAAGCATTTCTGGAAAAGGCAAGGCGGCAGAGATCACTGAAGAGGAAAGAAGATGAAGACTAATAGGAGGACCAGGAGTACGGGTTTTTAAAGGTACCTAACACAAAATAAGTACAGACAGCTTCACAGCTAATTTTTCTGGGTTTACAAATTTCTGTATGTAGGGAACATTTTCTTAAAAAGTATTAGAGATACAGAAATGAAACTTAGCATTCTTCTTTCTTATTAATTAATAAACAATTGCAGGCAGAAGTTTTTTCTTAACTGATTTTGACTTGGGTACAGGAGGGATTTGTTTCATTGCTATAAATAAGTTTAATTCAAAAAACAAGTAGTTATTGTAAGAAACTTTTACCTGCAGAGGTTTGTTAGATATAATGCAAAGAAAATGTGCACAAAGTATCAAATCCATATCTTTAATACTCACTGAGAAAATGTTACTTGTGTTCTGAACTGTCAGATTAGGTTATGTTGGCTCATTATTTAAATTCCTGTAACAAGTATGGTAACTGCAAACTATAGTTCTTAATAACACTACTAATTTTCAATTCAATAGCTTGAATAGTTTAAAATATACGGCTAGTTTACTATTGCTGTGCATTTTGATCTATGTGACTCCTTAAAAATGTTTTCATTTCCTATTACAACAAAATCTTACGGATTGTTTACAATTAAACAGTATTGTATTTATTTTTATTTTCTGCCTTAATATTACCTTAGAAAGAAATCGTCTTACTGAGCTTTCATATTGCCCCCCAGAGTTGTTTAATTAAGTAAAAAAAAAAAAAAAAAAAAAAATAGCATTAGTTGACCATGTTTGCACTGCACATTCTATCTTGTCTAATTACTGTTATTTCATTTGTTTTACTATTTTCTGAATTTCTGTGACATTTCTTGCACATTCTAAAGGTTGTTCTTAACAGATGGGTAAATTCCGTTGATCACGTCTTACTGTTTTTCGATTTTTTCCTTTTAGGGCAAAAGCTGCATTTCTCAGTTGCTGTACACTGAAAGCTTCATATTGGTAAATAGAGCTATTTCCTTGTCAACATTCAATTTCTCTGAGCTCTTTGTGTTACATCCAGCGGATGAATAACGATAATCCTCTAGATCCGTAGTTGTCAAGTCCGGGACCCACCTTGAAGAAATTAAACTTCACGCGACCCATAAGTTAAATTAGTACACTCTAATCATTGATGAAAGTATAAATATTGTGTTCGTCACATGCAAAGTGTTATTAAACAACTGAATTACTGTATGAAATTTTGTAAAAATATTTTGTTCTCACTGAACAAGCCGCGCCTATGTCAGAGCTCGAACATGAAGCAGGGACACTGGATTGTCATCATTCTCGAAACAGGTAGTTTCATATGCATGTAATTTTGTTTGCAATTTAAGTCACACATCCATCGCTAAGCATTAAGACAGTTTAACGCTCGGTTTTACTACTGAGGCACCACAAGCAGTGGACACTGATGATACATGAAATGAAATGATAAACTGGGAAAGGATTTTTTTTTTTCAAAGGAAGGAAGCGTTCCAGGCCTGAGTTTAAGGTACCTCCCCTGCATTTTCCATTTATGAGGACTGAGGAAAACCTGGGGAAAAACTCAGGGAGGACGGTCCTGGAGGGAATCGAATCGAAAATGGGATAACTTTAGTTATTTTATCCCTAGACTCCCTCAACTCTTAGGTTCTTTATACCGAAGTGTAAGATAATCAATGAGTAATGTTTGGAGTAACGTCTAATAATACAGGAGTAATATTTGTCTATGTTGCATGTGCTTAAGGAAGAAACAATAAAACACATGACAGGTGCAGAATTTACGAGAGTTGAGCGGCTGTTGCTCTGAGTCTTTTCAATTCCTCTGGGTGATGGACTTCATATAAAGCGCGTGGGGAAGGGTGTACGAAGCTATTGGAAGTCTTGCCTCAAAATTGATAGCCCCTAGGGTGCGAAGTGAAAAAAGTCACGGAAAGGTAAAAGAAAAAGCTAAAATAAAGAAGAACAGGGCGGGCAACTATTCCACATATAAGAAGAGGAAATGAAAACAAAGGCTGGAAGTGGTAAACACCTCTCTGGGGCCGTGGAAGTAGTAGATCGGCTGATAAAACGCATCGGGGGAGGTAAAAAAAACGTTCCAAGGGGAAATTGTCCAGTTGAACTGGAGTTTCTGTTGTTCGTGCGTCCATTCGCAAGTGGAATGCCCGTTGGAGGTTGCCAGTCTTCAGTAAAATTAATAAAAACTTCTCAGAATTAAAGCTGAAGTAGAACACACAGTAGATATGTCAAGATAAGGTGGCAATGCCTAAGAAACAAATGTTTGGTTTGTCGGGGTTTATGTGAGAGAAAAAATCTGAAATATGCAAACATCCATTTTCTTAATTAAAACACGTAATAACCAATAAACAATCAATCCATGCTACTTAATGTATATTCTGTGTTCATTCCTTTTTTTTTTTTTAACTAAAAGAACAGATTTCATATTGAAACCTTTTCCTATTTATAAAAATACGACTAATAGTCTTTCAGGATTTTCAATAGTCATACTTTTTCTGTGCTGACTCACGTGTTACGCATGGGATGACATTATCAGCGCTAGTCTACAGCTGGACTGTCTACTATAGTCAGGCTACTGGCTTTATGTCATGTAATTAACCATTATTTTAAAACTGATTGCGTTGTTGTTATTATTATAAAACCAAAAGTCTGTCAAGCATGAGTTGCATAAACTACGCGATCTCCTCAGCAGGTTGAATATGTGAGGTTATTACAGAGTGCGAGAGCAGAATGTATAAAAACAAGTAACGCTAACCGAAGATATGCAAAAGTATTTAATTAAAAAACCCACATCTTTCAAGCTTAAAATTATACTCCTTTCCGGTATCATTTTTATTTTATTTACGTATTAAATTTTTAACTTAACGTTTCCAATGGCACTTAGCTGTATAACAACTAGAACGGAATGTAATTAATTTAAGCTACATAGTTAATTTTAGACGTACGATTGCTTGTTTTTCTTTGTTCCGAAACCGTTTTGCTCTCTCCGGCTGCATTTTTGCACAGTTTACACTACCACTTATGATTTGTAAGTCGCCCTGTATCGCTCCAACATTCCCTGGGCTTCGCTGCAGTTCGATATTGAATGTCTGTAAGGGTAAGTCCGATTCGTTCATGCGAATGTGCAGACTATTTCCCCCATACTCTTTAACTAGACACCAACTAGTTTATCGCTTGGCGCAAATGCCTAATTGTTAATGCTAACAATAGCAACCCCCCTGGCTACCTTAATCGACGTCCTGGTTGATGACAAACAGTATAGAACATAAAGAAACGTAGTATTTTTCTAATCACCTAACAATTTAAATGAACTGATGCACTGCTGGCCGTAAAAATTGTTGCGCCATTAGCAGACGCGTTAAACTGACCTCGCATTCTCAACAAGTACGACTCGAGGAAAATATAGCAGCAGTACCAGCTGGTGTCTAAATTTGATCAAAGGAGAATTGTGATATACTCTGGAAAATGAATATGAGATCAGTGGATCGAGGTAAAACGAACACACAGACGTGAGGATCCCACCGTCCCCGTCAAACAAGCGAACGAGAAGACAGGCGTAGTTTCCTTATTGGTATTCTGAACACGCACAGTGTGTTGCAATTTTAATGGCCAGCTGTGAATTTATCAATGCTATTAATAGCGATGGATATTTATTTGCAAATCACTTGACAATTTAAACACATTTTGTAAGCGAAAACAAACTTTTGCTTCACCCTGTGGTTTGCTTCAGTACTGTAGTTGTTACAACCCTCTCAGCCTGCCAACTTCGATAATTAAAACTTTTAATTAGGTTATTACCTGATTAACGGAAAGTAATCAACTTCTGTTTTAATCGCTCTTTTCCAGTTTATATCAACCTTTCATCTCTAACCTTAATGGGAGCCTGAAATATGATTTCAGAAGAACGGAAATTAGAAACAGCAGATAAAAAAAAAAAACGAACTTCTAATATAAAAAAGACCTTCAGCGCTTTACTTACAGCTAAAGGTGGACTTCCGTTGTCTGAATTCTGTAGCAAAGAACTTTATGTAAAAACTGAAAGATGTGTTGAATCACTGTACTTCTATTTATTTACGAAAATCAAAAGTTTTATTTATAGTTTTGAATGTGTAGCGAGTGATGAAAGTTAGTATGGTAAGTTCGTGAGGCATGAATTTTACGCAGCTGTCAAAATATGAGACAAGGATATTCTTCATAATACTTCGTGACTGGACCTAATCTGTAATCTTCATTTATGATCTTCACTGACGTTGATAAACGAACTGGAATGCCGTGCAAGAATTGCTGACATTACTTTACAACCCTGATCTTCTGAATCTGTGTATTTACAACCCGTATTCATCAGAATTCTTAGTTTTGCCTTTCTGTGCTCTTCTTACAATGGGCGAATTCTCTCTTGGTAGAAGAGAAGCTGTAAGTCGAAATGGGATATCGAATGAAACGATCGCTTCTGTTAATACCTTACAAATTCATTTTCACTAAGGCTACAGTTCTGATGTCTTTAATGCACCATGTATAACTAGCATGCATTATATACATGCAAATTGGCTTAAAGTAATTATATTAACCTTTCATAAGTTTCATATAAAAATATACACGCTATAAATAAATACGAGAAAGGCGCATTAAAAATTTTTTTATATTTTATAAAAAATAACTTACAATAAATTTGATCTTCCCAAATAATATGATATAACTTTTATTGTGACATGTAGTGTAAAAGTAGTTTATTATATATTTGAAAATATACAGAAGGTACCAAAAATGTATACACATTTCAAGCAAAGAAAAAAACTGTGCTAACATAACAAAACTGAATTCACACAAACAGAAAATGATGAGCACTAATCATCTTAGACTTTTACAGTTACAACAGTAGCTCAAAATGCGTCGTTACACTTCTGTAGGTTGAACTACTGATCGAGCAACGTTTGCGAAAGTGTCCTCAGCGATTGCAGCACATGCCGTTTCAATTTCTTCCCGAAGTGCTGTCAGTGTAGCTGATTTTCTACGGTATACAACATCCTTAAGAGTTCCCCATAGGTAGAAGTACAACGTGTTAGATCCGGAGAACGCGGTAGAAACTCAATCGGACCTCTTCGTCCTATCCAGTGCCTTAGATAGTGTCTAGGATAATGCTTTGGTTCCAGTGCACGGGGCTTGTTGCTATGCGAGGTCTCCCAGATCTGCCCTTGTGAAAATCGCATACGGTACCTGAGTCTCAAATTTGTCTCGGATGCGTGCAATTGTTTCTCGCGTTGGCGGTTCTGTTCTGTACACACGTCTCCATTACCTTTGAACTTCAACAACATTCTCGGTTTTCCAATACACTTCATAATTGCTTTCCGCTGTTCAAACGATACTCTTGGCCCCATTTTGTTGTAGCAACGCTAACATAACGTAATGTGAGTCACGTCTGTTTACAGAACACATTACTGCTGTTTTTCTGTCTAACTGTGAAATATATTAAACAGATATCTACTGTGAAAGTGCCATATTTTTTGGCACCCTCAGTATAAGCATATTATTAAAACTTCATAATTTTTTCATCGCCTATTTAAATATTATATAGCTTTTGAAATAATTCAGCGAGAAGGTTTTGATTTTTACATTTCATTAGAGAAAATTTTGCTTTTGCTGTTGCAAAGACTCACGGCTGTATTTCCCTTCCGAAAGAGCCGTACTTAAAAATTTTACGCCCGAAAAGACAATCATCGGTCCTGACCAGGATTGAACCCCCGATCTTGGGTTTAGAAGGAAAGTATGGTTATCACTAAACCACCAGGACCGACGAAACTTAAAGTGGGGATGGTTTTAAGGCGTTCCCCTAAACTTTTAAATTGACTTGCTTTTTGTTTGACTTACATTTATTTTAAATAATATACTCAAAATGGGAAGTTTGGAAATAAAAGCTCTATAGCCCAATCAATTTTTAAAATTATTTTCAATATATATTTTAAAAATATATTTATGTTTATTCATACACCTTGAATTCTACACAGTTATTTGCATAACTGTTTCTATGATTGACCTTGGTTAGGTTTAATGGTGTTTTCATGTTTGCATGTGGCAGATATTAAATGAGAAAAATGGCAAATTTCTGGTTATAAAGTAAGCAAAGGTTGCGATAAAATTTAAAGATTTGAATTCTAACTGTAGCTCTTGAAAAGCGAGATTCCAGTTTTTATTCTAATAGAATATAAGAAAGTACTTTAAAACATCCTTCTAGAAGAATACTTAAAGCACTGTGCCTCCAACACAAAGGAAATGGTTGGCATCTATACAAGCACTTTTGTACTTTCATTTATACCCATAAAGCTGAATAAAAGCTTGTGTTCTAGCATTTACGGCACATAAACCGCAATGGAATATCAGATTTATGACCGTTGCATCATATCATGTAAAATCCGGTTGTAATGTTTTGGATTTATAAGTTAGCAGAACTCTGTTTGGGGCCTTATAACTGCACTTGGTAAAGTTTTCAACAGCTTTGCCGTCAACCCTCTGGAAAAATGGCCCATTTCTGATTGTCGTTGTGAAATATAGCTGCAAGATATGGGGTCAGCAGGCGAAACAGGGAAGCCCAAAATTAAACGTCTGCAAGAGATGCAGCAATTTAGTACTACACAAGCTCCCCCGCTTTTTATTTGTTTTGTTGCCTTTTAATGCCAATCATAAAAACAGGAGAGCCATAAAGTGTAACATTTTGAAGCCAAATATAATTGCTAGACACGTTTTATTATATAACTTATTTTAGTAAGAACAACTTTACGCATCACCGTGAATTGATTGCTAACTGCACATTCATAAATTGAGTTATTTACAACCTCTGTAAGTAGACTAGCCGTACTCTGATGAAAAAAAAAAAAAACACAAAAGTTAATTACCATGGCCAGCCATTGGGTGGAATGCATGCAATGTGAAGTAAATACCGGGGTACTTTGATAAGTGTAACTTAGTACGGTGCTGTTGCTGTCAGTATGATTCACAGCGACATCTGTGGCAAGATTCAATTCTTGTCTCTGTGGGGGGGAAGCAAACGTAATAGGGCGGGACATTAAAAAAAAATAATACTCCAATACGTGGGCTGTAAATAAAGTAGTGGCAACATAGAAACTCCGCACATTTTATTAAACTTATGGTGATTATTTCGCTTAAGTGACATCTTCATAAAACCTTTTACCACGCGAAGTGCATTTGTCTGTTCAAGAATCAAAGGGATGCGCCGTGCTCTGGAGCCCTAAAATCAGCTGTGAGGCCAGAAATCATTGACCAAGTCGTGATATTGCTTTGGCTGACAGACGAGTGAAAGTATTGAGAATTACACGCGATAAACAAGGGTGCCGTACCCTCTTACTCCGGAACATAGGTCGATTGCTCGGAAATGTTTAAAAATAATCCAACCGAATTTTTACGGTGTTTATGAACGATATTATACACCGGAAATGAAACAGACCTGACGGCTCTGATAAATGGTGAAATATGTTCCATCCGCTGGAAAGATGTGATGGGTTCAATTTTTTTTTGGAACGCAAAAGGAATTCACTTGATTGATCACTTAGAAAAAGGGAGACCGTTACTGCATAATACTAAAGAAAAACGTCCGGAATGATCAAAATGGTTTTGTTTCCCTATGACAGTGCGCCGGTGGATTCAAGCTGCTCGCTTAGGACAAATTGACCGAACTGTTGTTTGAAATGCTTCCGCATCCACCCTATTCCCCTGATTTCACTCCCTCGGATTACCGTCTGTTCTCAAATATTTCCTGACTGGATACAAAATGAAATCAAATAAAGAGGACATACACGAGGTAAACGAGTATTTTGTGGGCCTGTAAGAAACCATTTCCACGAGGAAATCCGAACCTGGAGAAACGTTGAACTTCTAGGTGACTATGTAGGTAAGCAAAGAACGTTACCAGACTAAGCTTGTTTTCTTTAATATAAAAATTATCAAACACTTCATAAGTCTGCAGTTCATGGCGTTTAAGTTATGTGGTATTCACCTTTTCAAGGCAAGGAAGAACTTGTAAAAAACCTTACTCTCGCAACAAGTCCCAACAACGAATCGTATTTTTAAAATAAAATTTAGAAAGTTACAGCGATAAAATGTTAGGCAAACCTATCAAAAAGGTTACTAGAAAAAAAAAGTAGCTTTGGGATACTTAAAAACTTCCCTGACAAAGCACATAGCTCTAAGAAGAGATGCCTTCGGATGTAACTGTCAAAGGAGTAAATTATCGGAGCATCCAATTCAACCATTAAGAGAGGAAAAACAATTTACCAGATTACATCAGAATCTCCCCCAATCCAAGTTTCTTTCAAGAGAGAGAAACTTTCTGATGTAGAAGCGGAGAAATATTAACGAGTTGTAATTTTGTGCGAGTTCTGGACAAACAAGGGAGGGTACATGGAACACTGCGCTTTATTGAGGCAGAGCATCCTAAGTAACTGATCCGTGGAATAAAGTCACAAACAGCTGTAATTGGTACCTACTCAATGCTATGTACACTGTTTTCAGGTAAAAAGGTTGCCTCTTTTCCTTTTCTTTCTTTGTGCAACGCTTTAGAGCAATACATTGATAATAAACTTTTTCCCAAACGTGAACAGTTTACCATTAGTATTCTTTGTTTTAACTTTAGATAAATTAGAGGTCAACACGATTTTCCAATGAGATTTTTTTCCAGGTTTCAATTTCAAGATTCTCTATGGACAAACATATTTATATCTCCTGAAACACAGTTAGTTCTCGTTTTCAGCATTATAGCATATTTCACACGTAAAATTTAAACTGTAAACTACAGAAAATATATTTTAATAGCAGTGATAATCTGTTTTGCCAAACATGGCGATACTAGCGACTTCAGGCGGCGAAAAAGTTATATCTACTGATTCATTGATATGGAAAAAGCACATTAACACAAAATTTGTCATTTCTGGTTTTGTGTAACAAATTAATTTAGAAGTTAATTTGCAACCTTGTGGGCTAAACGCATATCTTCCAGCAATACCTTTTTAATGGAGTGTAAAACCACTATAAATATATATTGTAACACTGGTTTACATATTTTTTGTTGAATGAAAACTATTAATATTTTCTGATTGCTTGCCACATGGAATCTCTCAAAACTGCCGTAGTTTTGTTTCATCAGGCTTCAGTTTTTCAGAAATCAGTATTTTAGAAAATTACAGTTTTATTGTTTGTTCATTGAGCAAATATATAAAAAAAAATGTTCTGAGAGATTTATACAAGATAAAAATGGTTCACTTTGTGAATAAAACAGTAGGGCTAAATCAGAGCATTGGACCAGAAAAAATTGGCTACAAAGGAGTAATTTAATTCCTAGACAAAATTATGCGAAGTATGAGTCACTTTTTCTCCTTCTAATGTCCTTCTTATACCATTGCATATTAAGTTAGGCCTTATGAAGCAAATTATTACTACTCTGAATAAGGATAGTGATTTTTTCAACTTTCTTGTTACAAAGTTCCCACAGAAAACTGAAGCTAAGGTAGCAGCAGGTATTTTCGATGGACCCCCAGATTCGTGAGCTTATGCAGGATGATACCTTTCCTCATTGGATGTCCGAGTTAGAGAAGTCAGCATGGCTCTGGCATGGTTGAAAGTTTTCTGATAAAAGGTGACAGAAAGGTGACAGAAAACTTTCTTGGCAACAAGAAATATCAGAAATATAAAGAAATTGTGTAAGAAGTGATACAACATTTTAGAAATCTAGGTTGTAAAATGAGTGAAGTGCGTTTTCAACAGCCAAATTGGTTACTTTCCGACGAAGCTTGATACAATGAGTGAAGAACAAGGTGGGTTTCATAAAGACATTAAAACAATGGAACCCCGTTATCAAGGTCATTGGGATGTGTAAATGATGGATGATTACTGTTGGTGTTTGAAAAGGGTCACTGGTGTAGGACATATTAAATCTTTGAAAATAATGAAGATTTCTTCTCCCTAATAATGAAAAATTTTTGGAAATTCATAATTATTGACACATAGCTCTCTCTTTTTTTTTAATATATCCATTAATATTTAAGTTAAAATGAAACCTACAAAAATAGTTTTATCTTAGCTATTGGGACAGTATTGTGTTGGGGACATGTGTTGCGAGGTTGTGGTCAGTAGCCCACGTTGAGGAGCCCAATTTGGGACGGTTTTAAGAGAGAAGGTGGTCGTAGTGTCGATTAAAGCCCCACATTGATGACGTCAAATTTTGAACTTTTTAGGGGGTGGTGTTGGAGATTAATGATGATCATAAGTTGATGAGCCAAATATTGTATTGGGTATGAGACTAGTTAAATTAATGGACTCCTTTCAGTGAGCCAGATATGTGACTGATGTGAGGGCGGTGATTGATTGCCCCACGCAGGTGACGATTTACGTGCTGGGCCGAGGACGGTTGGGCCAGCAGTAAGTGACTTCCTGCTGCGTAGATTCTTGTAGTGATGCGATGCCTCGGATACTGTAGTTATCTACTACTTCCGTTCTAATTAGGAGCAATTGATATCTCAGAAAAATCTGCCTTTTTATTCACAATGAGTCAATGGGACAGGAAGAGATGTTATTGATACAAATGAATACGCCCGTCAAGAAGTAGATTGAGTTTGCAATTTATTGAATAAACTACTTTAAAATTACTAAGTGCCGTGCCGTTTGTCGTGTGAATGTAGAATATTTGTAGAGCTCAATGATGGATTTACAATATTTAACTGCACTGACCAAAATGAATAAGCTGAGTGATGCAGCACTTTAACTTCTGAACGATGAACACTGTCTGCCGAATTCGTAATTTCAACTAAGATATGCATTGCCCGTCGGCTTCAGAATCAGAGCTAGAAGGAAGCTGGGGACTCAAGATTGCCCATTTATACAGAGTATGAATCAGTATAGTTAGGACGCTTAAGTCCGGCAGAACTTTACAAAACGTCGCTTCTGAATTTTTTAAGTTTGAATCCGTCTTCCTGACTGGCTACTTTTAAACTTGACATGACTGGTCTGATTCGCTATTTATTTATTCTTAAAGAACTTCTTCTCTTATACGATTGTTTTGAGTGTCCTGATGGTTTGGGTAATTCATCCCAATGGGTGGTTTTTAACTCCCACACATACACAACTTTCATAAAACGGTAGCTTCTAACTTAACAAGAAGTCTCTTTAAAAAGTTCGAACAATAGCACAGCGACCTAGTTTCTACAAAGGACACTGCTTTCTCCAGCCTGTTATTGTTAAAGGTTTTACTATGGGCAAACGGCGTCAGGCACTTCCTAAGTTACAAGAATTTGTCTATATAGCATATATACAATAATAGAAATTAATACACTAATCATGATTGCTATGTATTATATTAAAGAAATGCATACGAGATTAGGTCCATAAGTTGTCGGCCTCGCCGATAAGAATTATCACCTTCACAAAATCTTTACCTGGTGCCATACGTTATCTGTTAAGTAAATAATTGCAGCAGTAACTTCCGCTCCGCTGTGTTCAGTTGTTCAGATATAGTTGCATAAAGAAGGATATGTGTAAAACATTGTAACATGTTCAAATTGGAATTTCGAGCTGTTATGTACTTCACAAAAGAAAGATTTATTCCAAATGAAATTAAACAGCGATTTGACGGTGTATATGGGGAACCACCTTTCTCATATTCTACCGTAAAAACATGGTCCAAACTTTTTCGAATGGATCGAGAAAGCATTGAAGAAGAAGAGCGTGCAGGCCGGCCCTTGGAGGTGCTCACTCCTGAAAATATCGCTCTTGTGGAAGGAGAAATTATGGAAGACCGGCGGCTCAAAGTTACAGAAATAGCAGCAAGTTTGGGCCTTTCTAAAATACAGTCCTTCGAATTATTCATGAACATTTAAATATGAATAAGGTTAGTGCAAAATGGTGCCTAGACTTCTTTCCTCAGTCCAAAAGCAACAATGAGCTTTACCGTGGCAATGAGAGAGAAGTTCTGTTACAGGAGATGAAATTATGGGTCTCTACTATGATCACTTGTTAAAAGAGAATCAATGGAGTGACGTAAACCTAGCGAAGCACCTCCTCTAAAAGCCAAGGTCACTCAGTCAACCAAGAATATCAAGGCCACAATCTTTTGGGACTGTAAAGGAATACTCTTCATTGACTTCAAGGAGAGGAACCCCACTGTAAATGGGAGTACTATGCTGGTCTACTACACAGACTTCGTGCTTCCATCAAAGAGAAAAGGCGAGGAAAGCTGAGTGGTGGTGTGCGCTTTCTTCAGGAAAAAGCGCTTTGCACCCAGTTTTTGTTGCAAAGGAAGCTGTAAAGAAATGTGGCTTCAAGGAGATCGACCATCCACCCTACAGCCCGGATATAGCTTCCAGTAATTATTTCCTCTTCGCAAAACTCAAGAAGGATTTTCGAAGAAGGAAATGTAAGTGTGGCCAAGAAGTGATGGATTCTGTTTATGTCCATTTTGCAGTTAAGACTTCTGGTTATTTTTTTTTGGGGGGGGAGGATTGTTAGGCCGGAAACTTATGGACCTACCCTCGTACATCACCAATGAAAATAATAGTAATAATATTATTATTAAAGAAATAATAATGTCAATAATTGTTATATGCATGGTGACGTTAATTGTAAGGTTCATAATAACAATAAGGATAACAATAATAATGAGGGGGGGTGCCCGCTAATACTGATTCACTATATGTCTTAAAATTTAATAACTTTTATTAAAAATATTACAAAAAGCCTATCCCAGTAGAGTAAAACTGAAAATATGTTTGAATTCAGGGCATTCATATTACATATATCAGGTGGAATAACGAAAAAAGCAAGGAAAAAACCTCTTTTTTTTAGACCAGTGTTATAATACCTTTAGTGGTAGTCAACTAACCAGATCGCATTTTGTGAGTATAGCCTTTTTAATTCTGTACCACCTCGGTTAAATATGCTCGTAGAGAATATTTAATCAAAAAGATATACAACGATTGGCATACGTGCGTATTATTAATTTATTATAATTATTAACTAATCCGTATGAATGATGTTTAAATAAAGAAAGCATTTCACGTGGTTAGAAAAAAAAACAATGTATTCAAGGGGGAAAACAACAATGGAACATTTTCTAAATAAGTAATTGAGGAAAACTGCTCTATAACAGCTACTACATATACAGGTGCGGTTTATTAGCTTCCGGCATGATCATGTTAGATGGGTGAGGGAATGAAAATACAGCTATAATTTTTTCAAGGTAATCTCCCATCTCCTCCATCTAAAAATAAAATGGAGCCCGAAATTTTGCCTGTAAAATGACGAAAAACTGCTTTCTTCAATTCATTATCACTCTCGAAGATCAGATATCAGTTTTGAAAACAAGCATTCATGTCTGAGGGCAAACACTGGACTATACGGTGGATGATCAAGCTACTGGAAGCCACAGGTGCATGTGGACTGTTGCGTTGTGCAACACACGCCTATTTTCTCTGATACCACTGCACAATTGATTCAGTAGCTCAGCACAGTACTTCCCAGTCACCGTTGTGTTTCTTCCTTGGAAGTCTATCATCAGAATTTCTCTGCAGTCCCAAAAAAATTGTCGCCATTATCTTCCTTCTGGACTCTGTGGCCTTGCCCTTTCTTGGAATTCCTTAACCCTTCTTCTGGCTCTCCATGTATTCTCTTTTTGAAAGAATGTCAGGATAGAGGACCATAGTTTAGTGCCTTGTTATGACAGATTACAATACTCCATTCTCGTTGCCAGGGCAACGTTTCGAAAATTTCTGACAACATCCCACGCGCACTTGCATTTGAACTGATGAAAGGATTCCGGGAACCCTTTTTTGCACTTACCTTGTACATATGCAAATATTGATGAAGTGTGCAAACTACGGTTGTTTTACAAAGTCTCAACCTTTCAGCTATTTCTTTTACAAATCATTGTTTCGATTGCTTCGTCATTTTCGGCGTGTCGAATGTTACATGTCGTTTACGAAATTCACTTGAATTCTCATTAAACGGCTCTAAATTCAGCGCAAAAGTGACAAATCGTTCTTATTTCGGGTCAGTCGTTAACATATGAGGCACCCACCTCACCGATACTTTCCCAGTGTAAAATATAATTCACCACATTCCCAAAAAAAGCATACAGCTTCAGCAAACTTTCGCATCTTCAGTCTTTGATTACTCGCCACCATGTCGTTGGTTTTATTTTAATCATCGGGGGTCTTTTGGAAGAATATAATATTTGTTAACAATCCGTATCATTTTTCGGTAGGTAGAGCGATAAAGAAAAGGAGTAGTTAACCATGACGCCACCTGGTGGTAAGAGAAGGAAGAAATTCTCCAAGATTTGAGAGGAAGGCAAGGTTCCTAACGAAGCAAGAACGCACAGAAACTTTAGCAGAGTGGTAGAGGGAATCTTTTGAAAGAAAACATTGGAGATGAAACAGGGACGTCTCAAAATGATATCATGAAACAGCAAGGACACAAACTATGAGGAGGATGGAGATTAAAAGGTTGCAAGAAAATTCTTTTTAACATTGTACCATGCATCCCATTCAACCATCTGCCAGCGGATTAACAACGCCAGAATTTTTCCTGCCAACTACCAGGATCTTTCGAGACGAGGAATGAAATGTTGGCGTAAATGAAACAAGAGCCCTTAGCACTTAAATTTACTAGGAAGAAAACTTGAAAAGGCACAATGTCCAGAACGGGAATCGAAACCGGGCCCGAGAGCCGCTAAGCATCTGAGACACGACGGTTAACAACTGGAAAGCAAAGTACATCTTGATGCAAATATAGTAATAGGTCAATCTTGCACCAGTTTTTATTATAAGAACTTTCAATTTTAAAATTCTTAGAATGGAAAATGTTCAGCCTGATTTTTCGTTTTACTCGTTTAACATATCAAATGCTGGTTGTATGTTTCTCTCTTGCTGGGTTACTCCACGGTTATTTATAGCATGCGAGGTTGGTACAGCAGTTTTAATTAAATCACTTCTACATATTCATAGACTGAATCTGCTCAAAATGTATGTACAAATTCGATAATTCCTATTTAAATAATCGCTGCGTTCTGCTATAAATCCTCTGGTCTCCAACTGACATCCCATTTCTTATGCCTGTAAGAGCTGACACAAACAATATGTCTCAGTAGTGTGTGATTGAAATATTTAAATATATTAAATATTCAAACAAAATTTGCATATAAAATAATGTAACAGAATTTCAGAAGCATTTCTCACTCACCTCTCCGGTACTTAAGGAGGGTAACACAAAACACTGTTTCGTAACTACAGTTTATTACAGAACTTGTTTTTAGACTCCCGTGAGTTTACACTTCTAAATACACGAAAAAAAAACTACAGCTATTGTTAAACATTCCGCGTGTTCTGTAATATCGGCAAGTCCACATGAAATAGTACACGAAATATTCTTACAAATTAGTATCGCCTTGCAAAAATTATATAAAAAATCATTATGTAAAACAAACATATTCACGAAACTTTTTCTACTCAAAAATGCCTGTAATTTTTAATTCAGAGCTAAAGCGTACTATAGTAAAATGTTATCAAATTGGAATAAGTTGATAGGAAAATGCAGATGTGTCTAAAATTCCTGTTGCATGTTTAAGTATACAGCATAGAGGAATATCATTTCTAAATTCTAGCTACAAAATCTAAGTATAAATAAATATATAAAAAACAAAAGATATATTTAATTTCTTCATTTCTTCCTCTAGTACAGTTTCTTTAATTTTTATCGGATTTTTTTTTTTTAATTATTGGCAATGGATTTCTCTCCTCATAAAAAAATTCACGATGGAATAACAATTAGAGAAATAGTATATTATTTTGTGATTCTACCAAAAAACAAGTTCTTTGAATACCATGTTAAAAAAAATTATATTATACTCTTAATTAACCTGGAATAATGTGGAAGGTGTGTGGAGGGGTCTTCTTCCTACTTGAGGGGTGAGAGATAAACAAAATAAAGAAGAACTCGAGCGGTCTTAGAGACGGCCCGTAGTACTTAAGGGTTAATATATGACTTTTTTATTTGTTTATTTACGGACGCTCTTTAACACCTCAACTCATCAGCGTCCCATTCAGTTCAGGGCGTGAAACGGCCGCAAATTTTGCTCAGAGGTTTCTTCTTTCAGGCTTCAGGTTCTTTATCCTGCCGTAAAAGTACGACACGGGACCCACGGCTTTACTTCCCTTCCGAAGGAAGCCATACTTAAGATTTTTACGCCCTAACCAGGACCGACTAAAAGTGAAGTGTGTTCATCACCCTCCCTATAGTCCAGATTTAGCCCCTTGTAACTTTTTCCTTTTCCCCAGTTGAAGAAATGCTTTCCTGGGAGGCATTTTCCATCTTTAGAAGTAGTGGTACAGGCTTCGGAGGCGATTCTGAAGGACATATCAAAAATGGTTTCTGTTTTTGAAGACTGGCAGCAACACTGGGAAAGATCATCAACATTGTAAGGATGAATAAAGGCGTACTGTCGAAAGTGCATGATAATTGCTAACATTAGGTGCTAGCTGCACTATGTCAAGATCGCATTTTGTTAACTTTGTTTCCCTGAAACTTATTCATTATTGCTGGCGGCGAGCGGTCACGCAGACATATCATAGTAGTTGCATTTATCTTTTTGTTCGTCTGCTTTGCACTCCACGAAAGTATTGCCTTTCACCATGATTTACAGTTTACATGCCAGGAAAGGCGGGACCTTCTACGCAAGGTGTATTACGTTTCACACATGCTAATTTTGAAGAAAATCTAGAACTGCGGAAGAATTTATTGACAGTGATATTTCTTATCTGGAAATAGTAAGTGACTGTAACACAACCCGGAAGAGCAAGCAGATGAAAATCAACTAACACTGTGGATAATGACACAATGGAACATTTCTGCGGCAGAAATAGGGAATAAGGAGTTCAAGTTATGACGAGATCAGATTTTATGAAAATTCTGGCAACCAGTCTCAACAATGTCATTAGAGCGATTTTAAATGTTCCGTTTTAGGTTAACTCACTTCTTTAATTTCCATTTTCAGGTATAGCCCCACTCCCAAGGTCCGGTTTCCCGGATTTTCAGAAATTATTTTTCTTACTTTATTTAAATGGTATATACCAGTTTCGTTGCGGAACTATATATATATATATATATATATATATATATATATATATATATATATATATATATATATTGGTGCAGCTTGAGTGATTTTTAGGTTTGGGGTTTCAAGTAAACCCCCCTCTTAATGGTCCCATTTCGCTGATTTTCAGAAATTTTTTTATTATTTTATTTCAATGGCATAAACTGAATTTCGTTGAGAAAAACAAAAATTGCCGCCGCTAGAGCATTAAAAGAGATATTTTTGGTAGTAGGACGGATGGAGATAAGAAAAACAATTAAAATAATTTCACGGGTACAATCCTAATAGCTACATTTCTCTGGAATTCGCGAAAAATGTTGACATTATAGCTGGTAGCACACAATCTATAAATATGTGCGTATGACATATTTGATATAAAATTTGCGTGAGGAATATAAATCAATTAATTCTTGATGACTAACTTCCCTGCGGCTATATAAAAAATACCGCCGATTGCTCTGTGCATGTGTGTGTGTGTGTGTGACAAAAACAAAATATATCAATATTATTTTGATGTTACATCAGGAAGACCTTTAATAAAAAATAAAGGAATCAAATTATATTTGGAACACGCGGGTCTTGCTAGTGCGATCACATATGTGTTTGATATAACTAGTGATGAAAAAATATGCAAATGTACATTTGTATTGCAGGAGTTTAATAATTATATGTTTCATGTTTAATTAAGGCAGCTGACACATATACTTATATGTGCACACCTTGAACGTTTGTGTAAGCACATTTATCATCTATATATCTATCTTTACATAACCTAGCGGAATATTTTAAATATTGGAAATGCATTGGCGAGAAAAAGGCGGAAGCTAGAAGTCTTTTGTGTTATCCACTAGTGATAAATAGACGACAGATACATGAAAAAAAAATTTAAAAAGATCCAACAAAGAAATTGATTAATTGGAGAATGAATAAAAGATTTTCCGTGCTTAATCTACGATGGCAATATTGCATTTTGTTAGCTATGCAAAAGATAAGAAGTGGCTTTTTGTATAGAGTAGGCTGAAATATGGGATATGAACGGATAGTCCACTTGATGATGAATATACCTTGAAAACAGCTCAGTAACGTTATAATAAAAATTCCTATAGCATTGTGTCTACAATAATGTGTGATAACGGAGGCCCTAATTCTGTAACTTTCCCCGGGGGTACCCATTGTATAAAAATTATTCATTTCACATTTTATTATGAATATTTTTCACAAGTAGTTAATAAATATACAGAGGTGCCAAAAAAAAAAAAAAAAGTATACACACTTCAAGTCACCTTAGACTTTTACAGTTACAACAGTTGCTCAAAATGCTCACCATCGGCGTCGATACACTTCTGAATATGTTGAACTGCTGATTTAGTAACCAACAGAGTTAGATCCGGAGAACGCGGTGGAAACTCAGTCGGACCTCTTCGTCCTATCCAGTGCGCGGGGCTTGTTGCTGTGCGAGGTCTTCCAGTCCTGCCCTTGTGAACATCGCATACGATACCACGAATTTTAAATTTGTCTCGGATGCGTGCAATGGTTAGTCGCGTTGGCTGTTCATTCACCCGGTTACCAGTTCTAGTGTAGAAATGACATTTTCTATGCATACACTTATTTTTACAGACAGGAGAAATAATGAACTATGAAAACTTGAAAAACTTTATTACGATACAAAGTTTCAAACGCTCAGTTACTGGAATAACTAGAAATTACTCTGCTTAGTGTTAAGCGTAATAATTACAATATTTTCTATCATGATTTTTCTGTTTTTTAATAGAATCTTATGGTTCTGTGAACAAGTTCGCAGGTTCTTAAGCTTTTAGGCATATTTTAAAGCCAATGGTAGCATGCATGTTTTAGGATTTAAAGTACGCAGTATCACTAAACACTGCATATAATTCTCAGCACTAGTAACAACCTTGTGGGCGTGCAAGATATGTTTTATTTCTCAACACTGATGATTTAGATCAGATTTTAAATTCCATCTTATAAAGAGACTGTCTGAAACTATGGAAATTACTTACTGACGGCGTCAATGACACCCTCATTCGACGAAAATGTTCACCTATTCATCCAAATTTTAAAAAAACAAAATTTTATGTTTGATTTTTTTTTAATTTTATTCTGCAATGCTTATATCCGATAAGTTGATTCTATATCAGGATATAATGCTCCAAATCAATTTTTACTGATTCCTCTTTTATATTTATCAATACCATTTAAATTCTACAGTACTAATACTATAAACAAAACTAAAGCGGTACCTGAAACAAGCACTGCGGCTATTTTTAACTATAACGTATAGTTAAACCTGCAATTGCTACTAGTACCCATTTCATTTACATTTCAAACAACTTACTTTTTAAGATGTCTTAACTTTTAAAATTAATTTTATACAGTGTACTATCTAAACTCTGTGTTTCTGCTGACGCTCGGTATCTGGGCTGCTCCCCACCGGGACACCAATGAGCTTGCTGCCGGTGTCAAGCAGAGCTATACTGGATCAGGGTGTGTTGACAGTGCAGTTTCCTTCTCACTTTTTCCTTCATCTTCTACTTTAAACTTTCATCTGTATGTTCTTCATAGATTTGCATTGGTCGTTGGTGCTTTTTACTCCTTTGCTTCTTCTTCTTTCTTCCTCTTCTACTTTTTCCATATATTCCTTATATTTTCCTCCTTTTGTCTAGGTGTACTTCTTCTTCTTTCAGCTCCTTTCTTTCCGCCCGAAGACTACCATTGTTCTCTTCTTTTGTTACTTCTACTCCCTACTTCTCATTCAATTTGGGTGTTAATCTTCTTCATCTTCTTGTTTTTTTAGCTGACTCTTCTTGTATATATTTTTCTTGCCTTTCTCTGATTCTCTGGAATCTTCTAGGGGAGCATAAGATTTCTGACAGTAGGATTTTCTCTCTTGTTTTATTTTTATTGTTTATACACTCTTCTGCCCCTTTACGTGATATTTTATTTGTTAAATAATTCAATACTCATCTTGAGCTCTCATATGCTCCAAATGCATGTTCCTACAAGACCCATCTTTCCTCAGCTGCAATTGAATGGTATTTAGGGCATACGAATGAAACATGTTCCATGTATCGATCACATTACAACCTGTACTTGTATTGTTTGTTTGTTATTTAAATCTTTGCAGATATGAGCAATATGGACCGTGTCCTGTTACATAGTGTAGGGCTATTCCCTTGGTTGAATATTTGTTTTATGAATGGGGAGATTTCATACGTCTACCTTTTTTTTTTTTTATTTCATCCCGTTCTTTTTGTTATATTTGTAATAAATAATATTTTATTTCTTTTTTATTTCTGCCTATTTTTCCAATAATGTCCCTTTTTTAATTGCTTTGTTTTTTTAAGTCAATAAGAGACTGCTCTTAAGCTCCCATTGGCCATACACCCAATAGTCCCATTGTAGGAAATGTGGAAAATGCCCCTGTATATCTCAATAAAGTTTTACTACAGGAGCTCCTTAAAGTGCGTCTAAAATGTATCTCGCGTGCAAAAGTTTTAAATTCGGGAACATATGAAGTTGCAAGAGGCTAAGTCTAGGAAATAGGACAGATGGAAAAATAATCGGTATTTCAGTTCGTGCACTTTGCCATTGCTAATGTCGACGCATGCAACAAATCTTTTTTCTTTTAAAATAAGTCCTTTTTGTACCCTTTTCCTTCAATTAATCTTTGAAATGGTCAAAAAAGTGCTCCGTCTCTACCCTATTGCATTTCATCACCACCTTTCCAACCGACAAAGTTTCTTCGTGTTTTTCGGTGTTCTTTTACCATCCATTATTTTTGTCTAGTGCTTAACACACAGCCTGGTAGACCAAAGGTCGCGGGTTCAATCGCGATCAGGGTCGATACATTTTTTTCGGGCGTAAAAATTCTAAGTATAGCTTCCTTCGGAAGGGAAATAAAACCATGGGTCCCTTTTCCCATGTTTACGGCACGTGAAACAACCTCACGTCTGAAACAAGGGGTCTCTGAGCAAAATTTATCGGTCATTACACGCCCTGAATTGAGATATTAAAGACCGTCCTTAAATAAACCAAATCAACAACAACCTTTCATTTGTCACTGCTTTGACTGCCGCTTTGACCGAGTTCCATCTACGGCCACTTATTGACACAAAACTTCCCTACGGATTGAGATTAAATATCGCCAGAACTGCCTTGAAATGTACCTTCTTGGGCTCACAGCTAATAATTGCAGCAGTCATCAGACACGCCTGTTTTATATGGAGTTTTGCATGCAGGTCAATTGTAGTACTCAGCAGTTTTCCGTACCTATATCAATTTATTTTTACAGTGATTTTTTTTTACAGCGGTCTTACCTGGACATAGGAAGTGCGCTTCATCTTCGGTGCATTCACTACCAAATTTTAACTGATTTATTTTTTAAAAAAAAAGTGGTATTCAGAGTGGTACGAAACACACTAGTAATATAAAAATGCTGAATGACTGAATGAAACAGTCTCTCTCTATCTCCGCATTTGTGTGCCAAATGCAGCAGTGGTCTAAGCCATTAGCTACATTACGGTTTCAACATTGTCATGGACTATTACAAGAATGTTTCTTGTCAACAATAGTACAACTTAACGAGTTTTCGTGTAAGTTTATGGACATTCATAAAACTTCTCAAACAAATTTCACAAACTACTTTATCTGTATTTACAACTAGTTTTATCAACAAAAATGAATTTTAAGGGCCATAAAATAGGGTTGTATTTTGGACAACTCTAGTGTGTAAGAATATAGATATCCAGACTAAATAGCGGTTGCTTTTGCTGCCGTACCGTGACGTTTTCCGCGATATGTGAAGATACCCCTGCACTTACACAGTGCGCAATTTATCTTGAATTATTTCTGCGCCATGTATCGCGACAAAGTGCAGCCCTTTCGAATGACTCGTAAAAATCAAAATTAATGTACCGCATTAGGCTCTTGATTCAAATTTATCGCGAGTTATCCCTCCCATCGCCGTTATGACTTGCTGGTTACTTGCCTGGCTTTATAAGGTCGGTGATGTTGTTTGAAGCCGATATATCTTCTGTTATTACTTTGATACGCGTTGTTCGGCGCTTTTTATAGATCCCAGGCGTATTGTATTTCCACCTTAGGTGCGTTCGCTAGTCAATATCCTCTTTATCTATTCCCTGACTTTCCTTCTCTCTTGCACTTCGTTCTATGATGATGAAAGTTTTTAATATTTGAAGCGGTTTAGTCGGCCCCAACAAGTAGAGCCTAATTATGAGGCTTTGTTTGTGGCCAAATGTTGTTAGAAGGCTCCGGCAATGTGTCCCAGATTAGGCTCCAATTTTGAAGCGGTTTTGTACATGGATCGCAGGGTTGCTTCGGTGTTGTTGCCCACTCTTCAAAGGCAATTGCTCAGGTTTACTTCTGTTTTGTTGACCCGTACTCAACAGGACCAAATGAGGAGCTCGGTAGTGTAATTAAGCACGCGATGCGACTTAATTGGCACTTTATATATGTCTAAACTCTTTTCCATCCTCTGGTGTTTTGTGTACGATAGACGCCGACACAAACTTAGTTGCTGCAATGTGAAAGTTACAGATGAGTGTTGCGGCATATGAAACTGATAACTGCTTCTCAGCTGCGTGTGACCTGCCTCAGCTGAGCAAGCTTCTCCTTATATATTAAATTCAAAGTAATCGTTCGCTTAACGATTGTCACGGGGTCACAAAGGCACACGCACTCTTAGCGCCTATCTTTAAAAGTTCAGACATACATTTTCCATTGGCTGGTTTAAAGGCTAACAGTACAGTAGCCTTCGGGGTCAAAGCCCCAAAGGTGTTTTAAAGTCTTTCTGTTTATTATTCTTGCAAAGGCAGTCATTTTAAAAATGGCATTCATATTCGGCCTGTGACAAAAGCCGATAAGGTACCCGAAACTTAAGTCTGATATGTTTCCTTCCTTTAATAAATCCTTTACCAGTTTATAATTTTATTTTACGTATCATCGGTGTCTACCGCCTATGGTGCCTCAGTAGTAAAAACGGGCGTTAAACACTATTATAAAAATATTCGAACCTTAGGTTCCATTTGTATAGTTTTACAGCCCTGTTGACTTTCCACACGTCACACACATATATACATAATGTTTATATTACTAATTACAATGCCACAATATGATGACTGGACTTGCATAAATATACAGTAAAGTAGTATTTCAGTGGGGGTGGATCGGAAGAACTGTTGCACATTCAGAAGCTTATTGAAGTACAGGCAGTAAGTCGGAGATAAACGGTCAGTCGTTATAGTTCCACTATTGCTTGCACAACTGCGCTATCAGCTATACACCCTACATAAAAGTAGAGTGCCTAGTAACGCTTGAGACTCATGTAGATGGTGCCGAATTCAAATCCTTAATGGCAGAATGCTGGAATATATTCTTTTCCATGAACTTTCTGTTTCCCATTTTCATACCCTTGCGAATCAAATATAAACCGGAATTATGATTTTACCGCTCGTGAGTAGTAGTACAGAGAGATGCACACCTTTGCTACGTTACGCGCGCGGGATTCAGGAATAGTGGGAGAAACCGATTCTCCTCACACGGCTATTTTGTTTGTAAAGGGCATTAGGTCTGAACAAGAGGTACACTCATCGACTGCGCAACACATTAATTTTTTTTTTTTTTTTTTTTTTTTGGCATGGGAGGGCATAAAACCGGCCGACATTTTGCCAAAATTAAGGGCACAATTTGTAGATAAGCCGTTATTTCACACAAGTATTGAGTGGCATAAAAGTTTCACAGGATGAGAAACAGTGGGAAATGAAAGTCACTAACGTCGATCTCGGACTAGCGAATTGTAAACAAACATTCTATACAAACATTACAGCACCGTTTGCAAGGGTCTTTCGGCCGTATACGAGCATCAGTAGATAAGTATTGGGGCAACAAATAATGAATACTCCTAGAAACATTTTGTTTGTCGTAGTTTCTGAAAGTATTTCCCCTGTCACTGTATGCAGCGTTCCATCCTCTGGAACCACTTCTGGAAGCTTCCACGTTGCTCAGTTTCCGGCACCACAGATAACATTTTTTTTTTTTTTTCGTATGCTGCTGGGCTAGAAAATCGGTGACCTTGGTCCTTCGCAGTAGGGAACAGGAAGAAATCGCATGGTGCCAGGTCGGGACTATAGGACGGACGAGTCATAAGTTTTACCTCAGTTCTTTGCAGAAACTACAACTTTACATTAGCGGTGTGAACTGATACATTGTCATGGTGCAACAAAATGACCCTTAGTCCTGTATTTGGACGCTGTTTTTGGATTTTCTGAGACACTTTCGGAAGGCAAACTTTTGTATACCATTTTACAGTAAGAGTTCTCTGATTTTCGAGCACATTGGTAGCCACGTGACTACTTGGGGGAAGAAAGAGGCAACCATTTTCTTTCCCTCCTTTTTGGTCTCTTGACTTTGATAGGTGGTCAAAGGAAACCCCTAATTGAGGACTGGCATTTTGTTTGTGGGTCAAACTGATATATCCACCCGCAACAATATTCGAAATACAGTTAAAACTTTGCAGCATTTCTTGACACCATTCAACTACGTGGAGCTTCTCCGCTTCAGACAAATTATGGGCAACCATCTTGAAGACTTTTTACACGAAGGTGTTCATGAAGTGAAACACTCGGCGAACTAATCGCTAATGCCAGCTCAATGTCCTTGTAGGTTATTCTTGGACCTTCCCGAATCATTGTTTCCACATAGTGATGTTTTTCTCAATCACTACTGTTGTTGGTCTGCCACTCTTCTCTTCATCTTTAAGAGATTGCCACCCCCTCTTTAATTCTTCAAACCAAAGGAATACAGTAGCACGTGAAGGGGGAAAATCCGCGAAAGCCTCCCCTCAAACGCTCAAGTGACTGCGTTTCATTTAAGCCACATTTGAAATTGTACAAGATCATCGCACGAAAACGCTCTCTCTGAATCTCCATTGCATTTACAAGAACGTTCACATGTTCCAGACTTAAAGCATAAAATGCAGGAAAATGAATAACATAGCAGAGTTTTGTCTACTACCATGTCAACACCAGTCACTCAATAATTTCCACCTAGCAACAATGATTTTCCCCAGGGGTGGCCATTGTTCTGACCCTCGTATGCTATTAATTACACAGACATTAATAGAAAAAGATTTTGCACTTGAAAACAATTATATTTATAGTTATCAACTAAACACAAACACGAAGCATCCTCCGTATAGCCCTGACCTCTCTCCAAGCGACTTGCATTTGTTCGGCTCTCTTAAACATCATCTTTCAGGTGAACATTTTCCCGACGATGAATCTGTAGAAAGGGAAGTCACGTCTGGTTCTGACAGCAGCTCAAAGAATTTTATGTTGCTGAGGCTTTTGAAACGTTGGGACAAGTGTCTGTCTCGTTGTACAGGGAGATTATGTTGAGAACTAAAAGTATTTTTCAAATCAATACTTTTATTTTAAGTTCTGTATCAATTTGTAACTTAATTGATGACTTACCTTCGTACTTCGGTGTCTCTTCCTCGATAACTCCTTTTTCTTGTTCCATTTTTGTTCTCACCCAGAGCTAAACGTTTACAGTTTTTTTCCAGTCGACTGCATCAGGAGTAACGCAGTTCTTCCAGGGGATTTGCGTTCTTTAGCGTTGGAAGGCGATAAAGGTAACTTTGTTAATCACGTTTTTCGCAAAGTTACGGCTTTGTTATTGTTAAGAAGTGAAATGGCGGATTACCAGGTTGGTGAACTGTATACAGCGCACGTGGCTGTCCAACGCGTAAAGAACGTGACAGTGTTTTCCTTTTCTGATCTCAGTAAAATTTCATGAAAGCGTAGATGCCTGACTTGGGTCTTAAAGCCATTTTACTCGCAGTTTTTGTCGCAAGGAAGGGAGGGCGTCATAATACCCGCAGCTCTCAGCCTTTGTAGTAAAGGCTCGAGGGAATTCTTGATGAGGCTAGAGACCAGTTGCCAAAAGCCATTATCTCTGTTCCCCACTTCTCTCTTGTTATTAATATACCGTCTTCTCATTCGCACTTCAGTAAAAACAGCCGCCCTTTGCTTTATATGTTTTGCTTTTCACTTTGATTTATTTTTGTTTGTACATTACATTCTGTATGAATCCGATATCACTATGAGGTGTTACTCCTCATGTAAAATAAAATATCCTTTTAGATATATCTTCTTTTCCTTGGTTTTAGCTCCCGTGGTATCAGCTGCCTCAGCTGTTTAGTTCTGTTCCTAAGTTTGGGAACAAAACAAGCCAGGGTTTCTTCTTAGACCTTCATAATGCGCATATTAAGTTTTTGTTACGAGGGCTGTTTGATAAGTAACTTGGTTTGCACACTAATGCGGAGCAATAGCAACGTCTGTATAAGTCTGATTTCTTCTTATTATTATTTGGCGCTACAGCCCGGGGTGAACCTTGAACTGCAGCGGCGACCTCTACCTTCGTCTTATGACTTCGTTGATAAAGGGGAGCATGTCTGCACCCCGCCGGTCGCCTATCACGCGGCAACAGTTTGCTTTCTATGTAACCTATAATCTATGGTCACAAGCCGTCCTGGTGTTGATTCTTCATTGTTTCAGTAAATGCCATAGACATCCTTCAGAGAATAACGTTAGAGGAAGAATAATTGGAGAAGGAGAAGGAAAGTGATTTTTTTCAGTTATACCTCGATAGGTAATTGTATAGGGTACCCAAATTAAGCTAAGACTTTCGTTGTATGTAACCACGCAGTGTTTGCTGTGGTAGGTGGTGTTGTATGTAAGAAAGCGGACTGGTGCAGTGTGTTGTTTACATGTTGAACTGAATATGTTTACAACATGGACTCGTCCAAACGGACCAAGCGAACCTTAATTAAAATTTTGAAGGTGTTAGTAGAGCAGAAATTTAATATCATAATGGAAATGCTTGTCTGTCGGCGGCACAGTGTCCAGATGATGAAGTGAATTTCAGGACTGGCGCATGCGCATCGAGGACATGCCTAGACCTGGTCAAGCTCACTTAACTTTGTGAGGGAGAACCACTCGAGAGATTGCAGAAACATTTTCATTCAGCAAGGTGACTGTTCACACCATTCTCCGTCGACGGTTGAGATACCACAAGATTTGTCCCCAGGCATCTTCCTGAGCAGCAGAAGGCTCAGCCTGCCTTGGAACATCTGCTGCGTTACCAGCAGAGCGGAGTTCGTTTCTCTGAAGTTTTGTTCAAGTTCTTCGCTCAGGGTATCCACAGCTTTGTGACGGGGTGAGACAACGTGACTATATGCATCCTGTAGGTTCATATATTCCCGCCAATAAATCATTACAGAAAAATAAAAGCATCACTTTCATTTGGGCAAATCATATACAATGAGTAATTAGAATATCTCTTCCCGAAATCTAAACGCATATGCACTTTTGAGTTTTTTTAGTAATAATAATACATTCATAGCTGAAAAAGTATTTGATGGTGGCCCTCAAGATAAGAGCAATAAGCGAAAGACAATACAATTACGAAAAGACAATTCAATTTACGCATTTGTTTAAATGCAAGAGAAATATGTTTAAAAGATGTTCCATGCCCAATGTCTGATTCAGGGATACCTGCAACGGATGCGCGAGTACAGGCAATTGCCACTATGACATGTGTTATTTAATGTGCTAGGTAGGCAGCTATATTTTACTTTTGTATTAATTTACTAACTTATAGACAGGAAAGTTAAATTATCTTTGTTGCCTAATTATAAATTGTACACTTGTTAATAATATTTAATTAATCTTTTTAAAGCTCTTCGTCGCCTAGATATTTCTCAGCTTTAAAGGAACTCGTTTAGCGAATTCCTGAATAATTCCGAAGGAATGTTTGCGGTTGTACCGATGAATTTTTTTTTTCAAAAATGTCTTTATGTCTCTATCAATCCTACTTTCTAAGCACCAAATATGACTATATATATATATCGAGGGGGCCAAAAATGTATACACCCTTTCACAGTAAATATATAATTAATATACTTCAAAGTTGGACCGAAAAACAACAGTAATAAGTAGTATGATGTTCTGTAAACAGATATGATTCACATACATTATGATAGCGTTGCTACAACACAATGTAGTCAAGATTATCGTTTGAACAGCGGAAAGCAATTTTGAAGTGGTATTAGAAAACCGAGAATGTTGTTGAAGTTCAAAGGCAATGAAGATATGTGTACAGAACAGAACCGCCAACGTGAGTAACAATTGCACGCATTCGAGACAAATTTGAAACTCGTGGTATTGTATATCGTAGAAAATCAGCTACACTGGCAGCACTTCTGGAAGAAATTGAAACGGCATGTGCTGCAGTCACTGAGGACACTTTCGCAAACGTTGCTCAATCAGTAGTTTAACGTACTCAGAAGTGTATAGACGCCGTATATGGGCATTTTGAGCAACTGTTGTAACTGTCAAAGTCTTAGATGATTAGTGCTCATCATTTTTCGTTTGTGTGAATTCATTTTTGTAATGTTAACACAGTTTTTTTCTTTGCTTGAAGTGTATATACATTTTTGGTACCCTCTGTATATATCTCCTCGGCGATAACAAAATTTCTGTTTTCTCCTAATGATCCGATTTCTCTGATTTTCAGAAACTCTTTTCCATGTTTTATTCAAATAGTGTATATCGAGTTTCGTTAAGAAAAACAAATATATTCGCAATCGCCAAGGACGTCGATTAAGGTGGCCCGGGGGGATATGAGACATACGGGGGGGGGGGGTTGTTGTTAACATTAACAATTGCGTATTTCCTCCAAGCTATAAACTCGTTGGTATCATGTGAAACAGTACGCAGGAATAATCGGACTTGATAGACAGCGGTCGTCTTGCAGCTTCAGTACCGAACGGCAGCGGAAAAAGCCGAAAGCCGGGGAATGCTGGAGCGATGTACAAATCTTAAGCGGGTAGTGTATGTACTCTATCAACTTTGGTAGTGTAACGTGTATAATAAATGCAGACGGAGAGAACACAACGGTTTCGGAGCACAGAAAAACAAGCAACCGTACTTCTAAAATTAACTATGTAGCTTAAGTGTTAAACATTCCATGCTAGTTGTTATACAGCTAAGTATAATTGAAAACAAGCTAACAGTGTAACACATAAAATAATGATACGGGAAAAGCATAAACTTTTAAGTCTGAAAGCTATATTTTTATTAAATACATATCGTATATCTTCAGTTAGCACCACTTGCTTTTTACACAATTCTCCTCTCTAGCGCTCTGTAATATCCTCGTAAATTCAACTTGCTGAGGAAGTAGCTTATTTTACGCAGTTCCTGCGTGATGAATATTTTTCATCTACAGTTTGCAGTGGAGAAGCGTAGCATCCTCGGGGGTCTCGTGTAAGTACAAGAATAAAGTTTTTGGTCTCGTTCGAAGTTTGAAGGAAAGATAAAAGCTAAGTACTAAGAGCAGAATGATTGCGTTTTATTGCGGCTGTCACACCAATGCAAACCATGAAAATTCGGTGGACCTTTAATTGATAGTTTATAAAGAAGTTATATTTTGGTGATAAAAGTGCCAGACTCTCCGAATTTTTGAAAGCCTGTTTCCTCACGTACAGCCGCTAACGGCCAGAAGAAGTTACGACAAATTTTAATACCCTTCTTCATACAGCAATGATTGGAAAATTTAAGCTCTTGCCCAACAGTTTAAGTCACGCCGCAAAATATGAGGGGCGTTCGGAAATGATTTAGAATAGCGGTGTTTTACGAATCCGCGCAATCCATAAGTATGTCCATAAATGACGGTTGTAAGCAGAGTGTGTGGTGAGAGGACAGTGTTCGTTTTTTGTCAGGTAGAGAAAGACGTGAACAAGATGAAAGCGATTAACATTGACGTAGATGGACTGTGTGATTTTTGTGGAAGGATGGCGTCAAAACTGCGAAAGTAATAATAATAATAATAATAACAATAATAATGCATAAAATGCTTAACCGCCAATAAACAAGCAATCCAGAAAAACAGAGTAAATAAACAAGATTCACCCACCTTAATTGATGTTATGTTCTACATAATTATCTTTTATTTCAGAGATAAATGCCTTACTTTCAATTTTATTTTGTAAAAAATAAATTTTCATTCCAGCTAATGTTTTGAATACGTAAGTTTCATAACTATGCTTTAAACACATATTCGGCGATAGCAGCGACATCTGATGGATTCATTGAGAAGTAAACCCAACTCCGATCTGATTTAGGAGCAACAAGAGCTCAAGTGCTAACACAAGCTGTCGCTACTATGGCAGGAACGGTTTGTTATTCGGTACAGTTTTTTTCTTTAGCTCCTCTAATTGGTACAGAAGTGTCTAACGGGGGAACGTTCTTAACGAGCATTATTCGAAAATGTTAAAATATATTTGGGTGTTGCATTTAAAATTGGAGACATAACCAGATGTAGAAAAGCATTTTTAAGTACCTAGTACACAGAGGTTCGTTTCAATGAACCATGTAATTAAAAAATTATGTGGATGTTGCGGGACTTTTAACTACCCTTATATAAATGTATAATTTTTATGACTTACATTGTCACGAGATTTCAGAACAGTGTTATTAATTCCGCACATTCCTCCCGTGTTCTACTTTTTACAGTGGCGTCTTCTGTTTCACGTACGTATAAAGCGAACGCGTTTGGTATACAAAACAGGCTCGACTCAACTTCTCCGACGGCAGCCGCGCTATTCCACTAATGCGATTAATGTCATCCAATTAAATTCTTTTTAGCGACAAGTGTTTTTTTGCATATATCCCGGTGGTCGGTCACGCACAGGTACCACTTTGGGCTACATGATCGGGATTTAAATGCTGGAGTAAGACACAGCCCTTGTCATGGCGCCTGAGGTGGGAGGAACGGAGATAATTAGTTGCCCTTTCTTCAACAATCCCTCTCTTTGTTTCTCCTTTTGTTCCCAGGCACCAAAACATCGTTCAGTGAGGTGTAATTTACTACGTAATTAACTGAATCTCGGATAGAATTTTCGCAATTTTATCAGTTGTAATAACCCCAGCGTTCCTAATTAAATTATAATTTTATTTCGAACACGATACAGCGCTTAACTGTGCTTATTTTTCATAACAAGAATAATAACTTGAAACATGACACGGAAATTGAAATAATTGTACCAGTGTTGTGAACAATACACAGTCCTGAGCACTCTCTTAGGTTCCAAATGCGCTTTCCCGAAGTGTTGTAACGTTTAACAGTTCACCTCATGTTCGTGGATTTTAGCGGAGTTGCATCATATGGCTCTTCACTAAAGAATGCTCATACTTTTTACAGGCATGATTTCCGGTTTCAGCCTGTGAGATGTGTGCAAGTTCCCCTACAGCAAAATATGGGAGTGACACGCGACGAACTCTGAAATTCTGCTTTCGTCTCAACAAATCATAACCTGAGGCCTATGGAGAGTTTGTTCCTCCCTATAGCACAGCTCTAAGGTGTTTCAAAATGTTTAAAGGGGGAAGACAACCACTTTCAAAGGAAGGTGAACCCGGCGATGTAGTTTATGCTCTAACGGAAGAAAACATGAACACAGCTGCTCTTGTGTGACGGGGGATCGTCATTAAGAATACTTTCAGGAATTCTGAAAACTTCACTGTTTGCCACCCGCAAGTTTGTAAGTAAACATTTCCACGTGAGACGTGTTTGTGCACGGTGGGTTCTAAAACTGCTGATTCTCGAACAAAGGAACGTTCGTCAGTAGGATTTTATGCAGATGATGTTACAGGAAGATGTTGAGTTACTTTCTAAGGTAAAACTTGGCTATATTTCAATCCTGAGAGCTAACAACAAATCTCTCTGTCGAAATCTCCATCACAAAAAGATATATCTTGAAAACTCTGCAAGGCCATATCACACCTAAAAGACCAACAAGCTGGATGCTGCACTACGATGATGTACGGCCGCATATCGCAAATGTTGTTGCTGAATGTCTCACAAAAAAAATCCGTGTGAAGTGTTTTCCTCACCCTCCGTGTAGTCCAGTTTTAGCCCGAGAGACGTCTTTCTTTTTCCCATATTGAAGAACCTTCGTGGGAGGCAGTGCTGAAGACGAAATTTATTCTTAAGGATCAGTCAAGAAATTGTTTCCAGCATGTCTTTGAAGACTGACAGAAACGCCTGGGACAGAAGGATTACATTGAGAAATGGCAGAATATGAGGATGAGTAAAGTAATAATTTAATAGGCGCTGTTAATGTTAACTCCGGCTAACATTGCGATAATGGTTCGTGTTGCGGGTCGTTAATTGTATTGAGATTTACCCACTCGCGATCGACCTCCGAGACCTTAACAAATGGAAGTCGTGTTATTTCGGGACAGTGTGATGGATTCCTTGTTGTAGTATTTGTTTACTAAGCGCTGGAACTTTCGATCAACAATAGCACCAATGAAATGAAGTTAAAGGAAATTTTAAAGAAAACTCTTGGAATGAAAATAATCATTCCAGTATTCTAGGGGAAATCGTCCAAAAACCCAAGTTCGGCACGGCCGGCTTAACCCAGGACGCCCAAAAAGCGAGTCTCAAACGTTACCGCCTAAGCTGTCCTGCTCGGTTTAGAGACCATTTACAGGTTTTGCTAATAAACGAACAAACAATATCTCCAGTCCCTGCGTAACTTTGGATTAGGCCAAATGCGTTAGATTAATGGCATAGGTCTCAAATTACGTGATCGATTCGATTCTTTCCAAATGAGGTTACCTAGAAAGAAAAGCGATAAAAAAGAAATTGAGTGTTTTTGAAGGCCGTTCCACTTTGTATTGTTGTAACTCTGCCTGAAGAAAGAATGGAAAAAAAATAACACATACACGACCTTCGATTGCGCAGAATTATATCCATTAGTATGCCTTGCCGATTAGTGCTACATTAATTGTATTTATGTCGTATCATAATGTGTTTTATCCTTCTTGCTTCCATTAACTCGAGTGTTTTCCATCCATCGCCTACCAGATGTCGGAGGAAACGTTTTACTAACTTGGGAACTAAAACGCAGCAATTGTACTTTACATAAAAGGTATAATTAAATATCACAAACTGCAGGGCTGCCATTGGAAACCGTTATTTACGCCCTGTGCTTGTGGGAGAGATAGTTAGCTATCAAAGATAATTTTGTACTTTAGAGCTTTGACTCGGGGGAAAAAAAATATTAAAACAATGGAAGCGAGTAATACAGCAATGCGCATGCTCTGTGTTAGAGATTTCTGTACGCCGTTAGGTTGTCTTTTTTTTTTTTTTAACTCTCCCTCCCCCTTTTTTTTTCTATTAAGAGGATTTGCAGTTATTCTCTCTCAGTTGTATATGTATATATACATATATATCCACTCGGCAATGTATTCATGCACGTTCAGCAGAAAAGGGGGGGGGTATTTTATTATAAAGGCAGGATGTCGCACTGCTGTGCTATTCTCCCTAGGCTTAATTTAATCTTCCTTAAGCGCTTCGTTAGATCCGATCACAGCTCCTCTGTAATTACAGGAAGTTTCGCGTTTTGAAATTATTCACCGAGCGTTCATACAAAGAGACGGAATTTTGATGAGTTCTGTCCCTCCTCCTTTTTTTCCCCCCCGTACGCATTATGTGTTCAATCCTACTTAACACTCAAAGCTTACAAACCGGACACTGATATAGCTGCAGGAATCCACGCCCGATAAGGTATTCGAATAAACAACTCTGAGCTTATATCGAAATTAAAAACTTAAAAAAAACAGTCCAGTGAGGTACATTTATACAAAGTGATTCCCTGGCTAGTTGAGTAGTGTTTAACGCCCGTTGTTACTACTGAGACATCACTGGCGGTGAACACTGGTGATGTCGCGGAGTCTAATGGTTTGATTACCTACAGACATTCCCCTCCTATTTCGGAGGTTCTAGCGGGTAAACAAAGCGTTTATGGACATGGGTTTATTAACAATATATGATCACATGGTGCCTACTACCGACTTGTAACATATTTTTACACCCTGTATAAAAATATTTTATTTAGATAATGGCTTGCAAATTTACAAGCCCCCGCGATAACATTTGGGACTTACTTTCGTTAGGTTTCAGGTTTAATTCCCGCTGGACCATCCACCCTAATATTGGGCCTTTTCGTGGTTTTCCCTGGTGTTTAGGCGAATGCCGAGTTGGATATTTACATTCCACGAATTTTTCACTGTCACATTTCATAAAACTTCATTCTGTTACACGTCTGAAAGTGTCAGCATGAAGGTGGGCCTGGCCTTGTGTAGCGGTGGCTAGTAAATGGTTTTCTCCCGGCATATCGTATGGAAGCGGAGGGTTTGGCTTAGTTTAATTTAGGAAACTCTTTATCGTTTGATAATTACCATCCCATTCAATTTAAGGCCGATAAATTTTGCTTAGAGGCATCCTCTTTCAGGCTTGAGGTTCTTTTACGTGCCTTAAACATTTGAAACGGGACCAACGTCTTTACTTCGCTTCCGAAGGAAGTCATATTTTGGACTTTTACGTCCTTAAAATTTATCGACCCTACCTGGGTTTGAACCCGCGACTTTGATTATCCCTAGACCATCAGAACCGACTACCTTCTGAGGGATTCGAAAGCCTCAAATGAGAGAAGGGCTACGCCGGCGTCTTTTCTATCTGGAAACATGTTAGGGACCCCTTCTGCGTACGCGCAGTCACCGTCCGTGGATTCTGGTCACCCGGTGTTTCCCTCCCTCTACCCGTCCAAGGGCTTAGGCACAAACGGCTATCCCTGACATGCCTGCTTTGACAGTAGATAAATAGTCATTCTCCCAGAAAACTTTCTATAAATAGCAGCGTTTTGTTTTCTTTTTGCTACACAAAGTACTTTATTTCGTAGCATTGTTTTTCATGTTCCCTAGGTCTTCCAGTTAATCGTTTTATGAATTGCTGACGAGCTAATGGCGGTGAGAAATCCTGCTTTACATGCATAATTATTTTTTCAACATGGCTATTATTTGAGAGTTAATAGACTTTAATGTGGTTGTTACTAAGGCATTATCTTTTCATAACTCATGCTGAATGCATAAACCATAGCACCTGCATTGGGTAAATTACGATGGAAACAAAACGAAATGCATAAAACATTAGCGTACTGGTGAAACGGTACAATGCCGAGCTGGCGCAGCTCTGCAATGAATCTGTGTACTAGTGAAGTGCTCATATCCTATGTTCAAGCATTAAGATCACCTGGTCTGTTGCTGCTCCGATGCCTATTATGTTATATGCAATATTTATTGGTGTTCCACGTTGTTTATTCCTCAGTTTGGTCAAGACCGACTACATTACCCAGAATTCAAGGGGGAAATGGTAGCCGTCGTCCCTCTAGTACTGTAAATAGCAAACACGGCATTACATCAATAGAAAATATTTCGATGTTTTTTAAGAATCTATTACTGTTTACAATGTTTCTCATATCCAAACGAAATATGAGTTCAGCTTACATAAAATCATCCATGTGCGAAAAAATGGTTAAACAACATCTGCCCATTAGCGTTTGTTGCACTGCAATAAGTAATGAAATAATAAGAAGAAGAACTATAATTTAACACCAGCAACATGCACAACTTAAAAGTATTTTTAGTGGTGTAAAATGCATAAAAATTATTTTAAGCAATTTTCCTGCACTGCAAAATTAATTGATCATTTAAACACATTGCATCTATACACAGATTAGACTTCTGGCTTTTGTAACGCCATACAAATATAGAATGGGTTTTTATATCTAATTACATTGCCCTCTACAAATAGAACAACAATTTTAACCGTACCACTGGAAAAGAAAACGTGATGCAAAATACAAATTATAAATATGTAAGATAAAGTTGCAGACCATGTCAAAACCTCTGCTGAATATATAAATTGTTTTGTATTAGAAAATTTCAATTGTTCTTATGCAGATTTTATTTTGCCAGCTTTCTCTATATTCCAAGTTAAAAGTTTACTTAATCTATTTCTATGTCTTTATCTTCCCTTTATTTAGCTTAGGGGTGCGGTTACCAGCACCGTAACCGTCCGTTTCCGACGGTTACGGTAGTTTTAGCTTCAGTTTTTAGTTTTCAGTTTAAGTTTAAGTATAGCTGGCCAGTAGTTATAGTTTTGTTTTTTTAACTAGCTTCCAGTTAGAGAATTTTTTGTATGTTTTATTTTAGGGTTGTTTTGTTAATTTGTTTTTGTTAATTATTTTTAATTAGTTATAGATATTAGGTGTACAAAATTTTAAGAATAATAAACTATAGAAACTGTATTTATGTCCTGGTATTTATGTCTAGATGCTAGGGCGGCATATTACAGATTATTATTATTATTATTATTATTATTATTATTATTATTATTATTATTATTATTATTATTGTTGTTCTGAGCTCGTCACAAGTATTCAATGGTAAACTTAGATGTTGCATTATGAATGAGGCAAATTTCTATATTAACACTTAAACACTGTAATTTCTCATGTGAATCACCGTGGAAGTTTCACCCCACTATTCAGTGATAAAACTTTCTTTGACAACGTTTACTAGTGAAGTGTCTCTTTAAATGAGCGAGAAATCCTTATTTTTGTAATTAGCAAGGCAAAATCATCAAAGCATCCAATTTGCTATATCTGTTATATTTTAACTCCATACCTCCACTTCACTCCAAGATCAGCAAGCATAGATCTTTTAAAAATGTTTTAACTTCTGAGCACCTTAAAATTAATCGACATATTTGGGGACAGCATCATATGTATCATCGTCTATTTTAAGTAAAAGGACGTAGTCTTCCTTGGACTATACTTGGTATACCTGTCTTTTCTTAACCTCATCATCCTACTCATACCATTCATTAAAACTCCCTCATCTCGCTCCAAACCCCCTTCATACGTTCTCCCGTTTCTTCTGGCAATTTTTAGAACCTGAAGCCTTACAGAGGGACCAGGAAAGAGACGATATGAACTGAAATTGTAGTACTTCTCTATTTTGTGGGTAATAATTATTTTATTTTAACAGTAGATAAATTTCACCTAAATTATTTTTAAAAACCATGCTTCCACTATCTCAATCATATTTCAGATTGAACAAAATAATATTTTATTGTGTATTTCCGGGGTGTATTCAGCATTTAGTTTTCATCGGTTTCGATACCAAAAGCAACGCTTTGCCATTACGCCATCTTGAAACAAGCATACTTAATTCTATTTAAAGATTTCAGGAGTTTGAAATACACACACAACAGATGCACTAGGCTTATATTTGTTGCACACAGAAATAATCGGCACTTAAACGCTCACCTCCGGTACTTTTGCACCTTGCCAGTAGTTGCTTAAAAGGTGTACTTCAATAACTTGTTGTGGATGAACATATATTACCATTTAGCTGCCTTAAACGTCTATAATACCCATGTAATTCTTTTTAACTTTCCCCAAATATACAGAGTTCACGAAAGAACATAACGTTGGGCAATACCGTACATTTATGTCGCATTCTAGAAGGCTATATAACTTGCAGTTAATCACTATAAAACTCTTACAACCCGTCTTCAGCGCCTTCTATTTATAAACAGTAAAATTTTATGCGCTCGTTATTGCTTACACAACAGGCATGGCCTCGACCTCTTAAACTGCAGCAGGGCATCGATTGTTTCCTACAGCCGGCTATGTTTCAGATCACTAGCTTTAGTTATAGATCGGGGCTGATAGTGGAAACTTCAATTAGTTCTGGTTAGATTAATAGCTTTCGTAAATTCGGAAAGAAAAGTAGAACATGTATTTTTACTATATTTTGCGCATTATTATCCTGTTAGACTAAGAGAAAACTGTACCTAAAAGCCCCAAATAGGGTTAGCACTTTATAAAAATACAACTTTTTTTCTACTTAACCTAACTGGGTAACAAAAAGCATATCGAGGTAATTTCGAACATTCTTATATTTTTATCTATTTCTTAAAGTTCTATGAGAGAGAAGTTTATTATTAAGTAAGTGTTGGACGTAATTTACAGGGTGTACACAAAATATTATAGCGGTTTTAAACTTTTTAAATTGTTTCTCTGCGGTATACAATATAATTGTTAATCATAATTTAAATAGAAGGATAACTGTGGAAGTTTCAATTCGCAGAGTTTAGTTTGTTTTGTAGCCATGGATGCGTAATAAACAAAACATGGCAACTCGCGCGCTAAAAGCTTTTTGTGTTTAGGAATTCGCGAAACATAATTCAGTGATTACAGTTTGGTGAGCGTATAGGCGAAGATTTGGTCTTAAAAACATCCGTAGGTGTTACAATCAAATCTCAAGAGCCCCGTGTGTCAGATGAGAATGTGGAAACAGCCAGGAGGGCTTCCTCGTTCAGTACTTAAAAATCTAGGCATCTGGCGAGTCGAGAACTTGACAGTGTGGAAGATGTTAAGAAAACTTCTGCAACAGAGACGTATCGTCTGCAATTGCTATTGGCCCTCATCCTGAAGGGACTGTCCATAAGGACTTCTGCACAGAAATGTTGGAACAGGACAATAATGAGTTATAGCGCACATTTCATCTTGACATAATGTCCGTAGGTGGGGGTCGGAGAATCCATGGGAAGTTATAGAGCAAGAGCTGGATTCACCGAAATCGAAAATTTTCTGTGTGATATCTCATCAACAAGTTCTATGGTATCTTTATTTTCTCCCCCTTCGAAAAAAAAATGTTACTGGATTTATCTACCTAGACATGTTCCAGAATGGGCCGTTTCCTCAACTACAAGGTCAACAGAGCAATAGCAACATAATTTGGCAACAAGATGGCGCTCCTTATCATTCCTAAACGATGTGCGGAAATGGTTGAATTCAAAATTTGCTCATCGTTAGATGATTTGACTTTTCTCCATTGGCTGTGAAGGTCTCCCGATCTGGCCTGTGATATTTTCTTGTGCGGGTACATAAAAGATCATGTGTACATGCCATCGCTACCTGGAGACCTACTTGAGTTGAGACAGAGGATTATTGCAGCAGTTACACCAGACGTGCTAAAGTCAGTGTGGCAAGAAATGGACTAGCCGTGTCACAAATGGATCCCATATTGAACACTTTAATTTGTGTTATGGTAACTTCCACGGCTTCTCTTACCGCCACGGGTGGCCGAGGTCGTTGGGGCTCGGACTCGTGAGCGGGAGGTCTGCGGTTCGAATTCCGCCAGGGGCGTCCTCCTTGATGGAGGTTTTTTCCAGGTTTTCCTCACTCCTCATAAATGTCAAATGCCGGGGAGCTACCCTAAGCTCAGGCCTGGAAGGTTTTCCTTCCTTTAAAAAATTCTTTCCCAATATATATTTTCATCTCATGTATCATCAGTGTCCACCGCCTGTGGTGCCTCTGTAGTAAATGGGCGTTAAACACTATTAAAAGCAGCCTTTCTTCAGTTTAAGTTATGATTCAAAATTATATATACCGCTTTAATCACTTGTGTACCGCGTGTACTTTAAGAGGTAAGGGAAAGAAAATAACCATGTCATTTTTTAACATAGTCTTAATTTGATTTCAACACAATTTACACAGTTATGTTTAGCATTTGTATTTCCTTAAAAAAATAGTCTGTACTTTTGAGTGCAGCATATTCATCCCCTCACTGTCTTCTTCGTAGTTCTGTGTTATTCGTCAGCATTCTAGCGTGTACTCTCATCATTTGAGGGATGTAGTTTTATGCATAATGACGACCCAAAACGGACACAGGTATGGAATGTGCCTTCGTTTTTAAGGTTCCATTTTTGCTTTTGGTCTTAACTCTACGACAGCCTTTTTATGGCGGAACTTTACTTTATCTAAACAGCGCCAGCGGCTGGAGGACTCGATAATTTATACTAGAACCCTGAGTGCTCTCTTGAGCGTTGGTGAATGTACAACTCTCATCCATTTCTACTGAAGATCCAGGACATAGCTGATGCGGGCGTAAGCGTTTCACTGCTGTGGGTTCCTGGACATGTTGACTTACAGGGCAACGAGACCACAGACGTCACAGTGATGTCATGTTGTTTAACTGCTGCCGCAATCCTGCAACACATTTACTCGGGAAATTTTGCGTGGAGAAGAATGGTATTCTTCCTCTTCTCGCGTTGTTTGTCCAGAAGAAATAGTTTCAGCCCGTTTGCGGTTTGGGCATATCGTCACATTTTTAAGGGTGAACCTGATCCAGTTTACCCGCATTGTGGCCACCCCTATACAGTGCGTCACATTATAATTGAATGTCAACAGCTACAGCCTCTCATATTTCCCTGTGCTTATCTTCATCTCTTGCGAATGTTCTCGCAGACGAGGTCATTGGGGTTTGTGAGGCACGGTATTAATTTCAATTTTATACGTAACGGAATTCTTTTTTATCGCATTTTAAACCGCTTTTGTTCCGACTGTTGCTGGTTTGTAGTATGTACTATTTTACATTTCCCCCCCCATAGTTATTTGCTCATGAGTTTAATTTGTAATGGTCTACCTGCTGTTGTTTTCGTTTATTTTCTGTGGGTCTGGGCTCTATGGTTGATGGTCCAATTGACTGAATCCACAGATCCAATTCTTTCGATTCGGGCACGCCGCACTAGTGCTAGAAAATGTAACAGCGCTGCGCTTATCTGCGGACGTAGGTCAAAATAACCGTTGATAGGACATGGTGCTTTGACTTAAAGAAAATTGGAAACGTGAAAATGCTAAATTTCGATTACACATCGGCAAATTTGAGATTTGGGAGTGCGGCAAAGTCTCTACGTTCCGCTTCATTCTGCACCTTCGATAAAACGAGCATATCAAGCGTTTAGTTGAGCTCGTCGCAATAAAAGACAAAACACCATCTTAGTTCCTATTAAACTCCTGCTCTCTTTGTGTGCAACCCTAATCAGTTTCGCTATGGATTAAGACTTGCATTAGCATTTAATGTGACAAATCAGTTTGGGAAATGTTTGTCCGGAGCAACATTCCCCTTTGCATCGCGCTTGATGACGGCTACAGGCACATGAATTATGGCCGTTTCTTTGAGCAAATATTGCCGCACATTTGTTGCTTCATCGGGCCATAACAGTCTGAAGGGCGTGAGAGAAAACAATAGAGAGCAAAAACTCGAGCGGTGACAGAGATGGAGTGACTACAACGAGAAAGTTTCGGGAAATGTTTCTAGGAAAGCATGCTCTCCCCCCTCCTTCTTCTTGTGCTTTACGGTCCCTTGTGACAATAGGGAACTGTGTGCACAAGAATCAAAGGGCACACCTCTCTGAGATATGTCAACACTTGTGTTTATGGTTTGTTCGCCCATCTGTTACATCCGCATGGTCCAGCGGGGATGTTTCCTGTAGACAAAGATAAGACAGATGACGCCGAACTTGTGTCCAAAAGTTCCCACTCTACTGTCACAGCTGCTTAAAGAATATGTGACAATATTAAGAACATTTCTGAATAAGCACGTCAAAAACCACATTTTAACCGTTTTTATTTTACTTTTTTTTTCTTCTTCTTCTAATTTCCTTGTGTTGGCATTGCAGTATGAAGCGTCTCAGTATGGCAGCCACGTTGGGCGCCAAAGTTTGAAGCGGTTGACTATAGGTCGCTTCGGTGCGAATCAATATCAATTTAACAAAAAACAAAAATGTAATACGCCACTGTTATTTACTTCCAACTCTAAACCGCTGTAATAAATCAAGGAACTGCAACGAACCAAATTAACAGGTCAATGTAATTAACAACATGGACCACAATTCCCGCCATTTTGTCTACTATCGATACCCTACAAAGGTAGTCAGTCTTGGTTGCACCGCACCCATCATATTTATCCATCAATCTCACTCCGTCATATTATGCCTTATTCAACAACATGAAGTAAAACGATGGCAACAACGAGGAGAAAGTTTCAGCTGACCACGAATGATGCCTTAGTACTCCCTGACAATGGTTTCGCGACGTATTGATGAAATTGCTACGAAAATGACTACGGTGCATTGATGGTGGTGACGAGTATATTGATAGTTCTCGTGTTCATTAAACCAATAACAAATCAGGTAAAAATGACTACTTTGTGATCCCCCCTCGTACAATTTGGAAATGAGAGTTACAGCATTGCTTCTGGGATTGCAAGCTGGCTTTACGAAATATTGTTGCTTCCTACGTCACTGATAGCCGTGCAAGAGATAATGACGATATGTTTTCTGACTACCACTGGACTCTTATACGAGACAGACTAAAGGAACAGGACAAGTAAACGCAATAAGTTATTCATAATAATTTTTATTGTTTGTTAACTACGATAGTGTGAATTAATAGCATTTTCATGTTCTGAAAATTGTATTGAGTATTAAGATATATAAGTCATTTAGGAAAGGCAGCACTGTTTACAGGTGTTCCCCTTAAAATGGCATGTGCAAGAGCAATTTGATTGCCATATTCGGATTCAGCAATCTTAAATCTATTTAGTCCACTAAACTTTTTTGCAGGGAAGTTATTTTTTAAACTCAGACTAATGAAATCACGGCATTCATTCATGAATTGGTTGCTATATTTCGTTTTGAGTCGATTAATATGAATAAGAAGAGCAACTCCAAGTATTAATTTCAGTTAAGCTATGATTTCAAAACGTAAGTGTCCAATGCTTTCTGAAGAGACAGACTTCATCTTGCAGATTTTTTGTTTGTTTATATATATAATTAATGGAAAAAGTGTGCAAAACAAGTCCACGTACTTAGATGAACTGAAAAATAACATTCGTGAAGAAATTTCATCCGTTTCTCAGAGGGAACTGCAGCGGATAATGGTTAATTTCACAAGGCGATGCCAGAAATGTATGGAAAATGAAGATACGCAGTTCCAGCATCCTATTGCTTGATAATGATAAGTAAATGTACTTTTTAAGTGTTAGTAATAACTTACGCTGTAATCACAGCTGCTGACTCCCGTTCATCTCGTACCGATCGACCGGTCGTTGTGCGTGGAGCGGTCCCGCCAAAGAAAAATCACCATCATCATCTATCTGCTTTAATATGTAGGGCCCATTGGCAGCTGTTAGTTTACTGAGATATGCATGCAAAAGCTTGTGGTAAGCTCGCAAGGCCACAGAAATTAATAATAATAATAATAATAATAATAATAATAATAATAATAATAATAATAATAATTAAAGAAAGCCCATCAGCGCTATAAACCATCAGCGCTGGATGGCTGTAAATTTGTGAAAATACAATTACACATTTGCATATTGGTTAGCACACGTGCAGTTCGCTAGAATTGAACAAGTAGTTTATGATATGTGAATCTCATCACGGCTGCACAATAAATCACAATTTCCTGTATAGAAAACGCTTAAGGGAAATGAACTAGACCTTAAATGCCCTGAAAAATGCCAGTTGTAACGATAAATAACATTTTGCTTGAACCGGAATAAAAATGAGATGGATATCAGCATATGTGAAACAAGACAGAAGCAATTCCCGCGAGTATCGATTCGGAACGAGGTCGTGGATGAGTGATTACGGTACTATCGATCCATCGAGATCCCAACGGAACTCGCTCTTATCTACCTCTAGTGCAATTACCCATCCGGCGCACCTTTTTGGGTTTAATACGAGCCTCCATACCGTGGTTCGAGGGCGTCCTTCAAAAGACTTTTCCTCGTAAATCACGTGCGCCAAAACGGGAACGATTCCATGAAGTTCTTTCTGCATATTCAGCCTGTTTCGGTCACGAGTGGGCCCTCTGCGATTCAGTTTGCTTTAAAAAATAGTTTGAAGTGTTGCTTGTAATAAACAAAACAGAGAGAGAGAGGTGCATAACAGTGTAATGCAACTCAAATATGTGCCGCAGCTTACGTAACTGGTTCTCGTCAGTTATCTCGAAGTGGCGTTTTTTTAAGGTAAAGCTGCAAGGAGTGTACCAAACAGCGTCTATAATTTAATGGTGACTGGAAAAGGGAAGAAAGTTCACCAGCCTCAGAATTGAGTATACTAAAAATCTATTTTGTTAATCTATTCAAACTAATTACCATTTTCATTCTGGTGGTCAAATTCTGCAATAAGTAATGTATAAGAAATCGTGTGAATAAAAGTGTAAGTAAGAGGGTAGGATCATAAATTTCCGGCCTCGCCGGTAAGGATAATCGCCCTTCACAAAACCCTTATCTGATGTAGTAACTTATCTGTTAAGTAAATAATTGTAGCTGTAACTTGCGCTCCTCTGTATTCAGTTGTTCAGGTATAGTTGCATAAAGAAGGCTATGTGTAGAAGATTGTGACATGTTCAAAATGGGATATCGAGCTATTATTAAATTATTCACAAAAAAAACTCGCTTCAAATAAAATTAAACAACGATTGGACGGTATATATGGGGAAGCATTGCCCTCATATTCTACCGTAAAAGAATGGGCCAAGCTTTTTCGAATGGGTCGAGAAAGCATTGAAGACGAAGAGCATGCAGGTCGGTCCTTGGAGGTGTTCACTCCTGAATACATCGCTCTTGTGGAAGGAGAAATTATAGAAGACCGGCGGCTCAAAGTTACAGAAATAGCAGCAAGGTTGGGCCTTTCCAAAACACCAGTTCTTCGAATTATTCATGAACATTTAAACACGAATGAGGTTGGTGCAAGATGAGTGCCTAGACTTCCTTCCTCAGTCCAAAAGCAGCAGCGAATCATCTGTTGTCAGACATTTTTGGAGCTCTGCCGTGACAACGAGAGAGATGTTCTACAAACTATTGTTACAGGAGGTGAAACTATGGTCCTCTGATATGATCCCTTGTCCAAAAGAGAATCAATGGAGTGGCGTAAGCCTGGCGAAGCACCGCCTGTAAAGGCCAAGGTCACTCAGTCAACCAAGAAGATCATTGCTATAATCTTTTGGGACTGTGAAGGAATACTCTTCATTGACTTCAAGGAGAGGAATATCACAGTGAATGGGAAGTACTATGCTGACCTATTGCACAGACTACGTGCTTCCATCAAAGAGAAAAGGCGAGGAAATCTGAGTGGTGGTGTGCGCCTTCTTCACGACAGCGCTCCTGTGCCCATAGCTCCTGTTGCAAAGGAAGCTGCGAAGAAATATGGCTTCAAGGAGATCTACCATTCACCCTACAGCCCAGATCTAGCTCCCAGTGACTATTTCCTCTTTTCAAAACTCAAGAAGGACCTTCCAGGAAGGAAATGACGAAGAAGTGATGGATGTTGTTTATGCCCATTTTGTAGACTGGATTTCTGACTATTTTGAGGGGGGGGGTTGAAATTGAAATGTTAATTTAAAGATGTGAGAAGTGTATTGCAATAAAGGGTAACTATATCGAAAAGTAGTTTTTGTCTTTGTCGTACCTAGAAAATGGTTAGGCCGGAAACTTATGCATTTATTCTCGTATGTATTTTAAAGTTATTTTTAGTTTTTCCAAACTTGGTTGCAAGGACATTCCAATCAGCGAATCAATTACTGTGCTATTTAAAGTTTCAAGAAGTAAGAAACAGCTGATAACCACTTTACTGGAAGCAATAACAAAGCCTTTTAACAATAAAATGCATAAAATATCTCCCCCCCCCGCAAATCTGTCTGCGATAGTAACAAATAAAGTGATGGCGAAAACGAATTGTTGTTCAGGTTGTTAAGCTGATATGTTAAAAATTTCCCCAGTGTTCGTCAGTGTTCCAAGGAGCACGGTCAAACATGAGCACCCCGAAGTTGATTACATGAGCTTGTAAGCTCGAGTCGACTGGGGCAACTGCAACAGCGCGGTAACGAGGCCCTCAAGGATAAACCACGGAGAAAGACCAATAACAATAGAAAATTATGCTCTCTAAGCGAGGCGAACAATAGCCAGACTTGTGAGGACGTGAGCGAGCAATTCAACGTCAGTGGAGAAACCTTACGGCTCCATCTGAACGGTCGCTGGTTTCCACATGTGTTGACAATGCCTCAGAAGACTGCACGACATTTGTTTTGCATTGTTGTCATGTCAACAGAAATATCCCTTTCTTGCTAGGCTGCTGACACGCAATGAGAAATGGTTCCTCTCTGACACTCCAAGGCGCCGTTGGTTGGCGGTCCTTCGTTGATGCTACAGGGCAATATATGCATGCGTGGGCGGAAGAAAGCTTGAAAGCATAAGTGGCTCACAGTTATTAACATAGGTCCAGTGTTAATGTATGTTTTGGGCCTTATTTCACTAAAGTATGGTCTAAAATACATACAAGTGTATTAGTGCAAATGCTTGTAAAACTGTAATGCTTTTAATTTTCTGTTCCATGAAAGAAAATACATTTGTTTAATCATAAGCGACGTCATATGAGCAAGATGGAGGAACAACTGCTTGCTATGTTTAATTAAGCTATTACTCCTTAGTAATAAATGCTTAGTTTTATCACTCCTGCTATATGGGTAATTTTTTTCAGATATAATGATAATATAAATATTTTATTATGCATTCAAGCGTAATATTCCACTTTGAGACTATGGTCGTAAACGGTTACATATAGCGGCATGAATTATAGTCGTCGAGAGATGGCAGGAGAATTTTGCTTTCTGATTGGTTGTTTATTTCATTAGTCCATTTGATCATTTATATTTGTTTATTTGTTTATATTTCTTGACAATTTCTCATTATAAGCGAAAAATAGTAAAATTGTGTCAAAAGAGATTATTTTATAAGAGATTGAATAAAAAGAAATTATTTCCGTGGCATGTAGTAAGAAATTGTCCTTTAATGTGGTAGTTAAGTTATTCACTATAGCTCATATTTCAGTTTTATCCATTTGTAGAGCATGTTAACACTAGTTTGTTTACACGATCGTCACAAACAAGAGACTACACTTAGGCAGCTGGAACTTCATAACGCCCCATCTAAAGAGTGACAACTATTATCGTAGTAATTTCACAATCTTCACGACATTAGGCGGAGAAATTTTAAAACCTCCCAAGTAGTCCGGAATTCCAAGAGACGAAGTCAGTCAGTCAAGTCCAGTGAAGAATAAAGAGCGTTTATTGGCAAAGTCAGCCAGTGTTCGCAACAACATGCATAGTTCTTCGTCTGCCTTTTCCTGACGCTTTTGTCCAGCCTGCCCCTTTATCTAAATACTTAACAAAAGCTAGTATTGTTACAACTAGCCTCCTTATCCCTAATTTCCTATTTTACATTCACCAACCTGTTAATACACATCTGTCACATTTATCGTTATAAGGCGGTTTCTTATCCTTAATATCCTACTCTGCACACATTCACTAATCACTTTGCCACGTCTTACATTTTATTATAACTAATTGCAGCTAAACACAGCTTATTACAGAAGTAATCTTGCTTATACTAGTTCATTTTCCTGATAGAGCACTCTTGCTCTTGGACCTTATGAGTCACGACCTCTGTAAAGCTAAGGGAAGAGGGATGGATGCGTGGCCGACGTCGCGTCTTCTGTACATAAGGAGGCTAGTTATCTCCCCTTATCAGGATGTCAACAGAGGGGAGGCGGCAGTATTCAAGGAGGTGCGTTTTCAAATCATCTTATGCTACTCTGAGACGTCGATGCAATTTCAGAGCTAAACAAGGTGTCCTGTTACGGTTTATTATTATTATTATTATTATTATTATTATTATTATTGCTATTAATGATCATATTATTACGATGCTGGGTCAAAAAGTAACCTTAATATAATTTTATTCCTGAAATATATACATTGGGATTGAAAACACTGCTTCATTTTTCAACACAGTCGCCACCACTTTCATGCAGGTGTTTAATGACTGGATTCCACTTGTGACTGAGAGCGTAACATCCCATACACCGCGTCTTTTACCTCGTCGTCAGCGCGGGACTTTCTGCTGCCTAGTGCATCTTTGAGTGATCCAAAGACATTATAACCGGAAGATGCCAGGTCCGTGAATAAGGAGGATGTGGTATACACTCAAAATAAAGATTTGCAATGTTTTGTGCCGTTGCATGAGCTGTGTGAGGTCTTGCTTTATCATTCTGTAAGATTCCACCATTTATGAGCAAACCTCGACGTTTCAAATGGTTCTTATGCGGATCACAACATGACTCGCTGTTAACATTACGTCCTCTGGGCATGTAGTGTTTGGACCTTATAGAAGAGCGCGATCATTTTTACCGGCTGACACAGCTGTACGCAACTTATTTGGTTTTGGGACATGATGATGAATGCCGACACTCTTTGCCTGGCTAGCTTGGTCTCTGGTCGGCATTCATCATATATACGCTTAAGAAACTATCTCCTTCGGCTATGACATCTTAGCAGTGTTTCACAAACATCCACACGACGTTCTTTCAATTTTAGTACCTACGGAGACTTTGAGGTACTGGAGAATGTGGAGCGCAGAGCCATGACTAATCTTCAATCCTACAATCATCTCATCGATTGTTACCGGCCGATTGTCTCGTATCGCTTGTTCTAATGCAGCAATAGTGTCTGACCTAATCGCCGTATACAGTCGACCAGATCGAGCTGCAGTGAGCATGTATTTTTTCACCAGGACTCTGTCACTGCTTACATTACAAATTGTTCTATGAGAGCAATGCACAATGTGTTTCCACAAGACAGAGTTATTAGTAGGGATTTGTGGCCCCCTTAGTGACCTGCGATTATTACCTGTGGGGTAAATTAAAAAAACATCGTATGCAAGACGAACCCGCCCACCAAACAAGAACTCGACGTTAATATTCTTCAGGAAATTGTCCAGATTTCTCAAAATGAACTGCAGCGAGTGATGAATGATTTCCTAAAGAGATGCCAAAAATGTGTGGAGAATGAAGGCGGGCAGTTTCAACACCTCGTTTGATAATTTGGTCAGTAATGAGTCCCTTAGTTTGTGTATTGCTGTATGATTTTTTTTTTTTTTTTTTTTTTTTTTTTACCCTCCCGCTAATCGCCGAGACCCAGCTGGCCGACTAACCGGCTAACGAGCGGTGCGCTGGCCCATAGGCAAAACATTCCGGGGAAAAACAAAACTGATCACACACCATAAACAGAAGTTGTTTATTTAAATTTTAGAAACAATAAAAACTACAGATGCGTAGCGAAGATACATAAAAAGTACGTTTATTAGACAATGCAATCCTTATCCTGAAAAGTAAGTCTCTATACAGTGGTGTTATTTAAGTTGCGGGCCGGCAGAGTACGGTTGCTTATTGAAAGAAACCAGTCCGACTGTATTGTGCAGGTGCAGCATGTAGTTAGTTTGAACGAGGCTTTGCCAGCGAGATTCCTGTGTTACTTGGTGTTTTCATTGTGTGCTAATTGTTCTTGAAGCACGGGCTTTTATGTATATACATATGTGAAAACGGATACTTGCATTGAAATAGTAAGGCGTTTTTGCAAGAAAACATCCTGGTAATCGTGTTTTAGGTAGAGAAACTATTGGCTAATTTAAAAAATTACGAGAAACAGGGTTTTTAATGACTAGAAACGTGTTCCGAGCTGCCGCGTCGTGTTCTTCAGAAGAAAAATTAGATGAAATACAGGAATTTTCTGCTAGTATATTGCCGCTGAGGGCCATAATTTATAAATATAAAGTAGTGTTTATTATCAGTTTTAAATACAGTATCGTCTTATACTTTCAGTAAAAATATAAATACTAAATTTGTGATTGTGGCGTCTGCACTTTACCAGTAAGCAGCCAAGCTCAGATGGTCCATAACTCAAATAACCCCATTGTATACCCTGTACTCTTAAAAATTCCCAAGCGTCACAACTTTACACTGTCCTAAATTAATAGGGGGGAGAACGCACAATCGGTTTAGTAATATTTCAAAAAGTTTTAAGCAAAGGTATATAAAACCGAAAAAAATTTCCTGATTCACTAACTAACAAGACACGGTCTGTATGTCACTTATTGGTGCAAAATTAAATAACGAAAACTGTAAATATTGTCATAAGTAAGATATACGAACCTGCCCTATTTGAATGTAAGAGATATCACGATAGAACACAACAGGAGAACAGAAGAAATATACCACCATTTTGAAATTTTACCTCACAAAATAAGTAAAATCGCCTGGGGAAAAAAAGAGTTGAACTGGAGGAGATACAAATATCAGTACAAAATGAAAACAAATAGTGAGAAGAACAGAAAGGTTACGCGCCATTAATTTAACAAATATACAAACAACTAAGTTACCTACAGATAACAGTAAAGAAACAGATTAAATCACACAAGAAGGAGGAGGAGCTGAAGGAGAGGAAGATCAAGATGAGGACTAAACGGAAAGTTCAACAATACAACCTAGAGGCGGCGAAGGACAAATAGGGACCAGTGGAAGAAGAGGGAGATTAAAATGAGGTCGACAACACAGAAAAGTAGGAGGAAAACCACAACCACCAAGGGAGGAATTGAGAGAAGAGGAAGGGAGGTGAAGGGGAGAGGAGCCGGTGCAAGAGAACTCTAAAAGGGGTCTTAATAATAGAAGTCAAGTAGTTTTTAGGACAATTCTAAAATTGAGTATAAATAATAGGTATTAAGTGAAGTGGTGTGTTTATAGGAAGTGTGGATGGTAGGTGAAAAGAAAGTAAATAAATAATGATATGTATATATATACTATTTTATAAAATTAAAATAAAATAACTTTAGGCTGAAATAAAGTACAGAGAACAACAACAACAATGATAATAATAATAATAATAATAATAATAATAATAATAATATATTGCAGAATAAGTTAGGTTTAGAGTATAAATTGTACAGTATATAGATAAATTTCTTATAAATATAATTAAGAAGATTGGATTAATTTTACGTAATTAATGGTGTTGTAGATGAAAGAAATTTAAGGAAAATTATTAGTATGTTTTAGTTCAGAAAGTAAATACTGATGTTGTATTGTAATCTATATTTTGTTTAACAGCTGGTCATCAGTTGCTGCCTTCCAGAATGTATGGGAATTTATAACTTGGTTTAGTTTTTGTGTTGTTTTATTATATATTTAGTTTTAGATTTAAATAAATCTATATAATATGTAAAGTATTAAATAAAGGTTAAAGACACTGGAACATAAGTCCCGGTGTAGAAAACAAGATATCGGGATGTAGTATTGCAGATTTTTGTTCTTATTTTTATTTTATTTTTGTCGCAAATTTATTTAGCACATTGTCAGCAACTTGTTCCAAAAAATTACAAGAAAGATGCAGCAAAGAGAGAGGAGGATTTTGATTTGTTCGTCGTTTTGAAATTCTTGAAGCAGAAAAATAAAATCAAAACCTTACTATGTTGCGTTTTCACTCGTCGATTGGTTTCAAATGTTTACGCCCTTACTTCATAATTGCTATGTCTTGCGCTCACAAGAGAGCCATTAATCAGCTGATTTCCAAACCTGCCTTGAAACTTCGTAAACTCTACCTCGCGCGAAAGGCCAAGTACGTCTACCTATTAGATTTGTTTATTGTTCAAAGAAATATACGCTCCAACATTGCGTTTGTTAAATAAGATATTAAATGTTTAATATCTTATATTACATATAATGTATACTCAAACAAAAATAATATATTTATAAAGGAGCACAAATTAGAAGCACTTAAGTGCAGTTTTAATAAGGTCACCCGCAGATTTTCTTCTCTACAGGTACAAACACATACGCAAAGTGTCTAATGACAGGCAGCGGGCTTGTATGCATTAAAAACAATAGTTTTGGCGCATAAAATAAGCTCTAAAAGTAAGAGATGCATTATAAAACTGAAAATGTAACAGATTTAAAACGTTTACTATTTAAATTAATATAACTATTAAATCTTAAAAGTTGGTACTTGAATGAAGCAATTGCAAAATTTTCATTTTTAAAAATACTGTACTTAAAAAATCACAATCGCACTGTCTAAATGATTTAGTATGCATGTAGTTTGTATCAATATTGCAAGTAAACTACAAAAATTAATTTCCGAAATAAACTTGAAGTTACAACATGGTTTAGATACTAGAAAAAAATAATTATCTCTTATACTGTTAACACTGATGACTTATTATTACAATAAATTACAAATTTTCCACCAAAAAGTGCATCTTTTGTTGTTAAAGTATATTGTTTTCTACTGCCACGTTTCAAAAGAGCTTAGACCAATGAATGGTACCCAAACATTACCAGGAGAGAGGAGGGCGACGTCACCTCCGTCTGTGCTAACTGCGAAATAATATTTATTAGTTCGTTTTATTTATACGCTCTTTAACATCTTAGGTCAATTCAGGATATGAAATATCAGAGGCCTCTTCTTTCAGGCTTGAGGTTCTTTTACATACCGTAAATCTACTACACGGGATCCACGACTTTACTTCCCTTCCGCAGGAAGCCGATTGTTACGCCCGAAAAAAAAAAATCCATCGACCCTGACCGGGATTGATCCCGCGGTCTATGAGACTGCGAAAGAATGACGTCTTCATGCACCTTCATTGTTTAGAAATGTCTTACATGGTTACTTGGTGGAATTAGGAGGTTAAAATGCCATTCTTGATTTATGAAAAGAAAAACTAAAGCATTTACTTATAGACTATTTTTGTTTAATTCAGTACACATTTCTGAGCATGGTTTGCTTTTAACTAGTTCATCAATGTTTGCACGAATCTCAGAAGGGAAACCACACTTATGAAGTTGTAATATTCGTTTTTTAATCTAGTCCATTTTTTAAAACGTTTGCTTGCAAATGTATGTAGAACTCTGATGCAAACAAACGTAATACAGGGAAGTTACCACAGGGCAAAGATGTAAATAATGAAATTTGTTTGCAAAATTATGAACAGCTTTGAAAACTTCTTTCCCAGAGGTTTCGGATTTAAGAGAAATTATATTTACAAAGTTTTTCGATGATATTTAAGTCACTCTGAAAGCATCTCATACACATACACATTTCATCCTTATTAGCTCTATTTGGTGTTTTGTCCAGGGCAAGAGTAAAGTGTTGTTATTATTTCGATTAATTGTTTTTTCAGATCGCATCCCAGATCTACCATGAGCCTCGTTACGCGAAACGCTTGCAAATTTAAACATATCTACTCAATAGGGATGCATTTCCCGGCATTCAGTAATAAATTTCTCTTCGCTGCATAGCTTCCTTTTTCTAACCAATAAGTTTTGCAATTTTGTAAGAAAACTTTTACAACATTCTCAGTTTTAACGAGTGTAAGAAGTTCGTTTTTTGAACTGGTGTGTTTGAGATCTTCAGTTGGAAAGAAAAAATCCGATAAATAATTTCAAAAATTTTTAAAGATTTAATTAAGTGCACGCACCAACACCTAACATATTTGCCATAGTCATTATGATGGTATCTATTAAAATGTATCAGTGCTTCAATGAAAGACATAACACGGGTGACCGAGGTCGTTTAGGCACGCAATGAGTGGAAGGTCTGGGTTCGATTCCCACCAGGACCGTTCTCCCTGACTGAGACTTTTCCAGGTTTTCCTCAGTCCTCATAAATGGCAAATACTTCCTTTAAAAAAATCATTTCCGAATTTATTATTTAATCTCATTTTTCAGCAGGATTCACGGTGTAAAAATGGTAAAAATTAAACACGATTCTCTCTCTTTCTTTCTCTCTCTGTATGTGTGTGAAAGAGAGAAGCCTTTTCACAGCCCCATGTGGGCCTGAGCTTTACCGCGACTATCACTGCGTCTTCTACCTACATCACATGATATCATTGGTAGAGTGCAGTATTGTGTGATCAGCACATCGCGTCCCGCTGATCGCTATATCGCGGCTTATTAGATCGAAGCTCGCTACCTGTCCATCAGGCAGCTTCCCAATTGTCCTCAAGAGGCTAGGCGGACCCCGTTCTAGGCCCCCCTATCTTAGAAACAAATTCTAAGTAGATACCGGGAATCGAACCCGGGTCTTCAGCAATGCTAACCACCAGACCAAGACGTTCTTTCTACGATTAAAGTGTACATGCTGAAGACTACATTGTGAAACTCAATCTAACCGTCACTGCTCCAATATTAGTGTAAGACAGGTGCCTTTCGCTACTTGTCTTACTTAGATTGATGGTGGGCAGTTAACAACTTGTTAACTTGAGTTGAAAGTGTGTGTGTTTTCAGTTTTATATGTAAACATGCGTATTTTAAGCACGACACCGGATAACATGCACTAAACAAGCATTTGGAGATGTTGGCGACCACGTCCAGGGAATTTATCGTTTAACAAGTCACAAACGGTAAAAGCGAAATGTGCTGAAGCCCCGTCTTGCTGTATCCACAGCTCTTCAATTAGTCTTCTGTCTTCCAGTCGGGAGATTAATAAGAAAGTAGTATACCAGCATGGCGGAAATTTAGGCGTGTATATAGACTCCGATCTAAAATGCCACAGCCAGGTAACCCACACATGCAATAAAATATTTTCTTTGATTCACGCGTTAAAACATATAACAAAAGATCTACCTCTCAATCTCATGCAAGTGTTTGTTATGCCTCACTTTGATGTCTTGTACTCTAATCTGAATACTGGGAAGATCGATAGATCACAACGCGTTCATAATGCCTGCGTTCTTTCGTCTTCAACACTCGTAAATTTGACCATGTGACATCCCTACGCAATCAACTGTCATGACTATCTCTAAAAGAACGCAGGATTTCCATTCCCTTACGCTTCTGTTCAAAATCCTCCGTACCTCCACCCCTCAGTGTATCGCCTCTCGCTTCGATATCAACCGTAATATGACTACTGTCTATCCCTCGTCACCGAATACATTTCTACTCAAACTCATTCAGCGTGTCAGTTCCCAGAATCTGGAACCCCCTTCCTCCTGAAGTCAGAGATTATCGGACAATAAATCAATTTAAATGTAGATCTCAACTTAGGAATCACAACAGATAGTCTCTCGCTTTATTCTTCTTCCTTCTCCTTTTCTTCCTCTCCTCTCCTCCACCTTCTCCTCTCTCTCCCTTGTACTCGAGAAGAATTATTGAAGAACAAGTGGGATTCTAATATTAACTTTATCATCTTTCTAACTATATTAAAATGAGTAATATTTATATGCAGTATATATTTTAATTTGTGTTTTTCTCTGTATTTTACATAATTATATATATTGTACTGCATATTTTTTTCGCCTGGTAGCGTGGAAGAGAAAGCTCCAAGGTCGCCAGGGTAAATAAATAAATAATGTGTACTGCAAAAAATATGCAGGAAGCAATGGCAGTTTTGATCAACTTGCATAATAATATTATATAGTTAAGTATAGTAGCGTAGGAACATGAATAAAAAATTAAAATAATAAGTAAAAGTCATAATAAGTTTAATGAAAATGTATTAATTCTGTATGAGCAATGGCATACTTAATGTACGGGATTGTTAACAGCAATATCCTCGAGTTACCTTGTTCTCTTAAACGTCAGCGAAAAACACTCAGCCCAACTGAAACCAGTCACGTAAAAAGTTAATAAAGCTATATGCATGCTGAAATTTCATACCTCCTTTCTCGTGCAAAGATCAATATACGTTTTTTTTTTATTAGGTCCTCCCCCCCTTTCATCTTGCTGCTTTCTGTTAGGGCTCATATTCAAATTTCGGTTTGCGCGGCGGTACGGAACCAGCCAGACAGAACTTTAATAAAAGCGCTTCAGGGACTCGCAAGCATCACAATATGTTCCCACTCGCTCACGGCTCCTTCATTTGTTTTTGTTTTTACTGTTCGCGATTCTTAATGCCTCATGTAATTGCAAGGGAGGGCCTTGGCAATTATCGAGTTAGGAATCCCCATCAGAGAGCGGGATCCCATTATGTTGCTCCCACACACATTCGGATCTTGTTGGCAGTGATAGTCATTCCTTTTGTTAGCTTCTTTTTCTTCTTTTTTTTCAGTTTCTCCTTTGCGCGGTCTTAAGTATAGAAGAAAAGAAAAGTAGATTATAATAAGACGAGTATTGGTACATAGTTGGAATGGATCTTTTAATAAACAAAAGCGAAACCGGCTTAGGTACGAGGTGCGGTCCATACGTTACCGGTCTGGCAATGTTAGTGGGTGATAGAACAGGAGCTGTAAACCAAGCGAATCCCTCACCTAGAACAGTAACTTTAAAAAAGAATATAAAATCCAAATTAAGGCCTTATTAATTAATGAAATGAAATATTGTGGCATTACTGTGTAATATTAAGAAACAAAATTATTATTATTCAGAAAAAACACAAAAATTAATAATATACTATTAATTAAATGAAATATATAACCACTGATAGCCATAACCATCCAGTCAGCATAACCATCTCCCTCTGTTCGGTACATAAAGAAGTGTGTTAGATACTTTCCCCTCCATTTTCCCGTACCTTTACATTAAGCCAGTACATGATTCCCCCTCCTGATAGATGGAGCTAATTCTCCGCTCATGTTGGGCGACCTAAAAACATACGCCGTTGCCCTAAGCTGAGTACTGTCCCTTCCCCCATTCAGATTTTACCCCCGATTGTACTTCCAGCGAAATTTTCTCTCTGCATCACTCAATGGTCTGCTGCCTATCCATGTCCCTCAACCGGTTCTTAATCTTCCACTATGCGCACTTTCTAATCCGCGCACAACCAAATGGAACCCAGCCTTATTATTTGTAGCCCCCCGTTTTTTAATTTGGATACCCATGTTCATGTTCCCGTGTTGAGTATAATACTATGCCACATCGAGTTAACATTAGTGGTATTTAAAGTGGGGCGACAACTAAACTCACGATGGATATTTAAAAAAAAAAAATTATAAAGTCAACAAATCTATCCGGTAATGGGAAATAACTGCATATTCTCATAACAATCGGTTAAAACTATGTATTAGATGTGTTTTTGTGAATTATTTAGGAAAATACCATACAATACGCCAGAGTAGGTCCATAAGTTTTCGACCTCGCTGATAAGGATTATCGCCTTCACAAAAGCCTTATCTGCTGCCATACCTTGCCTGTTAAGTAAATAATTGCAGCTGTAACTTCCGCTCTGCTATGTTCAGTTGTTCAGATATAGTTGCGTAAAGAAGGCTATGTGTAGAAGATTGTGACATGTTCAAAATGGAGTATCGAGCTGTTATTAAGTTCGTCACAAAAGAAGGACTTACTCCAAATGAAATTATACAGTGATTGGACGGTGCATATGGGGAAGCAACCCCCTCACATTCTACCGTAAAAGAATGGGCCAAACTTTTTCGAATGGGTCGAGAAAGCATTGAAGACGAGGAGCGTGCAGGTCGGCCCTTGGAGATGCTCACTCCTGAAAACATGGCTCTTGTGGAAAGAGAAATTATGGAAGACCGGCGGCTCACAGTTACAAAAATAGCAGCAAGGTTGGGTCTTTCTAAAACAACAGTCCTTCGAATTATTCATGAACATTTAAACATGAATAAGGTTAGTGCCTAGACTTCTTTCCTCAGTCCAAAAGCAGCAACAAGTCATCTGTTTTCATGCATTTTCACAGCTCTGCCGTACAACGAGAGAGAAGTTCTGCTAACCATTCTTACAGACATTGTTGTCAATTCAAACATCTTTTATTGTTAAATGCACAACAGATGCTTTGTTGGATTGGTGGAAGTTTTTTGAAATCATGCCTATCGCCAAATCGAAAGCGTTGTCATATATTAGACGCCCAACCGCGCCCTGGACCTGGGTCCCTTATTGAAAAATGACCAGTTAGTCATCCCGCACGACACATTAAATTTTGTCGGTTTTATTTTGAATCATCCTATATAACCGTATTAAAATGTATATTTTTGTCGGTCCTGGTGGTGTAGTGGTAACCATACTTGTCTCTTAAATCCAAGATAGCGGGTTCAAACCCGGCCAGGACCGATAGATTTTTTTTGGGGTGTACAATCCTAAGTATGACTTCCTTCGGAAGGGAAGTAAAGCAGTGGGTCCCATGTCGTACATTTACGGCACGTAAAAGAACCTCCAGCCTGAAAGAAGAGGTCTCTGAGCAAATTTTGTCGGCCGTTTCACGCCCTGAGTTGAATGGGACGCTGATCATCTCATTTTTCGATATGCAGCATATCGTACCTCGCACACAACTGTAACTGGACAAAACTGCAGAGACGTCCTAAAAACTCTGCAAGGTTATATCGCACGCGAAAGATCGCAGTTTCATGCAATAGGCTGGATGTTGCATCACGATAATGCACGGCCATACACTGTAAATGTTGTTGCTAAATATCTCACAGAAAGCAACGTGATTTGTGTCCCTCGTCCTATAGTCCAAGTTTAGGCCCGTGTGTCTTTTCTTCATGGGAGGCATTTTCTACTATCAGAAGCAGTGGTAAAGGCTGCGCAAGCGATTCTGAAGCACCAGTCAAAAATCATTTCCAGCATGTCTTTGAAGACTGGCAGAAATTCTGGGACAGGTGCATTGCATCCAATGGGGACTACTTTGAGAAAGATCATGAAAATTATGACGATCAGTAGAGATATGTTGTGAAAAAAATTATGATAATTCTTTATTGCTCAGGTAAAGGTAATGGTAACTTTTAACATGTATTTTCTTCAGCAGCTTAATTGTAAATGTTCCTTTACTGAATTTGTATTCTAAATGCTGCTTACATTGTTTCAGAAACTGAAACAACAGATTGCAGTAATACAAGGATGCAACAACAGCATACGTAAGGATGCACAGGTTAGTTTAATTTATGTATGTCTATAAATTAATTAATGTATCTATAAATTCAGAGTTTTAATACTTTTTTAGAAAACGCTTACATAATCTAATATATTGATTTTTTTAAATGAAACCTAAAAGTATTACTATCATTATTATTCAAATTATGGCGTTTTTAAACATCGTCACATACTCGATTTCTCTGTTACGATCTACTGCACTTCACTTGTTTACTTGCGTATGTTGTCTGCAACAAAAGTGCGCATAAGGGCTTTGTACTATGCCTTGACCACTTGCAAACTGTAAATGGGTCACTGTTCCATTATTTAATTTAAAATTTAGTGTTTAAACTCGATAAACTCACTGAAATATTTATAAAATTGTAATCTTCATTCTAATATTTCAAATATTGAGGAAATAACATTTTGTTTGCAATAGAACTCTTGTTTAGAATTTGAAGTAGTAAATTTGTTCTTAAAGGAGCGAGAAGTTTCATTGACATACATTTAAAGAATTTTTTTCCAGATAACACAACTGCGGGCAAATCAAAAAGTATATCACTGCATTTTATTGCTCCGAAACATAAGAAGGGAGCTAGTTGTAACTTAAGTTGCCTCACAGGTGCGCAAAACGGTGAATCCTGGAGTAGCGAAAATTGAAAATGCGCAGTGATGGATTTTATGTTGGCAGAAAATACAAAACTTGTCATTTACAGGAAAGGAAGCTGCGTATGCCTAACAAGTGCGGAAATGATGCCGAGGATCGAACGACTACTAACAGACGGAGAGCGCAGTGGCGGTCCACCAACATCAGAAGCCTATAAGAGACATTCAAAAATGTTTTGCAAATGTCACTTTAAATGTCAAAGATAAGGAAGTGAGTTCTAAAACTTACCCTCATAATCCTTCAAAGTACACTCCAGCTCTCTCCATACACACAGCTGTAGACAGTGCAATTATTTGCCAAAAGCACTACGGTTCCTGAGTGAGATATTGTCAACAAAACTGAATTTATAGCTTAAACAAGGTTTAAGCACTCGTTTAAAAAGTATTCCGGCAATGCAAGATTTCACTCGAGAAAATCTCAAGGTGCAAGGTCAGGGCTGTAGGGTGGATGGTCAAGCATCTGCACTTTGGAGACTTCCAGCGTCCTCAAATTTGCAGCTGTTCTATGAGGAGAAGCATTGTCGTCAAAAGCAACAGCCTTGAAGGCTCTATCTTTGGACCCTGCCGCCTCAGTCCTTCAAACAAACGATAAAAAAGATAAGTGTCATAATATTATCCATTCATTGGCATTCCTTCTGGTATACAGTCAACCACTAATGGTTCTTCATAGTTAAAGAAAACAGTGAACATTCGCTTTCGAGAACGAAAATCTTGTCGAAGAACAACCGGTCTTGGGTCATTCTCATTTATCAACACGCAGTTCTGACCTTTGTTTGGGATGGTACAGAAATAAAACCAACTTTCATACTAGTACATATATCTGTCAAACGTTTAGAACCTTTGTGGAAACATGCTCAGCATTTCCATGCATATTTCTTTATCCTCTTCTTCTCTTCATTGACTAAGGAATGTAGAACCCATTTTGCACAGATTTTTCTAAGTTTTAAATGTTCATAAGTTTATTATCAGCTGTCAACACTAATACACCTCCATGCTTAGCTTTTGAACAGTAATAGGTCGATTTTCCATCACTTAGTTCCTTGTTCACAACTTCCCCAGGCAACCAGAGCGAGGGTTGTCTTTCAAACTCTCTCATTCTTCTTCAAATGAACACACTTGATCACAATCAACTCCTCGTGAATTATTTTCACACTTCCACCTAACTAATAGCGTGTGAAAATGTAGAATGTAAAGTTTTATTAGAAATATTCATGAATTTTCACCAGCTGTTGGCACAGGGCTGAAAACAAACTGTACGACAGTCACTATGCAGTTTAAACTTACACGTTTTGAGCCAATTGTTGCCAGCTGCGTTAGTTGAATTTTTGTACTCATTATTGTCCAACAATGGATAGACTGGTTGCAAAAATTTTTGAACGCTCTTCGCACCTGGATGTCATTGATGAAACTAATCAGTTAGAGGTGCAATTTAATCTTTCACATGAAGCTATGTGGGACGGTGTCCTCTATAGGCTATAGAAAAGTTTGCCCTAAGTAGACTCCAAAGAAACTGCTCGAACAACAAAAGCTTGAGAGCTTGGCTATTCGCGGGATAGAATTGTAAGTGCGCAAGTCACTACATTGGATTTACTACCGGTGTTCTCCTTCAGATGGCTCTGCACATATAAAAGGATGGCATAATTGAATACATACCGAGGTATCACTCTATTGTAATAAATTAAACAGTTTTCGGGCGTGTGTGCGGCATCGAAATCCTAATAATTATACCAGAGTGAAGCATATTCACTGTTGACGCTAAGGTTTCAGTCACCGGGTTGGTGATTCTGTTGGCACTCCTGTGAAGTAAAGCCCGCAGCATAATAATACAAAATTTAATTGTAAATCGAATTCCACTGTATAATTCAAACCAAATGACCCCAAAAATTCAAAGTTCGTGCTTTTTCACTACTGGAAAATCCTAAAAACACTTGAAAAGCGATACATTGAATAATATTTCATTCCGATCCTAAAACATTCCAATATCAAATAGATAATCTTTTCAGGTTTGGCTAGACTGGTCTCGTGCGGCAAAACTATTTTCAAGAAAATGACAAAAAAAAAATAAATAAAACTATTTGAGGTAATAGGTAAGCACAATTTACGGAGTTCAAAGATATGTCTTTACGGTAATTATAAAACTAACCTACGCTCGCCAGCTCCTTAACCTAACTGCTCGCATTCAGAAACGTTACACTTTCTCAGCTGAACATAAAAGTATGAATTTATTCGGGGTGCGAAACATATAAAAATGGTGGGGGAAGAAAAATCCGAACTAGAAGTAGGCAACAATGTAGTTAATAATCTGAGACTTCATTGTTGACTGCCGTTGTAACGTGAAACATGCCTAGTTGCCACGTAACTGAATATCTGATCGTCATTCTTTTTTATTTCTCTATGTATTATTGTTGTTATTTTCATTGAAATATACAAAATAATACATTATTTTCAGTAATATATGAATTGTACATTTTTCCTTGTCGTTTTATGATGAAAAAATTCTCCCCTTCCCGGGGAAATTTTGGTGGGGGAATTTTTGAGGTAAAATGGTCGGTGGAGGTAAATCCCCATGCCCCGCACCATACAAAAAATAAAGCAATAGTACTGATTCATAAAAATGCTTGACAGTCATTTAGAAAGAGCAATAGTTAAAACGAGAGAATAGGCCAAACAAAATAAAACCGCAATTTATTCACCTTGGTTAATGTAATATTGCACATAATTAACTTTTATTTCAGTGGCAAACACTGCAATTTCATGCCAATTTTAAATAGATAGCAGCGACATCAATTGAATTCATTGGGAAGTACATTCAATCCAAGTGCATTTAGACGCAAGTTGTCTCTGCTATATACGTGAACACTGTGGTCTCATTGTTGAGAGTGACGTCTTTTTTATTTATTTATTTATTTATTTGGGTGGCCCCCAAATAGAAAGTGGAGAATGAAAACATCCCAAGGCACCAACATGCAAAAAGTGTATGACTGTCGCAAGTGCAAGGAAGATAAGCCATCTTTTGGAGTGATGGTTATTGTTGGTTTTATGGAGCATGGTGCTGCTGTGAATCCAGCTTAATATCAGAAGCTATTAGCGCTTTGGAGTTATTACACGATGTTGATTTGTTTTATTTTCGGACACTCTTTAACAGCTCAAATCATCAGCCTCCCATTCAATTCAGGGCGTGAAACGGCCGATAAATTTTGCTCAGAGGTCTCTTCTTTCAGGCTTGAGGTTCTTTTTCGTGCCGTAAACCTGCGAAACAGGACCCACGGCTTTACTTTTCTTCTGAAGGAAGCCATACTTAAGATTTTTACCCCCGAAAATATCCATCGGCGCGGGCCGGGATCGAACCCGCGATCTTGGATCTGCGTGGCAAGTACGGTTACCATTAGACCACCACTATCGACTATTTACACGATAATGCAGCACACCTGGCCTTGGCAATATTATTTTCCATCTATCATACTACCCAGATCTGACACTTTAGATATTTTTTCCCCTGGAAAAATAAGAAATCCATCAGATTTTCCCATGAAAGTGGCAGAATGGTTTAATGATCATTTTCTATTGTCAGAGAATGGAAAAACTTATTTACAATGGCTAATGAGTGATTTTGTGGAAAAAAAAACAAAGAATCGTTTTGACTTAAATCGAATTCTTATATTCCACATTTTGAAATAAACATCTCCATGACAATTTATCTGAAACAATTGAAGTCAAGGTTTGCGATAGTTTTTTGCGCCATGCTGCACTAGATTGCGAAAACGCCGGCGCCTATGCCATGAATTGTGCTTTATATAGCCGGTACTTACCCGTGGGAAAGACAAACAGCAACGTCATCAGAGCCATTGCCCCAAGCACCACGCTCTTGCAGATCTTCCCCATTGTCATAACATTCACTACACATACACTCGCGCACAAAAATGAAACAAACTCGCACGGAACTTAAAAGCAGCTCAAAAAAAAAATGAAAATTAGCGTTTGAGGCCCTGGTGGGACCTTCTTCGGCACCCCATCACGTGACTTGCTCTTTAAAATGTTTCACGTACCGTTTTCCTGCGTGCGAGAAGATTCCAACATCGATTTATGTTTTGGTTAGTCAATAAATCAGCCATGATATATCAACGGCAACAGTTTCCTCTCAGCAAATAAGCCACCAATTCAATTGCAATAAATCTTGCCGCAACGTGAGGAGAAAAACGCAAGCCGTGAGGGAAAATGGACACGTGTTCACGACTATTGTATAGAGAACCGGTGTAAAGTATTCAGTATGCTTTGGAAAGCGTTAAGTTAGTTTAATGAATGCCTAAGACGGTTGCTGTTAATTCGCCATTAGTGTTACATTGTTACGTATATTGGACGCGCAAAGCTGCTTCCCCTCTCGTCTTAATACAATAATGCATTGTTAAGTTACTGCTGCAAGAATAAAAAGCGAACTCCGCCAAAAACAAAAGGGAAACGGGGAGACATCAACACCAGATAATTCTATTCGTTCTCGCGCAAGCGCATAACCCCCCCCCCCTCTCTCTCTCTCTCTCTCTTTCAAACTTTCCGTGTTTACTGTTACAAATATTTACGGTCGAATTAAATTAATTAATGACTGACTATGCCATACCATCTGCAATCCGTGAAGCAGCGTTCTTAGGTGGAAATGAACTCGGGACCATAGTCAACAGCAGTGAATAAGGCTATTGCTCATTCCACACAATCTCTCCTAGCTACCAGTGATTCGTGTAGTTCCCAAATAGACGTTGAACACAGTTTTCATCTTTGAAAATTACTATCATTTTGTACGACACCGTTCATTTAGGAAGTTCTTGCATGCTTCTGAAACGTGACGCCTAAAGCCCGCGGGCGCCTTAAAACAGTTTAACCGTGCCTACGCGTTCTTTTGGATGGTAAAATGGGGTTTCCCAATTTGACACATGCCTTTAAATTTTCCATAACAAGCATTTATTTAGTTCAGGCATTTCGAGAATTCTTTTGTCGCGAAACTTATAGAAACAAAGTAGAGTCCCGAGTTCGATCTCTGGGGGATTTTCTCTACGACGGATTTTCGTATATCACAACAGACCTGAGCATTGTTTGCATCATTCAGAAAGTGCAAACATTTTAAAGAATTTGGCCACAATAAATTACCAGCGCATAAAATTTTGTTCTAAAGGCTAAGGTATATAGTTTGAACATTCATATTTTAAAAATGCCAGCAGTGTTTCCCCATAATTAAAAAGGCATGTGGTCTGTGATTTAATAAAATGCCTCAGTATTTTCCACGATTATTTTCTCGCGCACAAGGCAAAAACTAAAATATTTATTAAAAGTAATTGTTAGCTTGGCGCCTTGCATAGCAATTTTTTTTTTTTTTTTTTTTTAATTTCCAACAATTGAGATTTAGGACCATTGAAATTCAAAATGTTATCTTTTGATGGTAAAAGGAGTAAAACTGTTTAATATCATGGCTGATTTATTTTCGTGTTTTATCTTTACTGCACAATCTTGTAACATAACGAGTTGTTCACTTTGAATCTCACCGCTGTTACGTATGGTTGGCAACACTGAAGAGCACTACAGTATAGTCCCGACACACAGAGCAGGTAGCCGCCCGCTGGAGAACTGAGTCGAGAGCAAACTTCGGTCGAGCTTCGTGCTCCTGTGTCGGATGCTGCGTGCGGGAGGAGCGGGAGATGGCGAAATGAGCCAATCCCGGTCCGAGACGGAATGGCGGGAGGGGGAGACGAATTCGCCCCCCAAAATCAAACCCGCGACCATGTGAAGGAGAACCAATTTAGGAATGAAAGTTTGAGTGGTGGGAGTTGAGAAGGTGAGATATATTTAGATCGCTTAAAAAAAAAAAAAACTTTATCGCTTCTCTTTTGAGTTTGTGAACACAATCATTCACCTGCAGAAGCTTTGCAGCGTAAACTTGTGCGTCATTTCGGGTTTATTAGTAGAGAACAAATGAAGGACAAGTTCCGTGTTCTTTCTTCGATTGTTTTATACTCCCACAGCATTGCCATGTAAATGAATCTTTTGTTACTATGTTGCCTACACGTCACTGATTCCAAAGAAAAGCGTTTTGCAGTTGAAACCTCAGGAAGATTTCGGGATAGAGGGAATTGCGCTACAATAATACACTTCTATTTTAACACTATACGGCTTCTGAAAAACCTTACCTAGCGATTATTAGTAAATAATGTACTAGAATTGTTATTTATGATACAGGTCTTCTAGTGGCTTCTATAGATAGGGGACTGAGTATAGATCTGAATGAAATGAATTAATGATGGCGCAAATGAGCGCAGAGACTTGGCGCCTTCTAACATTCACCTTCTAAGGATAAGGAAAAATTCCGAAGGGGAAAAAAATACCTTACACAGATAGCTTAATCTGATCGGGATTCGAACCCAGAAACTCCGAAAGAGTAATCGCGAAAGCTACCACAAGACCATGGAGGCGGCTTGGAATGTATCATAGACTATTTTTTAGACAGTTCTGAATATTTATATATAAATTTGTAATTATAAATTAAATTTATTCCAGAAATTCAGTATGACCCCTTGTTAAAAAAAATGTGCGTATGTAACATTAGGAGGAGAATGGAAGAGACGATGCCTAAATCTTTAGACAGTATTGCCAATTTTACAGCGATGGTATTCGGAGACTTTTGCAGTTTTTTGGTGGGATAAAATAAATTAAATGTTTATATTATTATTATACACGCCTTTCATTTGAAAACTTTTCGGTTGAATAGCTATATATTGAATATACAATTTACGTTAACAAAAGTTACGTCATTTTAGAAATGTCCATCCTAACTCAATAACCCCTCACTATGAAATTTTACCCCCTATGAAATCATATCCCGTTTAAAATACTTAAATTTTTTAAAAATATGCAACTGTTAACATGCCTTTTGTTTTCTATCGTTGTCTGGCAAAGTGGCCTATTGTTATAATTTTATTGGGCAGTAATAGGGTGGAAAAAATAACATTTTAGTAATTTTACCAGAATCATACTTTTTTACAAAAATAATTTCCTACTCAAAAACTTAACTTTGCTTTGTTAGCTTAATGCGTCATGTATGTGTGTACTAGTTTTAATGTTGTGATATTGTTCGCTAAATGCTGGTGATACGCGACGAACGATATGCTGCTCTGAAATTCTGTTTTCGTTCCAACAAATCTTCAGTGGAGGTCTATGATTGACTGAACAGTGCTTAACGGCCGTTTTTATTACTAAGGCACCACAGGGTGAACACTGATAATACGTGAGATGAAATGATAAATTGGAAAAGGATTTTTTTTTTAAGAAAAGAAGCATTCCAGGGCTAAATTTAGAGTACCTCCCAGGCATTTCCCATTTATGAGGATTGAGGAAAACCTTGAAAAAACCTCAGTCAGGGAGGACGGTCCTGGAGGGATTCGAACCCCAAATATCCCGCTCACGAGTCCGCGCCTTAATAACCTTGACCACTCGTGGCGGTCGGAGATCTATGCAATGTTACAGGCAGGAGTCTTGTGGAGAGTTTTTTTTTTTTTTTCTTCTTCTCTATAGAACGGCTTCAAAATGGTTTAAAATGTTTAAAGTGGGGAGGAATCACTTTCAAGAAAGGTGGATTTGGCATTCCAGTTTGTGCTCTAACGGAACAAAAACAGTAACAATGCTGCTGTTATTGTGAGAAAGGATCGATAAGAACAGCTCGTGAATAGTAAACATTTCACTGGGCCTTACCCACAGTTTGAAAGTTGCACATGAGACGTGTTTGTGCTTGGTGGGTTCCAAGACTAAAGAGACGATCAGGTTTGCACGTTGTTGAAGATACGGGGTTTCTTTCAAATGGAATCATTGCTGTTGAAACTTGGCTGAGAGCAAACAGCAAAGCAGCATGTGAAGACCATCATCACCAATAGTAAAAGTGTTTGCTTGTGCTGGAAAAGTTATGGTCGTCTCGTTTTTGGATATTCAAGGAATGCTTTACCAGCACGTCGTACCTGCATGGACTACTGTAACTGGGGAGACGAGCTGAAAACTTTGCAAGACCATATTTTCATGCAACAAGCTGAATGCTGCATCACCGTACATCGCACATCAATGTGTTTCTCACCCTCTCAATAATCCAGGTTTACACCTGTGCGACTTTCTCCTTTTCCCCAAATTGAAGAAACACTTGCGTCATCAGACAAGTGGTGAAGGCTGCCGAGGCGACCCTGGATTGTCTGTCAATAATTTGTTTCCAGCGTGTTTTTGAAGACTGGCAGGAACACTGGCACAGTTGCATGGCATCCTGAGGTGACAACATTGAAAAATATTATGAGAATGAGTAAAGGGTGTGTTGTCATAAACGTATGCCCTAGTACAAGAAGCGATCATGATAAAGTAACCAAACCGCTGATCTGCAAAATATCGGGCTCGTGAAATGTTGCTTCCACTGTAAACCAATTAATATATATTTTATTTGGTGAGAAGGAAATTTTCGATGACCTCCCTCATAAAGTACGGCCGAGATACTAAAGGGGTCATTATCGACTTCCCTTTAACATTCTCAGGTGATTGACTTGCTGGTTCCTCTCAGAAACCAAATAGAAGACAAACGCAGAGCGCGGTAGCCTGAAGCGCCTAGATAGCGAACATTTGGCAACTATGTAGCGGGATGAACAAAGGAGCACTTCACTTCACTAGTTGCCTCAAGGCACAGATGTATCGACCTGGTGCAGTTATTTCCTATTAATTTTGTATTCTGTCAACACCCTTGGGTTCATCTTGCCGCTAATATAGGCAACATTTCTTGTAACACTAAAGGAAGTGCCAAAGTTCTGCAGTATACAGGCCCCGAAAGACAAGAGCGCTCCATAATCATGAATTAATCTCCGGTGGTTTATTACAATAACACCATAAAGAAAGTTCACTGTGTAATACCTTATAAAAGTTCAAGTTTTGAACTGAAAATGTACACAGATATGATTTAACTACCAGCTAATCATATCTGTCTCTTTTGCTATATAGCAATAACTTAATTTTTAACCAAAGCGTTATATTTTTTATTTTTGGACACATTTGGTTATTTTAAAGTTAATTCCCATCTTAAAATGCACACACGTTTGACAAAAACTTGGATTCTTCAAAATTAAAAACATTTGGTTCTTAAACAAATAAGATATTATTATAAAAAGAATAAATATGAACAAAAAAATTAAATTTGACTACCACCGTGTTATTCAATAAGAAATAATACTTTTTCTATCTTATAAAAGTCACTAATAAATGCATTTCTAGGATTGTTTTCATTCCTACAAGTAACAGGGTCCTTTAAGAAAAACTCTTTCTTTGAAGTAACCGGACTCGTATCTGGTTACCTAGGAGACCAAGAGTTCGCAATCGCCACGGGTGGCCGAGGTCGTTAAGGCGCGGACTCGTGAGCGGGAAATCTGGGGGTTCGAATCCCGCCAGGATCGTCCTCCCTGACCGAGGGTTTTTTTTCAGGTTTTCCTCAGATCTCAAATGGCAAATGCCGGGGAGGTACCCTAAACTTAAGCCTGGAACGTTTCCTTCCTTAAAAATTCCTTTCCCAATATATCATTTCATCTCATGTATCACCAGTGTTCACCGCCTGTGGTGCCTTAGTAGTAAAAACGGGCGTTAAATACTATTAAAAAAAGTTCGCTAAATGGCTGGTAATTACACCATCAATAAATGGTTTTTTTTCACTATTGTGGTACAAGGGGAGGGTGACAATATGGGGAAACTAATATATAGATTGGTATTAAATATGTTAAACATGCAGAAGTGAGGAAAAGGTAAATGTGCTTATGTACAGTTAGATTTTTTTTTTTTTTTTGATTGATTTATTTATGGACGCTCTTTAACAAACAACTCAGGTCATCAGCGTCCCATTCAATTCAGGGCGTGAAACGGCCGACAAATTTTGCTCAGAGGCGTCTCTTTCAGGCTTGAGGTTCTTTTTCGTGCCGTAAATGTACGACACGGGACCCACGGCTTTACTTCCCTTCCGAAGGAAGCCATACTTAGGATTTTTACGCCCGAAAAAATCCATCGATCCTGGCCGGGTTCGAACCCGCGTTTTGGGCGCAGGAGGCAAGTATGGTAACCACTGCACCACCAGGACCGACATACAGTAAGGTAATGCGTAGTGGTTCCCAGCGGTTCCTAGTGGAGTCGTGAGCTGGAACTTGAGAAGAGTGAACGTTACACCAACTACGCACGGGGTGTTTCACCAATTTTTCGGTATGGCCATTTGGTCGACGTCCTTCATGAAAGTAAAGTGTAATTCATATATGTTAATAAAACACTGTAACCGAATTTAATAGTGATATACACCATTCCCTTATTTGCCTGATTTTATTTAATTCTGTTTAACGATAAATAGGATGTTATTAGACAGGTGTTGTGAGTTACATCCCATAACCGTACGTATGATGATGAATGTATAAAATGATAATTGGTTAGGTTGGCTCTACCATGGGTGGTGATATGTTTGGTGCAGAATAAAAAAAAACAGAAAAATATAGAACCGAGGTGTACACTGAAAACACCTAGCTCAGAAAAAGGAGTAAAATGGAGGGAGAAGGAAAGTTATGAAGATGGTCTTACTTCACTGATGGTGCTATAAGTCATACTTATTTTAAACCCAGCATCGCTTTGTATTATTAGAGTAATGTCATAGAAAGTTGGGTCATCAGATTAAAATTAAACACACTATATTTACGCGAATCTGTTCCGTATTTCGCCGCTAACTTCATTCAAATTTATCGTTTATTGCGTCATAATGCTTTGCTGCAATTCTCGACTTCGTTACATTTATTGTTGGCCTATTATTGCATAGAGCGTTTGAACAGTACGTAGTCACGAAATGGAGGGCAAACAGAGAAGAAAATCTTATGATGCTACTTTCAAGTGTAAAGTAATTCTTCATGCTTAAACAAATGGTAACAGAAAGACATGAAGAAAGTTCAATGTAGCTGAGAGCAGCGTTCTCTTGTGGCGGTAACAGAAATTGACGTCATTTGCAACTAAAGCTAGTAGGAAGAAATTCACTGGTTCTTGCAAAGGAAGACATCCTGACATTGAATTCGTACATGAAAGGAGGAAGAACGGGCAACCTGTGACTAGTGGCATCATAAGAAATAACTTTTTTTTCTTTGACCTACGCCAACTGTCTTGGCAACCACACGAGTGATGGATTTTGTCCTTCGTTCTCCAAGATGTAACAAAAGTCCACTGATCGTTTTATGAAGCGGACAAGCTTACGCCGTAAACAATATGCCAACATATTTTATATGTATGTTTTCCAGTTACAAATTTGGGTGCGCATGCGTAAATACGTTATATCTCACAACTTTTAATGACAATAATAACGATAAGTAACAAATTTTCTATAATTCTTCCACCAGAAAAAATACAACTGATGCGTTGGAATGGGAAAATTTGTTCTACGGCGCACTTGCTCTGAAAAAAAGTTACCATGAAAAAGCGAATGAGATACCGACAAAGCACTAGTGCGATTGAATAATATAGATATAGTAGAAGGAGGCAATAATAAATAAAAGGAACAGAAATTTAATAGGTAGAAAAATCTTACAGAAAATAAAAGAATAAAAAATAAGTATATCAAAAGTAAATACAACACAAAAGGGAATAGTAATAGGTGAAAAATAGCAACTAACAATACTTATAACTATAAAAAAGCCAACTATGAGTATTAACATAATAAAATTAAATAAAGCATAACTGTTAGAGTAATAATAATTGTACATGTTCCTTATAAAGCTTGAAAATACGTATTCGAGTTATTGAAACATGACATATTAACTTGATAATGTTATGACCCTAACCCGTTTTGTAGCTCTTCGCCTTTAACTGAGGACTTGGGGTGCTCACAGCTGTAAATTTCGCTTGGTATTTACGAAAGCATGCTGACCACTTTGCTGAGCGGTTTATTACCTTCGTTTCAACGGATGAGCAGCCCAGAGAACGCTGCTTTCTGTTTTAAAGTCATGCGACTACTTGCAGTGCAAGTTTTAAGGGTTTGCGTGCTGACACATCCCATCTTAGCATTTCGTGTCAAGACAAGTAATTTATTACAAGAATGTCCAGCAGAGTTGGCAGAGGATAAGTCATTAAGTACGCTACATATTTGAATAAGGCATTAGTCATGTGACAAGGCAATAGAAACTTACAATAGCGAAACAGCAGTTACAAGATGGCGGCGCCTTTGAGTGGGTGTAGGACTCTCAGCAGTCTTTTATTGTGCAGCAATAGGGTGGAATCAAATAGTATTCATAAAGAAATGCTTCCCATCTGCAGTGCATCGGTCTTGATGGTGTAGTGGTTACCAAACTTGCCTCCTAAACCCAAGAACGCGGGTTCGAACCGGCCAGGATCGATGGATTTTTTCGGGGCGTAAAATCCTAAGTATGGCTTCTCTTCGGAAGGGAAGTAAAGCCGTGGGTCCCGTGTCGTACATTTACGGCACGAAAAAGAACCTCAAGCCTGAAAGAGAGGCCTCTGAGCAAAAATTTATCGGCCGTTTCACGCCCTGAATTGAATGGGATGCTAATGACCTGAGATGTTAAAGAGCGTCCATAAATAAATCATTCAAAAAAAAATCTACAGTGCTATTTATACTTGGGTGCAGAAGTTCTCTGTGTCGGTGGTAATCATACTTACCTCCAAAACCCCAGATCGCGAGTTTGATCCCGGGCAGGATCGCCTGAAAGAAGAAGCCTCTGAGCAAAATTTGTTGGCCGTTTCACGTCCTGAATTGAATGGGATCCTGATGTTAAAGAACTTCCGTAATTAAATAAATAACTCAAGTATTGTGAACTTCACAAAGAAATCGGCTAGAATATAGTAAACATTTTTTTTCCCCGAATTAATTCTCATTATAAATATGACAGGCATAAAGCGCCGATTCCTAGTACCTCAACAAGCAATGTGATATTTTAAACGTGGTGTGTATTGTAGGTCTAATGTAGTTATATTTCTTCCTGAAATTTTCGTGTTCTTCATTGGTGAATTAATTACCTCAGTTTCTAATCAACGGAGTAAAATCCGTAAATTTGCTGCCAGAAATATTGCATAACAATACAATACCGCTAATACCACATTTAAATTTGGTGTTTTGTGTTGTAAATGCCCCAGCTTCCTCTGTTAAAGGTTACACTTCCACCTTCACCGTGACATTCTACGTGTCATTTTCTTTATTAACACAGGAAAAGAACAATAGCATTGGAATATTTTTAAAACGTATTAAAAATCTGCAAAATATGATGTTATGATGTAGTAGATATGACGTATTATATTGCATGGTTCTTTAGTACTCGTTTCTCTGACGATGCTATTTTGAAGAATTCAAATGGAAATGGATGTTAATTCCGCAATGTCAAATATTGAAAATGGGGATAGCATGTTTTGCAGAGTTGGTGAACATATAGTATAACGTTTATTGATTATTAATACGGTAAGTAATTTAAAATTTAGATACTTAGATTTGTTTATTTTTTCCAGTCAAAGATTTAGCCTTCGACGCTCTGGTGCGTGCATTCGAAATTGAAGTCAATGTAGTGAGGTTAAGGAAGTTATCTATTAGTGTAATAGAGATTTAAAATGATTCAGTATTAACGTCTTGATATAAAAGAAATTGTGATGTGGTTAATCCTTAATTGCATTTTCATTGTTTCCAAGATAATGGAAGTTGATTTATGGTGATTAATAACTTACGTGTGCATTTAAAACATGTGTTTAATAAAGTGAGTCTCGTGTTTGAATGTTGGTATGCTTGTTAGGGCGACGGTTTTAGCTTTTTCTTACAGTTACATTGTTGTGAAGACGGTGATGACTTCATGGATTACTAGGCTAGTTGCTAGGCAACCAGTGCCAGAATTAGGCTAATTGTAGAGCAGTGTTGTGGGATGAAAAACAAAATAGACGATTATTTCTGCTTAACATGTAAGTAGTTTTTTCTTCATAAAAATAAGCGAGCCTCCCTTCTGCTATAAGACAAGTACCTCGTGGAGAAATTTTATCTGTTCCCATCCCACCTTCTACACGTCATCTGATGATATGCGGCCCTCTCCATCAAGAGGTGACATCTACATCCCGAATGAACAGGAAGGAAAACCACATTACAAGGTTTGTGCTTACCTAAACAGCTGGTCGAGCTTCTAGGATCTTGTCTTGAGGAATAAAGCTAACAAGGTTTCGGTGTTTAGAAATAGAAATAAGGATGTATTACTGGGGTTTGTACATGGGCTGATGTTAAAATGAAGACACTGAAAAGTGGTACTTATTTATAGATGTTTCTAAATTTGTCAGAATGCCGCTTTTTACACAAGGGCAATAAACCCTGTAGCAGTGAAGGAAACTTAACGCAACTCCATTAAATATGAAAAACTTTGTTGACATATTTGCAGGGATCTTAAAGTTTTTGGCCTTCTGCTTGGAATCAATATTCTTGTTTTCTGTGCCTTTGTAGCACTACATTGTCATTCCTGGACAACATGACGCAAAGTTTAAGCCTTTAGTTGATCCTCCTTTATACATTAAATTGTGAAAGACGTGGACAAAATAAGCGAGGATATCCTGATTTCAGTGTAGGAATATTCATTGGACCTCAGATTAAAAAATTGATGGGTGACCAGTGTTTGTTTTAGAAAAATTCACTTCCTGCATGCTCGTTTTCGATTGTTCCCCCCCCCCTGAAAACTTGGGTGTAGTGAGTGACAAGTAAGGAAACGCTTTTTTTATATTTTGCAGATGGAACAGCGTTAGAAATGCAGTGGAACCCTCCACGATGAGCGAGAAGAGCTGCTTCCTACAAAGATGCTATTCCCGCTCTTACTACGAAAATGTAAGTAGCCACTTACATAAAGGAGACTTCATTTGCAGTATTAAGGAACTCGGTGTCTTTGATTTTTATGTCATATATTGCCTTCATTTTAACATTGCCTTTTTTTTTTTTTTTTTTTTTTTTTTTGATAAACCAATTTTTACTTTTTTTAAAAAAATTCGTTGTATCCAAATTTATTTACATTTAGTACATTTGCAACACATATTTTATATGAAATTATTATTATTTTTTGTACAAGGTCAAGTTAAACTATGCAGAGATACCAGAAGAATTCATGAAATTTTATTTTGAAAGCTGTAGAAAAAGTTTGTAAGAAAAAACTTAATGAAAAATGAATGCGACAGTTCCAGTACTTTCTTCTTCTTCTTCTTCTTCTTCTTCTTCTTCTTCTTCTTCTTCTTTTTTTTTTTTTTTACAAACCAAACTTTTCTTTTCCTCAGCTTCTACTTGATACTTGACCTAGAGCTTTCAAAATGGGGTTGCAATGTATGTACAAAAATGTAACATATTTTGGGTTCTAAAAAGTAAAAATTGATTTTTCAAAAGAAGTCCATGTTAAAGTGAAGGCAATATATGCCATAAAAAGACCTACTCCCAATAAATCTTAAGAAAAAGAAAACTAAATTGTAATAATTTAACACTGCTAGGGGTAGAGTATCCGAGTTCCCTTAAACATGCGATTTCCAATGCTTGTGAACAGAAGACGAATGAGTTCTGCATCTCCAGGCTAGCGACAACAGCGCACTTAACACCGCCACGGGTGGCCGAGGTCGTTAAGGCATGGACTCGTGGGGGGAGGTCTGCGGTTCGAATCCCGCCAGGACCGTCCTCCCTGACTGGGGTTTTTTCCAGGTTTTCCTCAGTCTTCATAACTGGCAAATGCCGGGGAGGTACCTAAACTTAGGCCTGGAACGCTTCCTTCCTTAAAAAAAAAAAATCCTTTCCCAATATATCATTTCATTTCATGTATCATCAGTGTCCACCGCCTGTGGTGCCTCAGTAGTAAAAACGGGCGTTAAACACTACTCAAAAAAAAAAAAAAAAAAAGCGCACTTAACAAAAATTTAATTTGACACTAACAGCTGCAGGAGGTACACTCACCAACAAATTATATATTCTTAAATAAATAAATAAATAAATAATACACTTAGAAATATCATACAGACATAAATAATGAATCATTTTAAAGATGAAAATCGAACTATAAATGTTTTCACTTTTTTTTTTTTTTTTTTTTTTTTTTTTTTTTTTTTTGTTGTTGTAGTATGATCTTAACACCATTATAATGTTTAAGCATTCCACATTACAAATTAACAAAGTGGAACTTTACAGAAATGTAATAACGGAAAATGGGCTACATTACTGAATTCAGAACGGCAAATATATGGATAGTACAAAGTTTCATGTCGGCACAGTTTGAAAAGTTCATATTTGTTTACTAGTGTTATTGTCGAATTTTAATGTTTTCTTCCGTTTAAGGCAGTGCGCGTTCTAGCGTTCTTTGAACTGTCGGACAAGAAAGAAGAAATAATTAGTTGAGTTTTAAGTTAAATCTGCTAATAATGCGCTCGATCCGCAATGTAACAAAGCTGCGGAAGCATAAATACTGTTGAAAGAACACGCCTAGTGACCCTAAGATGAAATGGTATGAGCCAGCAGTTTAATTTGCTAAAACGCGCTATATTGACAGCTGTTCACATTATTGCTTCTCGCGCTTAGGCAACAATGTGCTCTTTCGTTATTGGTCCGTTATTAGCTTCCATTGATGTAAAAACCTTCTCGCCATGCATATGCGCTGTTGGCTTAATGATGCAAATACTAAACGCCAGAGGTATGACAAAACAACCTCACTTTACAGGGAAATCGAACAAACTGTTTTTACCGTTGAGTGAATCTATCGGTAGTTTAGAAATGTTAAAAGTGTCGTTTATAATTGTACATACCCTTCCGAATTAATATACTCAGCGCTACAATAGCTATGTTTTTTTTAAGTTAATATTCTGATTAAGTTATAATGAAATATTTAGCTACCGAATATTCTATTTTAGTCTTAAAATCCTATCAACTATTGCTTAATTGGTAAAAACATAGTCTGTAAGATATGTGTGGCCAGGCGATCTCTCTCTCCTTTCAATTGAGCGTATCCCTGTGTGTTTAACAGCACACGAAATATGTGCGTATACTTTTTCTGCGAAATTGAAAACACATACCATAGTGACTTGACGTTAGCCCCTGAACAGAGACCGGCCCCTGGCATCTGGCTGCAGTCCCGAGCGACAACGAAGAAAGCCGAACTTATAGGGTCCATTCACAATGAAAATTAAACGCAACGTAAACTTAACGTAAAAGCTAGATGCTATGTAATGTAATGGAACCATAAACGTAAACATAAAAATAAAGGTATAATTAGACGTAAACTTAGAAGCTTGCAACGTCCAAGGTTTTGCCTCTACGTCTAACCTAAACTTAAGAAATCAGCCAATCAGAACACAGTTCCTCTGTTTGTAGAGATCTGTAATAGAATTTATCCATACACGGAGCACGGAAATCAAATGCAACTCCTGCTGCTGCAAGTCCCGAGCGATGGCGGAGAGAGCCGAAGGTAGCGACTGCCACAGAGCTAGATATTAAAGACTTTCAAGCGAACGTACAGAATGCGCTATAGATTGATGTTTATGAATATTTCTTCTGCTGCAATCAAAGGAGAGTTTCTACCATTACAGTGATTTACCCGTTCCTATTAATTTAAATTTACGAAAAACCACTGGGTCCACCGGTTTCTAGGATTTACCCTAGGTTAGCGTTAGTATGTATATGTATGAATTAATTGCGAATTCCAATAAGAGCAGGTTTGCCACCGTTACAATATTTTACCCTGCTAACAACCCCTTATCAATTTGTATTTAAAAGTTGCAGAGGACAACGCATAGGTTACATTATGTTTAGCAAAAAATAAATAAATAACCGTACATGCAACATTTATACTGTCAGAGTAGTTCGGCTTTCTCCGCTGTCGCTTGGGACTTGCAGCAGCTAACAGCAGAAGTTGCACTTGATTTCCGTGCACCGTGTAAGGGCAAGAGAGAGAGCTGAAGATCAGTGACTTTGTAGACAGAATGGCGTCAACGGACAAAAGATTAATTGCATTATAAGAAAGCTATCCTTGCTCATATTACTCCAAGCAAATTAGTTACCGCACTTTGCATATGCATAAACGCTACCGCCGTCTGCTCAGAAGCAGCCATTTTCAACGTTTGCGTCTTTCACTGTGAATGCCTACATTCTATTAAGTCTTATTTTATTGTGTTTACGTTTAATTTTCGTTGTGAATGGGGCCATACTCGCTGCACGGTTGTTTTCACTTCACACGGAGCACGTGGCTGCTGGCTGCAGTGCATGGAGAGAGCCGAACTTGCTCGATTGTTTTCACAAAGTTACACCTGTCTGTTGAGTACAGTCCCGAACGACTGAAGCCAAAGCAAATGCGGGGGTATTCACTTCTGTTTGCTCACTTGGGCTAGTATATCCTCTTTTTCATTGAGAACAGATACATCTTCAGTGTCTATTATCAAGTCATTAATATCTTTGAAATTTAATTTAAATGTTATTAACATGTAACGTAAACGTTTTCTGAAGGTTATTACAGAGCGCTCTTACATACAAATATAATTCTTACACATATATTAGATTAATATTTCACATATGGTATCTTCACGGCGATACTTTTGTCAAATATAAAATTTATGCAATGTTGTAAATATTGTTTATATGCTGAATTAATTTCTGGTGAACATTTCTGAAAAAATAATTAAACACAAAAACACTTTTTAAATTTCGGTTTTCAAGTTCCTCCTAATAGTCCAAGTTCCTTAATTTTCAGAAACTATTTTTTTTTATCACTCATTTAAATGATATATACCAAATTTTGTTGTGAAAAAGCAAATATTGGTACCGAAAGAGCGATTTTTAAATTTTGGTTTTCATGTAACTCCTTCGTCTAAGAGCCCGATTTCCCTGAGTTTCCACCGCATTTTCTTTGACTTCATTGTAACATTTGTGCAATAGTTAGGGCATCATCAAAACATTTCGTATGCCTGAAGATGAATATAATAAACATCTAGGCAAGCATTGTTCTATAGCACTGCCCGATAAAGTATATGCTTTGTTAAAGACAAAGCTGTTCCACAGGTTATTTGTGCTTACGAAAGGAAAACTAAGCTGTAAAATGAAAGACATACGTCGTACGGCACGAAAAAGCTTGGAAATAAGTAAGGACAGCATTATTAAAGAAGATGGTAGTTGGACAGCGGTCAAATATATTTTGTGCAGATAATGATATGTACTGTAAATGCAAATTAACATGCATTAACAGATACTCTTGCATGTGTGTTCATTCCAGCATTAAATGAAATATGTGCAAACAATACAACAATTGCACAAGGGAATGGAGTGAAAGATGTCATTCGGGACTGCAGCCAGCTTCCCAGATTCCATGCGTTTCTGTTCAGGGTGTAACGTCAAGTAACCATTGCGCACATCTTCCCACCAGCAGCGCTTACCGCACGGGGGTATTATTATTAGCATTGTCATGTCTCTTGGCAATAAAGAAATTAAATTGATTTTTATTGATGGTTACAGAAATTGTGAATTTTTGTAAAAAGTAGTACAAAAGCAGATTAGGAGTGACCTCTTCAAGAACTTGTGTACGAGAGACGTTCTAAACGGCCTGACCAGAAAACACAATATTTAAAAGATTTTTTCTGTTATTTTTCAATATAACCGCCTTACGTTAAGATATTTTATATATATATATAATATCTTAACAATGAAAACGTGTTTTGTAAGGAAATGTTTTTACAAATAAAAGACAGAATTAATGTAACTCATGTCTTTATACACTCCTTAGAGGCTTCAGTGATACATGGTTTGTTTTGACACTTTAAACATATAACTTAGGTGGCATACGTGAGTCTTCTGTTGAATAGCGCTGCACACACAATAGTATTCTTTTTAGCTGTAAATAGTGATTACGAGGTTACATTTTAAGCTTTTACAAACGACCACTAGATCGCGCTATTTAGATATTGATTACTATTTTATAAACAAGTGAATTTGTTATTGTGAAAACAGTTGCAGCTTAGGAATTGACTGAATAGTTTGTTTGCATTGAGTTCAAACAAAGCAATTTTGCGAAAAAATGAAATTTTCACATAAAGTTTTTCGTTGGATGGTTTTTTTTTTTTTTACGATTTTAGTAAAGGCTTAAATCAACAGCAATTGCCTCGTTCAATTTTTGGTAGTGAAGCACCATCAGAAAAGACTGGTTTGAAGAATTTCGTTATGGTCGTGCGTCCGTCAGTGATGAATTTCGTGAAGGTCGACCAAAATAGGTTGTCATTCCAAAAAACGTCGATACTCTGCGTAACACGATTGAAGAATATAGGCATGTGACTTACATTGAAATAGAGGCATCCTTAAGCATATGTAAGACTGCAGTACATTCGATTCTGCATGAACGTTTAGCTGTGAAACAGATCTGTTCTCTACGAATTTCGGGAAAGGGGGGGGGGGGATCTCATGTTAATTGGTGTAATGAAATGCTCAAAAAATTGCACCGAGGAACTGCAAAATCCGTTTACAATATCGTAACAGATGATGAAACGGATATATTCGTATGAACGGGAAACTAAGCAACAAGTTACTGTTTGGGTATTCCAAGATGAACAGTAATTGTTCCTTCACAAAGCACTTGCAAGAAAATATCGTTTCTTCGGTCGCACTGGACATGTCGCAACAATTTCTTTAGAAGGTCGAAGAACAGTTAACGCTGAATGTTATACAACAATTTGTTTGACAGAAGTCATCGACAAAATCAGAAAAACAACCGAAATATGGCATATTGACAATGCCAGCTCTCACAGAGCTCTCAAACAAATGATAAATTGGAGAAAAACATTAAATTAATGTATCATTACCCGTATTTACCTCATTTATGGCCTAACCACTTCCTTGTGTTCTTGAATGCCAAACACAAAATGCATGGACAGCGATTTTTATCACCTCAAGAAGCCATTGAAGACTTTAAAAACCACGTTTTTGAGATACCAACTCAAATGTTTCTAAAAGTAGCTTGAATACGTGCAAAAGAGTATACAAGTGAATCGACAGACATCAGACAGCACGTGTCCAGCACGACATGGCATTGTGCGTCTTTCAACTTGCACTCAATTTCATTCCAAGTTGCGTGCGTTTAACGCAGGGAGGGGGGAAAGACATCACTTCTGGACGTATCTGAAGGCCTGTGCACTAGCGATTAAGTGTGATTGGCTCGGACTAGGCGATAATAAACACACGTCTAGCATGGAGTCCAATTGTATTGCTGCTCTGATACTGCAAGCAAGAAATAAAATTTTCCATTGCACTTTTATCCAGGGAGATGAAACGTTTGCCATTTCAAATAATTAAGTATTTTTTTGAATGGTGTTTAACACCCGTTTTTACTACTGAGGCACCACAGAGTTGTGCACACTGGTGATACATGAAACGAATGATAAATTGGAAAAGGCTTTTTTTTAAAGGAAACGTTCTAAGCCTAAGTTTAGGGTATCTCCCGGGCATTTGCCAGTTATGAGGACTGAGGAAAACCTGGAAAAAATCTCAGCCGTGGAGGATAGTCCTGGTGGGATTCGAACCCCAGGCCTCCCGCTCACGAGTCCGCGCCTTAACGACCTCGACCACCCGTGCGGTATTAAGTATTTATTAAAATAAAACAAAAGCAAAGAGAAGAGTGCATGCTATGGTTAAGATAAATTTGTAGATAGCAACACTGCAACTTGAATATTAATTTGACACGGTACTGTACATTTGAAGTGTTTATTTATCATTTTATTTGTTTTTGTTTTGTGTAATGTCAGTATCAGTTTTGCTGGGGATGTTACAGTAATTAAAATAATGATGTTGACACTTCTCATTTCTGGTTTTCACAGTTTGTACGCTACTAATTACTTTATCTATGACCGTAGTAACATTGCAAAATTAATTCTTTCACCTGAGTGTTCATGTTTTCCACGTAGCAAAAGAGTGTACACAGGCACATGACGCAATAATGAAATAAATTTAGCTCACTTATCATATTACAGTATAATTAATCGCGTGTTCTATTCAGCAACATTATGAACGTTTATCGGGACGATGGAGACAGGGCTGCGTCGTTACCTTTAATTAGTGGCATTGAAGGAAATTGCGTTTTAGTAGTAAAGGCTTCATTAAGTCAATTTACATCATAAACACTGCAAAATTAGGTTTTTGGATCTGTTTATGCGAATGATATAAATCAAACATATAAGTGGGACTCTGTGGTAATGCGGGTAGATTTAGCCACAGAACACAACACCTAGACACTGAACAAATACAGTGCGATCAAATATGTTTACCCCGTGGCGCGGGGTTTTCCTATGAGCGAGCCCCCACTCATTTTCCGTGCCATGGAGGGATAAGCAAGCCTGCTTATTTACTTGTTGACCTTGTTCACTGGCGCAATCGTAGCGCAGCTGTTCCCGGGTGTGTGTTGCGTTGTTCGTTTCTTAATTCGACAATATGCATAAAGTGTATTACGCCTCGTGTGTTTACAAAGGCAAAGCGTGTTTTTAAGTATGATTCATATGTGTTAACTCAGGGGTGAAATAATTAATAAGTTTTTTTTTTTCCATACAGTTGATTATATTGCTTATGTGAATATCATACTAACCTCTTTTTAAGACAAACGACAGGGAGCGTGATTGCATTTTTTCAACAGGACTCTGTCACTGCGAATAATTGCATGAGAGCAATTTACAATGCGTTTCCACAAGATAGTGGAGATTTGTAGCCCTCTCGGTCCCTCGATGTAACAACCTGCGATTATTATCTCTGCTGTAAATTAAAAAAAAAGTAGTGCACAAGATGAACCCGCGCACCATACGAGAACTCAAAGATAATATTCGTCAGGAAATTGTCCGCATTTCTCAAAATGAACTATAGCGAATGATGAATAATTTCCTAAAGAGTTGCCAAAAATGTGTGAAGATTGAAGGTGGGCAGTCTCAACGCCTCGTTTTGATAATTTGGTAAGGAATTAGCCTCTTAAATTGGTTTGTTTTATTGTTTTACTCTCCGGCTAATCGGCTAACAAGCGACGTGCTCACCCATAGGCAAAACACTCCGGGGGAAAACAAAACTGATCGCCACTCATTCAAGCGAGACCTGCGAATGAAACTTTTGGAGATGTGTAGTGTAACCACTAGGTCAGGTTTAAGTTAAGGAGCATCCCTTGATATAACGAGTATCTGTTTAGGTGTTCGCTAAGTTTACTATAACAAAACTGCCTTGAGAGATATCCGACATAGCCAGTCTTTGTGCATTATTTCAACTGCACTCATTGACAGTGACGTCATCATTATTCCTCGCCATTCAAACGCCATTTTTCATTTCTGCTGTCGAAATCTGCTATAGTTAAATCCCTTTTATAGAATTGGGGGGGGGGGGATTAATAGCTTCGAACGAGCTCACATCTTCTCCCGATGCTTTCTGCTACATTTTATGTGAGTTTTGCAGCCAGTGCTATTGGGTTAATACAAATGTTTTTCAAAGTAGTTTAATATTAACTTGGTTTATTAATTTTACTACTGACGGAAATCATTTATACGAATAAGGTTTTTGGAGTATATTAAAATCAGGATTTTAAATTAAATTTTGTTTTATTGTTATATAACATTTGAGAAAATAGTCCTAATAACAACTCAACATGGTAATATGGCATATAAAGAACGCCCCATAATGCAAGTTTTCTCTTGTTGATGCAGTAACAATAATAGAAACTATTCAAAAGGATTTAAGTGGCAGAAAAGTTTGATAAAAAGTTCATCACGCAGGAGGTGCCTAATCTTAAGTGAATTCCTCAGCAAATTGAATAACTTTAAAAGTGAAAATAAAAAACAAATTTTTGCCTTATTAATTAATGAAATGAAATATCTGGTTTTAGGGGAACAAAATTAGAATTCTTGCAATCTATAAGTATTACAAAAGGGAAACCACATCATCATCATCATCATCATCATCATCATCATCATCATCATCATCATCTTCATCATCATCATCGTCGTCGTCGTCGTCGTTCGTCATCATCATCATTGTTGTTGAGATTAAACCCAAAAAACTGATGCTATACTGTTAATTAAATGAAATATATGACACTGATAGACAAAGCTATACAGCGTGAGTATTTTAAACATTTTTAAATGTAACCATGTTTATGAACTGAACCCTTGATATCATCTTTACATTCACTAAAATAGAGAGAAACAACAGAATGTTTCGAGTTACATTGCGTATTTAAGATGATGTTCATATGTTTCAATAAAACAAAAACATGTTACTATTTAAAAACAATTACAATGTACAAAATAAATAAAAACAATCGAAAGTTACATCGATTTTCAGTGGCTTTGAAATTTAATTTAAATATTATTAACATGTAACGTAAACGTTTTCTGAAGGTTATTACAGAGCGCTCTTACATACAAATATAATTCTCACACACATATTAGATTAATATTTCACATTTGCTATCTACACGACGATACTTTTGTTAAATATAAAATTGTACATCGTTATAAATACAGTTTGTATACTGAGCTAATTTGTCCTTTATTTTGAAATAATAGAGGGGAAATTTAAAAGCTACAGCGATGTTTAAATATCGGCTTTCAGGTAAACCCCCCTCCTAGTGATCCGATGTCCCTAATTTCCAGAAATTATTTTATTATATTATTTAAATTGTATATGTCTAGTTTTGTTGTAAAAAAAAACATTGGTGCCGATAGAGCACCTAATGGCCAGTTTTCCCTGATTTTCATAATTTTTATTCTTAATTTATTTAAATGGTATATACAGTATTTTGTTTCGAAAAAACAAATATCAATGGCGCTAGATGTATTTTTACATTTTGGGTTTCAGGTAAACACCCACTCTTTAAAGTTTGATTTCACTGATTTTCAAATTTTGTTTCAATTGCATATACCGAATTTCATTTGAGAAAAAACAAAAATTGCGGCTATTAGAGTGATTTTTTTTTTTTTTTTTTATTTTTCGCTTTAGGTTAACCCCCACACCCCAAAGGTCCAATTTGCTGGTTAACGAACTCAATGAATCGTTTGTAAATTGGTCATTATATGCCGAGTTTCATTGAGAAAAAACAGAAATTGCTGCTGCTAAAGCGTTTACAGACACACACACACATACGGGTGGCTGAGGTCGTTAAGGTGCGGACTTGTGAGCGGGAGGTCTTGGGTTCGAATCCCGCCAGAATTGAGGTTTTTTCCAGGTTTCCCTCAGTCCTCATAAATGACAGATGCTTGGGAGATACTCTAAATTTAGGCCTGGAACGTTTCCTCCCTTAACAAAATTCTTTCCCAATCTAGCATTTCATCTCATGTATCAGTGTCCACCTCAGCAGTAAAAACGGGCGTTAAACACTATTAAAATAACGGATAAATATTCTATTGTCATTTTCGGTGCCTAGTAAGTATGCTCGATGGAGATTTGAAGGCTTTTTTGAAAAATATTCTCACGAATACAACCGCATTAGCTGACATTTCTTGGAAATTCACTAAAACAAGTTTCAATTCAGACCGGCAAGGGCCCACCTTGGTGAAAGTAAACTCAGTGTTGGATGACAAGTGCAAACCGCTTGTTGATTTTCAGTCTATAGAATTGTTTTCTATGAAGTTGTTCACCTGCATGTTTTATGTCATATGTAAATATCGTTTTCTACACATAAAAAATGTTTTAAGTGATATGAAGTCATTTCCTTGTGTAAGCTTTTTAATTTTATATGCAGAAAAAGTTCGGTTATTTTTTTAACAGTACTTGTAACTTATAGTTATTAGTAGACTTCTGTTCCACAAAGGTTTCTGCTACACTTGTACTTTACTTACCAGTGTACAAGTGATTTTTTTTTTTTTTTTTTCAGTTTTGTTCTACATAGCCGTGCACTTGTTACTTGTATACAGGTGTAGGAATATGGTAACTTTAAATATAGTGCAAGTTTTAATGATTTAGGAATATGTCCAAAGAAAGAATAATTCAGTGTTTAAGTATAATGCAATTAAAGTATGGTTTATTACACTATTGTGTTTCAAATGCAGCGTCTTAGTTTAGGCTTGTTTAAAAAGTGCTCTGAACAAACTTAATGAGCAAATGGGCACAGGAACAGTGACATCATGTAGTTTCACTAAATTGGATTCGAACGCGCACACCTTAAGGGAAGTATTGAAGGTCAGGGGGATCAAAATCATATTTTTGTACAATTTAATATTTGAAAGTGATACATTTTCATTAATGTTTCTCAGGAACTATTTGCTCTAGAAGACTGTAGTTTGAATGATGTAAAAAGTTGTATTCTCTAAAGTGGCAGCATTTATTTCCATGACATCATTCTTTGTTGGAGGGATTTAGCTGGTGTTTTCCTCAAAATGTTAGTTTTTTGTAAAAAAAAAAAAAAAAAATTAGGCTGCAATTATTGAAAAACTGATTTTTTTATTTACATAAGTCTCCCATTTTTTTAGGATCTGTATAAACTATCACTTTGAAACTTTAGCCACTTATTCGTGATATTATTATGGTGATGATGATCTATTATGGTAAAGCTAGGACAAAATGTGGCAATGTTAAAAAAATGAGAAAAAAAATAGAAAAAAAGCAAACAATTTAAAATAATTTATAATTTGTTTAAGAGTCATTGTATAGTAGTGAAAATAGATCAATAAATTTCAATTATGTGCATCTGTATGATGTAAAAGTTTCATTTCATTAGCTTTAATAGTCCTTGAGAAAATGGGAACTTTAACATTACAAGGATAAGCCTTTCATACTTCCCTTTAAGTTAGAACTGTTTTAGAGTCTATGACTCGTTAACACTACGAACGGGTTGTTCTTCGTTTTAACTGATAGATGTTGGGTCTTTCATTCACTTCTGATACGTCAAGTTCAGATTCATTCATGCATCGTCTGTGAGATCAGGGCTTTGATGATACATCAGTCAGGTCTCGAGCGTTGCAAATAGCCCCATTTATCCTAATGGACTTCCAGAGGCGGCAAATGTTACAATGTCCTGTGATTTGGCTGCCGGTCTCCCCCTTCCCGTTAAGATTTATTCTTGATTCAGAATCATTTTTCAGAGCATGCATATGAATGATACAGACCTGCTAAGCTTGTTACCTTGAAGTACTTGTTCCCCCCCCCCCCGCACTCTCTTTCATTCCAGTCCAGTTGATCAAGGTGGATTGTTGAAAAACAGGTGTCAAAAACGATGGAGCCGCCTTCCTAGACCTTGGGACGGTCCCTCTTGAATCATCGCCGTTTGTCACGCATGCAGAAATATCAGCTTGGAATGTTACAGGACGGCAAGTGTAAGGCGTGTTCATGTGTGAGTGTACAAGATTAATGGAAATGCTAAAGATATCCGGCATAGCAAGAGTATTTCGTCACACTCAAAATGCGACTTCAAGTCGGTTCAGATTCCTGTTTCTCAAAGCGCTTCCATCCATTCCCTAAGCCAGCGGTTCCCAAACTTGTTGCATGTTTGACCCCCTTTTTGAGATCCCTCCATGCACTTCGCCGCTTAATAATAATTAATTTGCAAGTTCGTGCGCAATCCAATCCAATCACAATAGTTGTCTGTACAATTTTTGCTGAATGAAAACTGTTCGTATTTTATGATTCCGCACCATCTCTCAAGCCAACTTTAGTTTTGTCTCATTGGGCTAGAGTTGTCAGAAATCTGTACTATAGAAAATAATATTTTTTATTAATTGTTCGTCGAACAGATACATAAAATAAATATTCTGAGAGATTTAAACAAGATAAAAAATAGTTCATTTTGTGAATGAAGCAGAGAGCATTGGACCAGAAAAAAATTAACCACAAAGGAGCAATTTGGTTCCTGGAGAAAAACATGTGAAGTATGAAGTGTGAAGTATTCTTATGTCCTTCTTCCACCACTCCATATTAAATTAGGCGTGATGAAGAAACATAAGGACAGTGATTGTTTCAACTTTCTTGTTACAGAGTTTCCATAGATAAGAGAGCAGCAGGTATTTTCGATGAACCCCCAGATTCGTGAGATGAGACCTTTCCTCAGTCGATGTCGAGTGGGAGAAGCCAGCATACAGAAAAGTGACAACAAGAAATCTGAGAACTATTAAAATTGTAGAGGAAATGTATTGCAGAAAGATGCAGGAATGACATTCTAGCACATTTTGTGAACAAGTGCCAAGCTGGGTGTTTCCAGCAAGACTCTGCCACTGTGCATATAGCTAATGAGTTATTAATTTTCATTCAGGATTTTTATAATAGAGTAATTAGTAAGGGATTATGGCCAAGTATGTGATTTTAATTAATGGGGAAAGTTCAAATTTAAAGGTCCCCCCACAAATTAGAAGAACTGTATGAAAATAGCAGGCTTGTAAATTATTCACTTTGGAAGATGAACTCATACGTGTGAATGAGGGAATGGGGACTTTCTAAAAATATGCCAGAAATGTGTGGATTTAGTATGGCAACAGACCTCGTATGTTGGAGTGTTTCACCATAGCAATATCATTTTGTTATTCGCTAGATCGCATTATAAGATTTATTGCAACATTCCAAATCATCCAGCTTACGAGATCCCTCTGACAACCCCGAGCAAAAATGGAGAAGACAACTGTTTTTTTTTTTTTTTTTTTTTTTTGAAAATTTGTTTTATTTCTCAACATAATTTCCGTTCAAAGTTGTATACTTATTCCAGCGATTTTCCAAATTGTTCAACCCATCCATAAAATGCAATTTCTTCAGCTCTGCAAAATACGCATTTGTTTCAGCGACAATCTCTTTCCTGTTAGTCAATTCTTCATGTTGAGGAACAGGAAGTATTCTGGGGAGTTAAATTCGGAGAGTATGGGTGATGAAGAAGCTGGGCGTTGTTGCAGTGAAATGGGACATTTTCTTCGCCAAATTAGGACCATTCTTCTTAATCCCTTCGTTTAATTTGTCCATTAGCATAGCGCAATATTCAGCGATTATTATTTTATCCTTTTCCAAAAAGCGTGGTAATCCCAAAACACAGTGCTGAGGAGATCGTTTTTGCTTTCTCCGGTTGCATTTGCAGTCCACTATTTCGATTGCTCCTTCTTTTCCTAGTATACTGGGGGATCCGCGATTCGTCGACTGCCACATACCCTATCCGAAATTCACTTGTATTCCATTTAAACAACTCCAAATTCTGCATGGAAGTGACAACTCGCTCTGCCTGATCTTGTTAGTAAACGCAGTACTTTTTCATTTGCAAATGATTGTTCAACATTTTATGCACCCAGTCAGCATAGTTTCATAGCAGCACAATTTTTTTTTTCACAACAAACTTGGCATACCCCATTTAAATCAAATAAGAAAAATAGTTTCTGAAAATCAGCAAAATCAGATTATTAGGAGTGGGGGATTTACCTAAAACCCAAAATTTAAAATTCACTCCAGCGGCACAAATATTTGTTTCTTCACAACAAAATTTGGTATATGTCATTTAAATTAAATAAGAAAAATAGCTTCCAAAAAATACGGAAAATGCACCAATAGGAGTAGGGGTATACTTGAAAACAGAAATTTAAAAAGCACTCTTGCATTTAATTTTCTCTATATTATTTCAAAAAATAAAAGGACATTAATTTGCGCATAAACTGTATTTATAACGATTTATATGCTTTATATTTAACAAAAGTATCACCGTGAAGATAACAAATGTGAAACATTAATCTAATAAGTGTGTGAGAATTATATTTGTATGTAAGAGCGCTCTGTAATAACCTTCAGAAAACGTTTACGTTACATGTTAATAAGATTTAAATTAAATTTCAAAGCCACTGAAATCGATGTAACTTTCGATTGTTTTTATTTGCTGTGTACATTGCAATTGTTTTTAAATAGTAACATGTTTTTGTTTTATTGAAACATATGAACATCATCTTAAATACACAGTGTAACTCGACACTTTCTGTTGTTTTTCTGTATTTTAGTGAATGTAAAGTGGCTCAGTTCATATATATGATAATATTTAAAAATACACATAGTATATCTTTATCTATCGGTGGTCATATATTTCATTTAACTAATGTATACCAATAATTTTTGTAATTTATTCTCAATAATAATAATAATAATAATAATAATAATAATAATAATAATAATAATTCTAAAAACGTGGTTTCTTTTTATGATACTTATGTATTGCAAGAATTCAAATTTTGTTCCCCTAATACCACACAGTCATGTCATAACTTACTTAATTTCATTAATTAATAAGGCCCATTATTTGGATTTTTTTAAAGTTGTTCTACTAGGTGAGGAATTTGCTTAGTTTATCCAGATCTTGTGTGGTAGACTTTTTTAGTCTAATGTAATTTAGAGTTGCCTTATAGATAGAGAGAAGCAGCAATTTTTTTTTCCATTAAGAGCATACACGTTCAGATTTAAAATTTACATGTTAATGTTTTCACTTGATCAATTTTGTTTTAATTACTTTTACTTATTTTTCTCTTTTTCTCTTTTTTTCCTTGTGCTTGTTTGGCTGTTTCCATGCTTAACATTAACCTTTGGAATTTAATACTTACTTTTAATGTTTAGAAATATTGTGTTATTTGTGCAATTGTTTCATTGTTTTGTTTATTTCTGATTTTCTACTTATTATTTTAGCTATAATGTTCTTTATGAGTAACTTTGTAATTTTATTTTTTATATATATATATAAATGTGTGTATAGAAAATGCTGTGATCACAAGATATATTCTAAAATATTTTCAATAATTTTTTAGGAAGAATTTGCTGGCAGCCCTCTGCTCTGCTTGCAGCCTGGATGGTATTAGTAACTGGAGAACAGCATTTTCAAAAGTTGGAGTGGAAAGTCCAAAGGTTATATGATGAAATCCCCTTAAATATGGTTCACAAAACTGTGCATGCTATTTCCTGATGGTACATGGAGAAACTTCTGTAAATCAACAAAGAGTTGCACATAGGCTATTCAAATATACGAGATAAATGCAAACTTTGTGATATACAAGGATAGGTCCATAAGTTTCTGACCTCACAGATAAGGCTTTTGTGAACACAAAATCCTTATCTGGTGTCATATCATATCTGTTAAGTAAATAATTGCAGCTGTAATTTCTGCTCCGCTCTGTTCACTTGTTCACATATAGTGTAAAGAAGGCTGTGTGTAGCAGATTATGACATCTTCAAAATGGAGTTTTGAGCTGTATTAAGTTCTTCACAAAAGAAGAACTTACTCCAAATGAAATTAAACAACGATTGGACGGTGTATATGGGGAAGCATCCCCCTCATATTCTACACTAAAAGAATGGGCCAAAGTTTTTCCAATGGGTCGAGAAAGCATTGAAGACAAAGAGCGTACAGGTCAGCCCTTGGAGGTGCTCACTCCTGAAAACATTGCTCTTGTGGAAGGAGAAATTTGGAAGACCAGCAACTGAAAGTTACAGAAATAGCAGCAAGGTTGGGCCTTCTTAAAACACAGCCCTTCGAATTATTCATGAATATTTAAACATAAATAAGGTTAGTGCAAGATGGATGCCTAGACTTCTTTCCTCAGTTCAAAAGCAAAAACAAGTCATCTGTGGTCAGACATTTTGGAGCTCTGCCATGGCAATGCGAGAGAACCATTGTTACAGGAAATGAAACTATGGTCCTCTACTATGATCCCTTGTCTAAAAGAGAATCAAGGAATTGATGTACATCTGGAAAAGTACCGCTTCTAAATGCCAAGGTCACTCAGTCAACCAAGAAGATCATGGCCACAACTTTTTGGGACTGTGAAGGAATACTCTTCATCAACATCAAGGAGAGGAACACTACAGTAAATCAGGAGTACTATGCTGGCCTAATGCACAGACTATGTGCTTCCATCAAAGAGAAAAGGCGAGGAAAGCTGAGTAGTGGTGTATGCCTTCTTCACGACAATGCTCTTGTTGCAAAGGAAGCTGTGAAGAAATGTGGCTTCAAGGAGATCAACCATCTACCCTACAGCCCAGATCTTGCTCCCAGTGACTATTTGCTCTTCTCAAAACTCAAGAAAGGAAATTTAAATGTGACAAAAAAGTGATTGATGCTGTTTACGCCCATTTTGCAGATAAACATCTGACTATTTGGAGGGGAGTTGAAATGTTAATTCAAAGATGTAAGAAGTGTATTGCAATATATTGAAAAGTAAAATATAGTGTTTGTCTTTATCATATTTAGAAAATGTTAGGCCAGAAACTTGTGAACCTACCCTTGTATAAAGTGAACATTTTAACATTGAAGACTCATAATGTGTGCTAAAATAGTTAATGAGAATTGTTCAATTTTAATCACTTTCTTAGATCAAGGGATCCACAACTGTCCATAGTTTGACATTTCTCTACACCTTACAATTAAAATTAAACTGAAAATAGGTTAGAAATAAAAGTTTATTGCAATTCTCATTAACAAATTTAACTTGCAGAGCATTTTATAGTTCAAACAACAGAAAGAAAATGTTGAACTGTTCATTGAATAGCTTTGCTTAGAAATATACATCACATTAATGATGAAAAACTGGTAAGCGCAGCATATTTTGTGAAGAATTTTTGTAAATCTTAGATGAGATTTGGTTAATTAAAATTTAAGATACATATTAACTTTTTTCTGCCTATTGCAGCAACTTTTTTAGTACTTACATTGACCTGATCAGTTAATAATTACAAATAGTGTTGTCTTTCATTAAATTTTGTGAGATGATGGTGATAATTTTACCATTTCATATTGCTCAATAAATACAGTAGACATACATGATGATGTAAACTTGATAAGCTTTATATATGACACCAACACACGTAATATTTAAATGTAATTCTTAAAATGATGAACATAATACTAAGTAATTATCAGAAGGATAGTTTATACATAATAAATATGAGTGACATTCCAGATCAGCTGAATTCATTGTGTAATATACAACATAATATGATATGGAAAATGAGGCTTCTTGGCTGACGGCAGCAAGCACATAAGTGCCAAGCAATGCTAATGAGTGCAACTTACCTTAAGTTCGTTCTTTAATGAACAAAATTTGTGATTTAAAAATATTTTCTTCAATACTGATCTCCATGTTTATCATCACAGAAGTTAAGAAGCTGTTACATCCAGGGGTCTGTGAAATAAATATAATTTATCTTTGTCATTTAATTTTTCTGTTTTTAATGTAAATAGTGAGAGATGTTGTGCCAAATGTTTTAGATTAATTTTTACGTGGAAATTCAACAGTACCATAAATAAATACATTAAAATTTATTACAGAGAGAGTAACTATTAAGAACATACTGTAACATAAATATTTTGTACATCCATAAATATTCAATTCATATTTAAAGATAAAAGCTGTTACTTTCGTATATATTCAACTTCAAAGAATTCTATTACAGGAATTTTCCAAGAGTTTATGATGAAAGTTTTTAACTGGAATCAGCTAGACAGTATTTAAGTACAAGGACTGCTATTCAAGCTTAAAATATTTTTCAATATTAATTGTAAAAATTAATTTTATAGCATTGCTAAGCTAATATTTTTTAAATTAAATTAGAAATGTGTACATTTTTTGTTCAAGATAGAGGTTCTTGTTTTAAGATTTCAATTTATATTTCTAAGATTACAATAATATAACATAAGAAAACTCACAGTAGAAAATCCTTCAGATGTGGAGGTACCTTTGTATTGTTTCTTAAAAGCTGATGAAATGTTTGATACTTTTGTGATGTTAAATCTGTAAAACTCTACTTCTAGTTAAGAAGATGCAATCAATTATATAAATGTATATTGATAAAAAAAAATAAAGCAATTATATTTGGATTATTCGTACAAATACTTGAAGCTCACCACTTATAAATGAAATTCCTAGTACTTGATTAACTTTAATTGTTCTTTGTAAAAGAACAAATTTTAGCCTATATTTTCTTTTGGAAAATGGTACAAAATTAGCCTATTTTTGCCTTTGGAAAAAAATGGACAAAATTTCCTCGGAAATTTTGCAAATTTCTTTTTTCCGAGGAAATGTAGCCTATCTTTGCCTACCTTTCCAATTTCCTCCCAAATTTTGCCAATCTTTTCACTATTGCGGCAAAATTTAGCCTATCTTAACGTTATTTTGCAGAAATAACGCAAATATAGGCTAGTTTTTGCCGGAATACTGCAAAAATAGCCAAAGTTAGATTAAATTTTGGAGGAAAAGGCATGGATAGGCTAAATTTTGCCGCAATAAGGCAAAGATAGGCTAAATTTGGGAGGAAAAAGAAAGGATAGGCTAAATTTGGGAGGTAAGACAAAGATAGGCTAAATTTCTGAGGAAAAGGCAAAGATAGGCTAATTTTTGGAGGAAAAGGCAAAGATAGGCTAAATTTGGGAACAAAAGGCAAAGATAGGCTAAATTTGGGAGGAAAAAGGCAAGGATAGGCAAAGATAGGCTAAATTTGGGAACAAAAGGCAAAGATAGGCTAAATTTGGGAGGGAAAAGGCAAGGATAGGCAAAGATAGGCCAAAAGGCAAAGATAGGCTAAATTTGGGAGGAAAAAGGCAAGGATAGGCTAAATTTGGGAGGGAAAAGGCAAGGATAGGCAAAGATAGGCCAAAAGGCAAAGATAGGCTAAATTTGGGAGGAAAAAGGCAAGGATAGGCAAAGATAGGCTAAATTTCCGCGGGGAAAAAAATTGTCGCAAAATTTCCATCTTTGCCTATCCTTGCCTTTTTCCTCCCAAATTTAGCCTATCTTTGCCTTTTGTTCCCAAATTTAGCCTATCTTTGCCTTTTCCTCCTAAATTTAGCCTATCTTTGCCTTTTGTTCCCAAATTAAGCCTATCTTTGCCTTTTCCTCCTAAATTTAGCCTATCTTTGCCTTTTGTTCCCAAATTAAGCCTATCTTTGCCTTTTCCTCCTAAATTTAGCCTATCTTTGCCTTTTGTTCCCAAATTAAGCCTATCTTTGCCTTTTACTCCCAAATTTAGCCTATCTTTGGCTAATTTTGCCTTATTTCGTCAAAATAGGCTGGGATAGGCTATATTTGACGCTATAAGGAAAAGATGGGCTAAATTTGGGAGGAAAAAGGCAAGGATAGGCAAAGAGAGGCTAAATTTAGGAACAAAAGGCAAAGATAGGCTAAATTTGGGAGGAAAAAGGCAAGGATAGGCAAAGATAGGCTAAATTTCCGCGGGGAAAAATTGTCGCAAAATTTCCTAGGAAATTTAGCCTATCTTTGCCTTATAGCGTCAAATATAGCCTATCCCAGCCAATTTTGACGAAATAAGGCAAAATTAGCCAAAGATAGGCTAAATTTGGGAGGAAAAAGGCAAGGATAGGCTTATTTTTGGAGGAAAAGGCAAAGATAGGCTAAATTTGGGAAGAAAAGGCAAAGATAGGCTAAATTTCCTCGGAAATTTTGCCAGTACTTTTTCGGAGGAAATTTAGCCTATCTTTGCCTTTTTCTCCCAAATTTAGCCTATCTTTGCCTTTTCTTCCAAAAATTAGCCTATCTTTGCCTTTTCCTCAGAAATTTAGCCTATCTTTGCCTTTTCCTCAGAAATTTAGCCTATCTTTGCCTTTTCCTCAGAAATTTAGCCTATCTTTGCCTTTTCTTCCAAAAATTAGCCTATCTTTGCCTTTTCCTCAGGAATTTAGCCTGTCTTAGCCTTTTCCTCCCAAATTTAGCCTATCTTTGCCTTATTGCGGCAAAATTTAGCCTATCCATGCCTTTTCCTCCCAAATTTAGCCTATCTTAGCCTTATTGCGGCAAAATTTAGCCTATCTTTGCCTTTTCTTCCAAAAATTAGCCTATCTTTGCCTTTTCTTCCAAAAATTAGCCTATCCTTGCCTTTTTCCTCCCAAATTTAGCCTATCTTTGACTATTTTTGCCTTATTCTGGCAAAAAGTATCCTACCCTAGCCTTGCTTTGGCAAAATGAGGCTAGGATAGGCTAAATTTGGCAGTAAAAGGCAAAGATGCTAAATTTCCTCAGAAATGTTGTATTGTTTCGGAGGAAATTTAGCCTATCTTTGCCTTTTCCTCCAAAATTTAGCCTAATTGGCTATTTTTGCCTTATTCCGGCAAAATATCCTATCCTAGCCTGACTTTTCCTTGGGAAAAAATGTTTAAAATTTAGCAAAAAAAATGCATTTTCTGCTGCATTTGGCTTACTATATAGGTATTAGGTTTTAAGAAATAACAATCCTGGTTAGAATGTTAAAGCAATTTATTTTATTATTCTTTTACAATTATTAGCTAATACAGATAGTTCAACAGTATATTTGAAGTTTCATTGCTGTGTTCTACAAGAGTCACTTGGTCACCCAGTATTTCAATGTTGTGAAATGAAATAATACAAGCATATTTTATTGTCCATTGAGTTGTTATGATGTAAAATGTAAGTTTAACCAGGAACAGTATCTTGAGCTGCACAGGTTTCAAGGGACCTTGCTCCTTCACATACAAGTCTTCACATCTTCTTAACCCTGAAATACCAAACATTAGGCTTAGATTCACTGAAATACATTTATTGACATTTTACATTAATAATGTGTAAATTTTTATTTGTCCTTCTGTCTATTCTTTCAAAAATAACTTTTTCTACACAATAATGGAAAAGGTACCATTTCAGTTTATCATACCTTGAACACAAGATTTAAATGATACATAGTGGGTAATTTTTATACACTTCACTTACATGTTACTTACATCTTTCTTGATTTTTAGATCTAGAAATGGAAGCCATCCATTATTCCATTTCTAGATCTAAAAATCATCAAGAAAGATAAAAAATTACAATTTGGAATATTTAGAAAACCCACACACACAGATAACTACATAAAAAAGAAGTTTCAATCCAGTACCATGCCAATATGCAGTGTTCAACAGTTTAGCTTTCAGATTGGTCAACATTCCCCTCAGTGACGCAGAATATAAGATAGAGTATGAACACATCATAAACACAGCTATAAACAATGGTTTCAGCATCACCTCGATAATAAAAAGGATCAATAAACACAAATTAGTAAAATTCATAAAAGAAGCTTCGACTCTGGAGGTAATCAAAGAAAAACCAAGATATTGTAAATTCACTTACAATCCAAAAGTACACTACAAATTCAAAAATATTTTCAAAAAATTTAACATAACGTTAGCTCCTATCAATAGATACAACATTAAATACCTCCTAGGATCAAAACCAAAAGACCAGTTACCAGCAGTAAAGAAATCAGGAATATATTCAATAGAATGCTCGGAATGTGAACTAAAATATATAGGAAAAGCTAAAAGAAATTTGATAATCCGCAAGAAGGAACATTTTAGGAACATTAATTCTTTCAAAAGTTTTATTTCTTCAACTTAAACAATCCTTATGTCTTGTCAGCATGGGAGAATATTTTCATCTTAAAATACCGAAAAACAGCAATGAATTTTGACCTTCCGCCAGAGGACTGCCTCTCCAGATTCATTTCACAACCACTAGAGACCACCACACAAAAATTCAATAACCTGCAGAGGACCAACCAGAACAGTGGGTCAACAGCTGACGATGGGAACGACGGTTCTTGAAACATGTCCTGATTTTAAAAACATGTAAGTGAAGTGTATAAAAATTACCCACTATGTATCAATCAATACACAAGACCTTCACCGTAAATAGCTTCAATAATTTAACAAACACATTATACAAGATTTAAAACGTATTTTTTGTTATACTGTTACCCTTTACTGCAATATACTTCCCCAAATCTTTAAATTAACATTTCAATCTCCCCCCCCCCCAGTTGATTTTTTTCTTAATGTTTTTTTTTTTTTATTATTATTATTATTTAAGATAAACCTTTAACTTTCATTTTCCTAGTTCTATAGCCTTACAAACCAACATTATATTTAAATAAATTCGAAAATTGATGAAAATAAACTTATTTTCATTCTTTTCAAAACGTCCTCAAAAATAGTCACAAGTTTGATAGACTTCTTAGGTGTTAATAGAAAGGAAATAAAATAATAATAATAATAATAATAATAATAATAATAAGGCCAAGGTATTCTAGGATTAAAAGGAGACCAAACACTCTTTAAAGGCAAAAAGAGAAGCACAAGACCTTCAATGGAAGTGACAGCACAAAATATTGCCGCTGTTGCAAGAAGGTCCTCAAGTTACCTTTTAAGATTTAGATTTAGACACATTCCTTAATATTGAACTGGGAAATGCCTAAAAATGTTATTTGATTATTTGAGGGTCAGTGATGAAACATAGGTTTATCAATATGGTATTTTCACAAAATGGAACTATCAGTTTGAATTTTACTCTTAAAGAAAGTCAGACAAGCAAGAAGGAGGAAGAAAACCCCTTCAGTTTATCCTGTTCTCTTTGATGAAGAACCAATTGCAAGAGAAATTATTTTCAAGCCAAGACGATGGTGTAGCAGCATAGCACCATTAAGTACAAGTAATTAAAGTCTTGATGCCCAGATTCCAAAGGATGACCAGTTGTATAGAGGGGAAATATTTTGTGTAAATAAACTTCAAGTTAACATTAATATTGGCCCATATCCAGAAACTTTCTTAGTTTTCCCATATCTTTACAAGTTTACAATAAAGTTACATTGTTTAAACTATTAAATATTGTATTATGACAATGAATTTAACATATTCCTTTACTAAGCCCAAATTACGGATCCTCTCTCCTTATGCAACCCTGATTCAGTGCATTTGCAAGGTCTGTTTCTCTTGCTTAACATTCTTGCACTCTGTACAGTTTCTTAGGCCAGAATGAAAGTCCAAATATTAATGAATAACCTCATCATTAACCTCAAGTTATACAGCACGGCATTTGATTCCTGGCAACAGTAGAATAATTCTTCTCTGCCTTATGACCTATATAAATATTTAAGGAGAATCTTTTTATAAAAACTCTCCGACATAAATAGATTGCCATAGCATAGTGTTAAACACAGCAACAGAGTTAAAGCTTGCTACCAAAGTATAAGAATAGAATAGCAACAGGTTGTGTTGGCACCTTTGATGTAGGTCCTAAATCCACTACAAGTTCAGTAATGAGAAAGTGTATGTTATTAAATTTTGCTAGAATACAAAATGATAGGTTAAGAAGCTGGTGAGTTTTATAATAACCATAAATGACTTATCTCTGAAAACCATATATTGTTTTACAGCAGTTTTACCATATGATACCCATTATCCTATAATCAAGGTGGATGAAGGAGAGGAGAATATCGTAAAGAGATATGATTGATGTTCTGCAAAATTACTATATAAAATTATCCAATAGCAAATTTTATTGCACAAATACCACCTCAAATTGGTAATTTTCTGTTTTCATTTTCTTAGCAGTATTTTACCACATAAGAACAGCCTAACATAATAACAATATTAAAGAAGTAAGGAATACCCTATTTGCTTTAGTATCGGTATTGACTGTTATTCAGTAGAACAATTTTTGTGTTTTTAGTACTTCACAGTAGTAAAAAAGCACAAACTTTGAACTTTTAGGATCATCTAATTAGTATTATTCACAGGAATTTTATTCATCATTAAATTTTGTATAGAGACATAACCTGTGCATTCAGAAAATCATACGCTCGCTATTCATGGGACCTGCATAACATAATTGTCTACCATCACCAACTTCATGACTTAAACTTCAGCATTAACAGTAAAAATTTTGCAATGCTTACATTCAGCAATGTTGTTATGGTTTTGATGGATACACATGGTTGATAGCTGTTTAAAACATTTATAACTGTTTTTTTTAATAAGTTAGTTTGCATTTAATTATGCCATCCCTTTATTTATGCATTAGCAAACCCAATTTTGCGACATGCACACTCAAGAATTTGATCCTGCAAAATACCCAAGTTGTTCATACGGTAACTTCTTATACAGTGATAGTACTTTAGTCAAGAAATACAGTCTCATAGGACATTGGGCCTGTACATAGGCGAGGAAAGTTATCTCAAAGTTACCTGCCAAAAAACAGGGGGGGAAAAAAAAAAAAATCTTGTAAATGAAGTTTAGAGATATTTATATAAATTTCAATAAATAATGTAACACTTTTTAACTGAAAGTTCAGTTTAACTGAACTTACAGTCTGGGAAAACATCTATATTTGGAAGAATAAAGAGAAAGTTTTTTATTTCGAAATCCTGCCAAGTGATGTACTAATACAAAAGTTCATTAAACCTCCACCAGAGATGAATCGACCTACCACAAACAACGAGACCGGCAGTCGACCAGGAACTGATGATAGGAGCGATGGCTCCCGAAACTAGCCTTCCATTTTATTGAATTTTAGTGGTGTGTATGTTACAATTTCGACTCAATTTTTTAAAATGTTCATAAATCTGTGTTCATTTTGCTTAATAAAGATGTTCTCCCATATGCTCAGTTGTTTAGGAAATTGGACAGCTCTCAATAAATTAATTTCCTTATCAATTTCATGGTGCTCACTCCAAAAATGTGCCGCTACAGCTGATATCTTTCTATCTGTTTGTGTCTAATGTTTCTCCTATGTTCCTATATCTTTTAGAGGAGCCAATATAATATTGTACTGATTAAAATTTTTTTTGAAATTTATTATTCAATTGTAGATGGTAAGTGAACTTCTTATAGATAGTGCTTTAGATAAAGCACTCTATGTGGTAATTTGTTTAATTTTCTTTAGTCTCTGAAATCTTACAATTTTTTTATCTATCATCTGTATTTTTAAAACCACTAGAAATGGCTGTGGCTATTATGTACCGATATTCAATTCTTATATTCAATACTGTCGAGTGGCACATTAATTATTCTGTGTATCATACTGTTCTGCTTCTTTATGCGTTCTTGGATTGAAACCATTGGCCTTAATATAATTATCCATATGTGTATCATTTCTGTAGATGCCAAATTACAGCCTGTCTTTGCTTTTAATTATCTTTAAATTCAAAAATGGTAAAACATTATCCATTTCCATTTCTATTTTAAATTTTATTGTGGAATATTGTAAATTCAAACAGTTTACGTGTATCTTCTAAGTGCCTTTTTTGAATAATTGCAAATATGTCATTCACATATCTATACCAGATCTTAAAAATATACGGAAAGGCTCTTGTAATAATGTGTGTTTGAAATGCACTTATGACTAGATCAGCTAGAAAAGGCGAAAGAGGACTGCCCATGACTAATCCTGATTTTTGCTTAAAAACTCCTTCATTAGTGAAATAAGCTCGATTCAAACATAATTCTGTATGATTAATGTATTCATTGATGTGTTTCTCTGTTAAATTATAAAAAATGTTAGCCACTTTTTCAAAATATTTAAGATTTTGTTTTGCAGTATGCTAGCGAACAGATCTTTGACATCAAAGGAAACTAAAGTGTCTTCCGGAAATAGTTGATAATCTTTAATTCTCTTGATGAGATCCATTGAATTTTTCAAACTTGGGCTTTCAAATCTAGGAAATGTATTCAAATGTGAAGTTAATCAATTTGCTAAATTGTAGCAAGCAGTATTAATATTATTAATTATAGGTCTCATGTTTCTCCCTGATTTGTGAATTTTAGGTAGACCAAAAATTCTGGTTAATAAAGGATTGTGTGTTTTCATTTTGTACTGATCGATTTTTGAAAATAATGTGCTCCTTTTTAAAGTTTCTTTTATTGCTTTTTGGCAGTTATTTAAAGGATTCATATTTATTTTAATGAAGTTATCACCGCTCTAAAGATCTTGCATTCTTAAACTATATTCCTCATTTCCAAGATTACTATTTTGTTACCTTTGTCAGTTTTTGTATATACTACATTTGCTTTATTGAGGGATTCTATATATTTTAACTGAGGACTTGGACCTTGTTTCCTTTTCAACATATTTTGTAATAAGTAAAGTGACTTTTTCCTATTGAATTTAAATTTGCAATGACTAGTTCTACATGTGCTATAAATTCCTTTGGGTTCGAAGAAAAACTGATGCAAGTTTTAATCCCTTTACTTAGGTATTTATTTTTTACACTGAACTTCACTTACTTACATAAAAGTAAGACGCATTTCGGGAGAATCTCTCCCCTTTTCAGTTGCTCACTGAACTGCCGTTACTCGAAACGATGGCTAGACAACAAGATGTTCCTGTGCTGGCCTCTGTTGGTTGAAGTAGGAAATTGCTAAGTTCATCCATAGGAGGAAACTCAAAATTCATTAGGTTTTCTCTATTTTAAATATGAAAATTTATTCCCAAATGGATAACTCCAATGGGTGTGAAGATGTTTCAGCGGTTTAATATCCGATTTTATTTCATGATTCTTAGTCCAAAAGTGAGCTGCTACTGCTGATTTATCCACCTGCTTAAACCGAATATTCCTAAAATGTTCTTTCCACCAAATTTCTCTTTGTTTTGCCTATGAGATTCTCCCGAAATGTGTCTTACTTTAATGTAAGTGGAGTTTAGTGTAAAAAAAATAAATACCTAAGTTTAGGATATATTACCATGGCATTGTCAACAGCTTCGTAAGTATAATGTTTATGTAAAATATGCTTTAAAATGTTTGAATCTATAAGAGCTTACAGTTAAATTCACCACTGAAACTGAAACAATCAATATATTTTGCCATTTTTTCATCTGAAGATATTAAAATGTAATAATTGACTGGAATGCAGAATCTACTTTTTTTTTTTTTTTTTTTTTTTAAGTAGTGTTTAACGCCCGTTTTTACTACTGAGGCACCACAGGCGGTGCAGAATCTACTGAAAAAGCATACATACAGATATTAGATTAAGGCCCATAGTTTCAATCTTAGATCAAGAACACATAAACAAGCAGCATTCAACAGTATGATATACAGACTAGAAAGCATACCACTGAACAATAAAGAATACAACAATGATACACATAATAAAAAGCTCTATGTCAAAAAGTTTAGCAGAGAGATGATCAACAAAAACAATTGAAAATTCCAGAAATAAAAAAGAATTAAACAAATAGCAACATTCTGTGATATACCACAGACAAAAATTATTTAAAAAAATCATGTATCACCCAGGAGGACCCAATCATAGATTTCAAAAATGTTCAAAGAGTACATCATCATATTAGCACCCTAAATCCAATATGGTGTGAAAATCTTATTAAAATAATCAAACCATTTCCAGGTCAAAGAAGAAAAAATCTGGTATCTAGCAGATTAATTGTTGGGATTATAGAAAAAAAAAATCTACGTAGGATAAACATAGGTATCAGTTTGAAGGGACATTTAAGAAACATCCAATATAAGCAAAGAGAAAAATTGCCAGTGGCATTGCATTTTAAGAATGAAAGCCATGACAGAAAAAAACAAAGTTATTTATAAAACAGTTAAACAACCAACAGAATTAAAAATTTGTGATTTTTCTATCAAGTATTTACATAAAAACACCAGAAACACCTAAAGAATTTTGACACACCAGCATAGACAGCTCTATATTCAAGATTATCAGAAGGCCAACAGTCATTTCATATTCCTACCAACCCAACTGTCTGTATAATGTTTGAGGATGTGCACAAAGGTCCATGCAACATATCCTCATTAATTTCCACTATGCCAAGCCAAGAAGTGTGTTCTTACAGTTCAACTCAAAAGGGATTATTGATTATTCTGCCATACTCAACATGTAAAATGCTTAAATGTAAATTGGAACTTGCACAGTGAAGCCAATCATATTAATTGATATCATTGTATGATTCAGTTGAACTACACACTCTTAAAGCTTCACTTACTTTTTATAAATGTATGGAACCGGTTTCGAGAACATTTTGTTCCCATCTTCAGCCATGCTAAAGTTCAACAGTTCAACAGTTGAGTAGAGTAGACACACACAGGTTCACTTTGTAATAAGGGATTATTTCCAATTATTACTCTTTCTTATCTCTGAATTCCTGTCACAGTGTGCACATAGCATGTTTATATACAGGATGTGGATAAAACAGGTGCAAAAAGTTTAAACAGTAGAAAGAGGGTTGAAAAATAGGGCCCTAAGGAACAGAAATAAGTGGTCTTGTGCTTGTATTTCTTAAAATGCCTGACCTTTACCCTTCAGACAGAAATATCTGCAAAGTTTAAGCTCTTTCCCAACAGTCTGGTCACTCAGCAATATATTACCATGCTGTTAAGTTAACATTGGCATTTCAAAAGGCATTTGTTGCAATATTCTCACTTTAACTTTTAGAGATTATAGTTGAATGATATTACCATTTTAAATTTAGACCTATGAAGCAAATTTCATCTTATGCAGTTTTAAAATTAAAAATATTTTGACTGAGATGAACCTAAATACTTATTTGGTTTCAATTACTTTTATCATATATAACTCGCTTCACTGTGCATGTCTCAAATTATATTTCAAATTAAGAATGGAAAAGTGTATCTAGCCAATTATAGTACATCAGTGAAGGGGCGGTATATCTTGGTGTGGGTATACTTTAGTTTTAGTTTGCAACAATTCAACATCAGCAATAGGTGTTAGACCACCTAGTAGAGCTATGTGTAGGGGCTATCCAGTTTTTGTTTAAAATAATTCTAACATAAACATGCAAATGTCTGAGTAGAGAATCTAATACTTTATTATATTAACATTCCATAATCCCACATTCTTTCTTGCCCTTAAATGTGACAGAAAGATGGTATTTGAACTGCAAATTATTTCAGTGTTTAAGAAATTATTTACGTCAATCTTTCCTTAGACTTCTAATTATACAAACATTCAAAGGCTATATGTAATGGTTTCCTCAAAGCCTATCTGCTAATTATGAACAACAAAGAACCATCATCTGTTCAGACTGTGTTGCTTGTTAGGAGTTGTTGTCCAGCATTGTCACAAAAACATTTAACTCCAGGGCATGTGTCAAAATTCTTCAGAATTTAAAGTAGCAGCAGCACCAACCCATTCACCCCCCGAAAGACTTGAGACCGTGCATAAGTCTGCACACCTGAGAATGAAACATGTTGGACTGTTCTTAGCAGTTCAGAATCTGTACCGTCAGTCCTCCAATGTGGAAAGAGATATGAAGTCATAGACACAGTGTGAAGATGACTGAGAGACAATTCTGCAAAGCAATGCTGCAAATACCTATACTCCTGATAATAGGGTGGTACAGAGTCTCAGATTTACAATGAGAGTGTGTGGAAAAGTAGAAATGTATAGCAAAAAAAGTAAATAACAACAGCAGGATATCCGAAAGATATCAAATAAACCATGACTGATTCCTACTTTATAAGAACGTTAGTTACCACTTTAAAATTTTAAACTTAGCATATAATTATATAACTACTTGTAGACAGCAAAGGTGATGCAGCCAAAAGTTCGCTAACTTATATACACCAAGAATAGAATTAACAGATCTCTGATGCTTAATCATTCTGCAAATTTTAGCTTCCATAAAAAATAACATTAGGCAGCATTTAACTAAAATACCAAATTTCAAGGTTATTCTATTTTGCAATATGTTTTAAGTTGAGAGACTTGCAAACTTCTTTTCAGTAATTATGTTTCAGACATCATACTATAGCTCTAGCTTTTTTGTATAATTTTTTAATTTCATCACAATGCTTACATCATATTCTCCATATTTTCTTTCTGTTTTTTTCAGTTACAATCTGGTGTCTGTGATGAAGTTCCTGAAGTTCCTTGATCTCATCTTCATCAGCAAGGACCATTCTCAAATCATGTAATTCCTCTTTCAGATAGCTCTCCAGAAACAGCCTAAAAAATGAAAATTTAATTCACTGCTTTAAAACTTGTGCTATAAGCAACATTCTTAGCACATATCTGGAATTCTTTTTTATTTATGATTAAAAAGGTTAATTATAGATTAGATAATTTTATTATATATATATATATGTAGAAAAATTAAAAAAAAAACAAATAAACAAATAAAGCTCTAAATTTAAAACTAATTTTGTGTCAGAACTTATACAGTGAAGCCACTAACACATTCATAATTAGTTGGTGAATCGTTCATCAGGTGATGATGCAGACAATGGCCTGTTCTGTATAATATGATGGTAAGTTAAGCATAAAAGTATGACATCAGTTCACCAGCTAATTAATAAATAAATATCTCTTCAGAGGTTTGTAATGTTGAAACTTTAAAAGCATGATTGCATAAAATTTCATTTATTTTTTATTTTTATTTATGTTTTTCTTTTACAATATCTAACATACTTTAATATCCTAATTGTAAACAAATATGATAAAGTATATTGATAACCAGTAAGATATTTTATATTTAACTTACTTTTGATATGCCAAATATTTTTAAAATTCTTGACATATGATATACAAGGAGTCATTTGTAACCTGAACTTTGTGAAATATTTGCTATTCTGTAAAATTATTGTAGAGACTAGGTATATGCATGTTAAAAAGTTATGATTAAGGGTGGTTAAGAGGATGGAGAAGAAACTCCTGTCTTTAGATTTCCAAAGATAAAAATTTCATTTCAGTCAAAAGTGAAAATTGAGCCTTCTAGATTGGCCCAAGGCTCTGGCCCCAGACAGAGTAATATTAAACAGGAAAGTGGAGGGTGTTTATTTTGTTTTTAATAAGTTTACTTTGTTTATTCAAATTGTATGATTTAATATAACAATTTATTTATGAAGAAATCACTCAAATTTCTATGATATTGTTCTACTTACTTTTAAACATGTCCAAGTAAGTGGATCAAAATTAGTGAAATTTGAGGGATTTTCTTAAAAATAAGTTGTTATATTATAAAATATTTCACTGTAAAATCTCGCTATTAAAATTGAATGATTTAAGTTCTTTTAAATGTTAAAAATATTATATCTGCATGCAAATTTAGAATTAGAAGAAATTCATTCACTCATTCAATAAATTAATTTATTCTGAATTATCATATTGGTTATATTCAGAAGAGTGGACACTTTTCATTAATAACAATATCAAATATTTCCTTTAACAATAAGAAAATATAACCAAAGAAATGCTAAATAGAAATTACTGCTCAAACGAATACAAAATCTATCTCTTAGTTTGCCAGATGTTCTTTACATTCATCAATACAACTACCTCCAAGTTGTTCACTGTAATGATGAATTCATTATATCCCTGTCTTTAGTTCTACACTTGCCTAAATCATACCATTTAGTAAGCTCCCATCTTTAGTTACTTTAATCCATAATTAGTAAATCCCTCAAATGTGTAACGTTTTGCCTTTATCATTTATTGTCTCTTAATCTTCCCAAGTATTCCCCAACCATTTTTTTGTTATTTTCTTCTTGTATATACAGTTTTTTTTCCCATAATATCTCATCCCTAATATTATCCCATTTCCTTTGCCATATTTTAGTCTCCATATATAGGACAAATATCTAGACTTCCACTATCTCTTAAACCTTCACTGCTTTCTTGTTTCATAACTTGATATCTAGTTAAAGATTTCTTTGTAATATATTTACGGAATTTGGGAATCCACACAGTGAAACTTTTGTTAATCTTATTTTGATTTAAAGTAAAACACTAAAAATCAAAATAAGATTAAAGATTTCTTATCACTCAGGATACCAAATATCTCTTGCTTGTCAATATATTTTATTCTAAGTGTTACCTCTTTCCAAGAACCCTAATACTATTTAAGTTACATGTGCATATCCTAATATATGGATCAATATTCTATGTATGAACCGAGCGAATAATTCCAGAATAAAAAGCAATGTATTAAATATTTTCCTTCTATTGCATTCTTCTGCAATTGTAAAACCTTTGCATTTATATTTAATTTTTCAATTAAATGTGTATTTGGTATTATTGTTATATTCTTTACATATTTAAATAAACATCCTCAAATATTAATATTGGAGGCGGTAGACGTAGGAGGAGGTCCGCCACAAGCAATGGCGGGAGGGTGCCATTGCTAATTTCTTAAAATATATTCATGGTTATCAAAGAACCCATGTCTTTAGCACATGCTATTGTTTCAATAGTGCCAAAACAAATTTCAAATCACATGTGCAGCTCTGAATGTTACGATATTTTGCATATATACATTGATATGCTCCTGGATTACAAATGTCTTCAGCACATGCTATTGTTTCAATAGTGCCATAAAGAAAAACGAAGTACATGTGCAATCATAAACAACATAAGAAAAAATGGATAACTCTTTCACATTGCTATTGATACGAAAATTTAATCAGCACATGCTATTGTTTCAATAGTGCCTAACGCTTTTTAAATTACATGTGCCGTCCTAATATATGGATCAATATTCCATGTATGAACTATGTATAGTTGAAAGAAAAACGAAGTACATGTGCAATCTTAAAGAATATACTAAAAAATGGATAATTATTTCACATTGCTATCGTAAAAAATTTAATCAGCATATGCTATTGTTTCAATAGTGCCTAACTCTTTTTAAATTACATGTGCAGTCCTAATATATGGATCAATATTCTACGTTTGAATCGAGCGAATAATTCCTCAATAAATTGCAATTTATCAAATATTTTCCCTCAATTGCAATCTTCTGCAATTTTAAATGCTATGGATAGACATTTCAATTAAATGCGTATTTGGGATCATAGTTTTCTGCTTTACATATGTAAATATACATCCTACAATATTAATATTGGAGGCGGTAGACGTAGGAGGAGGTCCGCCACAAGCAATGGCGGGAGGGTGCCATAGCAAATTTCTTCAAATATATTCATGGTTATCAAAGAACCAATGTCTTTAGCACATTCTATTGTTTCAATAGTGTCATAACAAGTTTCAAATCACATGTGCAGTTCTCAATATTACCTTATTTTGCATATATATATTGATGTGCTCCTGGATATATAAATGTCTTCAGCACATGCTATTGTTTCAATAGTGCCTAACTCTTTTTAAATTACATGTGCCGTCCTAATATATGGATCAATATTCCATGTATGAACTATGTATGTTTGAAAGAAAAACGAAGTTTATGTGCAATCTTAAAGAATATACTAAAAAATGGATAATTATTTCACATTACTATCGTAAAAAATTTAATCAGCAGATGCTATTGTTTCAATAGTGTCCAACTCTTTTTAAATTACATGTGCAGTCCTAATATATGGATCAATATTCTACGTTTGAATCGAGCGAATAATTCCTCAATAAATTGCAATTTATCAAATATTTTCCTTCAATTGCAATCTTCTGCAAATTTAAATGCTATGGATTGACATTTCAATTAAATGCGTATCGGATTATAGTTTTCCGCTTTAAATATGTGAATAAACATCCTACAATATTAATATTGGAGGCGGTAGACGTAGGAGGAGGTCCGCCACAAGCAATGGCGGGAGGGTGCCATTGCAAATTTTTTCAACTATATTCATGGTTTTTGAAAGAACCAATGTCTTCAGCACATGCTATTGTTTCAATAGTGCCATAACAAGTTTCAAATCACATGTGCAGTTCTCAATATTACCTTATTTTGCATATATATATTGATGTGCTCCTGGATATATAAAAATCTTCAGCACATGCTATTGTTTCAATAGTGCCATAAAAAGTTTCAAATCACATGTGCAGTTCTCAATATTACCTTATTTTGCATATATATACATTGATGTGCTCCTGGATATATAAATGTCTTCGGCAGATGCTATTGTTTCAATAGTGCCTTACTCTTTTTAAGTTACATGTGCAGTCCTTATATATGGATCAATATTCTATGTATGAACCGAGCGAATAATTCCAGAATAAAATGCAATTTATTAAACATTTTCCTTCAATTGCAATCTTCTGCAATTGTAAATGCTATGCATTGATATTTCAATTTTTCAATTAAATGTGTATTTGGGATTATAGTTTTCTGCTATACATATGTAAAAACATCCTAAAATGTTAATATTCGAGGCGGTAGATGTACGAGGAGGTCCGCCACAAGCAATGGCGGTAGGGTGCCATTGCTAATGTCTTCAAATATATCCATGGTTATCAAAGAACAAATGCCTTCAGCACATGCTATTAATTCAATAGTGACATAATAATTTTGAAATTACAAGTGCAGTTCTCAATATCACCTTAATTTGGATAAATACTTTGATATGCTCCTGGACATACAAATGTCTATAACAAGTAACTAAGTACATGTGCAATTTTAAATAATATATGACTATGTATAATTATTTCATATATATTTGTGGTATTCGATACAAAATATTTATTCAGTACATGCTATTTTTTCAATATTGCTATAAAAAGTTATGCAGCACATGCTATTGTTTCAATAGCGCCTAACGATTTTTAAATTACATGTGAAGTCCTAATATATGGATCAATATTCTTTGTTTGAATCGACCGAATAATTCCAGAATAAAATGCAATCTATTAAACATTTTCCTTCAATTGCAATCTTCTGCAGTTATAAAATGTTTTAAATTGATGTATTAATTTGTGAATAAACGTGTATTTGGGATTATTGTCTTAAGTTTTACATATGGAAACAAAAATCCTAAAAATATTAACATTGGAGGCGGTAGACGTAGGAGGACGTCGGCCACAAGCAATGGCGGATGGGTGCCATTGCTAATTTCTTTGAATATGGTTTCCATGGTTACCAATGAACAAATTTCCTCAGCACATGCTATTATTTCAATAGTGTCATAACAAATTTCAAATCACATGTGCAGTTCTTAATGTTATTTTATTTTGGATAAATACTTTCATATGCTCCTAGATGTACAAATGTCTTCAACACATGCTATTGTTTCAATAGTAGCTAAGAATTTTTAAAATACATGTGTGTTTTTAATCACCAGACTTTGGATACTTATATAACATTTATTCGATGGTTATCAAAAAAGAATTTAATCAGTACATGTTATTGTTTTATAGTGCAAAATGATTATTAAAATACATTGGTAGTTCTTAGTATTTACATAAATGTGAATTGGTTTCTTTATCATATGTAAGCAAAACATAGTTGCCTGTATTTTATGGATAAATATAATTTTGATTTTAATAACGATTTAATAGTCTCTAAATTAACTTTTCAATTTCTTCAATTGATTTCTGTAATTGTGATTATTAAGCTTTGATCATTTACAATATTTTAATGAAAGATGTGTTTGCGATTATTGTCTTTGGAAATAATAATCCAAAGAATATTAATGATATAGGCGGTCCACGTGGACAGAGTTGCGTTATAAGCAATGACTATTTAGTGGTTGGTGTATGTTTTATTATTATTATTATTATTATTATTATTGTTGTTGTTGTTGTTGGTCAAAAATGTCTTCATTACATGGTATTGTTTCAATATTGCCCAAACGATTTTTTTTCTTTCCTTTACCCAGTTAACGGTTATAAAACCTGCTGCGTTCCTAATTGCAATAATAAGGGCTCGGAATGTAACTATGAAAGTAAAATATATATTCACAGCTTTCTCAGCTCTGAATAAAGGTATGCAACAAAAATGCATAAATGTGCAGCAGATTATCGAGTTACTATATATATGATAAGTGTGTACTTACGGAATAGACATAAAGAAGTTTAAAGGTGCACCGTTTCTTGCGGTATTGTGCCGGATGCAGAGGTATTGTGTATGGCAAACGTGTTGTATTTCACTTCAAAAGGAGAATGAACCCATTTTTTTTAATGTAAGCTCTAAGTTGCTATGGTTAAACTAACGTAGCGTTAGTATAATAAAAACATGAAAATAATCACTATGTAATATCATAGCTACTTTATTGTATACCCATCCTCTTCTAATTTATATATTTCGGTTTGTTCAATATGCAGCGCAAACCGAAGATAAAACTTCTAATTGCAACTTCATTTACTTGGGGCACACAGAATGGGTACATTCTGTTATTCCACAATGGCCAATCCTTTAATTGAATTCATAGTATAAGAAGTGCTCACTCATGAGGCAGTGCTCCACCCTGCAGCAATAATCATCTGCATATCAGCAACATCGCAAGATACCGGTTACTGGTAACTATTTCTTCAAAAAAGAACGATTCTGTGAATCTCCACTCCAAATGCCACCCCAAACAGTTACATTGTGGGTATTTTAATTCTTTTGAGATTTCATGAGATTTTCATTAATGCAATAAATACAATTGTTCCGGACCAGTCGGCCGTTAAGCTTAAATGTGACTTCGTCCGTCCATGGAATTGCTTTCCAAAAATCAGGATCGACTTCATGTGGAATAAGAAACAATTTGCTGAACTCTAAAATCTTCGTGTAGCGTTTGCAAAATTTTCGTTGGATGTGGTCCATTTCAGTTCACGTAATAGACCTCGGTACGATCAATCCCCAGGTCTTCCGGAGACACAGATGGAATAATGACATAGCTCTGAGCAACGAGATGAGCATTTTCCGTTTTAAGTCTTCGCGGTAGATTAATAACACTACCCATTTGTTCAAACTTCTACTCGCTTGACATGATGGCGGTTGAAATCTTATCTCAAAGTCTGCTGTCAACAATACTGTGTTCTTAATGTGATTCTACCAAAGTTTTAGCACATAAATACGTTGTTCTATGGTTAATTTGTGATTCATTGCAAGAAACTTGCTGTTACTACTTAAAGACGCAACCCAACAAAATTAAAACAAAACAAAACACATTACAGTTGGCGCAAGAACATGGTTGCCATTCGCCATTTATACATTGGCATTTGTTTGTTGCAGTTATGACTTCTATGTATGTATACAAGAATGAAACCTAAGAACGAATATTGGTGAAAACGTTTTCTCCCATTCTGTATGTGGTTTATAGATATTTCACTACACTTAGATTGTTGTTAGTTTTAATGGTTGTGCGCCAACAGGCTATAAATGATTTTATGTTTTCGGGCGTAAACATCCTAAGTGTGGCTTCCTTCGGAAGGGAAGTAAAGCCGTGGGTCCTGTGTCGTACATTTACGGCACGAAAAAGAACCTCAAGCCTGAAAGAAAAGGCCTGTGAGCAAAATTTGTCGGCCGTTTCACGCCCTGAATTGAATGAGACGCTGATGACCCGAGATGTTCGTCCGTAAATAAATCAGTTCAACAATTCAGTGAAATTTTGTAATTTTTAACATTTCCTTTGCTTTAAATACATTCATCTTCGAGAGCTTGCATGTGCTCGTAGCTTCTTCTTAGGCAGTGAAGTACACACGATTTTGGTTATAAAAGAAACTGTAGGGTAATATTGCGTTGACATTTAAAGCTATTCACATACATCTTTTAAGTTTCCTGTTGCAAATGTTTTAGGCTTTTTTTGTAAGTTTTCCTCATAAAATGTTTGGTTACGTAATGTACAAACTTCAACATACTTTTGTCATACTGTTAACAGTGATTAACTTTGCTTGCAGGACTCAGGGGAATGATCCATCACTAGCACAAAGTCTGGCAAGGAAACGGATGAGCTACGTGTTTACGGATTGCATTTTACAGAAGATAAGTATAAGAATGTTTTTCATAAATTTATTATTCATGTACGATGTTACTCTCAAAATCAATCTGCCTGCCAAACAGTGCTCTAGGGAAGCCAAAAAGGTTACTGATTCTGCTGATGTCTCATACAGCTGTCCTGTAAAAGGTCAACCAACTACCTTAGCAGAAACGTGTGCATGTCTACTCCTGTTTTAGATGCTGCAGGAAGCACAGTATGTCGTAGGAGGAGGCATTTATTAGAAGAAATGGAGATCAGTAAGAATGAAGCCGATCCAAAAAAAAAAGGCTCTTTACAACCGCCAGAATGAGTAGTGTTTAACGCCCGTTTTTACTACTGAGGTACCACAGGCGATGGACACTGATGATACACGAGATGAAATGATATGATAAACTGGGAAAGGATTTGTTTTTAAGGAAGGAATAGTTCCAGGCCTAATTTTAGGGTACCTTCCCGGCATTTGCCATTTATGAGGACTGAGGAAAAGCTGGAAAAAACCTCAGTCAGGGAGGACGGTCCTGGCGATATTCGAACCCAGACCTTCCGCTCACGAGTCCGTGCCTTAACGACCTCGGCCACCCGTGGCGGTACACACAAACTTTAGGAAGCGTATTCAGATAACCCATGGCAGAATGAAAAGGCTGGTTAAGGTATTGGAGACCTCTCTCTCTCTGAACAAAATGCAGCAGCAGCATTGGCCCGTGGAGAGACCCCAACATCGTCGCTGGGCAAGAAGGGTAAAGTTATTAGCACTTGCGCTCTATAAATGTAATCCTTAAGCTTACAGCTTTTAAGTTCGCTGATTGTTCTGCCAACTAGGAGCTCACTGAATAGACATTAAATTGAGGTATCAATGAATGCGTTATAAAGCACCTTGGACGTGCGGTACAATCAAAATCAGAGCGTGCCAGAGCTCTGTGTACTCTTAGAAGCGGTTGAGACAAAATTTTAACAGGAACGATGGTTTGGAGGGTTATGGATAACTGGGTAGGACGAAGTAGTAAGCTGACCATGGCTAGAGGTCTGCGAAAGTATTGGAAGCAGCCTCTGGAGTACTACTTCTGCCGGTCTACTACCTGCTGATATTTTAGAAGAACTCGTTATTAATCTAATTAAGACTTTGTTTTCCACAGTACTAGTTATGAAGGATGTTGTATGTGTTCAGGGCAGCACAAATCATTCAATATTGAAGACCCTTAGTGAAGCAATTTCCCACAAAAATAATATTTCTATCTTCAACTATATTTTTCACTCTTTTGGGTACAACTATATGCATTTTTGCAATCTGCAAAAGAAATACTTAATAGGCTGTTATAACATGATTTCATTTATAAGTCAGCGGTTCCTAAATTGTGGATCGGAAACCCTAGGGGGTCACGGTGGATATGGGGGAAGTCTTTAATTTAAGAACGTAACCATTTTCACGTTCGCTCTTATTAAAAATGTTTAACTAACTGTTGCATAACGATTATTTTAACCAGTTAAACAGCAACGCAACAATGCCTACTGTGATTGAATAGATGTCACATTGTTGAAGCGTGCGCGCGAACTTGCAAATTGATTATAATTATGCAGGGAAGTGAATGGAGGAGATCGCTAATAATTTCACTCTCAAAAAGAGGGTCGTGCATGCAAGAAGTTTGGAAGCCGCTACTGTAAGTCATATAAACTAATGAGACATATGGGACTACGCTACTGGTTAGTACCTAGTTCGCAAAAAGTTGCGGAAAGGCCATTAAAGGCGCTACTGCGAGCATCATTTAGTATTCCCCCACTTGGTAGAGATCATTACTGTTTAAGGACCAACGGTTAACATTGCTGTGAGTCATCTATATTAGGGGTTATCTATGGCCTAGCCCCGCTAGACACCCGAATGGGTCTAACCCTACATAAGGCATTAATTAGGCCAGTAATCACGTACGCTGCGCCCGCGTGGGGCTATTGCGCACCTTCCCACATTAAAGTGCTACAGAAAATGCAAAACAGAATACTAAGAATAATAACAAGGGTCCCTATGAGCGCCCCACTGTCCTCCTGCACGAGGAGCTAAATATGCACAGCATAGAGGAATTCATTAAGAAGCTGGCATACAATCAATACATGAGATGCGCCAATCATCATAACCCATTGCTTAAATCACTGGGTCAGTACGAAGTGGCTGCTGACAAACACAAAAGACCACTCTCGATCTTCAATCGTACTATACCAATAAATAAGCATGATTCACAGCAAGCAGATGCACTAAAACACCTAGTGCCCATGAACCCACCATAAGAACATAGTGCCCTAAAAGTCCCTGGGAGGATGTTGCTTCTCTCCCGGGGCGGCTGGGGTTAATAAGGGCGACCCCGCACTGATGACGATCCTGCTAAACTCTAAATCGATGCATTAACACACGTAGAATAAGTTAGAATAAAAAAACAAAAAAACAAAAACAAAAAAAAACGCATGCTAGATGCTTAAGACCTAGTAGATACTCACACACTCACTTCATTAAAAAAAATCGCATGCTAGATGATTAAGGCGTTAAACTAGTACATATACACTCATTCCTAGAATAAGCATACACCAAAAGGGACTTCGCCCACTAGGGGCTAGCATAAGATAACCTGACATTAAGTTATTACAGTTTAGGACTCTTCCCCATTCATGGAGTAGTACACAATTATACTTACGCATGTTAGAAAAACACCACAAATAATCTATAACAACAATTCTATTTACAGAAAATAAAGCTCGTACACCTTAGGACTCCTCCCCATTCAGGGATTAGGGATTATTACACAAACAATTATAATTATGCATGTTAGAAAAACACCACAAATAATCTATAATTCTATTTGCAGAAAACTCCCACCCTACAGCAAGAACGCAAGAAATGTCAACTCCCCCACTCCAGTTGATGGCCACAAGTACATAAAGTAAGTACACACCAACAATTTACTAATTAGCACGATACCAACACCCCAAATTCCTCACTGCCTGAGCATGATTCCACCATTAACATCTAGGTCCTGCCCTAGGCTACATGCCAAGGTCAGTACCTAGCCCACCTCTGTCTGATTACTCTCTTGTAATTGGGCGTCTTAGTAAAATTACCAACTAACTCCAGGGTGCTTCGGCGGTACCTGGCACACCTTCACCTACTTCCCAACCATCGCGTAGACAGTAGTCGTAGTGCATGGTAGGGGAGGCCGGATGGTTGCCACCAAGGAGGGGCGGAGGAGGGGCCCCTCCAAAAAAATAATAATAAAAAAAAAAACTAGCCCATTGCAGTCGCTCCCAGAGGAAAGAATAAATAGGGGAGGAAACTATATGAACATATGACGCTGCTGCTGAACTCTATATATGAGCTCGGAATACCCGGAACATATCTAGTTCCTGAAACGCTCACTAGATGTCACTGACCTCCTCCATTATATGTGAATATTTCTTTTCTTGTAGGAATAGGAATCTCATGACATCCAGTCACGGATTACTTAGTCTAGTGAACTTCGAAATTGCCCTATGAACGTTTAAAAAACGCTGCACCCTGAATTTACTAAACCATTTATTTAAGTGCTACTAGCGAACATGATGGAAGAATAGAAATCTTATCAAGTCCTACAGGCAATCGATTCTGGCTTTCCAGTTGCCATCTGGTGGCCAATATACACCTTATAGTATGACAGAAGTAGCAGCAATAGCATCCATTACTGCAAAGGAGGAATCAACCTGATATAGCACTATCAACAAAACAGACAATTCAAAGTTACGAGACCTTTGATGAGGTGTTGTTTAATATGTTTGCTGCTTATGCCCATGGAGGAGTTCCACAAAATTTAACAAGTCTCAGAGTTGATAAAATAGTTCCAGAGCATACAAGAAGTGAGTGCAAAACAGACAGCCATACCATCACAACAGATTAAATTACAGTCCATGGTCCTATGGAACTTTCTAATGATGAAACATCTGAATTGGGTTGAGAAGGTGCTGTGATGGTATATGACAGCATCCTAATTACAGAGTCGGAACAATCAGGATAGACCACAGCAGCAATCAATGGGAGATGTAGCAGGACCTAGTGATACAGTGCTCGCTCCAGTCATACCACCCAAAAATACAACCAAAGTTTCTCTTAGGAAGAAACAGATACTACTTACTTGGAGACTATAATTGTAAATGCCTATAAATATATTTGTCATACATCAACACCATTATTGCTCTATTATAAGCCAATACATAATTTGGTTAATGTTTCCATTGAAAACCAACACATTTTTTGACAAAGTGAAATAGAATTTTTTCAGATTTATGGGGGGGGGGGGAATTACCACCTGTGGTGCCTCAGCAGTAAAAACTGGCGTTAAACACTACTCAAAAAAAAAAAAAAAAAAGATTTATGAAAATATGTATATACAATCATCCTGTATCCAACAGTATTCAGGAAATCTATTAGTGTCACCTAATCAATAATTCTCAATTTAAATTCACACCAAAAATCAAATAAAAATGCAAGTTATTGTTGAATAACTCTTATAAAGTTAAGAACATGAATATTTTCATGTAGTCCATTTTAAAGCTGATTAAATGTACTTTTCAAACTGTGTATTCACAATTCAGCAATGTCATGTTTTGAAAATACATGGTTTTAATTTGAAAATATACTTTTTAAATTTACCAAAAAATATCAACTCTAATTTCTTTGAAATTTTGTATGTTAGCCAAGTTCAACCTGAACAATAAGTATACAAAAATGTATTTTAGGTTCTCCAATAGTTTATGTAGTAATAATCTTGTTATTAAAATATGATGCGGTTTTTGAGTAGGAATTTTCTCCTTATCTTTGTTAAAAGTATACATTGAGTGCTGTAAGTTGTTAAAAATTTTAATCACTATTTCATTCATATTTATCTTGTAAGCATTTTGTTACCTCAACAAGTTTTCACGAGTTCTAAAATTTCATTTTGTCTTAGCTGATGACCCCAGATATGCAAAAAGGAATAGCATAAGGAGCTAAACTTTTCCATTAAATTATTAAAATAAAACTAATTTATTTTTGAGATTTCTTTTTCATATTTATAATTTAAATCCCTCATGAACTTTGTTGACTTAACAAAAGCATTTGAAAACAGACCCAATCCTATGCACAGTTCATAATATTTGAGTAAGAGATGTTGTCTTTTCACCTGGGCTATTATTTAGTGGGATATTTGATCATGTCTTTCTAGGTTGGCTATCATGACTATACATTGTCAATAAATTGTGTGAAAGCATATTGTTAAGTACATAATCAAGGTTTTTAAGTAAACAAATTAAGTAAGGAAGTAAAATGTTAATGCATTTACTTTGGTAATCAACAGCCAAACTAATAACTAAAATTGCTAATTAGAACATTATACAGTGAAGCTAATCATACATTAAGATCATTGTGCAATTGAGTAAAACTAACACTCTTTTGCTCCACTTACTTACTTAAATATGTAAAACCAGTTTTACACACAGTTTGTTTGCATCGTCAGCCCATTGTTGACTGGAGGATAAACCATTATGCTGTGCAGCTGTCTTGAACTTGGAAGTTCATATTTTCATTATAGTTTCCCAGGATGCAGCAAAAGTAGTTGCAGATATCATGGAGACAAATGGGGTAATACTTCTTTCTGGGATTAACAAAGAGAAATTCCAGGCTATTGCAAAGTTTACAGAAATACTAGGGGCACACAAGGTCACTAAAAATGCTTTATTAGTGTCTGCAAGCACCAATGTTATCATCTTCATAGAGAAGACACTTGAGAGTATTGACATGCTAGTAGAAAAAAAACAACAAGAAGAATCTACAGAGTCATTCAGTGGACACTGCATTGACCACAACACACCAATGAGAAATGTTCTAAAAGAACAAGTCCCAGAGAGACAGATTGGTCACGTTCAATTATATCAACTGGTTAAGGAGTCAACAGTTCCACCAATGGCTGGCTCTAAAGTTAATAAACCTCCCAAACCAGAAAAGGTCCAGAAAACTTATTCCACAAGCAAGTAGGACTGTACACAGAGGACTCTGAACCAAAAAAATCCTGACCAAGGATGATCAACATCCACAACACCAGAGAAGGGTACTTCTCATTCAAATAAGGTCAGAAATCTGTTCAAGGGGACTCCATCACATTGCTAACTCAGGCTAAACAGTGAATACAAAAACACTGCATTATTTTTATGTCCAAGAAAGGTAACATGTTTAGTCCTTCAATAGCTACTTCTAAATCTACCAAATAGTCTTCTATTTTATTGGAGTGTTGGAGTAAACAACAATCAGGACTTACTATGGGCAGTTCCTCGTCTCCATTTCTAGCTAACCTCTTCATGAGCAGATTTGAAACACACATCAAATCAGCTTTCCCATACGTATTTAAAATTTGGTACAGATATGTCCATATATTTGCCATAGTTAACAAAAAATTCATTAATAATGCCATGAAATTTCTGAATTTACAAGATAAAAACATTTCAATCACATACAAAACTGAAAAAGATAACATTTTACCTTTCTTGGACATAAAAATATTGAAACGTCAAGAAAACCTGGAATTTGGAATACACAGAAGGACTACATATCGTACACATGCACACATTCATATTAAACCTAACAGTTTTAACCCCACAATGCACAAACATGCAGTTATCAACAGCCTAACACACAGCTAGTTAATCTTAAAATTAGCAAAGAATACCTTAAAGAATACAAAAAAATAGGAAGAACAGCAGTTAAAAATGGTTATAACAAAGACTAGTACATAAAAAGTACAAAAATTCAAGAGGCAAAAACTTATTAAAGAAACCACAACACTTTCAGCAAAAAAAGTTAAACTAATTTTTAAAAAATTCACATGGGCTAAAAACAATTTCAGAACATTCTTAAAGATTATCTTTTAATATCAGGTTAGCACCTGTAAACAGAGTTAATGTTAAAAATCTGATTGATAACGTTAATGACAGTATTCCACAATAGAAAAAAGCAGGTATTTGTAAAATAAGTTGTGCAAAATGTGAAAAAGTCAACATTGGAAAAACAAAGAGAAACATAGGCACATGGTTAAAACAACATTTCAGAAACTCAAGACAAAAAGAAGATAACCTACAAGAAGAAGATAAATCAGGAATATATCAGATGAACTGTCATGATTGTGAAAAAATTTATGTTGGAAAGACCAAAAGAAACATAAAAACAAGAGCTAAAGAACACATTAGAAATATAAACCAAAAACAAGAAGAAAAATCGGCGGTAGCTTGGCACTTTTGGAAAGAACAACATAACATTACTAAAAACCCCAAATTACTTAAAAATATTAAAGGAAAAACTGAACTTACAGTCTGGGAAAACATCTATATTTGGAAGAATAAAGAGAAAGTTTTTAATTTCGAAATCCTGCCAAGTGATGTACTAATACAAAAGTTCATTAAACCTCCACCAGAGATGAATCGACCTACCACAAACTACGAGACCGGCAGTCGACCAGGAACTGATGATAGGAGCAATGGCTCCCGAAACTAGTCTTCCATTTTATTGAATTTTAGTGGTGTGTATGTTACAATTTCGACTCAATTTTTTTTTTAAAATGTTAACATTTCAGAAACATAAAATACAAGCAGTTGGAGAAATCAGCAGTAGCATCTCATTTCTGGACAGAAAGCCACGACATATTGAATAAACAAAATTATTAAAATCAGTACTAGGACCTGCAGAATTAGCAACATGGGAGAAAATCTACATTTGCAAGTACAAAAACAGTTTATTGACCTTCGACACTTCCAGTGAAGAAAACATAAACTTAAAGTTCATCACATTTCCACCAGAGCAGATTACATATCCCCACAGAATAACGGTTTATCCTCCAGTTGACAATGGGCTGATGATGTGAACAAGGGTTCGTGAAACCAGTCCTACATATTTAAACAAGTGGAGCAAAAGAGTGTTAGTTCTACTCAATCACATAGTGATCTTAATATATGATTAGCTTCACTGTGCAACGTTCCAAATAATTTTAGAATTACCTATATTAGAGAATGTCTTCATTAGTGTTCTTGTTGCTCTGCTACATGTCCAATTATTTTTCTGAACAACTGGGGAATACTTTCCAGTGAGCCACTTACCACCATTATAGTGCTGAGGTCACTGGCATAGTTGTGATTCTTTAATGTTACATTAATATATCTTGTAATTTATAATCATTGGAATAAGGCTAATTTGCTATTAGTGTGGCCTGTAGTATGTCAACTAAGTTTTTAAATAGTAATGGATAACTGTTAACAAGTTAATGTTGTAATTTTATATTTATGAAATGAATTTGTTTCTGTGGCCTGGATGACAGATTTAGGTTGGAAAGAGATGTACCAAACCTTACTAAATACTATTGCATTGGTAGAAAGACAAAACTGAAGGCAACTGCTATACCTACAATTCACAGCAATGGAACTACAAGCCAAAAGCAGCCCAGGTCAATCAAACCAGATCAAGACCCCTAAACTCTGTCGTATTTAACACTGTAACCTTTCAAAAGCCCAGCTATGAAACATCAAATATTGCGAACTTATGCCAGGAAAGTAACAAGTGACATCAGAAGTACTTCATCACCAATTTCTTCCGTAAAAACTACAGCAGTTTTATCTCCAGCAGGTAATTAATTAATTACACATATAGCTTCTTGTGAAAGATAATTTGCTGTAATTGGCGAGGTTGGCCATAGTATAACTTTTAAATGATTTTTGCATTCATATTATAATTTTCTACCTTAGAACCATACTATATCTCAATTTGAACACCTTTACAATATGAAGAGAAAACTATTTTTTTCTGTTATCTGTTCATTGGTTTATGATAATGGGAAATCGTCTGGTTTGGCTATTTTATTTTCTATTATTGCAGCTAAGATGCAAATACTATGATATTAAATAACAGTTTGAAAAAGAGAATATCAAATTACCTATCTGAAAATGAGCAAAATTGAACATACTATAGTATGGGTCTGAAATTCGTCATTAACAAGCTAAAAAATATTACATCCAGCTGCTAATCTTAATATGAAAAATAGATTATCTGAATAATCTCTTCTAAATTGAAATATTTAAAACATTATTTATGGTTTCACTTACATGAGATTTACTAAGGACTGTTTCATGGAACAATTGTCCATATTACCAACTGTTAAATGACTGTTGGATCCTTTGCAGAAGTTGGATAGGTGGTATCTGGGTTGACTCTGGTGGTCTTGTAATTAATTAGAATATAGAGCTGTCTACTTCCGTCAAAATGCATAGAGTTTCCCTCATGTTTTTTTTTTATATAAACTCTTTCCCATGTTTAATTCTTTTGGATGTTTATTTTCTATTTCATGGTTTTCATTCCAAAAATGTGCTGCCACTGCTGATTTATCTATTTGTTTGTAATGGATGTTTCTCCAATGTTCCTGCCTATATTTCTCTTTGTTTTTCCTACTTAGAAGAATACATCAAATTCATTAAGTTGTGCATAAATCAAGCATTTTTTATATTTGAGGATAAAATCTTTAAACAGAAAGCAAGACTAGTAATGGTCAGTTCATTATCATCTTTCCCAGTCTACTTACTCATGAGCTATTTTGAGATGGATGTACATCACTAAGGCTTTCCCCCTCATTATAAACCTAAAGCATGTGGAAGATGTGCTAAAACTTTTAAACTTGCACGAGCTTACAATTAGGTTCACTGTCAAAACAGAAACAGATAATATGTTACCATTTATGGATCTGAAGATAATAAAATGTAATAATAAACTTGAATTTGGCATCTACAGAAATGACACATATACAGACAATTATATCAAAGCCCATGGTTTCAATCCAAAATCATATAAGGAAGTAGGTTCAACATCATGACATATAGACTAGTAAATATACCACTGAACAAAGAAGAATACAAGAATGAATATTTACACATAATAGAAGCCTCTAAATCCAATGGGTTCAGCAAATAGATGATTAACCAAAAAATTAAAAGATTTCAGAAACAAAAAAAGAATTAAACAAATTAAACAATCAGAAATTCCAAAAAATTGTCAAACAGTACAATATCATCTTAGTACCTCAAAACCGTTACAGTGTAAAAAATTTATTGAAATTAACAAAACTGATTCCAGGCCCAAAGAGGAAAAATCTGGTATTTACCAGATTAATTGTAAAGATTGTGAAAAAAATCTATCTAGGATCCAAAAGTAATTTAACAATTGTTCCATGAAACATGTCCTGACTAAATCTCATGTAAGTGAAACCATAAAGAGTGTTCTAAATATTTTGACTCAGTACAGATTATTAATGCATGTTTTATTGTGTTCAATTCCTAATTGAATTAATAATGAAAATAGATTCTCTTAATCTCTGTGAGTCGAAATATTAAAACACTCTTTTTGGTTTCACTTAAATGAGATTTTACTCAGGACATATGTTTCATAGAAATGTTTTCCACATAATCAGCTGGTCACAACTAATGTATCATTCGTAGAAGTTAGGTAGGTAGAAACCGGGTGGACTCTTGTGGTCTTGTGATGAACTTAAATAAAGTATTGTCTGTTTCTGGACCACAAGAGTCCACCCGGATTCCTACATACCTAACTTTTCTACGAATGATCCATTAGTCCTGAACAGCTGATGATGTGGAAAACATTTCCACGAAACATATGTTCTGAGTAAAATCATATTTAAGTGAAACCAAAGAGTGTTTTAATATTCCAACTCACAGAGATTATTTGTGCATGTTTCACTGTGTTTGATTCCAATTTGAACTAATATTGAATAGATTCTCTTGTTCGCAATATTACTTCTCTATTTTAGAACCCAAAAGGATTAATTTTAAAGACCAGACTGTTTCTCACTCACTTATTTGGGTCCAGCATATAAAATAACTGAATTCAAGTTCAGTCCAGTTTCCAAAGCATTCCATGAGTTCGCAAAACAGTCACAGAAACTTATGAACACAGAATTTGTTATCCACAATTACTACAGTAGCACACATTCTTATACACATTCTTTACAAAAAAAATACAGCATACATGTGTATAAATGAATACAATAAATAAGCAACCAGAGAAGCAAAGGCAGACAATCTCTCAAATTCATTTAAGAATTTTCAAAAAATAAGAAATTTTTAAAAAATTCTGTTGAATCTCACACAGTGAAGCTTGTTAAATGTAAATTCTATCTAATCTGTCGTCTAACACACTCTTATGCTTCACTTACTTTTAAACACGGTGGGAGCAGTTTTGAACATGGAGAGGATGTCTCTTCGAAACCAGTCCCACCGTATTTAAAAGTAAATGAAGCATAAGAGAGTTAGACAACAGATTAGATAGAATTTACAAAAAATCTCTTAAATTTCATATATATATATTGATATAATATCATTACAGTGTTAACAGAATAACATATTGTCATTCATATATTCCTTAACAAAATAATTTTTACACAGGTATCTTTTAAGAGCAGATTTGAAGCATTTGCCATTGTTTATCAAGGCTTTTAGGGTATAGGAAAGAAGTTTTGTATAAAATGCATTCGTAATAAACTCCTTTTGATGGCAGAAAAGCATTGATACCAGTCTAGGTAAATTTGCTTTTTGTCTAGTACTTGTGTTATGTATATTTGTTTTGTACAATTTTTTCTTTATTTCTAAAATGTTCATAAGGGTATAGAAGAGTTAAAATTTGAATTGCCTAAGGAGGTTTCTGTATGTCTGCTTATTATTACCTGAGCTCTCTTAATATCACATATTAATATGAAGATAAATTGTTTGTTTTCTTAGAACAGTTCTTCATATCACAAAAGGCTACAAGATCTACAACATGATAAGATGTTGAAGAGTTAATTCTTCTTTGATTTTCATTACAGCCAGAAGGCAAGAAGCTAGAAAATTTTTCTCCAATCTACCATGCATCAATGCACCATTAACAAACTAAAATGCAGCGTGAGGGTTCTTGAGGAAAGAATTTTGATGTTGCAAGATTCAAACATGGAAAATAATGAAAAGTCCAACAGATTTCTGCCTCCAAATGCATAGACTGTTTAAAGCTCAAATAGAAATGAGTCAAGTAAATAAGAATGAAAATAGATGGTGTGAGGTAAAGAAAGATTTTTCACTTCCTTATATTAGCATAGTCCTAGACCATATAAATTTTTGTCCAAATTTTTAATTTACCCAGCTCTTAGAAGCTACCAGAATAAAACAGACGTTAACCCAGGGCTCATAAACATTGTTTTGGCAACTCTTAAAGATCTTGCTAGTAGGCCTATGTCAGATAAATCAGAGAATCTTTGTTCATTAATTATAGATGAAATATAAGACAGCATCTGTTATAGTTAGCTGATGATGGAAGAGAAATACTTCTTTTGAAGGGAAATATACAGTGATCCATTTGGGTATGGATTAAATGAAAACAGTGTAAAACTAAAATATTTATTACTGAACTTTGTATTTTGAAACTTGGTACATACAACATTGAAAGATGGGAGATTTCTCAGAATGCCCCTATTATGCACTCTGCACAACTCATAACAGTGTTGCTCTTCAACCAGTGCAAAGAATGCTCCATACACTTTATTGTGGCTCACTTCACATGTTAGCTTTCGCACTTTATCTTTCAAGATTGTAGGAGAAATGTGGATTTTTCCATTGTCCAAATAATGCAGTTGTGACTGTTTACTCTCCCACTGACATATCTGTAACTAGTCAGCTGGCATCATCTTCAATTCATTGGCACATCATGGATGCAAAATTGAAATGAGCTTTATTATGCTCATCGTGTAAGGCTTGTAGACATTGTAAGTGATATGGGTACTATTTCAGGTACTTTCAAACACAATATGCTGACAGGATATATGTTACATTTATCTTCACTGACAGTTGTCTTTAACGTTTCATAGGACTTCTTGCCATGGCTTCAGAGATAGCTACTTCTCATACTATGTTTCACCTGCATGCTTTATAACAAAAACTGTTTCTACAAATGTTCAATATCACAACATTGTGGAATCAGAGGTACATTACCCACACTATACTCATGTTGAAATGTTTAACACTCTCAAATTAGCACATCAAAGAATGCATCGCACTGCTGTTGATTTGTAGAACCATTTCAATCAACTATGATTTTAATTTGTTATTATGCATTGTTGATTTTCATTCTATCCTTGTATAGAAACTCCCATCTTTTAAGCAAAATATTACTAGGAAGAATGTCTATTATCATATTAGCTTTTATAGTAATATTTAATATTATCCATACCCAAATGGATCACTCTATAGTTGTTTAATGGCAATGATAAAAGGTTTTAAGAAGGTTTGCAAACAAGTTACTGGGTACAGGATTTTCCCTAGTGCTGATACTACCAAATCATTACTATGCATTGTACACTTGTGCATATATTGGTTTTAATGTTAAGGTGCTTATATGCAACCAAATGAGACAAATAATCAGAATATGGCAAGGAAGTTGGGCATTAAAATTTTAATGCCTTATTTTTGATTGTGTGGCAAAAAAGTACATTTTATGTATGATTCCCTACATTTACTCAAATCAGTTAGAAATAACTTATAATTAAGATTATTGTATGACCGAGTTGAACTACACACCACTTACTTGTTTATAATATGTAGAACTAGTTTCGCGAACCCTTTGTTTGCATCATCAGCTGACCTTCAACTGTTGGATCACTTATTATGTTGTGGGAATGTGTCAAGGTAGAACTAGTTTCAATAACTCTTTGTTCGCATCATTAGCTAACCACTGAATGCTGGATAATTCATTATGTTATGAATAACAATAAGTTCACATATTATAAAAAGTGGAGCAATAAGAGCATGCAGTTCAACTCAATCATACAATGATCTTAATTATATGATTAGCTTCACTGTAAAAGTTCCAATTAACATTTCTAGAAATAACTTACTAATAACTACGATGATTTGATGGTGAATGAGAACAAGGTTTCATGGTCACTCTTAGAAGTTTGTACTTTCATCTAAAAGTCAAATTATAGCCAAAGTTAATTAATGCACATGTGCATCATCAAATTTTCTCACATATTAAAGTCAAATTGGCTACACAAGTGCTATCAAGGTGTTCAAGCTGCAATATTTGTATAAATTTCTACAGGAAAACTATGCAGTGAAGCTGTATATATCGCCACTTTTATAGAAACCATAGACAAGCTGATTAACTCTTTCAATAATACGAATTTATAGGTGAATAAATTAAAATTAAGCTATGCAATATCATCTAGTTCAAATCACAAGCCCCTTTTTATTACAAATGTTTAAGGTAATGGAAATCTAGAACTTTGTTGATTGTTAGCATCAATCACCTTGTCTGAATGGTTGGAAAATTAGTTATCAGAGCCTTTTGAATTTATTTCAGGAGTTAAACTCAGAATACAATATTTCAAAAATACAGATACAATTACTGACCCAGGATTGCATTGAAAGTACTTTTTCAATCATTAGGCAACAGTACAGCTGATAGGAAGTGGCCTGCGGCATTTACTAATTACGTCATTAACAAAGCTGTTTTCTCAAAGAAATTGTGAAACTGAATATAGAATATTTTCTCAATAGTTTAGGCAGGCTTTAATTTTCTGAAAAATATAACAATTTTTTAAATGTGCTATTTGAATAGCATACTAAATAATGAACCTGATACTGGAAACGTTTAGGATGATATTGCTATATATTACATAAGTGGACATATTTTTTACAAATTCCTGAAAAAAAGCCAAATCCAGTGAATGTGAAAAAATCCTAACTCTGAGGAACCAAGAAGAATGAGTGCTGAGTGAGAATCATCAAATCTTTGTCTATTTTAAGGCATTTGATAAAGATTTAGGTGGTCTTACCGTTTTTTGAGCATTCTTCATAGAAGTAAGTTAATGGAAGCCATGTGTGCTGTGATGAATAGCAGACAATTTTCATTGTGCACTGCTGATAAATTCAAACAAACAGCTCCATTTATACAGATAATAGAATTAATTGACCATAAGTTTCCTAAATAAGAATGAGCAATTTGATATCTCCAGTCAGCAGAAGCTAAGGATTTTGAGTCTTAAAAAAGAAATAAACAAATATAGCTGTTCTAATATCTTACTGTAACAATTATTTGTTTGTATATATTTTAAAAGAAACTGCTGAAACAAACTAGTAAATGCAGAATTTGTAATTGAGATATTTTTATATATTTAATTACTCTATCATTATAAAATATGTGGCTTCCCAGTATATTTCAATATAATGATTACTGTGCAAGTTATTATTTGTATTTAATATTAATATATGCCTAATGTAATGTGCTGGATTGATATTTATTTATTCATGTAATAATATTCACTTCTTAGGGGCAATACAAATGAAATTGGGAAAAATTCCATCAGGTTTTGGTTATTTTGTTCCCCACTCCCCATTTTTTTATCTGATAATTCTCCTTAGTTCTTTGATGAAAAATTTTATAATTTAATAAGTTTTTTTTTCTTTTCTTTTTTTTTCTTAGGGGCAATACAAATGAAATTGGGAAAAATTCCATCAGGTTTTGGTTGTTTTGTTCCCCACTCCCCATTTTTTTATCTGATAACTCCTTAGTTCTTTGATGAAAAATTTTATAATTTAATAAGTATTTTTTTTTTGTGGTTCTGTTTGGGACACTTTGTTTCTTTAGCATTATATTTGCTTCTTTTTGGCACATTTTACATAATTTGTTAGAGGTGGTGCAATTGTTGAAGTAATTACTAATTGCTTTATTGTCAGTGATTTCTTTATTAATTATTGTTAATGGTTGTCTTGAAGGGTATTTATTATGTACACAGTTTGTATACGATTGTGAATGTATGAACAAACAGTATATACTATAGATTTGTGTGTATATACTGTATATATTCTGACCAGTATTTAGGTATTTATTATTATTATTATTATTATTATTATTATTATTATTATTATTATGGGGGGCAATTTATGTAATAAATCTGCATTATTAAAGAGAAAATATTTTCAACATTGTGGTATACTGAATTGTTGTTATTAATTAACATGTATTGAAGGATTCCTAATAATATACAGCAATTTGCTTGCAGTTGTGTTGTATTTTATTTCTTCATATATTAATCCTAATTTTCCATATGATAGTAATCTTTGAATATAGTGCACCCAAATCATTTGTTTTCTTTCCCATGATGCATGTGGGTATGTGGGAATGAAATTGCTCAAGTCAAAGGATTGAAATGTGCCAAAATTCCATGAAAGGAACTATTACTCATCCTCGTGGTCTGTGTAGTAGTGGAAGCGAGTCACTATAAAAATACACTTACTCTACTTTTTTCCCCAGGCATTTTCCATTGTAAGATTATAAGATGCATTGTTACATATATATGTATATATATATATATATATTTATATATGTCGGTCCTGGTGGTGTAGTGGTAACCATACTTGCCTCCTAAACCCAAGATCGCGGGTTCGAACCCGGCCAGGACCGATGGATTTTTCGGGGCGTAAAAATCCTAAGTATGGCTTCCTTTGGAAGGGAAGTAAAGCCGTGGGTCCCGTGTCGTACATTTACGGCACGAAAAAGAACCTCAAGCCTGAAAGAGAGGCCTCTGAGCAAAATTTGTCGGCCATTTCACGCCCTGAGTTGAATGGGACGCTGATGACCTGAGCTGTTAAAGAGCGCCCATAAATAAATCATTCAAAAAAAATTGTTACATATGTGGACATTCTGCATCTTGAGTTCAAGCTGCCAGCGTTCCATTTCGACAACCTGAACCAAAATATTGAAAACCATTTGGGGTAAAATTATGGGATTTGCATGCCATGAACTGAAGATGGTCCAATGACTCCACAACAGGAATAAACCGTGTTCAACAAGGCCATCAGCGCCTTTTCCACCCCAATCCCGGCAAAAATGGCTCTTAAATCACCAAATATAACACTAATGAGCATCAGTCAATTGAACCGTGACCCACAGTGTAAGCACCTTCAGTGATTGTGTTTTGCGATTTTCCTGCTTGTATGCTTTTATAACTGTTTGCATATGTGATGGGTTTGCCGCATGAATACAATACTGAACATGTGCGAATGCGCTCGGTCACACTTCCGCTATGTAATGAAAAAACTCGTGTTCCTAGCGTTAACTCTGGACAACAAAACAATTTTTTTGGGGGGGGGGGGTTTTTACAGACGCTGTTTAACATCTCAGGTCATCAGCATCATATTCAATTCAGGGCGTGAAACGGCTGACAAATTTTGTTCAGAGGCCTCTTTTTTCAGACTTGAGGTTCTTTATCGTGCCGTAAATGTACGGCACGGGACCCACGGCTTTACTTCCCTTCCGAAGGAACCCACAATTAAAAATTCCACACCCGAAAAAATCCATCGGTTTTGACCGGGATTGAACCCGCGATCTTGGGTTTAGAAGGCAAGTATGATTACCACTACACCACCAGGACCGACATAATGAGCTGGATACACTATATTCAAAGATTACCCATAAGAACAATAATTTCTCTATGGAGTGGTAATATATCCTACTAAAATTTATTAAAATATTCTATTAGGGTATATTACCACTCCATTTTCTATATCTTCATAAGTGCAATTTAAATATCTTTGCTCAATAAATATTTAAAAAACAATGAGCATTTGTTTGACCATTATTCTGGGCGCCATGAACTAAACAAGTGAATGTAATTACAATATTTGGTTCATTTTTGCTTGTGTAACTTCACAACAGTTTTCAAAAGCCAACCAAATATGGCACTTTTAATAATTTCACTGTTAAAAATGTCAGATAAAAATAGCTAGCCAAAGATAACACATAAGGGCTGGTTTCAACAAAAGATGTTAAAAACATACATTTTGTTTGTTGACATTGTGCTATTATTTTAACAATTAGTTAAGACTCCTACGTTCCATCAAGTTTTTCCATAAAAAAAAATTAATAAAGGAGCAACTCTAATTTTCATTACCACATTTTCTATTATCTTATATAACAATTTTTTAGGATTATTTCCTTATATTTTTACTAGAACAAGTCATTTAGCTATGACTTTATCTCTAGCATTACCATTTTGAGTTTCTTTTATTATTTGGGTGAGTAAATAATTCAAAACATATATTTGCGCACATAGTGCCTCAAAACACTCCTGGTTTTCTTATACCATGTTAGTTAGCATAATGTTAGTTTACACTTATTAAAGTTCAAGAGTATTGCATATTGCATCGATCGAGAAGGCGGTGTCGTAACCAAATGACATCTGATAGCACCCCGACGTACTTTTGTTTGTGTAGAATAATTAAAATGTACGGCTCATGCAAGGAATATTAAAAAGGATTAGATAAAGGTGTCCTAATCTCTTTCGTATTTCATCATCAATCCTATGACGACTGTTTCTTCACATTCTATATCTTTGTAAAAATTGCTCTTTTGCATAAAATGTCCAAGTAACTATATCTAGCCCTTTCTCTTTTATGAACGACTCATATCCAAATATAGAATTTCAACACCTACAACTGTTTTTACGGGCCCATTTTCGGTTGATGAACTTAACGGTATTAACATTGCTTGATGAAACAGAATATTTGCTAATTTGAATATTACAGCAGCTCGGGGTTTACGAGCCAATCACAAGTACCAATTTTCGCTATAAACTACCATCTTTTCTTGCTCGTTCACAACAATTCCCTGAGGAAGGCCACAAGGTAAGATGGTCGAAAACTTAGTCTAAGACATAAACATTACTTGGCTGCAGACCTGTGAAGTTATCGTAAAAAGAGAGAGAGTCATATCACTTTCACCTACATCACTGGGACAATGTAATGGTGCTAAGTACGCTACAATATCGCTATGCTAGAGGGGCAGTTCACAGGTTAATGAGCTGTGGACTGGCAATGGACAAAAAAAAATTAACAATAATAAAATAATCATTGTTAGTAATATAACATATTATTCAGCTGCATCTTTTAAAGATGTAATTAAAATATTAAATCAAGCATAACTGGAACATGTTACTCCATTAATTATGACTGAAATTATATGTACAGATCTGAAAAAAATTCAGTACTTTCATGAACTTCTCTATCTTAAGAATTCTCGACTTGGAAATGTACCTTGGAGAAAGAAGAACTTTCATCACATGTACATCTTCAAAACCTCTGACAGAGCATAAATTACATTACAATTGTCATCGTTCTCAGTCACATCACAATAAGGATACAGATGAAATCCATTAAACGTCTTTGTTCTAATAAAACTGGGAGCTACTTCAAGGCTGGTCTTGACTATTCATGATGGAAAATATAATGTACATTTCTGCAAGACTCATGCTGGCCTTACTGTTGACACTGGTTATTTGTTTTTGGATTTTGAATATTTCTTGGTCAGTTAACAGCAATTTTTATGTTATTACAGAAAAAGCTGGTGAAGCAATATTACATCTGCACGTTTTAGATAATATTTGTATTAATGGAAATGATGAAATGGGTTTCCAGAGATTAATTTGACTGAACCACAGGTTCTCTTGCCATATTGCGAGGGATTTCAACATTCAAATGATAATGCAGCTGGTGAAATGTAGGTAGATGAGATGAGGTCCAGTTATTTTTATATGGGTTAGGGAGATGATTCTGATTATCTTTTGAAAAATGATTTTGTCCTTATGATAATGGCCTCTTTTCATGCTACAAAAATTCCTAATAATAGTTATAAAATATCCATAGATGGCACACACAGAACTAATGCATCATGAACACTAATAGAGGTGGATTAATATGGACTGGGTTGTTATACAATTTTTTTAATTGCCCTTATCGTGTATTTGGCAGAAAACAGGTGTAATACAAGTTGAAATATTCAGTTCAGATGGTGCACAAAAATTTTATAATACATGGGCATCTGAAATGGGACACCTTCCACGTAATCTTTTATGTATGCACAGACAAGGCAACCAAACCTAGCAAGGGTGTCTAGTGCATAAAGAATTAAGAATTCTTTTGCAGTTTACTTCTGTGTACAGTTTTGAGACATGTATAATTACCTAAATTCAGATCCAGTCAAGATTTTGCTAATTATTTTTGTAAACACTATGTCAGTTATAGGGAAAAACTGGGTAAAAATGCTCTATTATTTAGTCTTTTCATGTAACTTTAAAACACAGTTACTTGGAAGGAAAGAAAGCCAAGATGTTAGATAAAAGCATAGATGTGTTCATGAAAATTATTAGGAACATCTTACATAAACGTTTAATAAAAATGTGGGGGAAAAATAAGGTGCCAGATAAGATTATAAACATCACACAGATTTGTGTTGCTAGTGCCAACATAACAGGTATTGAAATAGCATCTGAGATAGATGGTTTGTCAAATCTCTTAAGTGATAGTGAACAGAAATATTAATTAGTAAAAAATGGTGAAATTTTCTCTCTAAAATGCAATGATTGCAATATTTGTATTCATAGTTTTAAGTGTTCTTGAACTGACAAGTTGATAAAGTTAATGAGTTAATACAAGTGAAATTAATGACACGTTGTGTTCTTGTAGCAGTACTCAAAGTGCTAGTAAAGTTGCAAATAGATCCATTGCATATACTCAGAGAAGACTGAACTTTATTCCAGGATCAACACAGAAAGGCTTGAATATATCAGAAGAGGAATGTAATTCTGTTTTAAAGAAACTTGCGCAGGCTATAGGAATTCTTAATGGTAATAAAGTTGATCTTAAGACAGTTCATAAAAGTAATGTATACGAAAAAGTTGTAAAGCAAGCTAGACATTTTTACACACACATACACACACACACACACACAGTAGTTTAAAAAGCCAAGTGTCAGAGAGGTTCAGTATTTAACTGAATCACTCAAACGATTCTGCAGTTGTAAATATTAATCTGTATTTGGTCACACTTATCTTATCCTTGATTATTCGTGCAGGTCAACCATAAAAGCATTGTTTACAATTTAATTGCAATAAATTGGCGTAATTTGTTGCAAATTATTACTTCAACAGTGATAAGGTCGATTCTGGTGGTCTAATGATAGCCACTAAAGATAATGGGTTCAATGGCGGTGAGGGTCGATGAATTTTTTTCGGGCGTTCAAGATAATGGGGTTCAATGGCGGTCAGGGTCGATGAATTTTTTTCGGGCGTACAAAATCTTTAACCTGCCCTGAATTGAAAGGGACGCTGATAACTTGAGATGTTAAGGAGCGTAGGTAAATAATTAAATTCAAAAGGGATAGCCGAATACAGTGTTTATTCCTTCACGATAAAGTATATTCAGGGACTTTGTTTGGTTTGATTAGGTGGGCCGATCCTGGCGGTACTGCAATACCAGGCCAACCCGTGACAGAGGTGGAGCAAGCCCCTAGCACTCCGTCATTTTCCAAAAATCAGTTTAATATTCTGGTCCCCCAATGGAGGACGTATCAGATATTAAGCTGATAAGAACAGATACTACACTTTGATCTTAGCCAAAAGGCCGAGAAGCGATACGTTGATGTCAAATGAAATCGAATTTATTCAAATTACACAACCTTTTCGTTCTCTTAGTCAAGGAATAATAAAGGTCGACATTTTCAGACATCTTAATATACCGCTATTTTGCTTTCGAAATCCAAACGAAAGATAAATTCCAAATCGAAAGAATACGAAACCGTCTGTGTTTATTACAGAAAATCATTAAAAAACGCGAATTTTCTATGAATAATGATGAAACTCTATCTTACTGCCATCTCTGAAAACATGCTTCAGGTAAGACCTGCTCTTCCTACCAAATTAATACATATTAAGCTGCATCAGCGCTACATAACGGACCCTGACAACACTACGGATTCAGGTAGTGCCGGTCACTGCTCTCCACCGCCAAGTTCAAAGCACCGACATTCACAATACACAAGATGGTATAACGGCTTTCTCTACGGCTTAATGCTATCGGTAACTCATTTAAGTATCTCCTTTGACCATTGCTTGGTATAATGGCAATAGTAACATTATTACATTGTATTTAACATCAGACCAGTTTGCGCATCCTTTCTAATTGGTGCCACGAATTCACCTTCCCTTTCAGATTTTATCTTCATTTCATTTACAAGTGGACGCGCATGTGTTGTCTGGGAGGTGGCGCTGAAGTTCAGCCGACACCCCCTCAAGGATCGTGTGTTAGCCCCGGCTAGGTCGCGGATATCGGTAACTCTTAAAAAGGCGGAGAATCAACTTTTATAAGATAAACTTTTTATACATTTAAAAAATTCGTGTGGTTTTATATCACTGAAATGTACAAAATGAATGTTGAGCATTGGCAGCTGAGCTGAAACCCGAAATGTACATGGCGGCAGGTAGTGCTAAAGAGTAATCAGCAACTGCTAAACACCCAATCCCCTCCCTCTCCATCTTTAAGTTGCAAGAGAGGTAAGCTGCGAGAAGCCGTTGATAAGTAACTCGCTCTGAAGTTTTCATGAAGTAATTTCACACGTGCAGAACTTTAGTCCACCTATAATCAATTTTTATTAGAGCAGGTGAGGAAACAAGGGCATCAGAGTGTGCTAGCATAAACGGCGAAATTCCTAGTAAGTGGAAATGGTGTTAACGCTGTTTTAATGAACTAAGTAACACGAGTGTCAAAACATTGGAAAAGAAGTGAGCGAATTAGATGATGTGTGCACTACCTCAAGGAAATAATTTGTTGCATAATAAATGCTAGTTAGGCTAGTGCCACCGCATTTGTAGATGATAATGTTTAAACAAAATAAAATATTTTACGTCCGATAAGAGAGATAACGCTATCGAAGGAAATCTATTCGATCGCATCTTCCCTATTAATTGTTTAATGATTAACAATAAAAGATTTCAATATTTTAGCCCTTAATATTCAAGGCTTCCAATTTAAGAAATTATTATTCGGGATAGCGCGAACGCAGTCCCGACTACCAAAAATTACGCGCCCGAGTTACCCACATTTGGGGCAATCGCAGGGGTCAACCTAACCGAAGTGCAATGGAAAGGCCTCAACCTGGGGGAACCGCCTTAATGATCACGGTAGCCCCTACGCCAGGTAAGTATGAACTGATGTATGTACGGTCAGTATTTAAATGCACCGCGTTTCAACGAGCTCCAGACACACACTAAGCAAAACATTGATCTTCTGCAATAAACCGACTCCCAGTATTTTTTTGAAGTCTGTCAACCTTCCATCATATTTTCTCTATCAAAAATTTTTAAGCATTGTAACATATACTGCAATTCTTCGCATCAAAAACAAGAAACGTGTGGAAAATGAAATATATAAGTGTCATTGCCATCTATACAAGGGAACTGGAAGTTGGTCAGAAGCTGCTACAGCAGTGCCATCTGTAGTACTGAAGTAGCAGACACTGTCGCAGTTTCCAGAAACGAAGTAGCTAAGCGGTCTTTTTGGACCTTTACCAAGAGCCCTTTCAATGCCCCAAATCTACGTAATAACCAAATGGAAATACTTTTTACTGTAGTGACCCAGATAAACATTAGACTTATCTGTTTAATATCAGAAAGGACAACGATATATAAAAGGAAATCAATTACGTTGGGTACGGAAAACATTCCATTCTGCCATCTATGAGGATTCCAAATACGTGATGCAGCGCATTAGGTTTACGTAACGTAATTGTGGATGAAAAGTAAGCAGGCACCAATATTACTCTTATTGCCCCGAGAATTTAAGCAGTATCCAAAAGCATACACACAAACATGGAAAAAGGCTATATCCTATTTATTTATTTTTGAGAGAGAGACAGAACTGTAGATATTCAGCAAGATACCTCAGGTTAAGCATCAGAAATGAAGTAAGGTTATTTTAAAACCGTACTGTATGCAAACGAAGTTATTCACTGCGCCAGGAAGGAGAATTAGATGACAGGCCTGGTCAAAACTAAGCTCTACCTGTTTTCAGCAAACTAATTTTGAAAACACATGCCTAATATAGCGTTATGCTGCTGAATAACATTGTGTTAAACACATACTAAAACGTATTGAATAATACTGGATGCGTACCCTAAAAGGGGTAGAAATTAAATGCGTACATTCTACCACAGATGGTAATTCCCAACTTGTTTGTCTCTTCCATTATGTGGCTGAGACTCGAGAGGAGTAATTCTACATGGTCAACTAAAATAATCGAGGAATCAGTAATAGATAAAACTGTGGAAATGAAAGCGAATTATTATTTACAATATAATTAACAAGGAACGTTTTGAATTGAATGGCAAAACCAACCTATATAGGCAAAATTAATGCATTCGTTGTTAAGTTATTAATAGTATATAACGAAACTTTAGACATTGGTTACAGGGAAGACAAACTATTGTAAAATCGGAAAGTTCTCCTTTCCCCGATTATTCTCCGCCTTTTTAAGAGTTACCGATATCCGCGACCTAGCCGGGGCTAACACACGATCCTTGAGGGGGTGTCGGCTGAACTTCAGCGCCACCTCCCAGACAACACATGCGCGTCCACTTGTAAATGAAATGAAGATAAAATCTGAAAGGGAAGGTGAATTCGTGGCACCAATTAGAAAGGATGCGCAAACTGGTCTGATGTTAAATACAATGTAATAATGTTACTATTGCCATTATACCAAGCAATGGTCAAAGGAGATACTTAAATGAGTTACCGATAGCATTAAGCCGTAGAGAAAGCCGTTATACCATCTTGTGTATTGTGAATGTCGGTGCTTTGAACTTGGCGGTGGAGAGCAGTGACCGGCACTACCTGAATCCGTAGTGTTGTCAGGGTCCGTTATGTAGCGCTGATGCAGCTTAATATGTATTAATTTGGTAGGAAGAGCAGGTCTTACCTGAAGCATGTTTTCAGAGATGGCAGTAAGATAGAGTTTCATCATTATTCATAGAAAATTCGCGTTTTTTAATGATTTTCTGTAATAAACACAGACGGTTTCGTATTCTTTCGATTTGGAATTTATCTTTCGTTTGGATTTCGAAAGCAAAATAGCGGTATATTAAGATGTCTGAAAATGTCGACCTTTATTATTCCTTGACTAAGAGAACGAAAAGGTTGTGTAATTTGAATAAATTCGATTTCATTTGACATCAACGTATCGCTTCTCGGCCTTTTGGCTAAGATCAAAGTGTAGTATCTGTTCTTATCAGCTTAATATCTGATACGTCCTCCATTGGGGGACCAGAATATTAAACTGATTTTTGGAAAATGACGGAGTGCTAGGGGCTTGCTCCACCTCTGTCACGGGTTGGCCTGGTATTGCAGTACCGCCAGGATCGGCCCACCTAATCAAACCAAACAAAGTCCCTGAATATACTTTATCGTGAAGGAATAAACACTGTATTCGGCTATCCCTTTTGAATTTAATTATTTACCTACGCTCCTTAACATCTCAAGTTATCAGCGTCCCTTTCAATTCAGGGCAGGTTAAAGATTTTGTACGCCCGAAAAAAATTCATCGACCCTGACCGCCATTGAACCCCATTATCTTGAACGCCCGAAAAAAATTCATCGACCCTCACCGCCATTGAACCCATTATCTTTAGTGGCTATCATTAGACCACCAGAATCGACCTTATCACTGTTGAAGTAATAATTTGCAACAAATTACGCCAATTTATTGCAATTAAATTGTAAACAATGCTTTTATGGTTGACCTGCACGAATAATCAAGGATAAGATAAGTGTGACCAAATACAGATTAATATTTACAACTGCAGAATCGTTTGAGTGATTCAGTTAAATACTGAACCTCTCTGACACTTGGCTTTTTAAACTACTGTGTGTGTGTGTGTGTATGTGTGTGTAAAAATGTCTAGCTTGCTTTACAACTTTTTCGTATACATTACTTTTATGAACTGTCTTAAGATCAACTTTATTACCATTAAGAATTCCTATAGCCTGCGCAAGTTTCTTTAAAACAGAATTACATTCCTCTTCTGATATATTCAAGCCTTTCTGTGTTGATCCTGGAATAAAGTTCAGTCTTCTCTGAGTATATGCAATGGATCTATTTGCAACTTTACTAGCACTTTGAGTACTGCTACAAGAACACAACGTGTCATTAATTTCACTTGTATTAACTCATTAACTTTATCAACTTGTCAGTTCAAGAACACTTAAAACTATGAATACAAATATTGCAATCATTGCATTTTAGAGAGAAAATTTCACCATTTTTTACTAATTAATATTTCTGTTCACTATCACTTAAGAGATTTGACAAACCATCTATCTCAGATGCTATTTCAATACCTGTTATGTTGGCACTAGCAACACAAATCTGTGTGATGTTTATAATCTTATCTGGCACCTTATTTTTCCCCCACATTTTTATTAAACGTTTATGTAAGATGTTCCTAATAATTTTCATGAACACATCTATGCTTTTATCTAACATCTTGGCTTTCTTTCCTTCCAAGTAACTGTGTTTTAAAGTTACATGAAAAGACTAAATAATAGAGCATTTTTACCCAGTTTTTCCCTATAACTGACATAGTGTTTACAAAAATAATTAGCAAAATCTTGACTGGATCTGAATTTAGGTAATTATACATGTCTCAAAACTGTACACAGAAGTAAACTGCAAAAGAATTCTTAATTCTTTATGCACTAGACACCCTTGCTAGGTTTGGTTGCCTTGTCTGTGCATACATAAAAGATTACGTGGAAGGTGTCCCATTTCAGATGCCCATGTATTATAAAATTTTTGTGCACCATCTGAACTGAATATTTCAACTTGTATTACACCTGTTTTCTGCCAAATACACGATAAGGGCAATTAAAAAAATTGTATAACAACCCAGTCCATATTAATCCACCTCTATTAGTGTTCATGATGCATTAGTTCTGTGTGTGCCATCTATGGATATTTTATAACTATTATTAGGAATTTTTGTAGCATGAAAAGAGGCCATTATCATAAGGACAAAATCATTTTTCAAAAGATAATCAGAATCATCTCCCTAACCCATATAAAAATAACTGGACCTCATCTCATCTACCTACATTTCACCAGCTGCATTATCATTTGAATGTTGAAATCCCTCGCAATATGGCAAGAGAACCTGTGGTTCAGTCAAATTAATCTCTGGAAACCCATTTCATCATTTCCATTAATACAAATATTATCTAAAACGTGCAGATGTAATATTGCTTCACCAGCTTTTTCTGTAATAACATAAAAATTGCTGTTAACTGACCAAGAAATATTCAAAATCCAAAAACAAATAACCAGTGTCAACAGTAAGGCCAGCATGAGTCTTGCAGAAATGTACATTATATTTTCCATCATGAATAGTCAAGACCAGCCTTGAAGTAGCTCCCAGTTTTATTAGAACAAAGACGTTTAATGGATTTCATCTGTATCCTTATTGTGATGTGACTGAGAACGATGACAATTGTAATGTAATTTATGCTCTGTCAGAGGTTTTGAAGATGTACATGTGATGAAAGTTCTTCTTTCTCCAAGGTACATTTCCAAGTCGAGAATTCTTAAGATAGAGAAGTTCATGAAAGTACTGAATTTTTTTCAGATCTGTACATATAATTTCAGTCATAATTAATGGAGTAACATGTTCCAGTTATGCTTGATTTAATATTTTAATTACATCTTTAAAAGATGCAGCTGAATAATATGTTATATTACTAACAATGATTATTTTATTATTGTTAATTTTTTTTTTGTCCATTGCCAGTCCACAGCTCATTAACCTGTGGACTTCCCCCCTAGCATAGCGATATTGTAGCGTACTTAGCACCATTACATTGTCCCAGTGATGTAGGTGAAAGTGATATGACTCTCTCTCTTTTTACGATAACTTCACAGGTCTGCAGCCAAGTAATGTTTATGTCTTAGACTAAGTTTTCGGCCATCCTACCTTGTGGCCTTCCTCAGGGAATTGTTGTGAACGAGCAAGAAAAGATGGTAGTTTATAGTGAAAATTGGTACTTGTGAATGGCTCATAAACTCCAACAAATCATGTGTGTATCATTACTTGTCTTCAACAAAAGTGTTGTGATAGGTAATTAAAGATGTAACTCTCCATGGAGATTCTTAAATCTATACATGAATGAAATGAAATAATGATAGCGCAAATGAGCTCAGTATTCTTGGCACCTTAATGCTATCTGGTATCCACCTCAGGGATATCACAATATCCTTAATTAGTAATTAAAACGTGAAGCATAAGATCTGCCTCTCGTCTTATTCATGAGCTACTGATGTCTTGCAATTGATTATTTTTAGATCTTTAAGGTAGCCACTTAAGATTTGAATCTGGAACCTTCCAAATGTGAGTCCCAAGAGGAACATGTTGAACATATTGAAGGGGCCGAAATGCTAAGGCTGCTGATGAAAGACTTTATATAACAAGTATACAGAATGCATATACTAAACAGCAGTCCCAAACTTCTAGCATTGATGAAAACTTTTTCAAGAATGAAATTATTGGCAAACCCTCCATTCACTTCGCTGCTTAACAATAATTTGCAATCTCGTGCGCACACCACTGCAATGTGACATAATTATATTCAATCACAATAGCCATTTTTATGCTCTGTCACTGGTTCAAAATAATCAGAATGCAAACATTCTTAATTAGAACAGATGCAAAAGAGTTATATAGCAGTAGGAATTTAGTACAAAATCTATGAAAAATTAAGCTTTTTAGGGAGAATAGTGGAAATTAATATTTGGGGCAGACTTGTTCCCCTGCTAAACATATACCATGCAATATATTTCATCCTTTTGTATATATATGGTCAATCTAAATCAATGCTTACATATTACATGTAATGTATTATTTTAAAAAACATACAAATATATGTTTTACAGTAAGTGTAAAGAATGTTTGTAGAGCTATTAATTACTATTACACTAATAGCCTCTTGCTATTAATTAATTGTTAATGTCCACTTGTATGTTAGTTACGCACATTTGTTAAATTGCTTTCCACATATCCACTATGACCCCCCTACGGTCTCGACCCACAAGTTGGGAGCAGCTGATTTAGTAGTAGAAATACTCATTACACTAGCTCAATAAATGAGAGCATTAGTTCTCTTCTTACAACATGCACGACAGCTCTGACCTAAATAACTTCATAGTTTATCCTTAATATATATTCAGTATTAAAACATATGGCCAAGACTTGAGAGACAAGGGAAGAAATTTTAGTTTTTCACCTATTCATTATAAAAGTACTAGAATTTCCTCATATCCAATTGGGAATCTGATGCCATCTTAAGGCAGCATTATGCCCCTTATGGTAGGGTGAAAATTAATGAAAACCAAGCCAATCTGGTTGTCACATATTTCGCAACATATAAAAAGAAATACACAATTATGAATACAGTGACATCTGCCCATATTGGAGTCTAAATATCTTGGAATCATGTCTATTTTGGAACTTTTTACCAGTACCAATGTAATTTTTCCTGCATAAAACAAAAACGGAAATAATCTAATGCTAATAATGAAAATATTCTTGAACATATAGCAAGCAATATTTTAAAACAACATAGTTTTAAATAACAATGAATGAGATACTATTGTAAAAACCGGGTTTCTTTGGAAGGATACGTAAGGGTACGTTGGGTTTTTGGTCCCTAGTTAGAAAAAGGAATATAAGTATCTAGCCGACCGATATATATCTATTGGATAAAGTAATATAATTATGATAAAAATAATTTCATGTATCATTTTTTACTTGCTAAAATCTGACTTTGTACCTAAAAGCAGTAAGGGCCAACAAATTAAAGTGAAGGTAAAAGTTAGATAATTTGGAGAGATATAGTGGAAAGGCAGATGCAAGGATCTGTGTAACTGCATTTATGGCATTTGCAAGATTGTAATAGCATGAAGAATCTGCAAGTCATTAGTAGCACAAACGCATAAAAGTATACAAAAGAGACCATAACGCATTCTTAATAAATGTTGTAAGAAAATCGCCATCATGTCATTCTCAGAACCTTTGGGAATTCCTACAAATACGAAAAGATGTTGTATATTACGGAAAACCATTAAAAATCTTGTAGGATACCCTGTGTAAATGTCCAAACGATCAGTGAATTAATTAAGAGAATAACGAAGCTTCGAATGTTTGATTTTTTATATGAGGAAACTAAATTACGTTACAGAGTTTTAGGGGCGTAGGTTTAAGTAATTTAAATCATACGGTGGTTTGGAGACGCGGGTAGGCTCAGACAATAATGAGGCTCGTACATGCTCACCAGTTTACTCTCAGGTGCTGAAGCAACGTTTCCTGCACTTCATCGATAGTGACTTTTTGGCAAAGAACTGTAAGATCGTTTCGGAGTTCTTGCGAAAGAAATGTGCCCGAGGATAAAAAGGCATAATTACATTTCCCGGCATTGAGAGCATAAAATATTTGGCTCAAAAATGGTTGATTTGCTCGCTGATAAACATTAGAATTTAATAAACAATGTTGCGCTAAATTGCGTTGCTAATTGTTGTAGCTACTTCTTCCTCGCTCAGAACACCACGAGATCCAACCATTATTCACACTTTCTCGATGGTGAATGTTGAATGAAAGAAAGAAGGCAATTCCTTACAAAGTTGCCCTGAAGATGATTGTGGCTGCTAGTCATGGGATTCGAACTAAAACTCGTCAATTCAGCGAGGCGTAGGAGATAGCTTTAAGTTAAGCTGTCATATCTACTACCTGTAAAATCCCTTTCCTACATCACACCAACAATGTGAGTGACTAAGAGGAGCATGGTATCCATAATACAGAGCCCTCACAGATGACGCGTAACGCGTAGCCGGCCAGCTTAACGTGAATTTGCTTGGCACTGGGAAGCACGCTGTTTGCCAGCGGAGTCGAATATTCATATCATCTTAAATTCAAGAGCATATATTTCTACAGCATACCAAACACCAATTTGTTGGTCATACAATGGCATTTCATGTACAAGGTCGGACTTTTTCTGCACTCCATCATCTACTTTTGTGTCGCTAAATGGCCTTGTAAATAAAGCCATGCTTCTTTCGTACAAAAATTAAACGCGGGTCGATAGAACGAACATTAACATTATCCAACACCTAACTGTAAAAATTAACTCTACTCACATTATTATCACATGGTTGCAAGTCCTACAATAAGTATATTATAGATATTTAACTTTAAAAGTTTAGTGGCATTCCAGTACAAGCTTTCTCAAAGATGTCTACGAACTTCGTTCAAAGTGTTTTCTGTTTAACGGCATATTACTTTTGGTTTCTTATCAAGAACAGATCCCGTTTCCCTAAATCTATTCACAAGATTACAAACCGTTTTTCTATGATACGCACGAACAATAGGGAATCCGACTATAAATCGCCGTCTCACTTCTCTATATGAGTTTGTCACATTAAGAATTATACATAAAGATTCTGTGGGCTAAACTGAACGGACTTTTGGGCATTATAACAGCACTAGCACACTATAACACAATCACATGATCTCACAGTTCAACTCCTGTGCAGCACAGACTTCGCGCCAGGACTCGGAGAGGCGAGAAACTGGCGGGGGAACAGAACCGACTAGAAACAGGGTAGGCAAATCCCCATTAATCGGTCAGGCGTCCAAATGAAGGCTTCTGTTTTTGTCGTCAAAATATCAAGTAAAAATTATGCACTATCTTTAAATTAGTGCAAAGAAGAAACGAAACGGGTGCAACAGATGTAATATTAAAAGTTTAATTGCAGTAAAACTCGCGTGTATGAATTTGTTTTTATGGCGTTTAAAATCTGGTTTTACTATGAAGGCATCACAGTGGTGGACACTGGTGATAAATCAGATGAAATAATAAATTTGGAAAGGATTTTTTAAGGCGTAAATTTAAAGGTACATTGGGAATTGAACACCAGACCTCCCGTTCATGAGTTTGTGCCTTAATGACCTCAGGCACGCATATCAGTGTGTAACACTTTGAAAGGATAGCATATGAGTAGTTTGCAATCCATAATGGCGACGGGGGAAAAAACTACAAATAAAAAAAATTATATAGGAATGGTTTGTTCATGCCTTTTCGAAGAATGAGCCTATTTCCGGATGTATTCTGGAGGCCAAAACTTTGGGAAAAGAACAAAATACACAAAAATTCAAGGGTACAATAGAAGGCTAGAAACAGGCACAAAATTGTGTGATATTATATATGAAAAGAAGCAAGTGGATTTAGCAAATCTCATGTTTCCAAGGAGGTAGGAAAAATTTAATTATGTTTACAATGGGGAACTTTGGGTTCCCTAATAGGGCATTTCCTTATAAGAAAGAAAGAAAGAAAGAAAGAAAGAAAGAAAGAAAGAAAGAAAGAAAGAAAGAAAAAGCTCTCTTTGAACAAATTAAAGTGTAGATGGCAAGATGTCAAAAGAATGCCTCATTGTCTTGATAAGACATGGCGCTTAAGGGGAAAATATCTCCCACTCCATATGGTTTGCAGTGAGAGCTTGTCCCTGAATCAAGGGGTTGTAGTATAGCAGAGAGCATTACTCACCGATAAACTCATTGGAATGAATCATGTAGGGGAATGCCACTCAGTGAAACTCTTTGACATGCCTAATGTAAATGATATGAAGATTCATTTTATTATCACACCTGAATAGTATGGAAACCTGTTCAGAATGGAAAATAATTTGGGATGAAATAAGGCCTGTAACAGTTTTAATGTAATTTTTGGTGGTGGATAAATTAAACTGCCTTGAAACAAGCATTAATTTAAACAAAAAAGAACAATATCTGTACTTTATGCACATTGTACATATTAAACAGAATATGTCCCCATATATTACATAAATATCCTTTACTAAATAGGTAGTATCACATTTTTCTCACAATCGTTATTGTAGCATCCTGGCTGTAACTGAAAATTTGGTTCAGGGTAGAATTTGATTTATTTTACTTATTGCAAAATGTCATTGTACATTCTGTAATGTAGTAACTTAGCACTGCCAATGCGGTTATATGCTTGAAAACAAACCTGTTGTGTTCCTCCTACACCATATACCTAAAAGCTAAATCTGGAGTTGCTGGGTTCAGGACCAAACAAACTTTTATCCATAATATTAAATGACCAACATACCCTACTGGCTTAGATACATCCCATTTAAATAAATCTTTGAAATATTTTTAAATGTGTCCTGAATTTCTTTTTCTGTGTGGACAAGGAAAATTCTTACAATCCAGATAATAAAAAAAATTATCGTTCAGAACAACATTTTACTAATGCCTGGTGATATCATAAATACTTATACAAATTATGTAACAGTATTTATGGTAGATATAATATAAACCTTAATGTACAGAATTTAGCTTAAGAGCATAAAATATTTTGGTTCTATTCACCCATTTTAAGACCAAAAATAATGCTTAAAGTGTAAAATAAATTGTTTCCCCCGACATTGTGATATTTCTAAAATTAATACAATTTTAAATTTTAACTTCTATTATGCTATACAAAACAAAATTTATAATATCAACCATGTTATTTTGAGTGTTGAATGTAAATGATGATTTGCAATATCTGCTTCAAGTTTCCTTTGAATACTATATAGTTCATGTTAACTACTTATAGAATTTTCCAAATATATTTAAATTTCAAAGGTAATGTATGATAATTTAATAAAAGAAACTATTTTGAACAACTTTGTGAAGTCATAATATGAAAATCATACAATATTTACTTTATGCACTTGTTTATATATCCTGCAAGTTCTTTTGTTTAAACATTACTTGCATATTGCACAAAGTATCAGCAAATTGCACTGAAAATATTTGTACTCCATTTTTATCCCCAACAAGCAGGCTGGAAGTTTTTTATTATGTTCACTATATCATTGGCAGCACTTATTTAATGGCGGTGCTTCCTCGCCATATTACAGTGTTGTCATAGAGTATATGTGGTATTTACAAGTGTGACTTTGCCACCAGTCACCCTCCCACACTCTGGTAACACTGCTATCTCTTCTACAATATCTCACAATTGTCTTCTTCTATATCAAAGTTAAAATGACAGAAATGATATTTAAGTCTCTGATGCTGCTGTACCTATTCAATGATAACATCAAACAGCATATGATGTAATAAATCACACATGTATGTATAAAACTGCTCAGATGTATGAAATAGTTCCAATTAATAATTAACAAAAATTTTCACACATGAAAAACATATGCTCTGATTTTTGTAAGCAATTTATAAAATACAAAAAATAAACAAAGATTCTTTCATAAACAGTATTTTTGGCATATGGGTTTATTACATACATGTGCAAAATACAATGAACTTGATATTGTGCATTATTTAACATTAACACACTGAAATAATTTTGCTTTATATAAACAATTCAATCCATTTTTAAGAACAAAGCGTCTGCTTGTCTTAAAAAGGATATTATTTTTCTCCACATCATACTAGTTATTTTCTTATGCAAAAAATTCAAATTGTGTTATACAAAACAAAATTTATAATTTCAGTCATGCCAATTTCAGTGTGGAATATAAAAGACGATCTGCAATATATTCTTCAAGTCTCCTGTGAATGTTACACCATCTTTAACTACTACTACAATTTTGCATACATATTAACATTTAAGAGAAATTGAGTCGAAATAGTAACATACACACCACTAAAATTTAATTAAATGGAAGACTAGTTTCGGGAGCCATCGCTCCTATCATCAGTTCCTGGTCGACTGCCGGCCTCATTGTTTGTGATAGATCGATTCGTCTCTGGTGGAGGTTTGATGAACTTTTGTATTAGTACATCACTTGACGGGATTTTGAAATTAAAAACTTTCTCCTTATTCTTCCAAATATAGATATTTTCCCAGACTGTAAGTTCAGTTTTTCCTTTAATATATTTAAGTAATTTTGGGTTTTTATTAATGTTATGTTGTTCTTTCCAAAAGTGCCAGGCTACCGCCGATTTTTCTTCTTGTTTTTGATTTATATTCCTAATGTGTTATATTCCTAACACATTAGGAATATAAATCAAAAACAAGAAGAAAAATCGGCGGTATTTATATTTATATTCCTAATGTGTTATATTCCTAACACATTAGGAATATAAATCAAAAACAAGAAGAAAAATCGGCGGTAGCCTGGCACTTTTGGAAAGAACAACATAACATTAATAAAAACCCAAAATTACTTAAATATATTAAAGGAAAAACTGAACTTACAGTCTGGGAAAATATCTATATTTGGAAGAATAAGGAGAAAGTTTTTAATTTCAAAATCCCGCCAAGTGATGTACTAATACAAAAGTTCATCAAACCTCCACCAGAGACGAATCGATCTATCACAAACAACGAGGCCGGAGTCGACCAGGAACTGATGATAGGAGCGATGGATCCCGAAACTAGTCTTCCATTTAATTCAATTTTAGTGGTGTGTATGTTACTATTTCGACTCAATTTCTCTTAAATGTTAATAATTTACACCACTGTTACAAAAGTTCACTATATTTTATACAATTGCATACATATATTTAAAATTTAAAGTCAATGTACGATAGCTTATTAACAACAATTTTGCTTACTTTGTGTTATGGAAAATGAAAATGTGTTAAAATTTGGCATGATTAAAAATGGAGCATTAACTCTTCAAATGTTTTGTTTTAAAGATTTAGCCGGATTACCTTATATTAAATTAATTTATATTATAATAAATGCTTTCAGGCTAGATATGCAAATCATCCCTTATTTTCTTTATGTATTTCTTTTTACATATTTTGCATTTTCTTCCACTTAAACATTACATGCTTATTGACAAAGAATCAGCAAATTTGGTTACAAATATTTGTAATCAATTTTTATACCAACAAGATGGCATTTAATTGTTTATTTTGGCAGCACTTATTTAATGGCGGTGCTTCCTCACCATATCACAGTGTTGTCATAGAGTATATGTGGTATTTACAAGTGTGACTTTGCCACCAGTCACCCTCCCACACTCTGGTAACACTGCTGTCTCTTCTACAAGTAATTTCTCACAATTGTTTTCTTCTACAAAAAAGTTAAAATAACAGCAATTATATTTAAGTCTCTCATGTTGCTGCATATGACATAACAAATCACACATGCATGTACAACACTTCTCCAAAATCAAAAAACTGCAATTACTATTCAGCTAATTTTTCATATATGTACTGATCTATTTAAAATAAGGAAAATAAGTAAAGAGTATAAATCAAAATTTCTTTCATCAACAGTACTTCTGGCATATGTGTTTTTATACATATATGTGTGAAATGCAATGCTTTTACATACATTAATGATGATGAACTAAATACAGAAATTGAAACACAGTTTCACATCATGATGAAGCAAATATCTCAATCCACAGCAAGGAAGTAGTTACAACAAAAAGCAATAGCTGAAATTTTGCTTAAATTTACTACCAGATTAAATCCATTTCATAAAAATAATAAAATACCCATTATACTATTCTAATTAAATGTGTCATATATTTTACAAGATATAATTTCTTCAACTCAGTATATAAATGGGAAAAATGATATTCCAAAACACTGCTACAAACATTCTAACAATCTTTATGGTATATTTATATAAAATAAAATTTGATATTGTGCACGCATTAGTTAACATAGCACACTGAAACACTGTGACTACACACAATCCAAACATTTTTAAGAAAAAAGCATATGCTTGTATTTTTTCCTTACATCATATTAGTTTTTTCTTATGTAAAAAATATCAAGTTACGTTATACAAAAATATATAATAGCAATCATGCTATTTTCAGTCTGGAATATAAAAGATGATTTGCAATATTTGCTTCAAGTTTCCTGTGAATGTTATACTCCATCTTAAAACACTTCCAGAATTTTACACACACATGTTTAAAATTTAAAGCTATTGTACAATAGCTTGTTATGAAAAATGAAAGTATGTGTCCAAAATCCTGAATGATTAAAAATGGAGCATTAACACTGAAAATGTCCTATTTAAAAGATTTAGCAGGAGTATCTTATATTCAATTAATTTTTACAATAATAAATGATTTTATGCTAGATATGCAATTCATCCCATATTTACTTTATGTATTTCTTTTTACATATTATGCACTTTCTTCCATTTAAACATTCAATGCTTATTGACAAAGTATCAGCAAATTCGGTTACAAATATTTGTACTCAATTTTTACATCAACAAATAGGCAGATAATTTTTTATTTCGGCAGCACTTATTTAATGGCGGTGCTTCCTCGCCATATTACAGTGTTGTCATAGAGTATATGTGGTATTTACAAGTGTGACTTTGCCACCAGTCACCCTCCCACACTCTGGTAACACTGCTATCTCTTCTACAAGTAATTTCTCACAATTGTCTTCTTCTATATCAAAGTTAAAATGGCAGCAATGATATTTAAGTCTCTGATGTTACTACAATGATAATTTCAAACAGCATATGATGTAACAAATCACACATGCATGTACAAGGCTGCTCAGAAATCAAAAAACTGAAATTAATATTCAGTTAAATTTTCATACATGAATTGATTATGGTAAACAATTTTTAAAATAAGCAAAATAAAGATATAAACCTAAATTTCTTTCATCAACAGTGTTTCTATCATATCTGCATTTATACATATATGTGTGAAATGCAATGATTTTAGATACTTGAATTATGAATTATCAAATATATATGTAAATACAAATACAGTTTCATATAGTGATGTAGTAAATATATCAATCTAGAACATGCAATTAGTTAACACAAAAAGACATATCTAAATTTTTGCTTAAGTTTACAACCATGTTACATGCATTTCATAAAAATAATAAAATACCCATAATAGTATTCAAATTACAGCAGTTATGCATTTCACAAGAAATAACTTCAACTCAGTATATATAAATGATCAAGAAAGTTATATTCCAAAATGCCATTACAAGCTATCTAACAGCTTTTATGGTATATTTATAGAATATAAAATTTGATACTGTGCACTATTTTTACATAACACATTAATACACTATGGCTGTGTACATAATTCAACCATTTTTAAGAACAAAGCATATGCTTGTCTTAAAAATGATGTTTTTTTCCCCAACACTGTATTGATTTTTTTCTTATATAAAAAATTCATATTACGTTATACTAAACAAATTTATTTCTGTCTTGCTATTTTCACTCTGGAATATAAAAAAGTTTACTGTAAATGTTATACTCCATTTTCAACCAATTCTAGAATTTTACATACATATGTTTAAAATTTAAAGATAATGTGCTATAGCTTAGTAACAACAATTTTTCTCATTTTGTCGTGTTTTGGAAAATGAAAGTATGTGTCAAAAATTCTGAATAATTGAAGATGGAGTATTAACTGTGCAATTGTCTCATTTTAAAGGTTTAGCCAGATTACCTTATATTAAATTAATTTTTATTATAATAAATGATTTTATGCTAGATATGCAATTCATCCCATATTTACTTTATGTATTTCTTTTTACATATCATTTTACATATCATATTATGCTCTTCCTTCCATTTAAACATTCCATGCTTATTGACAAAGTATCAGCAAATTCGGTTACAAATATTTGTACTCAATTTTTACATCAAAAAGAAGGAAGAAAATTTTTTATTTCGGCAGCACTTATTTAATGGCGGTGCTTCCTCGCCATATTACAGTGTTGTCATAGCGTATATGTGGTATTTACAAGTGTGACTTTGCCACCAGTCACCCTTCCACACTCTGGTAACACTGCTGTCTCTTCTACAAGTAATTTCTCACAATTGACTTCTTCTACATCAAAGTTAAAATGACAGCAATGATATTTAAGTCTTTGATATTCCTATACCTATACAACAAAATTTCAAACAGCATATGATGCAACAAATCACACAAGCATGTGCAACACTGCTCAGAAATCAAAAAACTGAAATTAATATTCAGCTAAACTTTCACACATGTACTGATTTTTGTAAGCAATTTTTAAAATAAGGAAAATAAAGAATATAAATCATATTTTCTTTCATCAACAGTTTTTCTGGCATATATGGTTTCTTACATATATGTGTGAAATGCAGTGATTTTAGATACTTAAATTTTGAATTATCAAATATATATGTAAATACAAAAACAGTTTCACATTGTGATGTAGCAAATATATCAATCTAACATGCAATTAGTTAACACAAAAAGCCATAGCTCAAATTTTGCTTAAGTTTACAACCATGTTACATGCATTTCATAAAAATAATAAAATACCAATAATAGTATTCAAATTGCAGCAGTTATGCATTTCACAAGAAATAATTTCTTCAACTCAGTATATATAAATGATCAAGAAATTTATGTTCCAAAATTGCATACAAGCTAACAGCCTTTATAGTATATTTATACAATATAAAATTTGATACTGTGCACTATTTAACATAACACATTAAAACACTGTGGCTTTGTAGATAATTCAACCATTTTTAAGAACAAAGCATATGCTTGTCTTAAAAATGATTTTTTTCTTATATAAAAAACTTCATATTACGTTATACTAAACAAATTTATTTCTGTCTTGCTATTTTCATTCTGGAATATAAAAAGTTTTCCTGTAAATGTTATACTCCATTTTCAACCAATTCTAGAATTTTACATACATATGTTTAAAATTTAAAGATAATGTGCTATAGCTTAGTAACAACAATTTTTCTCATTTTGTCGTGTTTTGGAAAATGAAAGTATGTGTCAAAAATTCTGAATAATTGAAGATGGAGTATTAACTGTGCAAATGTCTCATTTTAAAGGTTTAGCCAGATTACCTTATATTAATTTTTATTATAATAAATGATTTTATGCTAGATATGCAATTCATCCCATATTTACTTTATGTACTTATTTTTATATATTATGTTCTTCCTTCCATTTAAACATTCCATGCTTATTGACAAAGTATCAGCAAATTCGATTACAAATATTTGCACTCAATTTTTACATCAAAAAGAAGGAAGAAAATTTTTTATTTCGGCAGCACTTATTTAATGGCGGTGCTTCCTCGCCATATTACAGTGTTGTCATAGAGTATGTGTGGTATTTACAAGTGTGACTTTGCCACCAGTCACCCTTCCACACTCTGGTAACACTGCTATCACTTCTACAAGTAATTTCTCACAATTGTCTTCTTCTACATCAAAGTTAAAATGACAGCAACGATATTTAAGTCTCTGATGTTCCTATACCTCTACAACGATAACTTCAAACAGTACATGATGTAACAAATCACACATATATGCGGAATGCTGCTGAGAAATCAAAAAACTGAAATTAATATTCAGCTAAATTTTCACACATGTTGATATCATTGTATGATTCAGTTGAATTACACACTTTTTATTTCACACATGTATTGATTTTTGTAAACAAGTTTTAAAATAAGGAAAATAAAGAATATACATAAAAATTTCTTTCATCAACAGTTTTTCTGGCATATCTATCTGGTTTTATACATACATGTGTGAAATACAATGCATTTACATTAATTACAAATGATTATGGAAATTGAAATACATTTTCACACCGTGATGAAGCAAATATCTCAATCTTGAGCATGTAATTGATTAGCCACCAAATAGTGCCATAGCTCAAATTTTACTTAAGTTTACAACTAAGTTAAATCCATTTCATAAAAATATTAAAATACCCATTATACTACTCTAATCACTGGTGCTAATTAAAATTACTAGAAATATTTTCTTCAACTCGGTGGAAAAAAGTGACATAAAAACGCTGCTACAAACTATCTAACACCCTTATGGTATATTTATACAATATAAAATTTTATATTGTGCGTTATTTAACATCACACACTGAAACACTGTGGCTACACACACACACACACATACACAACTCAACCATTTTTAAGAACAAAGCAATGTTTGTCTTAAAAATGATTATTTTTTCTACATTATAAAGAAGATAAACAAAATTTGTTTACCAACAGTACTTTTGGTATATCCGATTTTAAACACACATGTGTAATATTCAATGAATTTTAGCTACATCAATTATGAAAATTGACATTCCATTTCATAGAATAATGAAGGTATCTTAATTGAAAGACATATAATCAGTCTACACAACCAGCAATAACTCCAGATTTCCCAAAGTTTACAACTAGGTTAAATCAATTTCAGAAAAAAGAAATAATATAGTGTTTAAATATGGATTTTTTCCACTTCAGGCTATGTTTATTAATCACATTTCCTTGCAGTTTTTGTTGATAATTATAAATTACAATTATTAATTATTCAATCCTATCACCAGTTATGTTGTTTTCTTCACATATGCATTAACAGTGCTAAATATATCATTAACATGACAGCATTTTATATTCTCAGTATTATTTCCAATTTATACATAAAAAGCCCATTGTATGGCATTGCACTATTCAAAGTGGGAAGTATTCTACAAGAAATATTTTGTTCCATTCTGTATATAAATGATGTGATAATAATTACTACTCAATGTGCAGAAGTAGTGTGGCATCTTTTGCAGAGTGGGATAGAAGAACTAGAATGAAAAAATAGGCATGAATGGAAATTGAATGGCTTGTTCTAATGAGCTTTTAATCTAATAGCCTCGGGGCATATCGTCCTGTATATGATATAATAGAACAAAGTCTTGGAGTGAAACATTAAACACGTAAAGGAGAAGGGGAAAATGCTTTTCCGTTTTTGTTGAATCCATTTTCTGTTGAATACATTGTAAGGGGGGGGGGGGAGGAAAATAGCAGTCAATTTTCCACATTAACTTTCCTTAAGCCTCTCAGAAAACTTAGTTAAGGGGCTTAGCCCTGCAATTATTGAATTATTCTTTTGAAATACTTGGTTATACATTTCATGTTATTTCAATTATGAATAGTTTTGCATTCTTCATATTATAAAAAATAATTTTTGTTCAAGTTTAAAAACAGTTGTTCTCTTTCTTATCCTCCTTTGATTCACAGGGAGAGCAATGTTTAACCCATTGTAGAAGGTGGTACGTATAAATATCAACCAGTAACAATGAGTATGTACCAAGTTCACTAACATCTTTCATAGAGAGTGGAAGTTAATTATGGTCCATTATCTGCACTTATGTCTTGAAACAAATGCAGTTACATGTATTTGTAATTCCATGTGATCATAAATTGTTTTTTAATAAAAATAAAAGGGATAGTAAGTGAATCAGTGACAGATAGTGAGAAAAATTACACCGAAAGTGAACAATTCCTTCCAAAACATCTGCAGAGCTTTCTTCGACTATCAGTTCTAAAGTTAATGTGCTTTAACATTGCAAGATTACATTGTTATGTCAAACAGTTTTAGCAGTGACAGTGAAATTTTATTTTGTAAATTATGTGAAGTAAAAATATCAGTGGGGAGGCAGTTTATAGCACAACAAAAATGCAATGTCACCAAACAAAAATTGTGTAAATATGCATTTGTTTCGGAAAGTAGATAATTGCTGTTTTGTGAAATCACACAGCAATTAATCTACATCAAGCAGCAAAACCTGTGGAAAAGAGTTTTTGGAAGATTTGTATGATCTGATAATTTAATCAGACAGTCCATTAAATAGAAGCCCTTAAATTCCAAAAATTTTGAAGAAATACATATATTATGTCAAGTAACGTAGAAAGAAATTTCTCCAAGTATAAAGCTCTACTAATTAATAACCACAAGTCCTTAAAATTTGAAAACTTGAAAATACATACTGCCATCCAGTGAAACTCTCCTGACGAACACTAAAGGTATGGATTTATCAGGCATTACTGTCATTAAAAGTATATGCATGGCATTAGATGTAATATCTTCCTTTAGGTCTTAGCCTATTTTTATATCTTTACAGGACTGACAATAGTGTGTGATTTATCAATAGTTCTGAAATGTAAGAAACAAAGGAAAAGAGCATTTATAACTTCGCTAGTAAGAAGAGAACAAAGGAAAATAGCATTACAATGGAGGCATCAAAACATTAGATTGCAGTATGGGAACACAATTTGCAATATGTATTACCTAGATGAGACCTTAGGAATGAAGAACATAGGACGAGTAAATTATGGTACAACACAACTGTGAAATGTGAAAGACAAGTTTTTAGAAGTTTTGTGAATTGGACTAAAATTATCAGTGGAAACGGAAGAACATTAATTATAATCCACATAGGAACTAATTAATGGTTTTGTAGAAGGTAGTCTGCTGTTCTTTGCATCAGAAAAAATTGCTGATTACCATGAGGACATGAACAATAAAGTATTTTTACAATGGTTAGCAAGTGTTTTGGTGAAAACCCGAGCGATTTAACATGAGGGTGAATCAGAAATTAAGATGAATTTTCAAACTACCCAGTAAAAACAAGACTGCGCAACACCATGCATTTGTGTGGGATGGCAGAGGTTAGCCTCATACAGCATTCCACTGTTCAGTCACATAGCAGAGTGCAACAAGGTTAAAAGTATGGCACCATTGAAACGTGTATCATTGTGTTTTTTATGGGCAAGGGAGTTAAACTTGTACTAGGGCATTCAATAAAAAATTATCATTGATTTTAAAAGCTTAATTTTTCAACTATACAATATTTTGTTAGCTTCTTTGGCAAGATTATGTACATGTGGTACTAGTTTCTCTGTTCACACTTCCAGTTCCTGCCTATGAGACATGTGCAACTTCAGACATATTTAGTTTTGCCTACAACAAAATGTAGGTGATGCATGATAAATAATGTGCTTCTTTGAAATTCTCAAATTTTCAGCAGTGGTATGCAGTGTTACAGGATGCCTGTGGAGAGTTTTTTCTTCCCCATAGCACAACTTGAAGAAGGTTTAAAATGTGAGTGGAGGCTATCAATTTTAAAAAAAAATTGTAGGCAACACTCCAGTTTGTGCTCTAATGCAGGAATACAGTAGCACTGCTGTTGTCACTGTGAGAGTGGATTGTCGAATAACTATATGAACACTTTCAGAAATTCTGAACATTTCAATGGGTGCCTCCCACACTTTGATAACATTAGTAATTTATAAAAATATTTGTTTAGACACCAAATTTTGAGCAAATTATTATCCTTAACCTGTTGTTTGCCAGCTCTGCCCTTTGTACCCAACAAAGCTACACCCCTTTTTTAAATCAGAATGATTATATTAATTTTAAAGCACTTAGCTCTTTTTTTTACAGGTAAGTGCATTTAACTTAGGCTCGATTTTAGGACATTGTGGTCACCCACCTTTTTTCATAATATGTTTATAAAAAGAAGGCTATTTAGAAGGTGTAATTTTATTTTTCACTTTTAGTTTTTATGAGTGTTTACAAACTAGTGCCCCTTACCTATTTAGAGTAGATTTTGTGAAAAATAACAAAAAGTGGGATATATGGGAAATTTTTTCCCTAAAAACTACGATTTTGGAACTTAACCAGTTTGTATAATCATTCCACAATTTAAAAAACTGTAATCAAGGAAGCCTAATATACAGAAGAATATTATACATAAATGACTCACAAAAAAACTATGGCTGATAAGAAAATTTTGATTTTAATTTAGAATAAAAACAGTACTGAAGTGAATATTTATTTTTCTTGTTTAAAAATTAATGTTGACCAGTATTATTAAATGTCTACCACTATATTATTTCAGAATGTGGCTGTAGATAAAGCAACTTATTATTATTATTATTATTATTATTATTATTATTGTTGTTGTTGTTGTTGTTGTTGTTGTTTGTTTGTTTGTTTTCCCCAAAAGAGTGTTATTTACAATACTTTCTGCCACTTTATGCTGTCATTTTAGATGCCAGTGTCAGGTCTGTATGTTACAGACAATCCTGAGTAAATACAGCACCAGAAAGAGCACAAAGAAAATCTGTGGCTCAGATGTCAGAAATGCAACAGAGAATGAGAAGCTATTCACCAAGGATGATACTGAAGAGACTGCAGTTGAAATCACAATTAGGGCTGAAGCTGCAGGTAGTACTGAAAGCTACTTACAATAACATGGTAGCATTGCTGCTGCAGCTTCAAATATCAGCAATGGTCCCGGTCAAATTATCACCAGGGGCACTTTTTCTTTGAATGCAATCTATAAACTCATAAATGAAATTTTAACTGCATTCAATGAAAGTGTACATTCAGGAAGAATATTTTGTCACTTAACAAAGGCTTTCGATTGTGCTAATCATGGAATGCTGATAGATAAATTAGCTTTCTAAGGAATAAAAAACCAATATTTAAAATGGTTTATATACCTACCTTGACAAAAGGAAACAAAAAGTAGTAATAAATTGTCTCTTTAAAAATAAAAACAATGCATTAGGGTGGGGAATGATTAATCATGGAGTGCCCCAAGGATCTGTTCTGGACCCTCTTCTTTTTCAGATATATATAAATGGCCTCTTTTTATCTATTTAAGATGTAGAAAATACTGTTCTATTTGCAGATGACAAAAGCATATTGATAAATGCAAATAGCTTTAATGATTGCAGTGTTAAACTAATCTAGTTCTGAGTTCTTTATGTATATGGTTCAAAACAAACAAATTGTCTCTAAATCTAGATAATACAAATGTTATGAAATTCATCACTCACAGATATCCATATCCACAATTACAGATAGGATATTATAACAGTATACTTTTTCAAACCAAATATATTAAATTTCTTGGTTTAATAATTGATAACCGTTGGAAAGGTCACATTGATCTTCTTATACCTAAACTTAGCAGTGCATGCTATGCAATACATACATTAGTAACGCAGTCAGAAGACTCTAAAACTAATTAATTATGCTTATTTCAACTCAATAATGAGATATGGCCTTATATTTTGGGAAAATTCACTTAAAAGTGAGCAGGTCTTCCTATTATAGAAAAAAGCTTTACAAATAATTGCTGGTACACATAGCAGACATTCATGAAAAGCCTTTTAAGGCAATTTGAAATTTTAACTCTTCCTTGTGAATATATATTATCTATAGAAAATTTTGTTCTAAATGAAAATATACATGACAAGAATGCTATACAAAAAGCAAATCTACATAAACTGGCTTCAACACTTTCCTGCCAACTAAAAGGAGTTTATTATGAATTCATTTTAGTACAAAATGTTCTTCCCTCTAGCTTAAAAGCCTCAATAAACAATGATAATCTCTTTAAATATGCTCTTATAAAACACCTATGTACAAAGGCCTATTATTTTAGTATGAGTGACAATATATTATACTGAGTTAAAACACTGCAATAATTTTATAGCAATGCATATGTAAATGCAAAATTGTGTGATTAAGTGACTTGTCTATTTCTGCTTCTCTGTTTATGTTGTTTTGGTCGAGTTGTTCTAGGTGTTCTTTTTCTTTTCATTTCATTTCTTTTTCATTTCTATTTCAATTTGCTGCATGTATATAGTACATTTCATCTAATCACTCTTTACTGGCAGTCACGGATACGAATGTTACATTAGGTGTTGGCTTATGTTTAGCTTACAGGCAGTAATTAAAAGTAATATAATTATTTTACTTAAGAGCCTGGATAAACCTTGTGAATGTAAGCACATTTATTATTTTGAAAAGAAGTCTACATGACTTTTTTTTTATTTTGTACATTATTCTCATTGCTCTCTTTTGCAAATGGAAAACTTTTCCTCTAAATGGAGAGTCAACCCAAAAATAGTTCCATATTCATTAGGGTGAAAATATGCAAAGTATATCATTCGTAAAGCATCTTTCTTTATATCAATTAATGCTCTTAAGGAAAAACAGGCTGAAGTAATTTTGGGAACTATCATTTGAAGCATATTTCCCACTAAAAATTAAAAAAAGAAGTTATAATATGAATAGGGAATGATTAACCCAAACAATTAAAAAATCTTTTCAACATAATTATATGAGCTAATACTCATTAAAGACCCTAAATTAAAAATACATTTTAAACAGTGTTGTAAGATACTCAGGAAATTAATAAAAGCAGCAAAAGACCTCCATTATAAAAAACTTCAAAAAACAAAATAAAGACTATTTGGAATATAAAAAAATGACAAACCATAAAAAATTTGCACCAAGAAGATGCAATAATCTTAAACATTAACAATCAAGAGATACAACAATGTAGCAAAGTATTTAATGATCACTGATGTAAAAGAGATGAAATAAGGATTTTACAATCATCATTTCCCAGTGAAAATAATGAATTCAAATCAAATAAGAAAAACCTCTGACATATGGGCAACATATGTTTGCAACTACATCTGAAAATAATTAAGGGGCAGGCAGTTTTCAATATGTCAGCCTCATTACTTTCTTTTCTTATTTTTTTTGATTGAGTAAAAATATTATTGTATTTTACAATTTATTCTTCCGAGTAAAGCAAAGCCATAAAGTCAACAAAAAGTAGTATTACTAATACCGGGATGGATAATTTAATTAGTAAAGTGGATCTAACAGTAATGCTAGATCGAGAACCTTGCTTACAATTTTTGTTTGATGAGTGTTTGTAAGACATTGAGCAAATGTATCCAGTGGTTTAAGTGAATAGTGAAGTTTAGATTAGTTTAGGTTAGTAATTAGTAGTAGAAGTAGTAATTAACTTATGTCAGTTAAGGTCTTTTAAGATTAGAAACTTCTGTTGGCTACATTGTTTGTTAAGACATTATGTTTATCACTTGCTTTGCCATAACAGTAAATAAAATAATTATATAATTATTATTATATATACACAAGAATGCTACTGTGATGGCAAACATTTACAATATTATTTCAAATACGTGCAAAACCCATTATCTTTCAATCAGTCATGTGTGCAGTGTCCAATTCAGACTTAGAAAAATTCCTGTGAATCTCATGTCACATGTTGGAAAGAAGAGTCAAAATTTGGGTGACTAAGTGATCTGTCTATTTCTGCTTCTCTAGATTTTTTTTTGGCTGAGCTTTCTAGAATTACTTTTTTTTTCTATTGTAACCATGTTTACTGATGTATAAGATATTTTTTTTGTAAATGTAGAATGTGTGTTACTGTGGTAATTTTAAATTAAAAATTCTATGTTTGAAAGTCTTTGTAGCTGCTTCACAAACTCAATGAATGATCTAGGAACTAAACTGAACTATTTTTTCCAGTTAAGAATTTGATCAATTTGTAATTCAAATAATTTTGTATGATTGAACCGATTTCTTTTGTGGCCTGATTTCAATAATTTGTAGTAATACTAATATATTATCCCTATTAAAATTGCCTTGCCTCATGTCATGCACGCTACAATTTTGACCTTGTCTATTTCTATTATTCTTGCACATCTTTGATGGTATACCCGCGGTAATATACACTTATCTGCAAAAGCTAAAGGCCAATTGACAATTTGCGAACATGACATTAAAAAAATTCACAATTTTTTTAAAGGAATAGTTACGTTCCCTTATAAGAGATACCCTTTCTGACATAGGCAGTATAATTGCACGGATATGTCATTGTATGTACGTGTCTTGATTTACGGCAGATATATACTACATTTCGTACACGAATACTTAACTTGCAATCCTGATAACACTTACCACTCTGAGTAGGGTCCTTGGTAATTCTGTCATCCACTAGAAACTTCATGACACTGCAATTATCACCATCCATTTCCCGATATATATAATGCTTCACTAGCACATTACAACCGCACAGCCATTCGGCAGCAGAGCGGGACGAAATTTGAAATAGCAGCAGTAAAGTTACCCCATTCATGGTCGCCAACACTTGGTGACGAAAAGTGGATAAAATGATGTTAGAATCCGAATACATTTCCCAGACCCCAATAAAGGTATCGATAGTAGACAAAATTGTGAAAATCTGTGGTCCATGCTGTTAATTGCATTGATTTATTCATTTGGTTCGTTGCATTGATTGATTTATTATATTTACAAACCTTTTTCATCAGCATCCCATTCAATTCAGGGCGTGAAACGGTCGATCAATTCTGCTCAGAAGCCTCTTCTTTCAAGCTTGAGGTTCTTTTACTTGCCGTAAATCTACGACACGGGACCTACGGCTTTACCTCCCTTCCGAAGAAAAACCATACCTAAGATTTTTACGCCAGAAAAAATCCAACGATTCAGGTTGGGATTGAACTCGCGACCTTGGGTCTACGAAGCTATTGGTTACCACTAAACCACTAGACTAATAGGGTTCTCTTCCACAAAAGTAATGGTCTAATACATTACCAGTGTATGAACTTGAATCTTGTAGTTATTAGTAAAAATTCTGCTTCACAGAGGTTTCTGCTATTCTAATACTTTATTATTCCATACTTACAAATATAAAAGTGATTTTTCTTTGTTCTATTTCACAGAAGTAATAGCATTAGTCGGGCACTGGTAATTTGTATAAATTTCTCTAATAGTGTAAGAGCATTGGTAACTTTAAATACCAGCATAAATGTGTTATCTTTTTTACGATTTTGGGAGCCAGTTGACCCAAATGTGCTAAGTATTAGCGAAAATGATGACAATAATGAGTAGTGTATAAAAAATAATAAATAAGTATTTGCGTATAATGAGAAAGTTAGGTTAAGTGCAAATAAAGACGACTTTTGAATGATATTGGCATGTCCTGTTCCAAGTGTATATTTCAGACCAGCATCTATTAATGTATTTTTAAGGTTCTTGGTACATGCCACAAAAATAATTTTTTTAAAATAATCTCTTTTGGCTTAACTTTCACAGTTTTTGCCTATGTGAACGTGATTGTCAAGCAATGTAAACAAATAAATAAATAAATATAAAGGATCAAATGGACTAATAAAATAAATGACCGAGAGCAATCGGTAAGCTCGATTCTTCTGTCATCTCTCGACAGCTGAAATTGATGCTCCTAAATGAAGCTACTGTCGACTCAAAGTGGAATATTACACTTGAATGTCGATAAATATATAATAAAGTATTTAAATTATCATTATGTCTGAGAAAACAATAACAAGACCCATTTTGCAGAAATGACAATGATCCCTAAAGAGTGGACATAACCTAATTCAAGGTATGACGAAGTATAGCAAATAGTTATCCTCCACCCTGCTCTTATATGACGTCACTTGTAGCTTTTACTAACACTTTATCAGTGTAGCGTTTCTTTCTTGGAGCAAAAAGTTACAAGACCATACTTTACAAGGACCTGCACTAATACAATGTATGTATTAGACCATACTTTTGTGAAACAGGGCCCAGGACTTACAAAGGTTCGTTGCAGTTACGTAGTTTACTACAGTGGAAGTAAATCAACAGTAGTGTGTTATTTCTTTTCTTTTTAAGTTATTTTGATTTAGTGAAATCATACAAAAAACCTGTTTGATAGAAAGTGTTTAGTACAACATGGGTTGCTCTTATATGTCTTAATTACGGCGGTCCATCCCATAATAGCATATTTACATTTCCTAAATAGCAGAAATTATAGGAGAGTAGATAAAGAGTATACATCGTGCATATTTTAGGTTAATTGTGAAACTGTAGTATGTATTAAACGTTTCGTATAAAAAAAATTGGTTAGGGAACGTATTTACCCTATGCAATTTTCTCAAATCTACCATCGTATGTGACGGCAATGAAAGGAAAGATGCGAATGAACGTATGAAGCGGGGTTTGGATCACATGATGAGAGTTTTAATGATTGGTGCGAGTCCAAAAGCGTTCACCAGGGGGGCACAGAGGGGCAATTGCCCACCCCTCAAGGTTCCTAAAATAATAAATTTTCATCTAATTGCCAAAAAAACGCTGATATTTTAAAGTAGAGCATTTAAGCATAACTGATTAACCTATATTTTCTTTGCTATGTCGATTTTAAAAATTGGGTACAGCAATATAGTAAAATCGAAGCGAAATGAGTATAAAAAAATTAAGTTATCTGTACAGACATGTCTAGCTTATTTTTATTTGAAATCGCAGAGCTCCAAACACACTGGCCATTGTGAGCGTTATGGTGTTGGCGATAATGACTGCAGCGCTGTAGCTCTAATATTTTTATAACTAGGACAGCCTTCTCTCATTTTTGATTTGTAACTGTTGGCGCATAGCATAATAACACATTCTGTTTTCAAGGAGATGTGATTATGAAGAAGTACTTTATAGTTACCAATCAAAGTTCGTCTAGTAATATTGAAGGAGCTGATTTTCATTGAAACAAGAGACCAAAGCTTAGTGAGTATTGATGTTGACAAAATTGAAAGTTTAATAGCAGATTCTAATTCTAGTGACTGATTACTGTGAGGTTTTATATATATATATATATATATATATATATATGTGTGTGTGTGTGTGTGTGTGTGTGTGTGTGTGTGTGCGCGCGCGCGCGCGCATATCATGAAATCAACGACTTAGATATGGGAAAATAGGTACTTAAGTAATTGTGACTTAATGATTCTTTAAAATACAAACTTTTGAATGAAACTTGGCAACATAATAAAGACTGTGACTTCAAATCTGATTTTCCCAATAAACAACGAAGATTTTGCATGGGTGATTTATACGGTATGCAGTATATTCTCAACGTCTGCGAGGAGATTTCTATAAATTTTGTGTTCTTTTCTCATCTAGCACTCAGATTCTTGGTAATTCAAACAAAGTCATTCATTTTGATAGGGAACCATTTTATAGGTTTAAAGATTTCCATGAAACGGTTCGTAAAATGTGAATAATCAAATATATGAAATAGTTGTCAACACAATTTCAAAAATTCAAACTTTTTGAAAACAAACCTGAGCAGCAAGTTAATCCAGGCAAACAAATTAAAACGTAAATCTAATTGTATTTTGTGAAACTGGAGAAATTTCTCTTAGAAGGAAAAATTCATTGTTAAAGTTAGAGTAGAAGCTTGGGATAATAAATTAGTACAGCATTCAGAAGATTGTTCTTCTAATGCAACGTATATCAAACCCCAAATGAAAACATAGATATATGTGAGAGTATTATTTTCAGATAAATAATTTCGGAAGTTAATCAGGCAGGAGCGTTTTCAGTTCTTGCAGACGAAACTTAGTGGAACAGAACAATTATCAATTGGTATGAGATATGTATTCTTTGATGAAAATAAAGGAACGCACATTATCAAAGAAGAATTTTTTTATTTATTCTACTTTATGAGTTTGTTGCAAAATTTACAAGAATATATTAAAAGTGTTACATCGGTATGGATTAGATACGACACTAATAGGGCGTGGTTATGATGGATGCTCAAATAGCTGGACTATGTGGTGGAGTGCAAGAAAAAATAAAAGAAAAGTTTCCTAAAGCAGTCTATGTGCATTGCTCAGCCCATAGGCTACATTGGTATTAATGATCTACTGTTACTTGATCAAAACTATACAGCTACTATTAAGGTTGTTATACAATATTTCGAGCGTATTATTTTTATTAGGTGATCAGCTATTCTCATCTTCGTTTCTATGCAAATATGATTAATGATATTGATGCAAATAGTTTTAGAATGCAAACTCTGTCCATGTCTAAACCATTAAATTGCTGGATCTGAATATCCACAGGAAAATCTGTGAATAGTCTTCCTTCACTTTATATTATATCATAAATAATTTACTTGCACTCTCACAGGATCCACCGCTGATTCTAAAGATTTGCTCTTAGCACGCTTTAACTTGTTCTGTACTTTTATAACACGCTGAGCATGAATTTTCATTCTCAAACTATTTTGTTGCATTACCTTTTTCCAAAACCACCAACCTCCCCATTTACTGGTTTTAATCCTGAATCTACTAGCTGTGGTCCCAAGCCAAGTCCACCTGGCTGGGCATATTGAGAACAATCAAGGTTTTTGTCTATTATTAACAGTTTTTGTTTTTAAAGTAATTATACCGAGACTCCGGCCAGCATTCTGGACAGTCTGCAAATCCTGAACTTACTCGGTTGGAAGCAGAATTTTGACTATTTGAGCCGTTCATTCATTTTGAAGGGCCTTGTTCGTCACTAACATTGTTTTTTTTTTTTTTTCAATATCCTTGTTGTCATTTAATTTTTTTTTTCTTTTGCCACTATTTAATCAATTAAGCAAATTTATTGTTCTTCTTATTATCACAATTTCATAAACACAAACAAATCATGAATCAACAAATGCAACTTAACTTCAAACATGAGAAACTGAAGTATAACTAAACCCAACCATGCCATTTTAAATTTCCTGAAAAAAGGCATTTGAGCAAAATTTATCGGCCGTTTTACATTCCTAATTGAGTGGAACGCTGATGGCTTATGCGTCTGTAAAGTATATGGAATTTACTGCCGAGTGGTGCTACCAACGGAAGGCTGGATGTAGACCGTTGAGAAGAAGTAAAACACAGGTAAACAGACAACATTGCTTTATTACGACATAAGAAAAAGTTACACACAACTACTTATGAAGGGTTGTAAATCTGTCACAAGACGGGTCTCCCAGATAATCCACGGTGTATAATAGCCTTCGAAGTAGTCTCCAAGTACATCGACGGTTCGTTGCCAGCGATGGTGAAGGCGCTGAGTACCATCTGCTGCACGAGAACTGCTAACGTGAGCCACCTAGCGTCGAAATGCTGTCAAAATGTCCGCTTTGTTGGCAAATCGTTTCCCACGCAATGGCTGCTTCATTTTGGGGATGAGATCATAATCACTGGGAGTGAGATCGGGCAAATTGGGGGTGTAGAAGAACTGCAAACCCCCACCGCTGTAAAAGGCACTTGACACTGTCGGCAGTGTGAGCTGACGCGTTATCCTGGAGAATAATGACGTTGTTAAAAAGTTCTTGTCGTTTGGTGCCTAAGGCACGGAGCAATTATGATATAAAAACACTGTAACACTGGGCATTCACGGCGGTCCCCTCACGCACTGGATGACACCAAGCACACCTAGACTGTCATGCGCCAGAATGACCATAAAAGTTATTGGTGAAGGAGGTTGCGAAACTTGCGTTTGCGTAGTGACCCAGGGCGAAGCCATTCACTGAACTGTAGCTTCAGTTCTGTTTCATAGCCCTTGCCTAAGTTTTATCAATTGCAGGTTGCGATGCAACATGGCATCCCCTTCTTCCTGAAATCTCTCCAGCTTGATGAGACATGTTTCGAGCGAGTTCACTTCTGTACCTCACTTAATTGATGTGGCACCCACTTTGCACACCTTTTCTGCATGTTTAGGTCCCCCTTTAAAATTCCAGTGTACTGTTTTTGGGGAGTTCCTGTTTGCTCTTAAAATTCCACAAATGTCCTCCGCTTATCATCGCGTAAGCACTGCTCTATCACCACCCGTACATCCTAGTCCGCAAACACAAGACGCCACGCAGTGGCAGATGGGCAGTCGGCATTCTTCCCCATTTGAAGGCCTCTGTCCACCTGACTACTGTTCGATAGGACAGAGCTCGAGCACCCAGTATTTTCCGTAGCTCTGTGGCATTATCGCGCATTCCTGCCGCGGAGAAATGCTACACACACGCATGTCGTTCACTCTTACGATCTCCATTCTTGACCACTGTGGCTCACTAACTCAACTTAGGGGCGTGATGGGACTTGTAGTTCTGCTCACATAGATCCTCTGGTGACTTTATTTGAAAGTACATTTCATACACTTTCAACCTGTATTTTAAATGTTTCGTGTTGTTCCTTGTTCGCAAGAAAACAAAATAGTTGCCATGACATGACTTATCTCTATATAATAAAAGACAGAGAGGGAGAAAAACCATCAGTGACCTGCAAGTCAGTTATGATCCCAGCTGACAGAATATATGAGGAAAATTTAAAACCTTTAGCCCTTGTTCAAATTAGAAAGTGTTCCACGATTACAAACATACATTTATTCGAGTTTATGCCGAACTGGTGCTTAAAACCCAATAATGTAATTCAATTAATTCCCTTCCCCTACCAAAAAAGCAAATATTTAAATAAATAATTAACTTAAATTAAAATTTAAATAAACATTATAAGCAGAAAAGAAAGCGTAAGTCCGCAGATAACTTAGTGTGCGAAGATTTGAAAACTGCACAAGAATTTAAATCTGTATAAGGTTAAAAAATATTCATCACAATATGTCAAACACTTGAGAATTTTAAGGCTCTCAAAGAAGGATTTAATATCAAAACTGTTTCACGCCAACAAATATAACTTTGTTTGATTCTAGGAACAGAACGATACGAAAATGGTCAAAAGAATCCCAAAGTGGATGTCCAGATTTTTGCCCATAGGAATTGCTAGTGTCTAGGCCATTTTTTTAAAAAAAAAAAAATTCTTTTGCTTTGTTTTTTGTTTGTTTGTTTTAACTATTAGCCTATTAATTTCAAACAAATTATTTCTGACTTAACATTTTATGTTATTTTACATTTTTAGAAATTCTTAGAGGCATTGCTCAAGCTTATGAACAAGAGGAATATGGAAAAAAAGGCGGAAGAAAGGGCACAGAATCAAAATTGTCTTTTTTACATTTGTTGTTTTAATATCTTATACAAATGTTAAATTTACATGGAAGTCACTTAGAAGTTCACCGTTGTTGCTCTAGGTATGCAATGAGGTCTGCTCTCTCTTGAACCTTCTTTATCCCGGCGAATACCATCTTAGTTCCCGGGATGTACTTCTTGGGGTTCTCCAAATACTCGAACAAGGTATCTCTGGACCACAGGACGGCTTTCTTTTTGTTGGCATCTGTATAAGCAAACCCTGGCGCGCTCCCCGAAACTTTCCCTACAATGCCATACAAGTTAGGTCCGACTTTGTTTGCTCCACCTTTAGTGATGGTATGACATTGGGCACACCTCTGGACGAAGATCTGCCTGCCCTTTTCAGGATTACCTTCTGGAACGCCCATTCTCCGCTTCTATTCGCGTTTCTATGAAGAAAAAACAGTCAGTCTTGGAGGTTTTGGCGTAAAGGTACATCGTGCAATTTAGGTCATTTCTGAGTCTTATTCCCTTTGCAAAGCTTATTAACTTTAGTTACCTGCCGATGTATGCATGCAGTGGCGGCTTGTGCATATTTTAGTTGGTGGGACACAAACTATAAAAATAACATTGCATAGAATCCACGAACATAAATTTATCACATTTGCCTGCATTGGCAGGCAAAAAATAAATAAGTAAGTAGGGCACAACACTTTCACTTTCTCGAAAGTATAATTTTGTATATGGGTATTCAATATTTTTGACGTAAAATAATCACTAGACATAAACTAAAATAAATAATTAGGTTTCTCATGCAGTTCAGACCTTAACGTTAAGTACTCCTGTTCAGAAACAAGAATTAATGTCAGCAATGAATACTAATACTAGGGTGCGGCAGTACAGGTCCGCGATGTCACTCCCCCCAGCTTTTCATTGTATTAAGATCTTTAATTCAACAAATCGGTGAGAGGCAGAAGCGCCAAATAAGCCTCCTCCCTACTAATCATTGAGGTTTACTCTTTTTTATGATAACGCTGGTTCTTTTTATAAAGTCTTTATACTGGAAGAGTTTCTTGCAGTTTAGGTTCCTCATAAGCCACTGGTATGAGAGAGCAAATGGCTGATGGGAAATAATAACAATAACCTCATGACAAATCGCTTAGGAAAGATCCCCTTGCAGACGCTACGATAGGGAGTGCGTATGTGCGTGGAAAGTCCACAGATTCTGCTTGCCCTTCGTGAAGCTTTACTGTGACACTCCTCTCACCCCCTTGCCCACCAACTTCACAACTCCTTTGAAACCAAAGCATTCTGCCCTGCTAACACAAGGGAAATTTGCCCTGGCCCGCTCTCTTCGCACATAACACAGACCAAGTTATCTGCATTCGCAGAAGGCGCTTAAATCGTGTGATTGATTTATTTATTTATGGACGCTCTTTAACATCTCAGGTCATCAGCGTCCCATTCAACTCAGGGAGTGAAACGGCCGACAAATTTTGCTCAGAGGCCTCTCTTTCAGGCTTGAGGTTCTTTTTCGTGCCGTAAATGTACGACACGGGACCCACGGCTTTATTTCCCTTCCGAAGGAAGCCATACTTAGGATTTTTACGCCCGAAAAAATCCATCGGTCCTGGCCGGGTTCGAACCCGCGTTCTTGGTGTAGGAGGCAAGTATGCTTAAATCGTGTGCCTCTCTTGTATATTACAATGAAGGTGCTGAAAATTTCAGAGTTTGCGTCTATGAAATTATATATATATATATATATATATATATATATATATAAACTCATAAAAAACACTCAGAGTGCAATATAAAAAGGTTCACATAAAATTTCACACTAAAAACCGTAAAATTGAACACTAAAATCACACTATATTTCAAGCTTGGCTCTTGGTCACGTGATGAAAATGAAAATATATATATAAATGAAAAATAAAAATAAAGTAACACTATTAACAATGTAACAAATTAACAGTAATAATAAAAGTAGATAAGGATAAAACACTGAGAAAAAGTCACACTTGAAATTGCAAATGTTTTATCCTTATCTACTTTTATTATTACTGTTAATTTATATATATATATATTGAGTTGACAATTTATACAGAAATTATTTGAAGATATTCATGGTTCAAAATGAAAGAGCGGGCACGTGCCCTTGTGCCCTTTAGCGGAGCCGCCACTGTATATGTGTGTCATCAACGAACCCTAGGGTGTTTTTTTTTTTTTTTATATTCATAAGAATTTTACTGCCTCTTTCGCTTTTATGATAGTAATTTACTCATCATCTCAATGATATCTTTCCTCTCAAAATTACAACTTTGCTCTTCATTAAATATAATCAGATTACCAACTACCTTACTTCGTAAAATTTTAATTATAACTATAATAAAAAAATTGTGAAGCAATCTCATCGCTTTATTTTCGCGCGTCACAATTTAAAATTTATTTTAAAACGTTTCCATTTCCTTTTTAAATCATATTTATTAATAAATGGACCTGTTTTAGGTACTAGCGTCCTTTGTAAAACCTTCGATTGCGAATCAAATATAAACCGGAATTTTGATTTGCTAATGAGAGTAAGTAGTACGGAACGCAACAACCTTTTGATTAGGGAGCAGAAACGGATTCCCTCGCAAGGTCGTTTCGTTTGTAAGTAATATTGGTCAGAGGGCTCAGTCGGAACTGCTAGGAGGTCAATCATGAGCACGAATAAAATCTGGAATATTTCTCTCAAGCCAAAATCTGGCTGGCCCTTGCCTTATGGCCTGTTTTTCATGTTCAAGTTTTTCACCCCAGGTTCCAACAGATCGGTTTTATTCTTTGGTAGTTGTCTTCAATCCTTTTTGACAGAAATAGAACTGATAAACCGTCATAGCTCACTCCCCATCACACCATTACTGAGACCCAATATGTGGGCCTTCGAGACCCTCTCACAAACGTCTCTTGATGTCGAGGCCCAGATTCTGTTGTTTTGACGTTTGTAGCTTTCTTCAATTTTGAATACTTTCTGGTTATTATAAAGAGTTTTCTAGTAACGCTGTAGCATTGTTCGTATTTCAAACCCTCAGCTCAAGGTCTTGTCTAAGCACTCTGGTCATATCCTGGATGTTTATGTCTTGAGCCATAGCTTTCTGCTTCCGAACTGAATTTCGCTGAACATGAGCCGCCACTGCTTTGACAATAGCATGCTTGTAACAGCGCAGACGCCCGGATCTTGAATGGCCATCGACCAATAGTCTCAGTGAAGTGTTGGATAGTGAGATATACATACATTCCAATTTTCAGCTTTTTTAAGGATCTTGTAAATCTTTTTATATATATATATATATATATATATATATCTTCAGAACGACTATTGCAACAAAACAGTTCTCATAATTTCCCAATTCCGTAGTTTTACCTCAAGTAATGTAACGTTTCTTAATACAACAAGAGTGATAAGTGTCTGGCAACAAAACTATTACCTTATTGCTTAAACATTTGATACGGATCCTTTTAAAAGTCTGTAACAATATTTATGGAAAAACCGGGTAATAAATGTTGATGATGTATTTTTTTAATTACTATTTTAGTCTAAACCTTAGTTCTAAAGAGAGTGCTGCTATAAGTAATTTCAACGTTGTCTTGTTATAGGTGTTTAGATCTTTCATTAGTGCATAGGTTATTACCTTCAGCTAATTACTTTGGAATTCGTTTCACACGTTTCGAAATGGCAATTTCATTTGCCTATTCCTCAAAAGTGAACTTTTTACTAAAATCTTGCAACGAGCGTTTTAATGTTGAAATCGTACCCACATATCTTGAAAACCCGAAGTTTTCTTTTAATTCACGGAATGTATATGACAAAACAATAGCGATACCAATCTCCTAGGTTTAAAAAATGTAGAAAGTCTTCATTTGTAAGAGAAAATAACGTGGTCCCTGTATCTAAGACTTGTCAGTTTGAGATTGCTACAACATAAATTCAAGCATAGCAATGTATTTGCATCATTTGTGACAAATATTTGGAGTATATTCAACAAGAATGTCAACTAAATTCTTGTCTCCATAAAACATGTTTTATATTCCTTTTTATTTTAAAAGAAATTAAAAAATGACGATCACAATTCCATTAGCTTCAGCAAGGAACCATCATCAAGAGCACTGCAACTATTCAGCGCAATTGCAGTATTGCGGCTCTTTTAGGAGCCACCAAATGTCCCATGTGGCCCACAATTTATCCACCTCAGTGCTTATTTGTTTGTGAATTTGGGGCGTGTATGTTTTATAGGGGTTTACAGCTATCCACCACAATCGCGGCATTAATGGTTATGTGTTTTTACGCCATTGTAGGTAATCTGAGGCCATGGTACTCGCTTATTCTGCTCCTACTAATTATTGAAATCCACTTCCGCTATATAATGAAAATAATGTGCTTTTTGACTCCGTTGGTTCTCTAAATGCGTCCTCCAAGTGTACTAGCTCTATAAAACAACAATAATAATAATAAATTATGAACAAAACAAAATAAAAATGCATAAGGCGACCTATTCTCAGACATTATCCAAATCTATAGATAATACAAATACTTGTCGGAATAACCTTTGTTTTGAATCACAAGCGTAGGAGTACCGTTAATGTTTGAATATAGCGCACCCAACTAATTATTTCCCATGATGCACAAGAGTTGCAGTGGGTTTATGGGAGTGAAACTGTTCAGAGTCAAAGGAGAGCATATGTTTGTGAAAATGAAAACAGGCGGGAAATGTTCCGAAATTCCGCGAAAGGAACTATTTGTGGCCTCATTGGTCTGCCTCACGGTCTATGAAGTAGCGAGTGCGTGATACCTTTACCTTTGTCTTTTTTCTCAGGCATTTTCACTGTTCGGAACTGTTATCGTTTCGGATGGCTGGGCGGCATATGCTTACATTTTGGCAATCGAGAGAAGGTTTATGAACATTATGCAAAATTTTATAGATGCGCACAACGATGAAATTCACACTCAAAACGTAGAAAGCATATGGATATGGGCTAAATGTTAGCTTAGCAGGCAGTATGGAACTTCGGATGTACTCTTCACGTCTTATCTTCAGGAGTTTCTGTGCAGAAATTCATTCAAGCATAATAATGTTTTTGCATTATCTATCACACACAATGCATCTACAATGTCGATTATTCTTGTCTCGATTAAACCTATTCTAAACTCTTTTTAGGTTAGGATAAATTTTAAAAATTACAGCCATCATTCCATCACCCCTCCAAATTTGTGCTCTGCAGTAATAAACTTCAACAAGGCAACCTGCACCCTTTCATCACAATCATCGCAAATGCCATTAGTTTGCAGCATCAGTTATCAATAATGATCATGTGCGATAACGCTCAGTCACACTTCCGCGATAGGAATAAGGGGGGGGGGGGAGCGCGTTTTGAATCCGCGCACCCCTGTGTTAGCTCTGGGAAACATAAAACAAATGAGTTGGGTGCACTATATTCAAAGATTACCGCAGTACCTTCTTATAATCAAATCCTTCCTTTCCCTATACCGAAGTGCGCTGCTTTATTGTGGAAAGAAGTTGGTAACCTTATTTGTGACATTTAAATTCACTTATCAGTGGTCTGCCTTCAACAATGAACTAAACGTTACGACTTTTTAAGCTCAACAGAAACGGAGAGCAAGGACAGATTAAAGAGCAATTTCCATTTTAAACAATGGTAAAAATCTCACAATAGTAGTAAAATGAATTGGAAAGTATAGCAATACACTTTAAGTCATATTAAATGTAAAAATGAATTCTTAAAGGAAAAAAAAATACAACAAATAAGGGGGCTCAGACCCGCGAAAACGAGGTCACCAAGAAGCCTAATTCTCCAGATTTCAATGCCTGTGAGCTGTTCCTTTCCTTCAAACTTTATATTTAAAAAGAATTACCCTACATAAAGATACTGCTATTTCGTATTAAACATTTATAGTTTTCGTGCTATAAAAAGTAATTAGTAACATCTTATACGATGAATTACGTGATTTTTAACGCAGTATGAGCCCAGATTTTTTGTAGAAGGAAACGGATAATAAATGCGTTAATTAATGGAAGGCATGCTTTAAAATATAATATTTCTGCAGAAGTGTACAATTTGATCACGTGCGAAGAGATTGTTAATACGATACAGGCATATTATAACTACAACATTCACGCATCTCTAATTATCATTATATTGATCATGAGCATGTAATTAAAGCGAGTAGAAAGAAACTTACTAAATAATATAACGATCAGTTAATTTAGGAGGTTCTAATCTTTTTCATCATAACTTATAACTAAAGCATTTTACATGATTTCAATGCAACGGAGGCTAGGTAATTATTATATAAGTCGCAATTATATACGCGATGGATTTTATGTTTGCTACTTTTAAATACACTTACCTTTCTATAAACCGCCCAATTTATTTTTCTATTTTATATTACTGCGAGGGAATACAAGAGACTTAAACTCACAATCAGTGCTGCAAACATACTCATTTTAAATGCATGCTTGTGCTGAAAAAACGCTCACACGTGTTTGCAAAATAGATGTGTATATTGAAAGTTGTTTCACCACTTCGAAGTATACAAATAAATTTTAAAAAATTGTACAGCTTCATTCGAACCCTATTTTTCTGTTACCGACCACCATTTTGTTCCGGCTTTACTGCTTTTAAAACTGCCAACTGCTAAAATACATTAAAGCTGTACTATAACCGGGCCACTGAAACTTTGCACTTGATAGCTACTGTTTCAGTTGGCAATCTATTAACAAATGAGGAATGCTGCCCGCGGCACCTTCTGAACCATTTATAAAATAGCATTATTGGTCAAGGAAGTCCAGTAATTTGGAAATTAGTGTGTTTTTTAAGATTTGTGCTTACTTTTCCATAAGTTCAATTCTATCTTGCAGTGCAGTGGAAGTAAGCAGTTAAAATGTAACAGATGGGGCAACTTGGACAGTTACTGTGCTCATTATAATACTAATGATATCTCGCTCATTGAAAGAGTGACTTCATTAATAGACGTTGTCAAGGAAAGTCTGTCACTAGACATGATTTGGATATAGAGAAACCTGGTAAAATACATTTTGCATTAGAACAATTGAAGCTTTTTTTTTTTTTTTTGAGTAGTGTTTAACGCCCGTTTTTACTACTGAGGCACCACAGGCGGTGGACACTGGTGATACATGAGATGAAATGATAAATTGGGAAAGGATTTTTTTTTTTTAAGGAAGGAAGCGTTCCAGGCCTAAGTTTAGGTACCTCCCCGGCATTTGCCAGTTATGAAGACTGAGGAAAACCTGGAAAAAACCCCAGTCAGGGAGGACGGTCCTGGCGGGATTCGAACCGCAGACCTCCCGCTCACGAGTCCGTGCCTTAACGACCTCGGCCACCCGCGGCGGTAATTGAAGCTTTCTTAGGCAAGAGCTCTTGATGTGGGTTGCAGCGTTTTCTTACAATATAATGTAACTTGTATTTTGAAACACATTTCCTTTTCCACTAGTTTGGCTAAAATTGTTTGTTCTACTTGTAGAAGATATTATAATTAGATATAAATGGCTAATAATTTTTTATTTGTATGGTTTAACAAAAACCAAAAGTTAAATTTGTATATAGGTGCAGGTGTGTTTAACTGATCCATTAATATTGCACTGCAGTAAATTTGTTTCAAATAATTTTTATGCGCGTTGCTCTAATGAAAAATATTTGATTAAGCTGTTTTTATTTATGCATGATGTTGGTTGTATAATTGTTATTCTTATTATTTAATTACTTATTGCACCGCAATAAATGGTAATTAATGAGCAGTAATTGATTAATCATTTTTGTACATGGATGGTTTATGTAAGCCGAATTCTTATTATTTTATATTTCACTTACATAAGAAAAATATCGTTTGTAAATAATTTCAGATTCTTAAAAATCATCGAAATATTTTCTAATGAATACCAATGCAATTTTCTAAACATTTTCTAAATATTTGTGTCTGCTATTGGCTATAGTGTTGTTGTTGTTGTTATTATTATTATTATTATTATTATTATTATTATTATTATTATTATAGGGCAATCGATCTTGTACAAACCCTCGTGCAACCTTAATGTCTTGTCGGGAATAAAAACAAATAAATAAGACTACCTATTCTCAAGCATTACCATTTTAGTGTTACATTGATATGGTAACATCATCCATCATGTTTATGTATGCTTTCGATAAACTGTACATTTTAGAAAACGCCATACCTTGTACATCAGAATTGACGCGTAGGCGTATTGTATAAATGTGATGACCATAATGATGATATAAGTAACCTATTTCCGTAAAGTCTATCATTTTAATGTAAGTATTCCAAATCCACATTTCTCCTTAGGAAGCGTTCAAATAAAATACTTCGAAATCGTATTTACAGGCTTTTAAAATAATTATGATTTTAATTAATCTCGCTATATATCCTAAAGTCCTTGGAAACGATATTTTCTCCTGGTTGATACGAAGCGCATAGAAAGTTAGTTGCCTTTCCTTGATACTTAAGAAGCAAAATGTAATCTATCCCTGAATAACTCTCTTTACTTGCGTTTTGAAAATATCCATTTTCAGATGACATGATGCAGAAGATAAAGCCTACCTTTTCGGAATCCATAATGCCTATCTCGTTGGGATGCTGTTTGATTCCCCGTTAATATTTTATTTACATGCACTCGCAATTGGTGAATGCTTAACAGAACGTTATTTTTAACGTTCATACATTATTTTTTAAAACAACGAACATGACAATGCAAAAGAGTTTGGAGTCCGCCAGTGCATGCATCTAGTATTTGAATTGAAGGCCACTTAGGAAAACCCTCACCCAGCAACTTTTTTCACCGAGAGTTGAATCTTCGCCGCCAGTTTACCAGACAGTGCAAGATATTACTTTTATAAAGACCAATAATGTTCTTTATGTTAAAATTAATACATTACACCCTTTGGTAAATTTCGTTAATAAGCAAAGTGATAAAAGTCAATTTGTACTATGGATAATCAAAAATCTGCACAGAACCTAATAAAAAGGTTGCCCGTTAAAACTTGGTACACATGCCAGACTCAGTAAAATTCCTGCTATTTTAATTCATTTCCCTCAAAAATCTACAGAGCTACTTTCCTGATTTCGGGAGTCGATAGAACAGAAATCATGAAACACATCGCAGAAATACTTATTATAAATGGAAAGAGTATCTTTCCAAATTTTCATTCATAATGGGCGCCATTGCGTAGTTGTACACTTAGCTGCAGGAGGCCAGTCATAGCGAAAACATGAAGTTCACTGGTGTAAATGAAGCTTTCTGCATTCGCTAAATGTGAGTCCGTTGTGATGGTACAACGATTTCGTTCGAAATATCAACAAGATCACTCACTGCCAAAACAATTCGTGCATGGTACAAAAAGTTTGAAGCAACTGACTGCTTGTGTGATGAAAAACGAACAGGGCCAAGAGTGTCGATTGAGGCCGTTGAGCGTATGCGAGAAACAGGAACCCTAAAAAAAAAAATCGATACGTCGCGCGAATTGCAGTTTCTACAGCGAACTGTCTGGCGTATTTAGTTCAATACTTAAGGTGAAACCATATCGGACACAGCTGTTGCAGGCTCTGAATCCCGAAAATCGTAATAATCATCTTCAATTCTGTACCCTGCTTTTTAGTGACGAAGCCACGTTTCATGGGTCCGGCAAAGTGAACTGTCACAATGTAAAAATTTGGGACACCGAAAAACCTGGTGTTGTGGTAGAATATTTCGTGGTTTCCCTTTCAATGCGTTTCTTCTTCAAAAAAATACAGCCCATTTTTCTTTGCGGAAAAATTTGGTACCGGTTCAGTGTATCTGGATATGCTTCAACAGTAGCTAATGCTACAATTGTATAATGCAGATAGCCAGGACTTTGTCAGCAAGATGGGGCTTCACTCATTTTCATCATGACGCCCGTGAGTACCTCAATGCTGAAATTTCTCGTCCTGATTGGATGTACTATTCGAGATGACTCCCCTCTTTTTCTATGGCCTCCACAATCACCTGACCTAACTCCATGTGATTTTTCTCTTATCGGGTAATGTCAAAGATTGTGTGATAGTGCCACTTTTGCCACATGATTAAGCACAGCTGCGAGAGAGACTCATGTATACAGCGACTGGTATTGACTGTCAGATGTTGGGATGTGTGTGGCAAAGTCTTGACTACAGGATTGATGTCTGCCGCGACACCAATGGAAGACAATGGGGCACCTGTAAGATATATACGAAACTTGTAGAGATGCTCATGTAGATATAAGTGTTGCCGCTATACTTGTCATCGTTACTGTTCTATCGACTCCAGAAGCCAAGGAAGGATTTTAGAATCCCCCTGTATACGCAGCCACCCCAACCGAAAACTTCTCAATGCCGTTCTTAGAATAATAGGATGATTGACAGTGATGCCAAACTTCAGCTGTCTTATTCAACAAAACAAAAAGGGGCTAAAACACATTTCTTGAATGGGACATGTAAATATGAAATTTTGTGTTGCTGATTATGTTTGTATATAAAATGTATTCGTATTCAATAAAAGATTTCCTTAATTTTGCAAAGATTAAAGTCATATAGTATTTGATTAATGGATACTTTTATGTCCATATATTAACAATTATACAGGAATGTTAATAACTACATCGAAATAATTTCAGAGAGTGTAGAGATGTCGTTTATAAGCAATTTGGGATAGTAAACATATTGTCTACCTGTTCAAATTTCGAAGCTGTGACTTATATAAGTTTCTAAAGTGCCAGTACGCCACTGACTAATGATGTACCTCGAAAGGATAACACAGAATAATGAAGGCAGATTTGAGAACTGGCGCCATGGTTATGGCATTAACTTTCGAGTAAGAGGTGGTCATTTGTTTTCGAATTCGACTCTCGTTCGTCACTTTTTTTTTCTCCTCCCCTGGCTGGCCTAATAATGCAGCTTTTAGCCTACATTTTAAGTTGATGTTTCAATTTATTCACCAAAATCTTAACATATCAATTGATATAATCACGTTTGTAGTTTTTATTGTACTTACCAATCAGAATCGTGTCCTAAGTATGTAATAGATAAATTATAAGTTTTAGGCATCATGTTAATAGTAAGTTTATTAGCCATTGTATGTTGGTAATGCATTCATTGTTGAGAAAGAGAATAAAACTTGAAAGCATTGAGTAAATTTCATTCATAATTCTTTAGTATGCACATCCCAACATTTTATATTTAATAAAAAAAAAGTATAATTATCGCCATGCCAAGAATTGAACCTTGCGGTAGCGGAACAACAGCTTTTGCGTTATGCATTACACGACATAAGCAGAGCTCCTTCTAGAGTAGGTTACATAATGCAAGGAGGAAGCTAATGGATGATCGGTGACGCACTGCCACATGGTTAGTTAGAGATTTGAAGGAATTTTATGACATTAAATCTTGAAAAAGCTGATAACAAGCTGAGGAAAATCTATATTTATATGCTCGCAAGGCAGTTATAAAATATTGTAAACTAATTTTTCATCCGGTTTCGCTTTAACATAAAATTATTAGCATATGATGCCAAAATGTTGAACACTATATAACTGCGTTATGTTTAGTTGTGGAACATCATTTCTATCTAAAATTGCTTATATAGGACATCTCTACACTCTCTGAAAATATTTCGGTGTATTTCATTAACATCCTGTATATGTGTTATTTAATGCCAATCTAAAGATCGCGGGTTCAAATCCGGCCAGGATCAAGGGATTTTTTCGGGCGTAAAAGTCCTAAGTATGGCTCCATTCGGAAGGGAAGTAAAGCCGTGGGTCCCGTGTGGTACATTTAGGGCATGTAAAAGAACCTCAAACCTGAAAGAAGAGGCATCTGAGCGAAATTCGTCGGTTGTTTCACGTCCTGAATTGAATGGGACGCTGATGACCTGAGATGTCAAAGAGCTTCCGTAAATAAAAACAAAACAACCAATCTAAAGAAGTGAATAAAGCATTAGGAGTTGCAAATTTAGAAAGATAAGCCTATTTTATTTTTGAGTGGCGGGCCAAATTTAAAAAATAATGGTGCCTGCTGGGCAGCAGATCAATGTATTATTGTATGCATTATATACATAACGCTATTTTATTATTTATTGCCTATAATATAGATACTATTTGGCATCACTTTATTACTATACAAATTATATACAAACAGACAAAATAAAAAGTTAATTCCACCTTTAATTCCCAACTAAAAACTGATGGAGAACAGTTTAGCTCCTATTATTGATCTGAGCCCCTTAATTTTCGAATATTCCTGTAAATTCTGGCCGTTGCAGAATCGGGGGCGCGATATAACAGACAGCAGCATGTGGCGGTGGTATCTTTGGATATTATGATTGTTATTCAATAATAATAATAATAATAATAATAATAATAATAATAATAATAATAATAATACGCAACTTTAGCTGGTAATCGAGGTTTTCCGAACGTGGTTCTTTATCTGTTTCCTATGCTTTGATTTTTGTCAGCGCTATTATAGTACCATCCCAGAAAGTCGACTGACATTTTCAGGTCAGTTATTTTGCGCCTATAAATTTTCAACTACACCATATATTCCAATGAAGCAAATAACAATCGAGAGATGATTCAATGCAGATTCAATTCACAAATTGACCTTCAGTTGGATCGAATGAAGTCATGTAGCGATACGCAGTAGGAATCCGAGATGGGTTGGCGGGTCGCAAGGGAACTAAGGCAGTTTAGCTCCAGAATGCCAAGCCATAAAGCGTTCGCAGCGGATAATGAACCAGGCTACAATCTCAGTTGATCAAAAACCAAAATTCCTAGTTATATTCGAAAGTTGGATGAATGAAGAAAAGTGCAGGGTGAGCATTCACAATGTTGAACTTTATGAAGCGCAAATGGGAGCGGGCTTATAAGCAACGGGAAGCAAATAATCGAAATGCTTACTTTCTACTCCCAGGAGTCCAAATCCTATGTTGAGGCATATATGCAAAGCAAATGATTGCCCGGTTTCTTTCAGGGGAATGCCCGAGAGGTATTACACCTTACCCCCACTTAGTCAACCTTCCCTCACAAAAATAAGCTATTATAGATCTCCATATTTTAATTTTTCACCAATAATAAACATGCATATTTCCCTTACTGTTTTAACAATAACAGAAATTTATTCCAATTTAAATATATTTTTTCTTTAATGAATAATTTTACTAATATTGCCAATGAATCTTAACTTTCTACATGCATGAGATTTCTCTAAAAAAATGTATTTTGTTCCCCTTCATATTTAACTGTATAGAAACAGAAAACAGTAAGAGAGTTTTGCTATTTAAAAATATTGTTACTTGTGGGTTTGATGGAGGCTCAAAATTTTTGGATAGCATTTCTGGAGTACACAGGAGAATTTATGATAGACTTGGAAGGGAAGTTACTTTACATACATTGCAGAGCTCACATATCGCTTGCAGTGAAAAGTGCAAGAAATCAATTTCTCCAGGTAAAAAGGTTTTTATCATCACAGAACTGGGTTTGAACCAAACGTTTTGACAAGGGAGGGGGGAGTTTAGTGGAATATACTAACAACTCCATTTTACTTTTTAAAAAGTAATAATACCAGTAAAACTACTGAATAGTCTAAAAGGAAAACTTTTTGAATTAATGTGATCTAAAATTTGGAATACTCACCATGTTTACAGGAAAATTTGATGTGACGAAAGTCTGCAAGACTCTTTCCAAAGTGGAGTGCCTTTTGCAGAATGATGTCCACTGCTTATTCACTCTGCTGCAAACTGCTTGGCAGGAAAATCTTTTAGATATGGTCCATTAATTAACTCGAGCGCTAATGTTTTTGTCTGCATTCAATTCTGATGTTTTATTTATGACACTAAAACCCCTTTCATATTCTGCAGAAGTCACTATTATTATTTGTATCCTTTTTCTTGAACTGGCAAAATTTTTTCAGTCTTCACAACATTGTCACTGTTTGAAGTCACTAATTTCAAGGTGCTACACAATGGCTGGATTTTTTCATCACCAAATAATATTAATGTAAATTTGTGGCTCCATCTGAAACAAATCCTATTAATTCATTTTCTTCTTGTGGACATTACATTTTATTTAAAATGTCATACACTTCACTTCACTTCACTTCAAAAAAGATTAATTAGCACTGGAAAATATTGCAGTCATATTGTCTACTAATCCTTGAAGATATTGCTGCTTGAAATTTGTTAACAATTTTTAGCTGTGTTTCAAGGTTTCCAAATATACCTTTGAATGTTTTAATAGCTGAATATTTGACTTGGGCGGCTTGAAGATGAACACCATTTCTGCCTTTCATTTCAGTCAATGTAAAGTTTTATTTCTGAAGAAACAGTTTTAGCATCATGCTGATAAAGGGAAAGTTAACTTTATTATTTCCAGAGCATCCCAAGAAAACGTTTTCTGGAGCAATCCATGAAAAGTTGCTCTGCTTCTGAATGTAGCGGATGGTTCTTTTCTTGGCTTATAAAATACAATAAGCAATATATAACTTGACATCACAGCTACCAAGGTATTCATGAGAATGCTATCCAATGAATGTCAACTGCAACTGAGTAATATTTAAGTCGTAGACGAAGCTTTCGACCATCCTAACTCCATGTTTTTCCTTAGGGAACTGTCCATGGAGTTAGGATGGCCAATAGCTTGGTCTACAAATTAAATATTATTTGGGTGCAAACCCGCAAAATTATCATAAATAACCAACATCGAGAAAGCATCAAATCAAACATCTTTCCGATTTTTTTAAGTTCCAATGCAATGACAATTTCAGTCAATTTTTGTTGATTTTTCAGGCTCTCAGAAAAATATGAATATAGTGTGTCCATAAGGGACTTGAAATGGATCAGAGCAGACATGCTATCTACTATATCAGCCCTGTAAGTTCAGGTTTATGATTCAAACAATGAATAACTACAATGTTAGGATTAAATTTAACACAAATGCACATAGCTACTCTTTGGTAAATTGCTTGTAAATTTGTGGCTCCATCTGAAACAAATCCTATCAATTGCTTATATAAAACTCTTCACAAATACCATTACTAATAAAAAATATGTAATAGTCATCAACGGGTTTTCCAGTTGATGAATTTAACTTTACCATATCTTAGAAATAGTTGTACAGTGAACCATCGTAGATGCAACGAACATAGAAAGAGACAATTAAGCATTAAAAATTGCGATATACATTTTACTGTATTTAATAGCACTGTCAGTACAAGCATATAACCTCTCTGGAACAGTTTGGTGAAAGCCAGGAGCAATTTGTTTTCCATTTATTTTAATCTTTGTCTATAGATGTGCCAATTAAGCTGCCATACTTTAATAATTTCCATTATATGTTTCACTAACAGTTGTCCCTGCTATTTGACACCTTGCTTACTTTGCTCAAACATACCAGGAAACTGCCGTTTGATATTTTACCATACGCCATTTAAAGGATCATGCTTAAATATTTTTGCTATTTGATACTCCTAGCTTCATATTTGTGTCAAGCTAAGAACTTTTCAAATTGCCCTCATAATATACCTTTATTAGAAAATAATGAAGTAGATATCTGCAAATTCGGCCAGTAAAAAGTATCATAATCTCTTCATACAAAATAGAACATGGTAAATCATAATGCTATACTTGTATTTATTGTTTAAGACAGGTTTCAAGAGTCCTTGCTTACATCATCAGCTGTAGACTGACTGATGTAGTAAGGTTGACAAGGTTGACCATTGGTGGAGTTTCAAATTCACAATACAATATTTATTTTTCTAGAATAAAATTTCTTCCCAAATTGCTAACTCTTTTACAGTATTCAATAATTTTGTAAGATTATAACTTTTTTGTCCAAAATTGCACAACTGCTGAATAATCAATTGTTTATACTTAATGTTGCTAAAGAATTCTTTTGTCCCAGTTTTCAAATTCCTTTTAATTCTGCATTTATTTATATTTACTTGCCTTTTGGTAGGCTTATGTAGGCAGATCTAAAGGAAATTTGGAAACTAGGAACAATAATTATGAACATGTGTATTAATCAGCAGTTGCAGCACATTTCTGGTCATACTTAAAACCTCAAAAGAGAAGTAAAATTATAAAAGGTTGATAAAATCCTTTTAAAGTAGCAGTTTGGAATAATATTTTTATTCTGAAAATAAATGTTATGAATTTTGAAATTCCACCAATGAACGTGTGTCAACTCTCACTGGAACTACCAGATGTCTCCAGACCATTCACCTACATCATCAGTTGGTCTATAGCTGAGGATGGCAGCAAAGGCTCTCAAACCCTGTCATGAACTATAAGTGAAGTATAGTATGTGTAGTGTGATTTACCGACATTCATTTTGTATAATATTGTTTTGCTTCACAATTACTCATTATATTACAAATATATATCACAATTTTATATGAACTTATACTCTTGAAGCTATTAACAATAAAGTAGTAAAATAATATTGATATATTGTTGGTTGGTTTGGTGACACTTGTAAGAAGTATAAGTTGAAATGCTAATTGGAACTTGTACAGTGAAACTAACCATATAATTAAGATCATTGTATCATTGAATCAAATTACACACTCTTATTGACTCCACTTGTTAAAATTTAGTACATGTTTTGCAATCATCCGCAACATAAGTTAAGTATTCAGACTGCTGGATACTTCGTTATGCTCTGGGGATGTATATTCCACCAAAGCAGAATATATATCTCCAAAGCATAACAAACAGCAGTAGATGGTTAGCTGATGATGTAGACCAGTGTCTGCGAAACATGTACTAAATTTAAACAAATAGAGCCAATAAGAGTGCGCAGTTCAGCTGAATCATATACTGATCTTAATTATGAGGTGTAAGTGTTACAAAACCAACTATATACCATATAGTTTGTTTTACAAGAATCTAATGCTCCAATGAATATACTGCTCATTCCAAATTTAAAAACTTAAAATCATAAAAATCTGTAGAAATGTTTCAGCATTTTATGTATAGCATCTTAGAGACAAGTCCATTGGCTTCATAAAATGATCCTCTCGCCCATGTAGGCCTTAAACTTTTGTTTCCTCTTTTTCCTTTATTTCTTTGTTTCTAGTCACAGGTTTCCTGTCCTTCCTCCGTTCATGTACAAATTGCAACTTTTCCTTCAATATCAGAATGTCTTCCTTTGCAAGGGTGCCGTGTTGTACATTTACAGCACGATAAAGAACCTCAAGCCTGAAAGAAGAGGCCTCTTAGCAAAATTTGTCAGTTGTTTCACGCTCTGAATAGAATGGGACGCTGATGACCTGAGATGTTAAATAAAATAAATAAAAAAAAATTGCAAGGACCAAATAGCTTTAGTTGCAAATTATTCCAATTTCTGTTGCTGCCACAAGCAAATGTTGCTCTCACCTACATTTGACTGTTCCTACTTTTCTGTTGTCATTATTTTCAGCATAAAGAATTACTTTAAAGTAACATTATAAGATGTTCTCTGTTTGCCCTCCATTTTGCAAGGACCTACTATTCAAATGCTCTATGCATTAATTAATAGGCCAACAATAAATGTAACAAATTCAAGAACTGCAACAATGCATTAATATGTTATAAACGATAAAATTGAATGAAGTTACTCTGAACTATGGAATGGATTTGCAATCAAATCTAGTATGCTCCAAAAATCTAAATACTACATTTGGACAAAAAAGGTGCACATAAGATTTGCATAAATGTGGTATATATCAATATTACCACAATCTTAATTTATGCTTAGCCACAATAACAGAGCAGTTAACTCCATAAAAGATCTTTTCCATGTTAATTCAATTTGCTATCGAACACAATAAAACAGGTATTAATAATCTCTTCTGAGTCAAAATATTTAGAAAACACTTTATGATGTGAAACTTTATGCAAGTCAAACCATAAAGTGTGTTCTAAATATTTCAATTCAGAAGAGATTATCTATAAAATATATTTAAATCAAACTTAGAATATATAAGAATGAAACAAATGCTTCTATTATCACATTTATTACACATGATACAAATAGTTGTAAGCATATCTTCATTCATTATAGCATATAGCTATTAATAAACATACAATTCATCTGAACTTAACTTCCTCAACTGCATAATTAGCAGTGAAGCTTCAGGCACAAAAGTGGATTTAAGTTTCATTTCTTTCCACACTTACAGTGAGGCAAAGCTAACAGTCTTGCTTATCAAATATTTTGCTTTGGTTGTGGTTAGCATCAAACAATGAAAATGAGCAAAATTTTCAGGAACAAACGCAAACACATTAATAAACTCAAACACATGAGCTATTCTAACATTTTAACATTAAATGCACACCACAGCCTGTAAAACCAAACTCATTCCAATTTAAATTATGCTTTTCCAAAATGTTTATAATGTACTTCTGAAAGGTATTTTGTTAACAGCACTTCAAAATGCTCTTATCTCGGAAAAGCATTGTTTTCTAATCCAACCAATTTCATTGTATTAAACACAACTACTGACTTTGATATAGAACATGTCTTAAAATTTACTGAAATTATCCACTGCCTCCTAAAAGCTGTCATTAGCAATACAAATGTGTTAAATTTTGATATGTAAAAATCTGCTATTCAATACTGCTGTGGGAGTTCAGAGAACATCACCCTGAGTGGATTTTATTCAGCACCCAATTTAAATTATGCATGCTCCATTTTCTTAAGTCTTTTAATGAACTCCCAAATGGACCACAGAACCGCTTAATAAGAACACACATAAAAATGGCTAAATATCCATGTGAACACTTTCCTATTAATCTTATCACAGCAGAGAATACTGACTTCCTTCAATACAGTTTATAATATCCAATAAAAGCAGCTCGTTGCATTTGAAGCAGCATTAATGATCATTTGGATAGAAGCTATTTTATACATATATGTATATACAAAATATTAAACATAGCAGTTGTTAACAAAAGTCTGTACTGCAAGCGAAACATTGGTAACATACTTTCTAGGCCTGTTTCATCAAAAAGCAGAATTCAGAAATCAAGCAAGTAATAATGTGACACAAAAATCCATTTAAGCTGCAGTAAGAGCAACAACAGTAAAGTGAAGTTCCTCAGGGTCACGCTCCATATACTGCTTACACACCTTTGCTGCATCCTGTGGAAAATAAAAATAATGAGTTCTTTCAAACTCTGTTTTCCACATTTTACTGATACACCTACAAGGACTTACAAAAATTCCAAATTGATGCAACAACTTTGTTTTTTTGTAAAAAGAAATTAAATATTATGGAAAAAATAAGCTAACATTTGGACTGAAAAATTCTCAGGATCATATTCATACAGTCTCAGTATAGAATATATTATGAATATATTTTCCCACACTGTTAATTCTATGGGTTTCTGAAGAGCTTTTAAGAGTTTTGGTTCCTTTTGGAATTCATGGTTCTTTTGCCAGAAATGGTCTGCTATTGCTATTTTTTCCGTGTTTATATTTTACATTTCTCATATGTTCCATAAACCGTGTGGTAATATTTTGTGTTGTTCTGCCTATGTATTTCATATTGCAGTCTTTGCAACTGATTTCGTAAATACCTGATTGCTTTCCTGGCAGAATTTTGTGTTCGTTTTTAGGAGTTTTTTTAAACTACATTTGTTTACTTGAGCCATATGATGTATGCCTGTTTAAAAATCTTCTGAAATATTTTATGTATCTAAGAAAGGTATGTGAATTTTTTATATATATGATTTTTATAACTTATTGTAAAATATAAATTGTATTCATGAGGTGTGACATCTAAGAAAGGCCAGGGCCAAATAGGTGAAGACCTTATGTTCATTTTTTGTCTTAGCATTTCAATATATATATCAATATCTTATTATAATTTAGGTGCAGAAATAGCATTTATAGAAACAGTCAAAGATTTTTCCCACAATATGAGTTATTAAATAATATCTTGAAATTATTTTAAGTTTATTTTTTTATTTTAATTAAAATAAACAAAAACCTGCATAAATAATAAATTTTATAAGGTTTGGTAAGTCATAGTAACTATTTTCTTAGCTAAGTAATGGTACCAAGATGTGATATATCTCCATAAAACCTGGCATCCATAGTAAGTGGGCACATCAGTAAATGTCACATGAATATGACTGTAGTTCAGTTGTGTCAATCGCATGAATAATGGATGTGACCTGATGTTAACAGTGTTCCTATATTAAAATAACAGTTCTCCAGTGTAGAAATGCTGGAGAATGCCACTATAAACTATGAGGAATGCCCTTCTGTATTCAACTGTTTCAAAATGAACAAAAGCATTTCAGGAATACCTAGACTGTATAGACAGAGGTGCCATTAGCAGCAACTGTCTGCCTCACAGAAACCGAGAGAAGATGAATGATCAAATTACAAGTACTAACCGACACTCAGAAACAAACTATTCACAACAGTTGCCACATACATTATTGAAGTACATGGTGAATCTCAGATTCAGATCAGATTCAGGTTTCAAAGCACTGAACAAAATATTTTACTGTTAAATATATTCACCAATACTGTTAAGAACTTTGTCATTGTTACAGAACTCCTTAGAGTGGGAAGTAAAAAATGATCATGCAAAATAATATCTTTGCAATTCACAGGCTTGGGGATGCGCATTACCATCTTGCAGTGTCCTAGAAGAATTCACTTCTCATTGCTTGTCAGCAGCCTATCAAGAAAGGGACCATTCTACTGATGCGACAATACAACACCTCAGCTGTTATCAACTTGTACCAGCATGGAATGTCATAGCATTGCATTCTATGCTTTTATCAGCACACTATTAAATGACTTAAATTTTTAAGATATTACATTGTATCGATTAAGCAAATACATACCTCTAGCAAGGTGTCAGGTGTGGCTTCTCCAAGATCAATTGGGCAACACTTTCTGCCATCTGAAATAAAAGAAGCAGTTCATAAACAGTCAATGACAAAGATTTGCACCTGCAAAATTTGATTTAATCGTATGGATGATTCACTCCAACTTTTAATAAACACAGTTTGCTACATAAAGCATTGAACTTTAACCACTGGCTAAAATCAACCATTTAAGTTAATATCTTACAACTACTAATAAAAATTCCAGTTTGTGTACAACTGACATAAGTAATTGACACCAATACTTAATAAACAAATGCAGTTCCTACTATTTTATAATGCACCATCATAGGCCACTGGAGAAATATTATCAGTTAGTTAAATTAGAACATAACTAACAAGTGGAATATATCCTTCTCAACTCTTTCCACATAAAAATATGTGCACACATGATTAAAGATGTATGCATAATTAGGGCTTTGTAATGAGCAGGATATTCAATATCCTGACATAAATTTTGTTTAAAGCCTTTCAGCATATTAGGGTTTGTCTTGTATACAGTAATAATTTGTACCCTCTTGGTCCCCTGACCTTAACCCTTTGGGACATATTAATAATACCATATATATGAGACATATCCATATGCTTTGGAAGCATTGAAACAAAATATCTGCCAGGAAATAGCCAGCATTACTGAATATGAACTACAGAGAGTATGGACAGGATTTTTAAATAATGCCAAAAATGTATGGACAATGAATTTCTTTAATGAAGTTGGTAAGTAAAACCTTTCAAAATAGTTAAGGAAACTGCTGCATGGTTGTCAGTGTCACTACAATATCCGCATATAACAAGAGCATATTCTTGCATACAGGCAAAATATGACAAATTGGTTCACAATTCACTGGGTCACTCTGTATAACATACATACCATATTTACTCGCCTATAACATCCCATTACCTATAACAAAAACCTCCCTAATTTTTTACTATTATTAGGGAAAAATATTTGCATAAAATCTTTTATATAACCAGGGAGGAAATACAACATTTCTGCTAACAGTAAAGCCCTCATTTCCGCAACACATGTACTTTGACAATTGGCTACTCTCTTCCCCTTCTTAGATTTTTCAATGCCCTGCCAGCTTCTGAGTACAGCAGACAGAGGATTAACAAAAAAATTAAAAGATTCCAGAAACAAAAATGAAATAAATAAAGCACAACTTTGATTGATTTAAAAAGTTCACTTACCACCCATTCAGCAAATAAGAAATTAAAAAAAAAAAAAAATTCAAGGAGTACAATATCTTAGCACCTCAAAACTGACAGTGTAAAAATTTTTTTTGAAATTAAACAAAACTGATTCCAGGCCCAAAGAGAAAAAATCTGGTATTTACCAGATTAATTACAAGGATTGTGAAAAATTCAATGTATGAAAACCAATAGAAATATACGTATTAGGTTGAAAGAGCATTGGAGAAACACCCGTTACAAATAGATAAATCAGCTGTGGCAGTACATTTTTGGAATGAAAACCATGAAACAGAGAAAGACATCAAGTTATTAAAAACTGTTGAACAACCAAAAGAATTAAACATATGGGAAAGGCAGCAAATTATTTATAAGGATCTATTAGTTTATTTTTATGCTGTTTATGGTGAAGATATATATTAATTAATAACATTGTAGGTAGTTTCTTACACAATTCATTTAGTGTTTTGAATCGGGGCATGTTTCAGGAAACAACGTTCCCATCCTCAGCTGTTGGCCCACTGTTTCTTGATGTCTGTGTTGGTCCCGTGGAAGCTAACAGTGAATTATGTAAAAAACCACCTGCATTGTTACTAATTAATATTTATGAGGAATTCACTCAAATTTCACTAGTTTTGTTCCACTTACTTGGACATGTTTCGAAGTAAGTTGAACAAAATTAGTGAAATTTGAATGAATTCCTCATAAATAATTTGCTATATTATATTTCACTGTGAAAATCCAAGCTATTTTAAATCTATATGGGAAAAAATTTAATATGAAAAATCATGAGCAAAAACTAATGAATTTCCAACATCCCAGAATCGGACAGCTCTTTATTCAAGTTTAACATAAGACCACAGTCAACTCAGATACCTACCTACCCAACTTCTATCAATGATCCAACAGTCCTTTAACAGCTGAGGATATAGACAAGTGTTTCAGTCCCGAGTAAATCTCATATAAGTGAAACAACCATAAAAAGTGTTCTAAATATTTTGAATAAGAAGAAATTGATATTATTGTATGATTTAGTTTAGATAGAACATTTGGTTCTCGAAACCGGTTCTATACACTATGACAAGTTAGTGGAGCATTAAGAGTGTGTAGTTCAACCAAATCATACAATAATATCAATTATATTATTGGCTTCCCCGTGCAAGTTCCAATTTATATTTAAAAAAAATTAAGAAGAGATTATTAATGTGTGTTTCAATGTGTTCGATTCCAAACTGAATTAATAATGAAATTGTAACCTTCTGTTCCATGAAAGACAGTACAACACTTATAAAGTATAGTAAAATGTTACAAGTGACATCAAATTATAGCAAGATGGAGGTAAAGCTGTTTGCACAGGTTGCTATAACTTTAAATAGATTATGTTCACAGTAAGAAGTTCACATTTTTTAATTTATAGAGTAGATTGTCATTGCTGCTTAATGGGTATATTTTTTCTCATAAATAATAATTATTGATCCAACTGTTAGATTTTAAGTGAGCAGAGAACAGCCTGCAGAAGTTAATACAGAAAAGAAAAGAATTTATGAGTCAGTAATGTCATATTTTCTAAATTTTGTGAGGGAGAATTTGGGATAAGTGCGATAAATTATACAAAGACATAATGGTATTAAAAATGTTAGTGAATAAGAGAATGGAAAAATCTGGAAAATGGAGTTTTTGGTAAAAGTTAAGTGAGAGGGAAATAGGAAGAAAGAGTAAGAAGATAAATAAAGGAAGGAACAAATATGAGATTTCTTACACTCATACAACCAGGGTTTAGATGGACTGCTAGAACCTAGAGAATAAGTAATGTAAACAATGTATTTAATGAATGCTATTTGAAAATAAATTCATTCATTCTAAATATTTATCATTGAAAATGAAAAGATGGAATGAAATAAATACACTTTTGAGATATACGAGGGTGGTCTGAAAACTTTCCGACCTCAACATGAAGATGGCAGCACTTGTAAATAAAAGCTAGTGAATTTCGTTGTTCATCTGTTGACAGTTACTCACCAAAGTTTCAGCCATTTTGGACGCTCAGTTGTTATGTAACAGCCGTTTGAGTGAGTTGATGCAAGTGTTTTTATGAAAATGGACAAATTCGAGTTTCGAGCTGTCATTAAATATTTGTTTTTGAAAGGCAATATGCCTACACAAATCAAAGATGAGTTGGATTCTGTGTATGGGGACTCTGCACCATCATTTACCACAGTGAAATTTTGGGCAGCTGAATTTAAACGTGGCCGTAAGAGCTTGGAGACGATGAACGTTCGGGACGTCCAAAAACTGCAACTACCGACGAAAACATCGCAAAAGTTCATCAAATGGTGCTAGACGACCGCCGAATTAAAGTGAGAGATAGCAGAGGCTATGAATATGTCAAAAGAACGTGTTTGTCACATATTAAATCAACATTTAGACATGAGAAAGCTGTCCGCGCGTTGGGTGCCGCGTTTGCTCAAGTTAGACCAAAAACGTGTTCGAATGAACATTTCCAACGCTCTGTTGGCGCAGTTTAGGCACAATAAATCCGAGTTTTGGCGCCGATTAATTACTGTAGATGAAAGTTGGATACACCATTATACGCCCGAAACAAAAATACAGTCCAAACAGTGGACTGCAAAGGGGGAACCGGCTCCAAAAAAAGCAAAAGCTGTTTTTTCGGCTGGAAAAGTTATGACTGTTTTTTGGGATAGTTATGGAGTTATTTTAATCGATTATCTTCAAAGAGGAAAAACCATTACAGGAGCATAATACGCATCATTACTTGACAAGCTGAAGGCAAAACTTGCGGAAAAACGGCCACATTTGCAGAAAAAGAATATCCTGTTTCACCAAAACAACACACCGTCTCACACCTCAGCGGTTGCAATGGCGAAAATCCACGAATTACGGTTTGAACTGCTTGACCATCCGCCTTACTCACCAGATCTAGCCCCAAGCGACTTCTTTTTGTTTCATCTGAAAATTGCGCTTGGAGGACAGAGATTTTCGTCAAATGAAGAGGCAATCACCTTCGTGAACAATTATTTTGCAGAGAAAAACGCTGAGTACTATTTGGACGGGTTACAGAGATGGGAGAAGTGTGTAGAGTTACAAGGAGACTATGTTGAAAAATAAAAAATTTTTTTTTGAAAAAAATGTCTTCTATCTTTATTAGGTCGGAAACTTTTCAGACCACCCTCGTAGTGTTCTTACTTTAAAATTTACTCTTTAAATCTCATAGAGAAAAGATCACTGAATTTGCATAAACATTATAAAGTACTTACCAAGCTCATATAGATGACCATCCTTATGCACAAATGCTACAAAGTGATGTTGAACTGGTTCATCACCCCCAGGTGCCTGCATCAAACACATTAATATTTTAATGTTAAGTGACAAAATCAAAAGAAAAGTGTACAGTAACATATAGTGGTTCATAATCACTGTGCACATTTATGATATGTAAAATCTCTGAGCAGAGAGAGAAGTTACAGCAACAATTACCATACACAGGTTACCTACCCAGAAAATACCTTTGGTAATAATATGCTTATGACTCGGCATAATATGGCCAAGCATCTAAACGAGGACTTTTGACATATCTGAACTACAGGATGGTGATGAAGATGGTGTACCAGTAGCACCTGTTGCAGAACCAAAGCAATTTGCATTAGGGAGAGAGGACAGCGAGGAAGGGATGAAATAGTAAGAATAATTCATTTGGTGTAGCTCTTTTTTTTTTTTTTTTTTTTTTTTGATTGATTTATTTATGGACGCTCTTTAACAGCTCAGGGCATGAAACGGCCGACAAATTTTGCTCAGAGGACTCTCTTTCAGGCTTGAGGTTCTTTTTCGTGCTGTAAATGCACAACACAGGACCCACGGCTTTACTTCCCTTCCGAAGGAATCCACACTTAGGATTTTTACGCCCAAAAAAATCCATCGGTCCTGGCCGGGTTCGAACCCGCGTTCTTGGATGTAGGAGGCAAATATGGTAACCACTACACCACCAGGACCGACAAAATGTGTAGCTCTTCACATCACTTCCTTTATAACTCAAATTTAACAAAAGTACATTCAGGTTTATAAATCTGTAGTGCAAACATGTGTTCCTTTGTCACTCCTCTTGAGGAATAAAAATATGTATGTAAATATAGAAAAGAGTCAAAAAATGGAGACAGAAAAGTGGACAAACAATTGATAAAATAGCATGAGCTTACAAAAACCAATTATTTAATTAGGTACCTAAAAATGCAAGTTTACAAGAATTACAAATAATTACCTAAAACTAGCATATTTTATTAAATACCCCTAAAGATTCATAATAACTGGAAGCAAATCTCCACTTTCTTGTTTTCTCCCTTTTCTTTCTGTAGTTACAATGCTTCTTTTGGAAGCTTTAGTATTTAAATTTTCAATTTGTCATTTTCTTCTTTATTCTTTCTGCTTAAGAATTGTTAGTTTTTGAGTAGAACTAAACTCCACAGTTCATTATGGCTTAATTTTACTGCTTCATAATTAATCATTTAATTTTTGCTTTCCTGCGGATCTGCTCGGTGCTCTATTGACATCATCAGCAGTTTCACATCCCACCTTCAACACTTGGAATGGGCTCCTAGAATTTACTTGCTGGTTAAAGCCATTGGTTTGAACCTGACCCGTAGCCCTTCTGGAAAGATTAAAAGTGTATAAATTATTTTTTACAGCAGAATGTAATAGATTAATGTCAATAAATTATGAAAATAATGCATTTAATTTGTCTCTGATTCTTACCTGTCATTGTTCAGATGGAATTGACTCCACTGGCAGGAGATCCAGGATTTCCTGTGCCCATTCCTTTAAAACAACTGGCTTATTGTTTCAGATTACTTTTGGATTTTATTCCAGTTTTGATGTTTCTTATTTTTTTAAATATTTGACCTTCAGTAATAGAATTTTAACTCTCCTCCAACTGTTGCTTTACTGCAGCTATTGCTAAATTTTTTCGTTTACTCTCTGGTAACTGTGCTTTAATTAAAATATCTTTATTGACCTAACAGGTCAACAAAGTATGTCGTGAGTGCATTGTTTTCCTTAATCATGGTGAATGAAATGTAGATGCAATACTAAACTTTACTCTTGCAGAAGTGTTTGTTGCTAGCAAATTTTATCCGTTCTCATATGCAAGCACATTCCTGAGTTATTTTATCTTACCTGGGTACAATAATGCTACATAGACTGTGAGTGAGGTCATAGTGGTCTGCTCTCATTACCAGAAGACTGATACATAAACAAAGCAATATACAAATGATGCGCACTACATAGAGCAGGAATGCTGATTCAAATCAAAACCGAATTATAACTAAAGAATATCAAACCAATCCTCAATTAACTTTCAACGAAACGAACCTCTTACTTCCTGTAGAGTTTTAATTCATGATGACACTTATAAAATTTTGAAATTACTTATTTTTATATAGATTTTAATTGGCTAATTGCAGAAGATATCAATAAAATGAAGCAAAAACGCAAGTACTAATAATCCACTTTTCATATATCATTTGGCAAATGACACGGTTCTTAATACTATCATATTTAAGAAATCAGGCCTTGAATTCAGGAAGAGAATGAACGTCACCTTTGAAAATCAGGCGATTCTGAATTTCTATTTAATAATTTGCAAAACCTTTAATTTCATTTCTGTTATTTAAAATCTGCATCTCTATATTTAATTTATAAAATGTGAGTATACTTAACATGAATGATATTTAAGTGCAGCAAAGATTTAAGTTGCTTCCTGACAGAAGACTGGGCATGTTTGTTTACTCAGCTGATGTGCCATGATGTAGGGCACCAAGTATTTGCTTGGTCGGCTGATAGCAATTACTCAGTGAAGAAATGTATTTATCCAAACCACAAGCTGATGCTTAATTCTCAACTTGTTTGTGATTGAGCAATTGCTTGTTTTTATTTATATTACCCTATGTTTTTGAGATAAATTTGTATTCAGAATACTTTCTTTCCCTTAAACCACTTTTGCATTTAATGTTGAACCTTCAACTATTTACAGGTTATTTAAATGAGCCAATAGTGGAATATAAAGACAGACCTAAGACAGGTTGCAGCATTTCAGCAATACAATGTTGCCTGTACAGTCGCTTTTTTAACACCTTCCATAAATTGTTGGTTTGTTTGTGTGTACATGTGTGTAAAATTAAAAAAACATGCACAGTGAACTTCTAAAAGCACTGGTTTGGCTGCTTAAATATTCCAATATTTGCTAGATACTCACCACAGTTTGTCCTTCCTGTGCAACTTCTTTATGAGTGTTGATAATTCCATCTGCTTTGTTTATCAGTTCTCCACGTTCCTCAGGGCTCAGGGGCATTGCATCTTCCAAAAACTGTTTCAAAGGTCCATCACCAAGCTGAATGCTGTTGATTGTTACAATTATTTCTATCAATTTTCTATGCATGTATACAGATACAGTAACTGCAGTGTTTTTCAAATGGGAAGTAATTTGACCTCTATATATTGGTACATCTACAAATGAGATTCGTACAATGTTACCCAGCTATATTCTCACAGCCAGGCAGTAATCTGTCACAGAGGGACTGTAATTAACAAAAATATTGCACACAACCTAAAAATGAAATTTCATCTCAAATACTCTTATTAGACAAACTGAGGGCACATTTATTAATACACATGTCTCTTCAGGAGTTTTCATTGTACACTATTTAAATGTTTCCTTGCATAACATTACAGTAACTGACTTTGTGAATCACATATAATAGATCTACAAAAATTATCAATGTTTTGTGTTAACACATGCTCCATCAGAGTATTTTTGCCTAGTGATTTAAATTCTGATGCTGAGCCAGCTTAAGAAAATAACATGTTCACTGAGTTGAACTAGCTTGTTATTCAGTAAGCAGCAGGCAGTTCTTGATGCCAATCAATGTATGAGTTCTGATGTGTTTTGGTATGTCTATAAATAAACCAAGTACAAACCAGTCTCAAAGTATTTTTTTTTTCAGTTTATAATTGTTTGAATCTAACAGTTCATAAACTAGACATTTTAACTTACACAATTTTACAATTCATCCATGTGAAGTTCTCAAAGTTCAGTTCCTAATGCTGATATCAAAGCAGAAAGCATTTAGTAAGAACTCAGTTGGGAATGTTTGGACCTCCTCCAAGAAAATCCTCTTACTTTTTCTCTAAGATTGTTAATGTAGATGAAACCTGAGTTCATCACCATGTCACCATAGAGTTTATGCAATGGAAATATAAGATCCCAATCTCAAAGTAATTCTGTGTGTGTGTTTCAGTCCACCAGAAAAGTCATGGCAACCATATATTTGCAATACAAAAGATGTTCTGCTGTTGAAGTTCATACCAAATAAGTCCATCACTGGAGAAACCGACCTTCTAGTGTCCATCACTGGAGAAACCGACCTTCTAGTGAAGTAGTTTATAAAGCCATCAATGAGAAATAGCTTGGAAAACTGATAGTGCCATCTTGCTGGTTCACAATAATGCAACTTTCTGCTATTTCCCAAAAGTCTGTCAAGCAGGAATGTATTAACTATCCAAATTCCTGATCAGTTGAACAACTTTTAATAAACATGAATATAAAATCCAAATTAGGCATGGTTAATTAATGAAATGAAATAAGTTATGGCATTACTGTACGGTATTAGGGGAACAAAATTAGATTTCTTGCAATCTATAAGTATTACAAAAAAGAAGCACATTTTTTTAGCATTATTATTATTATTATTTAGATATTAAACCACAAGAATGGTATACTATTGATTAAATGAAATATATGACCACTGATAGACAAAGGTATACTGAGCGAGTATTTTAAAATGTAACTGTTTATGAATTTACCCATTGATTTCTTCACATTCACTTAAATACAGGGTTTTATGTTGATTGTTGTTGTAATAAAATTTACTGCCCCTACAATGCTAGACACTAGAAAAAATAACAAAGTTTCAAGTCCTATCTGTATTTAAGAAGATGATCATGTGTATTTAATAAAAAAAAAAAAAAGTTACTATTTAAAAACAAGTATAGTGTATAAAGCAAATATACAGAACAATCAAAAGTTTCATCAATTTTCAATGGCTTTGAAATTTAATTGAAATGTTATTGTATTAAAAACATATAATGCAAAAACATTATCTGAAGATTATTACAGAGTGCTCTTACATACATATATAATTTTCAAAAAATTAATATTTCATAGCTGCTATCTTCCTGGCGATGCTTTTGTTAAAAACAAAACTTATGCAACATTATAGTTTGTATGCTAAATTAATTTCTCATTTTATTTTAAAACAATATAGAGAAAATTAAACTCAAAAGCACTTTTTAAATTTTGGTATATATCTTTACCCCCCTAATAGTCCAATTTCCATAATTTTCAGTAACTATTTTTCTTATTTACTTAAATCGTATATGCCAAATTTTTTTGTAAACCAATTTTTAAATTTTGGTTTTCAGATAACCTGCCTACCCCATATAAGAGCCAGATTTCCCCAAGTTACAGAAACCTCTTTTCTTATTTTATTTAAATAGCATGTATGGAGTTTCTTTGGTAAAAGCATATATTAATGCCACTGTAGCAATTTTTTAATACAGGCAACCCCCCCTTTTCTAATAGTCTGATTTCACTTATTTTCAGGAACAATTTTTTTATTAGTTTATTTAAATAGTATATACAGATTTCCATTGCAAAACTAACATTAATGTTACTAGAGCAATTTTTAAATTTTGTGTAAAGCCCACTCCCCTGCTAATTGATTTTCAGAAAATTATTTTTCAATTGCATATATTTAAATATTGTACTTACAAAGCTGTTGACAATGGAGTCGCAATATAACCTCAACTTAGGTATTCATTTTTTACACTAAGTGAATGGAGTTAGTGTAAAAAATGAATACATTAGTTGAGTGTATATATTTAGTTTACTAAAAACTATTTTTCTTATTAGATTTGAATGGTATATGCCGAGTTTGTTGTGAAAAAACAATTATTGGTGCTTCTGGACCAAAATTTTAAATTTGGAATAAACCCACCTCACCACCAATGGCTTAATTTCCCTGATTTTCAGCAACTATTTTTCTTATTCTATTTAAATAGCATATACACAGTTTTGTAGTTAAAAAAGCACTAGAGCAATTTGGGGTGCAGGACCTCCCCCCACTAATAGGCTGATTTCACTGATTTTCAAGGACTTTTTTTATCTTTCTTATTTTATTTAAATGGTATATAGACCATTTTACAACAAACATTAATGCCGCTGGAGCAATTTTTAAATTTTGGGTAAACCTCTCCCCACTAATAATCCAATTTCACAGATTTTCAGAAACTTATTTTTTTTTCTTATTTAATTTCAATGGCACATATCCAGTTTCCTTTGAAAAAAATTACAATTGAGCAATTTTTAAATTTGGGCTAACCCCCAAAAATTTTCAGGTAAACTTCCAATTCCAATTATCTGTTAATTTTCAAAAATCATTTTTCTTATTTTATTTAAATGCTATATGCCAAGTTTTGTAGTGAAAAACAATTATTAGTGCTGCTAGATTATTATACTTTGGGTTCCAGTTAATTCCCCTCCCCTGCTCCTAAGGGCCAGATGTTCAGAAACGATTTTTCTTATTCTATTTAAATGACACTGAAGTTTCATTGCGAAAAATCATATATTAATGTCACTAGAGCGAGTTTAAATTTTGTTTTTTCATTTTTGGTTTATTTACGGATGCTCTTTGACATCTCAGGTTATCACCGTCCCATTCAAATCAGGACATGAAACAGCCTACAAATTTTGCTCAGAGGTCTCCTTTTTCAGGCTTGAGGTTCTTTATCATGCTGTAAATGTACGACACGGAACCCACGGCTTTACTTCCCTTCCTAAGGAAGCCATACTTAGGGTTTTATGCCCAAAAAAATCCATCACTGCCGGCAGGGATTGAACTCATGATCTTGAGTTTAGGGGGTAAGTATGGTTACCACTACACCAACAGGATCAACATTTCAGGTAAACTGCCCCTACTAGTCTGATTTCACTGATTTTTGAAAAATTTTGGCTACCTTATTACTTGGTATATATTACGTTCCTTAAAAACATTTAAAATTGTACTGCTAGAGCGATTTTTAAATTTTGCTTAACTCCCAACAGTTTTTTTTAGGTATACCCCCAATCCGAGTGACCATATTGCCACGATTTTCAAAAACTATTTTTTGTAATTTATTTCAAAGATTTTTACTGTTTTGTTGAGAGAAAGCAAAAATTAGAGCAATTTTCAATTTTTTTTTAAAATGTTCACTTTAGGTATGCCTTCATCCCGAATGTCCAAATTTGATTACTAACAAACTTGACAAAGAAATGCGCTTCAAGTGATTTAAATTAATGATGAACTTTTTCTTTTACTTTGGGGAACAGAACAAAGTTGCATGGTAGCCAGATCTGAGACTACAGGGAGTATGTGGTAAACATATGATTTCAAACTCCTGCAAAAATATAGTTGTTACCAGTTCAGTGTGGGCAGAGGCATTGTCATGGTGCAACAGGAATACAGCAGATTCCAGTCTTATGATGCTTCATTCTCACTACATTTAAGAACACATTATTTTCTCAGCACTTTTTAAAACCATTTTTAACTGCCATTTCTTCTATTTGTTTGTATTCATTAAAATATTCTTCCTTGCTAATTTGTAGGTGTGTTAAACTGTTGATAACTGCATGTTTGTGCACTGTGAGGTTAAAACTGTCAGTGATTATCTGTGTGTGTACAGAAAGAATACACACGCAGATAATCAGATCAAAGCTGTGATTCTATACATGATAAGTGAAGCATTAAGAGTGTTTAGTTCAACTAAATCATACAATAATATCAATTATAGCATATTAATAGTTATAGCTAACATGATATCTGAACAATATGGTGTGGAATAAACAATTGGTTCAAGTAGCTTATAAAACATGCTGGAAAGTATTTTCAAAATGTGCAAAAGGTATAGCAAATTTCATCTATCCATTGTTGCATATCTAAAAATGTCCTATGCACTGAGACATAAGACTGCAGTTTCTATAAAATCAAGCTACAGTTCATTAGCTAGATTAAGTATACCTTGGGCTAGGGATACCTGAAAATTGAAGTCCCCTGCTTAGATAGAAAATCGTTAAGTGTTAAACTAAGGGTTTCCAGGGTTTTGTAAGAATCAGGCAGAGGAAATTCTAAATGTGCCAGCAGAAAAATGTGCATTGATAATAGAGCACTGGCATGGGAAGCTGAAGATATGAGTCCTTTGCTTATGGCTTCACACTTCTTTAAACTCTTTAAACCTACCAATGACCAGAAATGACCAACCAAGAACAGTTGATGTGGCAATTTAATATTATTAATTACCACACTTATTATATGAATATTAAGGAGCCATAATCCATAATTATAATTTTACTGTAGACTCAAATTCAATTACCTATACCAAAAGTTTTTACAGAAACAATTGGCTGAGATCATGAGGTATGAACTCCATTGGTTCAAATCCAACTGGAACTTTTCTCTCTGAATAAGGTTTTTTCCCCGATTTTCCTTGATCGTTTCCCTACCTTAGGTTTAGAATACTTCCTTTCCAAAAAATTCCTTTCTCAATATTCATTTCAAATTATGTATCCTTAAATGTCCATCACCAGTGGTGCCACAGTATTTAAAACAGACATTAATTAAAATATAATAGAAACGTATATTTAAATAGAGGAACTTAGTGGTTAACATGCCAACAGAGGATACTATAGTGAGCCTGCCACAGACTTATTATGTCACGCAGTTACAGTGATACAGTAATACTGCACTGGGAAGCAGACAGTGGAATCATGTTGAAGATGAAGGCAACTGCCTATGAAACATGTCCAAGTAAGTGGAACAAAATTAGTGAAATTTGAGTGTTTTCCTTAAATAATAATTTGTTATAGAACAGTGATGTTTTAAATATGGGAAGGGACTAATATATTAATACACATCCATATTTCCTTCATAATAAGAAATAAAAGTTTAACTTTTATAATCTTGCAATTTCTAATACTCTATGAAGAATTGTTCTTAAGATCCTGATATGATCCTTGATTTTTGTCATTGTAAGGAATATTAAGAGGAACGTGGAATATGCTTCTGGTGAAAATAATTATTGTTCCACAATTTTATTTCCAAGCACACAACAAGAGCTCTAATGCATATATGATTGTTAGAAAGGTTATAAACATAAAGAGTAGAAGCAATAAATTTTTGGCACTTTACAGTGAATTATAATTATATTTTTAATGTTCCAAATTTGGACGTGTTGATTGTTGATTTGGTTTATTTATGGGTGCTCTTAACATTTCAGGTCATCAGCATCCTATTCAATTCAAGGCTTGAAACGACTGACAAATTTTGCTCAGAGGCCTCTTCTTTCAGGCTTGAGGTTCTTTTTTGTGCCATAAATCTGGACACTGGAACTGCGGCTTTGTCTCCCTTCCGAAGGAAGCCATACTTAGGATTTTTACGGCCCAAAAATCCATTGATCCTGCCCAGGTTTGAACCCGTGATCTTGGGTTTACAAGGCAAATATGGTTACCACTACACCACCAGGACCGACAAATTTAGATATGTGCACATAGCAACATTTTCATTGTCCAATTCTAATATATTCACGAATCAATACAGTGAAATAAAGTATAAAATCTCCAGTAGATAGAATATTAAAAAAAATAAACCACAAACACCTCTGTAGGCTCCTCACTCTTAATGAATAAGGAAACAGACTGAGTTAAAAAATTTAAAATATTAGTATAATGATAAAACACTCTTAATATTTCACTCTCTAAACTTAAAAATTCAGTACATGTTTCAAGGAGACCTTTGCTCACATCGTCAATGGTCAGGACTCTAGAAGTCTGTTGATGACCTTGTACAGAATACTGTCTGCTTCGGAAATATAGAATTTCACGAGTTTATTTCATATTCTAGTACATTACTGGAATGAACACCATGAAATAGAAAAATGCATCACTTTATTAAAAGCTGTTCAACATCCCAAAGAACTTGACATACGGAAAAAGATTTTCATGAAGAAATATGAATATAAACTCATGAATTTTGATATTCCAGAAGCAGACAATATTCTGTATAAGTTCATCAACAGACGGCCACAAGCCCTCACAGTCACCTACCTTTCCAACCCAGTATGATCTGCCAGTAGTTCAACAGTTGACGATATCAGCCAAGGTCTCACGAAACATGCCCCGAATTTTTAAATTTAGAGAGTGAGACGTTAAGAGTGTTTTACCATTATATTAATATTTTAAGTGTTTTTAATTCAGTCTGTTTCCTTGATCATTAAGAGTGAGGCCAAGGAGGTATTTTTAAGCATGTTAAAATATTTAATCCACTGGAGATTTTCATCGTCATTTAACTCCATTTTTGTGGAGGTTGTCTATTCAACAGGATCAATTTATTGATGATGGATATTGCTCTATTCAACAGCAGGATCATTTTATTGTTGATGGAAGAACATTGCTTCCACATTTCCTCCTCAATGGGTCAACCAAGATAGTAACATCAGGGAAACATCAGGATGGGTCACCAGTGGTATATATCGGTAATACAAACTCTGACAAATTCACAGTAAAGTACCCAAACATATACAAAACTTCAATAACTGGTTGGACCTCGTTGTACTCTTACTACTGACAACAGACAACAATGCTCTAACTATAACTACCCTCAATAGATGATGATAAACTAATGAGCACATTAATGATGGAACTTACTCATCCATGCTGTTGGCAACACTGTGGATTAGAGCAATTGTTCCACAAGCATTGGTTACAGACTGCTTCATGAAAAACACTTTATCTGACACTTCCTGCCCTTTTTCCTTCACCTCTGCCTCTAATGCTGCCTTATGTTCTTCATACTGAAAAGTAAACAATAAAATGCTCCTGCAATCTTCTCACTAGCATGCAAAATTTACTCAACATTACTTAAAAACTGCACTTTAAATTATCAAAACATAAATTTCTTTACAACTATTTAAAGATTTTTACATATATATTATGAATAAAGAATCATTTTGCACAGAAATGAAATTTGTTCAGTTTATTGGCATAAATAGTCCATATTTCGCTTGTCACATATTTTGTGCCTTTTTTATATTCACTTGAAATTCCCTGACAACACATACACAACTGAAAGTTGTAACCCCAGTTATGAAAGCTTTTAACAGTGCCAACAAGGTTAATAATCAAAGTAATTTAAATTTTAAACTTAAAATTTTATATTTCTTGTTTATGAAACACTATCTTATGTAGAACTGCATAAAAGGCTTCTGTAATTATCAGGAGATGGGTGATTTTGCCACTAGAAATGTGAGCAGAAATGTAACAGTGTCAACACACATTTTGGTCATTCTAAATTAGTAGAATAGTAGCTCTCTCCCAGTGACTATAGTATTGGATAGGAACTTATATGTGTATATAATGTTCAAGTTGTCAAAACATGTTAATACTAATGCTCTTTTAAAAATGTATGAATGAAGATTTTGTAAAGCATATAGCCAAATTATCAATTGCTGTTTTAAAATTCTAAAAGTCATTTCAATATATGGAACCAATTTAAATTGTTAAAGTTATGCCATTGAAACATGATTATGAACAAGCTAAATTTGAGCCATTTGCATGTTAACTAAATTTCATTCCCTGTGAAATAAATCACAAAATCTTGCCCTTTCTCCTACGCTTGAAAGTTACCTTTCTCCAGCATACTTTCTATGTTAACTCTTGTCCAGGCATCAGTAGGAGTGCGTCATTGAATATTATAAAGGAATTGTCAATAGAAAAGGACAAGTATTGGATATTAAATAGAAACATCTGCACAATCAGAGGAGTGCACAGTGATATGATGGGCCTGAATTTAGTTGACACATCAATTTTTGTTTCCTTACTCCTATGCAAGCACACAAATATATAAATTCTGAATATGAGTCGCTGATTACAGAAATGCAAATTTTTATGTAATTTTTCTGTTATAATTTGCAATTTTAAAGTGTGTCCTGATGCCAACTCACTTGCTGCCCGGATGTTGAAGTTCTACAAATATGTGCAAAGGATAGTACAATAATTCATTTGAAATGCTTGCACCAAGAATTGGCAGACCACATTACAATGAATGATGTGGGTGAAGTTGAAGATGAGATGAGGAAGCAGTAGTAGCATGGAGTCGCTAGGAAAAGTGGAGTACCTGCAGAAAAACTGTCCAGACACCACTTTGCCCAACACTAATCCCACTTAAGGCCACTTGAATCAAACTCAGGCTGCCTTGGTGGGAGGCGAGCAGTTTAACCACTCAGTCACTGCACCATCTTAAAGTTTCAAGCAATGTTTTATACTTTAAATTCATTTGATAATTGTTTTTAAATAGAATATATTCTTTAAATAGTGAATAACAGCCATATTTTATCACTTTCTTCTTTATGCAATATTATATACTACAGCAAGGCAAATAAAATTAATTTAATTATAAAGAGATACCAAAACCACATTCATTGGTACTATAAAAGTATAGTCTTGCAAGAAACAATGTTGCATAACTGATGCTTCTCATTTAAATTTTTATAAATAACCCTACCGTAGTATGAAGTGAACTGGAAGAGCAAAAACTCAATGAGAGATACAAGAAACCGTAATTCTGAGAAAATTGACTTCAAAATTCGTAAATGATTAAAAAATATTAAATTCTTATAAGTTCCATGGCAACATTGGTCTTCTCGAGACATCTATACATTGTGAACCAAAGGTTCACAATGTATAGGTGTAAGACTGTAGGAAGAATGAAATGAATTAATGATGGTGCAAATCAGCTTGGAGTCCTTGGCATTTTAAAGGTATCTACCATTCACCTCCTCAGGATAAGGAAAAACTCGGAAAAAACTTTACACAAACAAGTTGACCTGACCAGGATTCAAACTCAATAATTATACTTTTTGTGTTAATGTGCAAAAAATTGTAATTTTTTGCTGACAATATCCACTGTAATCACTACTGTAGTTATGAGATTTCATGAGATATCTCTTGGCCTCCCAGCCCTTAAAATATCTAAACAGTATGGCACACTGTAGTAGAAGCAATTCAAGTAATCAAGAACATCAACAGACCCAACTGCCACTTCTAACAATAGTTGATATACAGGCTGAAGATGGTAGGAATCACTCCCGAAACATATATCCAGTTTTTATGTAAGTGAACAGAGTTAGTGTGAACAAATTTTATTACATTGTTTATATTGTTTAAGTATTTTATGGGTCAATTGCTGCAATTTTCAGTCATTAAATCACAGGCCTTGGATTGACACTTGCTGTAGCCATTAGTCAACAGTTAATAACTAACAATGATGCAAACACCAATTTCCACATGTTATACCATCTCCTGAAACATACATTCATTTAAAACATATAATTTTGTGCAGTGTCACGAACCTGAATATGGTACTATTTTCCAGCAAGAAAAGTTACTGATTCTTTACCTTATCAGAAGTAGGAAACAGCAGCAACACTGAAAGGACTGGGCGAGGCACAACATTTAGTAGATCTTCATCAAGACCAAGCACATCTACAACTTGCCATTTCTCTGGTACTCCCAGCTTGTAGAGGAACTGCAAAAAGCATGTTTTCGTTTTTCTCCTGCATATTAAATACCAAGGGATTATTTAAAACTAAGCATGCAATTAAAAATTGGATAAGGTATTGTTTCCAAGAGATGCAGACAATACTAATATAATAGAAATTTCTTTTATATAACCCACATTTCCAAAAAAATTACATAGGTATGCTGCAAAATAACATAATATAAAGATAAAATACTATATCAGCAATCATTACTCTATTTCTAATAACAAAATAGTGATAGTGTACAAACATCAATAGTAGTTAATTGATACTTTTTTTAATCTGTGATATACGTGCTTGAATTACATGTCATTCAATGTGGCCTCTGTAAATAAACACAATGCATTTAAATTTATTTTCCTCTAGTTTTAGACATTTTAATATCTGCTATCTTTTATATTATTTTTCTAAGATATGTTTATAAATTCTGCATTTGTATTAGTATATTTTTAGGAAGCACCATAAATTATAAAAAAAAAATTAAATTTGTTCTTGTTCTATAACTGTAACTTTTTTTTTTAAATCTTATTTGGCCAGTTAAATTTAACTAAGATGGAAGAGCTTTATTGACACCTAACTGTAAAGCACATGTCATTGTACATTGGATGTTAAGGCACAAAATGCTCAAGTTTTAGGCACTAAAAATCCTTAAAATAGGCACAAACAGATGCTTAGAAAATTGGGGGGAAAAAGTCAATAATATATTTCATTGCACTTGCATCTAACGTCAGCAACACACACCTAAAAAACATCTGAGGTGCTTAGAATCACAAGGACCTAAAGCACACAATGGTCAATTTCAAGATTGCAATTTTTACACACACACACACACACACTCTTGACATTTGCACACCAACTGACAAACTTGCCATAACTGTGCCTTAGTCCTAAGTGTATGGGCATTTAAATAATAAATAAATTTAAAAATAAAGGGTTCTGCTGGATGATCTAATATTCAATTCACAAAAATGGGAGGCTCAAAGTTTCAAAAGCTTTGACACTGTTACTGGGCTCATTTATTTGTTTTTTAGTTTAGTTTAGTTCTCGGAGCATTCAGTGAGTTTGTGAAGCAGCCACAGAGACATACGAACATTGAACTTGTCATACACAAATACCACAGTAGTTTTCAATCTGTATTTACAAAAATTTGTTTACATCTACATAAATAATTACAATAAAAATAAAAAAGAACACTTAGAACAACTCAACCAATACCAAAAACAGACAAATCAATCATACAACTTTTACTAATACATATTTACATATACATTGATATGTTGTGCAGTATACTATTGTCACTCATATATTCCTTTACAGAATAATAGGCCTTTTTACATAGGTAAAAATTAACAATGTTGCGTCAAGAAACAAAAATTATCAATTTATGGAAAAAGACTGTGGCATTATTTCATCAATTCCTAATTTACAAGCTTGTTTGGAATACTGAATATATATTTTTTACACAATACAAAAAAATCATAGCATTTTATACTTGAGTCAAAGTTTTCTGACTTGTCCTATGTCATTTAGAATATTCGTGCATTGTATGTTTTAATAGGACTAATAAACATATGAAGATGCCCATATTACCACATCAATATCCATCAGTTAGAAAAAAATGTCAAACACCAAAAGGATAGCCTTCCCATCCCACAACCCTTTAATCTTATAGGTTAAAATATAAACTTGGATCATATCAATTACAGTGGTCACTTTCTACTATTTGTGCTGTCTTCACTGTAGTTTAGGTGAAAAAGGCATTGTTCAAGTGCAACTGATATGCTATATACAGGCCATTTTTATTCTGAGGCATATCTGTCCTAAAAATGATCAGTAAAAGTAATTACTGCATGCAACAGCAAAAGAAATGCTGAGTTAAAGAAAAAGTGTGGATTATGGAAGGAAAGCGAATACAGAAGTGACGTGGAATTATGCATATAAGAGGTATAATATTAATGAAAATGAAAACTATTATAGAAAAATGTGATTATGAAGAAAATGAAAATTACTTAAAGCAAAGAATGTAGATTCAAAGTAATCCCCGGAGCACTATTTCTGTAACAATTTAATGGTTTCTCTAACTTTAACAAAATGTAACGTAATTATAACCATATTTCCACTATTACTAAGTAGTCTGGTGTAAAAACTTGTTAAGATTTATAAGTGTTGGAATTGCGTACATGTGGTTCATAATAATTCATAACATGCAACCTCTAGGCTGAATTTAGGTTAACAAGTTACTTTAGCAGATATAAAGTACCATCTGGCAGCAAGAACACTAGCAGAAGTATATTCTATTCCTTAGGTTTGTATTGTTGGTTAATGGTTATGCTGGCAATTTGTACCCTCAATCTTTTTCTATATTTACATGTAAGAATGCTTACAAAGCTCTTGCAGACCTATAGAACATATCTAAATGGTTTATGTAAAATCAATTTGGTCTGACAACTAAACGAAGGAAATATACCAATCTTGACAATGATAGGCAAAAAGCAAAACTTTTTAAACACTTTCCTGTCATCAAAAAGGAGTTTATTTGAATGCATTTTAATAAAAAAATATTCTTCCCTCTAGCCTAAAAGCCTTAATAAACAATTGTAAATCCTTAAAATCTGCTCTTAGAAAATACCTATGTAAAAAGGCCTATTATGCTATAAAGGAATATATGAGTGACAATATATTATACTGCATTAAAAATACTGCAATAATTTTACATCAATGCAATTGTAAATAAGTATATAGTAAAATCTGTGCTCGAGTGATATGTCCATTACCGTTTCTCTGGTTTCTGTCGTTTTGGCTGAGTTGTTCTAGGTGTTACTTTTTCATTTTTATTGTAACTATTTATGCAGGTGTATATGATATTTTTTGTAAATGTAGAATGTGTGCCACTGTGGTAATTGTAAAAGATAAATCCTATGTTTGCAAGCTTCACTCACTGAATGCTCCAGGAATTAAACTATAGTACTTACTAAAGATATAAAATAAATTTTTTGCTAAACATTATTTTGTTCTGTTGCCTAACACACACCACAATTTTATCACAATTGAAAAGCAATGATTTACAAGATACAGTACCACCCAAACATTCTCTAAAAATTATAAAATACCCACCTCAGGCCTTGTAGTAATGATAATTAGATTAAAAACCTGGCATAGAGCCTAGCATATGTGCCCACATGCATTTATACATTTTTTTCATTGCTACCAAGGTACTTTCTAACAGGCTACATTCACATTACACCTGCACACTGTTTAATCAGTTTTGTCTCCAAGATGCTTGAATTTACACTTTTTAATATTTCAGAACATTTTCCATAAAGAAAATATTTGTGAAAGAATGAACTCATTTTTACTCTACATAAATAAAGACGACAAATTAATCTGGCTCAAAACCCAGTCTTAAATTTAAAATTTAGATAAACATGTGATCCTTACCTAATTATTTGATTTACAATCGATCAAAGTAAAATCCTGTATTGCACTTTCTAGTGAAGCATAAGCGCATTAAGCATCCAATGTGTGTTCAGTTTTTTCATTTTCATTAATTTGCCCTATATCTCCAAGTATAAGTGATTTACCTTAACAAAGGCTGAAGCTTATTCGTAGGACTGTCTCATTATTATTGCCTGCTTACATTTCGAAAACCAAAATCAATGATATATTTTTAAATGTAACTCATAGTTTGTATCGTGTATTCCCTACTCTTGGTTGCACATTTTATGGTTTAAAACAAAATGCCCCTGCAGCCATAAGCTGCATTCTTAGATGAGATGGCCGTTTGCTTGTTATACCTTGTGGCTCTTTTCTGCCCGGAAAAAGAAAATTATTTTTGCAATAGCGTCAAATTCCACAATCTGTGCAACGATAAACTCTTTTACATAAGTATTATTGGCTATCCATAGTTACCTATAAGAATTCTGGCCGAATTCTGTACAAAACTAGAAATAAATTTTGATAATTTGATTAATGCGCACTTATGATGTATTTGCGGAAATCTTTCCAGAAATATTAGTAAATGCACAATAATGGGCCTCTGTGACGGAAATCGTCAACTTACCTTATTCATTACCTGAAACAAATATAAAACCGGCAATTAATTCACGTGTGGTAAAAACAATAAATTCAGGCTAACCATTACTCTCTTCATAATTTTACTCACATCAGGATTAGATTCCAATGGAAGCCACGACATTTCAATGTATTAATATTACCCAATATACACACTAAACCAATTCACCACAAACACCCCAAATGGAATGTTAATTCAATTCTTTGTAGATTCTTGCGTCTACTGCAAGAGACAATAGACAGGCGCCACTCGTCCTACCATTTGATTGGCTGAACTCGAAACAGGAGCTTATGTCGTCATTGGCTAAACCTAGGCGCGTATAAATCAATAGCAAAGCTAGAACAAGCATGAGCAGGATAACGAAACTACCAATTTCACTGTATTTAATGAACTCATATGTCTTCTTGTATTATTTATATTTAGCATCAAATTTAATTTCGGCATTATTTCCAGAGGCTTGCTCCACATAAGTAGCAATATCTGCTCTCTCTTGCCCTTGTAGCGGACCTATGAATGAACGCTTTTTTACAGAACCAGGAATTATATACTGGGGGCTATAGAGGTACAGAAACAATATGTCTCTAGTCCATATGAAATCTGCTTGTTTGTTGCCTGCGCTATAGGAAAAATCTTCCTTAGCTCCGGGTTTTGAGCCAATTATGCCAAAGAGATTAGGTCCTTGCAAGTGCTTCCCTCCTTCTTCGATGGTGTGACAAGAGGCACAGATTTTCATAAACAACTTCTTTCCTTGCTCAGCATTTCCTATCGGAATGTTTATACCTTCCATCTAAAAATTATTTCAAACTGTACTTTTTAACTGCAGGTTCTACTAATACAGATATGTAATTATTTTTCTAATCACACTCAAATATGAGTTCACTTCCGCAAACTTGAAACAAAACATTAACTAAGCAACAAATGCTTCTTGCAGTGTACGAAAATTTCACGCACATATTTCTTCACACCAATAAACAACAACAATTGTTGAATTTTGAGCATTAACTTTCTGAGAAATTAATATTTAAAAGTATATGCAGTTTAGCTTCAAAACTGATTTATGTTGCCTTTAAGAAATAAATGCAGAAAAAAATGGTGGCCAGCACACGCTTCTAACCGTTCATGTTTCACTTAAATACCAAATGCTGTGAAAATTAAATTGGGAAACTATTAAAACAAGAGCAGAATTTCTTGTTTGTTTGTTTGTTTGTTTTCTGCAGTCCGGTGGGATCTACTTCTTTCCAATTTCTTTGAATTAAATTATTCACAACTGTTTATCATCTACATATTTTTATTAGCTTTGATATCAGAGCTATGCAAAACTGTTAATAATGCATAGTTAGTGTTTTGAAAGCTGAGATAAAAACATTCACCGTATATATTTTATATCCATCAGTTTTTCAACCAATACAGGTGGCCATGATCGCTAGGCATGAGCTCATGAATGATACTACGGTTCACATTCTGCCAGAATAGTCGTCAACCACGATTTTTCCTAAAATGTCTTCATCAATTATGAATGTTGGATTAGTGCATTCTAAACTTAGGCCTGGAATGCTTTCTTTCATCCCCAGCACAAAAATTCTCCTTCTCAATTTCTCATTTCATTTCAAGCATTATCACTAAAGATGAAAAATTGCACATCGAAAGTATGTAGTCGGTCCTGGTGGTCTGCTGGTAACCATACTTGTTCCGTAGACCCAAGATCAATCCCGGCCAAGTTCCGTGGATTTTTTCGGGCGTAAAAATCCTAAGTATCGTTTCCTTTGGAAGGGAAGTAAAGCCGTGGGCCCCATGTCGTAGATTTGAGGCACGCAAAAGACCCTCAAGCCTGAAAGAAGAGACTGCTGAGAAAAATTTATCGGCCGTTTCAAGTCCTGAATTGAATGGGACACTAATGACCCGAGATGTTAAAGAGCATCCGTATATCAACCAAATAAATCGTTAACTACGTCGCGTGTTATACATATTGTGTTGTTTACATCAAGTAAAGCTCATTTCACGCGACTCTTTAATTTTCTATACGAAACTGCAGGTCACCAATACAACGACTGACGACATCCTACAGTCAGCGTTCCTTAAACCTGTAGCCGCATGTGGCAATGTTTTGGTGTCCCTAACCATTACACCATCTGTGATGCCACACGGTAAAATGGGGCTTTAAAAATAGTTCCAAAATAGTTTTTCCAAACTTGGGAATTGCTTAATTTTGAACCATACCAAATTACTGAAGAATGTTGATAGAGATGGACAAGAGGGATAGCTGTACGTAACTAAAAATGATAAAACATTTTTTTCTGGGCACCTTCGAAAAACTGCTCATGCCAAAATGTATTATATTGCTGTGTTAACAACATGAAATGCTACTTACTACTTACAGACTTCATTAAAACAAATTTGTCACATTAATCTTGTCGCCACTTTTCAACGAATTTTCTTGACAGTGTTATCAGGACCAACACATGCATCTGCCATGGCGCCCCTTTGCATTGAAACTGATTGAGCTGTACAGAGAGCAACACATGCGTAAATTACTAACAATTAAAATGCATAATAAGGTTTCATAACCATTGACATTTCAATATTATTTCAGTATTCACTAATGCAATTTTCTCAAAGAAAACTAGCAATAATTATAGTTTAAACTGTAATTTCCTTTAGGGACTAGAGTGTGTAACATCAGTGACGTAAGTCGTCCTGGAGCCAATGAGAAAAGAGTTGCATCACATGATTATATTTACGTTTAGATAGAAGCAACAGCTAACAGATAATGCATAGTAGCATAATTAAATTATTAAATTTTATAAATATCATTAGGAATAGTGCGTCTTATGCCTTATTCGAAAGCATGAAGAACTCGCTGCGAGGTTTAAGTATCAGTAACAATGTGGCAACTGCCGACGAACGGTGTCGTAGTAATTCCCAAACAATAGTTTAGCGGCGCTATAATGAAGATGGCAACGCATTGACGTTGGTGGGGAGTATATCGAAAGATTCTATGTTCATTGAACCATGTTGCATAATAAATAAGGTATTTTTTTAATTTTTTTATTTTATTTGGTTTATTTACCGACGGTCTTTAACATCTCAGGTCATCAGCGTCCCATTTAAATCAGGGCGTGAAACGGCCGAAAAATGTTTGGTCAGAGACCTCTTCTTTTAGGCTTGAGGTTCTTTGTCGTGCTGTAAATGTACGACACGGAACTTCCCTTCCGAAGGAAGCCATACTTTCTGGACGGGAACCGGCGATCCTGGGTTTAGGAGGCAAGTATGGTTACCACTACACCACCAGGACCGACTAAATAAAATACGAAAAACTGCTATTGTAAATCAATTCCGAAAGCCCCTCGTATAAGGCAAGATTGCTGCATATGTTTTAGGAAGCACAGTTGAAGCAGGACGCTGTCGGCTACGGCAACACTTAGTAACGGAGGCGTAAAATGCCTCGCTAACGGACAAGGTTTATAACTAAAGTCGGATATTGCTAAATGTATTACATGACATAAATAAAGCAATTTTTAAAACAATAAAAAAATGGGAACATAAATAAGCAAATATAAAAATACAGATAGTCTTACAAGAAGAAGAAGAAGAAGAAGAAGAAGAAGAAGAAGAAGAAGAAGAAGAAGAATCTCACAATTATACAACTCATCCGGGTTGCAAAAGACATGTTTCAGGCGTTAGTTTTTTAGTTCCTTCGCAAGTGTTATTCCATTTCAAAGAACTTAATAATTTGTTATAAAGTGTTTCGCTAATTGTTTTAACTAGATATTTCTGTGATTTCCTTCTCTGTACACGTTTATTTTATTCCTGGTACTGAACTTGTGAATAATTAGCAAAATAAAGAACAATATGCAATTGGAATCATTTTCAATCTAATGTTTATTAAAATTAATAGTATAGACATAGAGCCGTTGCTCTTATAGACTATAAATAGCTAAATGGGTAATTGATAAACAGATCTAAATGATAGGCGAAAACCTTTCATTCTTATTTTTTAATTCACAGCCTACATACTCCTTGCTGAAGTTTCCATAAATTATTGCTACATCAATAAGAATATCATTAGAGTGCAATTTCTTAGCATTAGAACATTTAAAAATATTAAGTACTGCACTATGGGATACTTTCGCCATCCTAAACAGTTGTTTTACATTACACTGTATTTGAATTATATAAACATAGCTTTAGGTTAAATTGGATTTGTTGAACTTTGTTGGCTGTCAGTAAAGACAGTTGTACTACTCCTCATTTAGTAGGCTTCTTTCTATTACAAAGCTAAGAAAGTTTGTCTTGAAATATATTTCCGGTAATTCTGATACAAGCATTAAAATATTACACCTCATGAAAAGACAATGTTAATAATAAGTAAACCGTTATGCAATTAATAGCTTTTTCTTCTTCCTTTCTTGAGAAAGCTAAATACACCCATCACTCCAGCTTGTGTTATGCTGAAAAATAGCGGAAAATTAGGGCATGAGTAATTCATTATCTGCACCTAATGTACTTATTGTGCATATAGGTATTACCTCTGATTTCTCCGCTATAATTGTTTTCACATATTTCCCATATGTGTTCTATAGGATTAATTTTAATTCTTAAACTTGCCAACCAAATAAATGAATAATTAACAATAAAATACAAAATAATAAACACGTTATGCTGCTTTTAGTCGATTCTTGTCTTATTTTTTCGTACTGAATGTCTCTTGCTTTGCTTTAGAAAATGGGTATATTTTTGTGATTATAAAGTTTCTTTTAGCAACACACTTAATTTTGAATAGCTTTATCTCTAAATCTCCAGTTACTAGGTTTACCGCACAGCTGTCACATCCTAATAAATACTATTAATTTCACTAATATCTTCTTATAGTACTCTGGTTCCTCTTGCATTATTTCCAGCTTATATCATTGGCAGAAATGTTTCTCGTTTGTTGTTCGTGTTCAATAGCTATGTGCATATACACACACACATGGCTAAAATGAATAAAAATTAGGGAAGCAGAATTTAAAAAAAAAAAAAAAAAAAATGAAACAACCATATAATGATCATCAATATTTCGAATAGCGCGTGTTCTTTTTAAATGCAGAAGACGCTTGTTTGTGTAACTGTATTAAAGTTTTATTTGACTCTGTTTCTCTAACGGCTATTAAGTTTAGCTATATAATTCTTTACGAGTTCCTAAAATTTTAATGTTTAGTGTACACACACACATACACTCCGTGGGTTTAACCGGATAACCCGGTCCCATAAAACCTAAATATGGGACTTGGTCCTCCAGCGTAAAAAATCTAAGTTCAGAAACCTAACAAACAGCCTAGGAGTGGGAGAACGCTTTGAATTTAATAAAGATGTGAAACAAGGAGACTGATTGCCCACTAAAGAGACATTTATTAATTGGTTGATTGAAATAGTAAATTGAAGCCAGGTCAAATAAGAAAATAATTTAAGTTTTATGAGGAATCAGAAAGAAGAACAAAGAAAATAGGACTGAAGGTGTCAGCATCAGGAATTAGAAGAGTACAACATTTGGAAATAGAACAAAAAGTGTTTGAAGGACCGAGGGGATATAATTGGCAATGAAGTTAAAATGAACAATACTTCACCGACCGAATTCAAGCAAGGAGTAAAGATATGTTGCAAATCTGAGCTTTCTAAAAAGCAAATTAAAGCTGTATAAATAAAATACTCATAAGACATGTGTCCACATGTGAGAATGATGGGTAATGGCTAAAGTGGATGTATTAAGGAAATTTAAACAAGTATTGAGAAAATGTTATGAACTGATAGTAGAACAAGATGCGATATAACGATGAAATTAATTTGCTAATAAAAGGAGAAGACATATTTTTTAAAAGTACAATGCTCTACAATTTTTTTTTTTTTTTTTTTTTTTAATACTGAGGCTTCACAGGAGCTCATACTGAAGATGTGATAAACTGGGAAAGAATTTTTTTATTAAAGGAAAGAAAGGTCTCAGGCTTAAGTCTGGGTATCTCCCTAGCAATTCCCATTTATGATGATTAGGGAAAAACCTGAAAGAAACCTCAGTCAAGGAGGACGGTCTTGGCGGAAATCGAATGGCAGACCTCCCGTTCAGGAGTCCGCAATTTAACGATCTGGGCCAACCGTTTCGGTATGATGACGACGATGTGTGTGCAAAGATATGAGGGAATAACGATGAATGTTACATTTTCGTAATTCTAAGATATCTAATTTTAAATTTTCAATCGCTTTATTAATCGTGTACTCGCTATTAAAAAAGCATATCCACGCTCTAACAATATACAATGTTTTATGAATTTTTGTTCCACAATGGAGGAAAATAACAATTAACCTTAATGTAAAGACATAAGCGATAGTAAAAATGAGTTCCAAGTTTAAATTTTAGATATAAGTGTACCTAATCAATTGGACGTCAATTAAATCAAACTTTAATATTTGGGAAACTTGTATGTAATAACATACCATGTGTAGAATAACAGAAAAATATGTTACTATCTTTAATTTCTGTGCTGTGCTGTCTTACAAATATTATGCTCCAATTAAAAATTTACAAATTATTGTTACAAGATATTGGGTTGTTCCCCACATAGACAATTAATTAAGTCTTTAGTTTGAGTTCTTTTGGAGAATAAACGTTTGAAGTCCTGTTCAAAGAAAATTACGATTAAGTACATACATTCATGAACTCTATTGTTATTGCTGGTATCATCATTCACTAATCGCATGCAGCTGAATTCTACACTTTCCTCATCCGTCACGTATATTCTTGTAATTCTTTCATAATTTTCAAACCACTTAAATATGTATCTTGTTTTGGAAAACCATTGAAATGCCCAACAATTTGGTAATAATAGTCATAAAAACTGTTTTAAATTTAAAATACAACAATTTAGCATTAATCAGCTTCAAAAACAGAAAACTGACTCCTAAACATTAAATCTTATTTTATCAAGACAGAATGTAGAATGAACAATAATAATTTTCCAATAAAATAGCAAGATTTTTATCGGTGTTAGATTTTCCCATTTTAACTCAATACCACTGGATTCTGATTAAGCTCAGATGAAATTTTACAAGTTGCTTTATTAAAGGGCGTCATAATGTGAAAATAAGAAATATTGGACCTTCATTGTTATCTCCCTCCCGTCTTAATATGTAACTTTTAAAATCAAGAGAAGTCAACCTGTAAATATCGATGATCCCAGAGGTCCTGAAATTCATGAACATTTAATCTTTATCACGATTAAGTACAAACCATACTATTAAAAACACCAGTAAAATCTATTTAGAACAAAGGAAAGATGGCTAGCTATTTAGGGGGGGGGGGAAAGCAATTCCGATGAAAATAAAATGAAATCTTTGATATTTTCAAAATATACGAAATCTACCTTATTTAGCACTATTTTATGTATAATAAAAGTGATCATGGCAACCACTATTTCTAACATCTGTCTCTCTCTAATAAGTAAGTACCTTTACGTTCTAAGCTGAAATCTGCTTTTGCAACATCGACTTTATTTCACTCCCCTACCATCCAAAAGAATGTATCTGATCCTTGGCGTAAAGCCCCATGTGGCCGAATAATCAATACGATATCTGCGTGTACAGGATTTTCTTAGAAATTTCTTTTCTCAGCTTCTGATTTCGGAAAATTATCATGAAAATTGAATAATAAATTAGCAAATACTGTTCTTTACCAAAGCGACTGAACACTGAAACACAACATTGCACATGATGACACAATCAAGGATTACATCTTGAAAATGGAAGGTTTGGACCATACGTTCAAAGTTGTGTCAAGTTCGCCGTTGTGTTACGTAAAAATGGTGGAGAACAGGTGTTTATTTCCCGCGATAATGTTTCGAGTTGCAGCAATGAAGTTGTTTTTAAAGATGAAAGATTTAAAAAATAGAGTTAGTTACTTATAATCAGCTTATACATTTTATATACTTTCGTATTTTGTAATACATTACAGTTTCCTTTGGATTTGCCTCATTATCTAGCCGTTCTTTTTTTTATTTAATCTTTACTTATAAACCTTTTTTTCTAGTGTTATGATTATGTATATCAAGATATTTTTTTTCTGCAACAGATAAAGTTATTGAATGTACATAAAGTTAGAATTGTAAATACAAGGGGCGTTCGGAAATATTATATAATAGTACTTTTTGCACCTTATTTATTTTGCAAAATGGTTCAATATACACGGGATCTTTCAAAATACTCTCCGCTAACGTCAGTTGCCATCTTCCTAGTAACTTCATTATGATGTCGCAAAGCCATTGTTTGGTAGTACTATGTCACCACTGGTGAACAATGCCTGAATTTCCTAGTTGTTGCCGAAATAGTTTCCCTCGCAGCGAGTCCTTCTTGTTGTCGAATAAGATATAATCAGATAGAACGAAATCTGGTGAATAAGGTGGATGCGGCGCAACAATGAACCCCAGGGTAAGCAAATTTGCTGGTGTCATATTGGAGGATCACTTCTGTCGATCACTTTCCCCTTCGCCGTTGTTGAACCCGGCATCTAAACAATGCAAGGGTCTCGCAGGACACTCGTTGTTGACAGTCGTTCCTTGAGCAAGCCAGTTCATTAGCACATACTTGAAAGGTCCTGAAATACGGTGATCATCTGCCATTACTCGTACTCAATCACCAGCTTCTCCAAAAAAACCGGATCTTCCTTAGGCTTTCCCATTAGCTGACAACAGACTTTAACACTTTTGTAAACACGTTTTGCTTGCTCCAGTTGTAAACGGTTCTGTGCAGGAGCTTCTTGAACACATACTGCATTTAAACGTTTATGAATTTATGCGTTTCTGTGGATTTTATGCCTTCCTTTCACAAAAATCACTGTCCACGTCTTTCTCTGCTTGACAACAAACGAACACTGTGCTTTTGCTACGTACTTTGTTTACATCTGTCATCTAGTGTTTGCATGGCATACTAGTATCAATCCATTGCTCTACGAATGGACGAGCCCACAGGTTGTTCTATATTCGTAAAACTCCGTTATTAAAACCATTTCTGAACGCCTCTAGTATATTGTTATTTACAAAATAATTTATGTACGACTCTCCAAATCTACACTATACATAATTCTGATACATTTCTTTTATATCATAAACTGCGAACTGTGCATTTATGTTCGAGAGAGGTTTGAAAACTCTGGGATTGGCCATTGGAAGACATGTCTAATTGCTTTTTTACGTTCTCACCTCTGTCTTAAGCATTCGTTGGAACTTTCAAGTGATTATTTAAAATATTTTACACAATAGATCTTCTGAAGCGGGCATGTGAGAATTCCATAACGTGTATACAATTGAGTGTAATGCAGTAATAAAAATCTTGCTAAAAGGTGGTTCAACGTTAAAGGAAGTTCATAACAAACTCAAAGTTTATGGGTACCTTCCTCCTTCATTTTCAATGATTAAAAATAGTATGTTGAATATAAAATGGTAGCAACAGCCTTTAATATGACTAATGTGAAGGTCGTCAAAAAGTGCAACAATAGCAGAATTCACTGAACAAATACTGCACAATCGGTAAGTTTAAGTTTGTAAAATTATTGAGGCTATATTATTCAAAGGAAAGTTTGGGCTCTAATTAACAATTTGTACGAAGAACTTGTTATGAAAAAGCTTTGTGCATGTCGAGTGCCGCTTGCTAACAGTTACAAGCTATTGTTTTGGAAAAAGAAGCCATATTGACTTTACTATTTTATATGAAGGCTATGTAAATTACAGATTCAACTTGTCCAAACATGTGCTTGAGATTCTTATTTAGATGTAGACCCCAACGAAATGCTTTAGGACATGATTTGTAGTTGAACCATTCGAGCTATCAGCGTCAGAACAAATAAAAGCATATTGGTTCAATGAAAAATATGAAGTCAAGCAAGGAATAAGCAAAAGAAAGATACATTTTTAAGATTTGGACCTGTGACACACCTAGTAATTTTTATAGAGAATCCAGCCTTACATGCTGTAACATACAGCACTCACGGTTGAAGCTACAGATCTCATTAATTCTTCAGGATCTGGTATTTTTGTCATTATTTTAACATTAATTGTATGTATCCAGAAATATAACTGTGAACGAGACATGGATCCAGTCACACACCAAAGTGGAAATAACAATTGTTTAGCATAAAATAAAACGCCAAGGGTGGCCGAGGTCATTCATGAGCGGGAGTTTTGGGGGTTCGTTCCCGCTAGGACCGTCTTCCTTGACAGTTTTTTTCTTCGCGTTTTCCTCATTTCTCATATATGGCAGATGCCGGAGAGGCACCCTAATCTTAGGCCTGGAACGCTCCCTTCCTTAAAAAATACTCTTTCCGAATTTATCATTTCATATTATGTATCATCAGAGTCCACCGGCTGTGATGCTTTAGCAGTGAAAACGGACGTTAAAAAAAAGCGCAAAAGAAAACAAAGTAGGTTATCTTCTAACCAATCAGATGAAAATAAAAAATCGTGAAAGATGACCCAGTTTGCACAAGAAAAACTGTTTTTTTCCCCTCAAAACAATGCACCACTCACAAAGTGGTTTGAGCAATGGAAAAATTTAATTGTTGGAGCATTCACCATACTCATCATATTTGGATCCCGTAACTTCCATCTGTTTCTAAAGCTGAAACTACTCTTCGCTGGTCATCAAATCAAGAGGCCATTGTAGATATAGAATAATATTTCACAAACTTTCCGGAAAACCACTTTAGATGCGAGATAATGGCATTGGAGTACCGCTGGAATAAATACATTGATCTACCGAAGATGATGTTGAAAATCAAAAATAATAATTCAAGTTAAGAAATCGTTCCTCTTGTTAGACTGACACTTTTCAGACTGCCCTTGTGACTATTTATTTCTTCAAACATAATTAATCTCTGATTTTAAAATTAATTGTTCCATGAATTGAACATTTATTATTAGTGCCTATTTTTAAAATTTTCATTTTTTATTTTTACATTCTATCCCGACTACCATAAATAAGGTAATATTAATCCAGCCAGTACCCTTGAATCGCTTGTATAATAAACTTGCATGGGCGCCCAACCGTATGAACAATGCTCTCCAGCTCTTAGTGATGTAGCTGTACAGGAAATAGAAAAAGACGAGAGAAGGCAAACGTTGAGATATGGAAGAAGAAAATTAAATAGAATACAGAGAACCGGGAGAGCTAACAAATAAATAATTAACAAGCAATAACAAAGAAACAACATAAACAAACGGAAGAAAATAATATACTACCTACTGCAGGCCATTTGGTTTGACTCTATTTCGAGAGCTGAAGTGAAGTTAATCATATTTTTAAATGTGTTTAAGTCCGTTTTTACTGCTGAGGCATCACAAGCAGTGGACACAGATAATACATGATATGAAATGATAAATTGGGAAAGATTTTTTTTTTAAAGAAGGAAGGTTCCAGGCTTAAGTTTAGGGTACTTCCCCGGCATTTACCATTTATGAGGACTGAGGAAAATCTGTAAAAAAAAAAAAAAAAAAAAAAAAAAAAAAAAAAAAAAACTCGGTCTTGGAGATTGGTTCTGGCGAGAATCGAACCCTAGACCTCTCGCTCACGAGTCCGCGTATTAATGACTTAGGCCATCAATAGTGGTCTGTGCAATCCAAGTTAATCAGTTTGACAGGATACTTCAATCAGTTTATGACTGTCCCCATATTGCTATAATGACTTCTTCGTTTACATTGAACACCATTCTACTACCAATACCCAAAGAGATAATCTGGAATGTTGAGAAAAACGTGTCCTACTTAAGAGTCAGACAGTAGTTTCCGGTATTCTATAAACCGGACGTTTTATAATTTCATATTTTTTACTTCTCCCGGGGCTGGTACAATGTTCTGCAAGCTTACATTCTCTCAGTTATTGGCTCTATATTTGGAATAAAAATGTCCTTGGCCACTGTCAAAAACGGAAGCCTAAGACAACCAGTTACCATCTATGACGTTTCTGGGAACAGTGACCTCGACGAGTGGGGACTCCCAGAAACTGCGCCATGCATCGCATATTGAAACTTTGATTAAGTATAACCGTCTGTAGCAATAAAAGCACGACTGTTTTTGACAATATGTGCCAAAAATTCCTCAAAGGTTTTGATGTTCGGAATGCGTTTCGTTTGACTTCAAATCTACCGCCTTCACACTCAGCTGTGACCACCGCTGCAAGCGGTCGATCTCACGACAGATAAACCCAATGGCGTCTGGCAAAAGTTCATTCATTCCTTTCGGAGTAGTTGTTTTGAAATAATTGTAATGTAAATATGAAGTGAGTGGGAGCTGAACGTGTATATGTGAAAGCATTGTCCAGATTTAATACTGATGCCACCTTTAGGAGTTCCGCATAAGGTATTCCTATTACGACGAATTAAAACATAATGTAGATAGTGATAAAAGATCTGTGTCAAGTTCCTATTTTTTTTTGCGTATTTTTTTCCAAAGGTGTTAAGGTGCAGCACTCAAGACGATGAGGTTCAACAAGCAGGAACTTATGACCTTAGCCACACAGCCATCCCAGAAATTTGACAAAGAAGGAGTGTTATTTCTGCGGGAGAGGCAAGAAGGTTTCTTCCGACGAACAGAGAGTGAGTTCATCTTCAGATGCAAACGGTCAATGGAAATTTACTTGCATATGCCGTAACAATTTTCAGAAAACAAGTTTAGTTAAGGACCTCTTACAGTCAGAAGTCCTCTCAAGACATGTTTGGAAAGGATAGCACTCAGTGGCCTCTGTCATAATTAATGTTTTGTTTGTTGTGCATATTTGGGTATTTAAAACTAATTCTTATCCCTGGTTAAAGCTAACAAACACGTCTTATCATTTAACAATGTGAATAAGCCATCTAGAGTTTTCACACGGGGGCTGGCAGTATCATAATTTTAATGGTCGGAAGCAGATAATAGTTTTTTTTTATTTCCAAAGATTTGGGTCTGTTAACGAAATATGACATAATAAGCTAGCAAAGGAAAACATTGGTTCTATATTTAACAAAATTGAAATCGAGAATCATCTTTGGGAAAAACTGTATTAAAAGAATTTTTAAGCATGATAACTCTTAAATATTAGATCTGTGAAGAAAAATAAGCAGTTTTAAACACCATTCTATTGATGGCATTAGCAGAATTTTGTTTTTTCAGCTTTATGAGCTTTACTTAAATTATGAAAATAGGCAAGGCTTTCAAAGCTTACTTCCTCTCCCCCTTTTTTTGGTAGCTAATACAGCATTTTGCAGCTTGCTGCAGTTTCAGAATATATGATTGCAACTTCTAACTTTTTGCTGCAGTATTTGGATTGAATAGTGAGGTAGATAGGCAAATTCTTATATTAAAATGAAAGAGAAATACTAACATTCTGTAACAAAATTTCTAAGATTATAGCTAAAAGTTTAAACAACCATACTTGAAAAATGATAATTAGCACCTTCAGGTAGTTACATATAATGAAGAGGTGCATGACTTGTTATTGAATATTTAGCTATTTCAGTTATAAATGTTTGCATCTGTGTGATTTAAGCATGAAATTGAATCCTAGGAGTAAACTTTATCATGTGTAATGTTTTAAATTGCTTTGGCCATGTGCAGTATTCAAAAGCTAAGGCCTGTTTAAAAAACATTACTAAGATTAAAGTTCTTCTCAACTCTCCCTTATTTTTAAGTAATTTTCCTATTAAATGTAGAACAACTTTAGCTAAAAAGGTGCTGAATTAAAAAATAAAATTCATATTTATAAGCTCAAAACAACAAGTATATTTCTGGGTAAATACAACTAATTTTAAAAAAATGTGAAAATACCAGATCATGGAGAATTAATGAAATCTGTAGCTTCAACCATGAATGCTCATACAGCATGTAATGTCACAATATACAATGCTGGCTGGATTCTGTATAAAAATTACTATACATGCCATAGATCCAGATCTTAAAAATATCTTTCTTTTGGCTCTTCTTTGCTTGTCTTCATTTTTTTTTTTAATCTTTTCTTTTCCTGCTGAAAGAGTTGTGGTCTCTTAAAAGTTTTTGCCTCTTGAAACTTCTGTACCAATATTCTTTGATTTGTTGTAACACTGATGGTTTTACTACATCTTATCTTAAAGCATTTTGTTGAGGTCTACATCTAAATAAGAATCTTAAGCACATGTTTGGACAAGTTGAATCTGTAATTTACATACTCTTCAGATAATATTGGTGGGATATTTTTATAAATGAAAGTTTTCCATGGTGGAATAGCAAAGGCAAGCTTTCCAAAACAATAGCTGAAACATAGACCCCATAAATTTATGGCAGAACCTGTGACAAAAAGAGGTCTTATAGAAATGGTTGGCCAAAATCACAAAAGCAAATACTTTGAATGGGAGGCCCATAGTTTGATTCTCTCTATCACTATCATCTCCAACAGGTTTATTTCCATCCTCATCAAAGACAAATTGCAGTGAGGTACCCTGAACTTATCATTGAAAAAAAAATTCCTTTCCCCATTAAGCATTTCATCCTAATTATCGTCCGTGTGCACCGCCTGTGATGCCTCAAATGTGAAAATGGGAGTTAAAACACAATAAAGAAAAAAAAATATCAAACACATTTACATACATTGCTTTCAAATTGATATTCATCTATGAGAGTGCAGCCCATATGGTGACTGGAAGCATGCTGTCTGTCAGCTGAACCAAATATACATGACCTCTAAATTCAAGAACATAGATCTCTTACAAATTACAACAATCACATACTTTTGTCATAGAAGATGTTGGAAATAATGTCTTTATGCCACCAGACATATCTCGCTCATTTTAAGAAAGTTTGCATTCACATGCTTTAGTTCTCGTGAAATTGCTGCTATTTCTCTTCTTGTATTGTCTTAAATACATGCAAATTTTGTCTGTGCACTTTATTTTACAAGTTTCCAAATCATAGAATAAGATCTTGGAGTTGCTAAGCACCCCATCCTCAAAAAAGTTAGTTAAAACTAATGAAAAATGAGTTGTATGACCTGTAGCAGAGTCATGTTGAAAAAGTACATGTTTACATTCAATATCCCATAATGCTTTGAAGAATACTGTGACTATGTTATCTTTGCACCTCTGCAGATTTGTAATATTTTCCTAAAATATAGTTCTGTAAGCATTCACTGCAAACTGTACACCAATTTTTGGTCATTCAATGGCATTCATTATACAAGAATGGATTATTCTGCAATTCAATACCTGTTATTCTGTGTTGCTATATGTAAATTTAAATGGAATCATGGTCTGTCCATAAAAAAAAACTAAATGTGGATCAACAGAGTAATTTTTAACATTATCCAAAGCTCAAGTTGCAACAATTTACTCTACTTACATTATCAAATGTTTACATATCCTGAGCAAGTTTAATTTTAAAAGTTTGGTGTCTGTTTCCTGTACAATCCTTCAGAGATTTCTTTGTATTTTATTTTAACCTTTTCTTCAATTTCATCATGTTTCTCCTCAGTAAGCATATACAGTTTAAAATATTCTTTCTTCGCTTTAAAATATTCTTCTGGCTTCACTTACTGGAGATTTTCTCAGGATATGTTTTGTGAACCTTTGTCCACATTTTGTTGTACAAAACTTACATTCTAAAGCCATTTTTTACAACAATTCAAAGAGAAAATTAAGATTAGACTAATTCCAAGCATTAATTTGAATAAAACCATGATTTCAAAACATAGAAAGTGATTTCTGTAGAGAAAGAATGCAATGCTTGTATTAAATTCTGTCTCTGTTTGTTTCTCTTTCTGTTGTATGTGTTCAGCCATGCACATGTCAGTGTTAATTCTAATTATTGTCTATATTCAGCAGTAACAATAGTAAAATTGGACATCCCTGGTTTATGCTGCTGCAAGCCAACTTTGGTGTAAAGTTACAATTTGTATATGATCTGCTAGGTATAAATCCATTCTGTTCTTCTGGAAGCACTATTTCTGCTATAACTCTGAATATTTCATAACATGATTTCACATACTTTATATCTGGATTTTAACAAGCTTATTCCTCTATAAAAAACCTCAAAATTTTTAAAAATATAGCATTTAGCTGTTTTTGGGGTTATACTCTAGAATTAAAAAAAACAATGAGTGATGGTGTCTGTGATATTGACAAACGATGCAACAATTGGTTTATTCATCAAAGTTCTTAGGCTTTCATGGCTGGTATCATCACTAGGTACAATAATTTTTGGGCTTGTGGGCTATGTTCTACTGGTTTTCTTCTTCCATCGAAACTTCCTTCAGAACACTTGACTGCCACTGAAGATGTCTACCATAGATGTAGTCAAAACGTTTGGAAAGAAGAAGTAGCCCAATAGACCATGGCCGACAAGTTGGAAATTGGCAAGCTATAGATAGACCACAGCACTGTGACATCACTCTCTGTAGTTAAGTTGCTACATAACTACCTCAGATTAGATTATGTAACCAGCATTTTTTTCCAGTTCAGCAGCTTTTTAACTATGTTGATGAGATTTGAATGGAATTTTATTTTTTATTGGTTTGCTTATTGCATACCTGAATAGAAAATTGGCTGGAAATGATTATAAACTTTTTTTTATCTCTATATAATAGATGAGAAACATATTTAAAATCTTAGTGAAATAACATTCAAGTGAAAGAGCAAGACAACATTTTTATTAGCTAAAGTTATGAAATGTAAAATTGTCCAATTTCACATTGAAATATATGCATAACATTATTTTTATGTTATGAGCTTAATCAAAGTTTGCATGCTGAATTCCTGTTTGTGTGTACATACACATCTATTACTGCCATGTTATGCTGTAAATGAATAAACAGTTGATGTGATATGAAATTATAATTAGTTGATGTGATGTTAAAGTTAAATCAAAATAATTAATGCAACATTCACATCTCCTTTCCACCCCTGTATTGCTTGTGTCCCTTTTTTCAAAAATGGCATGTAAAGCCTAACTGTCTGTTACAAAATGCATTTCCATTCGAAAGCATGCCTGTGTTACAAGTTGTTATAGAAGCTATTATGTAGATCAGTTGCAGCAGTGATAAACTGAAACTGCAACAGAGTATTTAAATTTAATTATTCTTTATCTTCTAGCTCTGCAGTGAAGAAATAGAAAAATTATTTTTTTTATTGTATAAGTTTTGCAGCATTTTTTGAAAATCAAGATCATCTGCCATGGATTTGACAAATATTTTTTCTTCTTTCTTTTATCCTTTCTCATGAGTTGAATATATTTTATTTTACACTTTCATTAACTGACATGCACACATAAAGTTTGTTGTTGTTGTGAAATGTGGTTAGCTTAATCAACATTACTGCAACAAAGCTGTATAATAAACTTATTCAAGTTTTATCATAAGACCAATAAAGTCAACCCAGAAAGCTATATAAACCTGAAAATATTTAACAACTGATAATAATTATGCATTGTTCTTTAGAATCTATTGGGGAAAATATATTTTTATGTTACAAAGTTGAGCACCTTGTAAATTGTACAGCCTGTTAAAAAATGTCCTTTATTGTATTTCTTTTAGCAAACATCTTTTAACCTTATCAAAAATAACCTAAAGTTTTTTTTTTTAAATTTAATGCTTTTTAACATTTATATGAACTTTATTTATAAGCTTTATAAATTAGGATCTTTGTTCTCGAAATATATGTAAAGCTCTTATCAACATTTGAAAAATTAGATTTTGAAGATTACATTGCTCCATTGTTAATAGCTTCTAAATACATATAAACATGAAATATTTAAGGTATTCTATTAGTATTTAATAAATATGTTCACTAACTCCATTTACAATACAACTTAGCCCTTAATAATATTGATATAGAGTTGATTTGTTGACTGTTATACTTTACTTACTTGGTTTATGGGACATGTTTCTGGAACATTTGCTCCCATCACCAGCAGAAGACAAAAGATGATGGGAGAAACATGTTCAAGTAAAAAACCAAGTAAGTGAAGTGTCATCAAACAACTCTATATCAATGTTATTTTTACTATTTCACCGTTAATAGCTTCAAGAGTATAAATTCATATGAACTTAGGATATGTTTCAGGGGCAATTGCTCGCATCATCAGCTGTTGACCAACTACTCAAAGTGTTGGCTGGATCCCAAGGTGCTTATGTGGAGGCATCTGAAAAGAAATGCATACAGAAAATTAAATATAAAATAACAGCCAATATCTTTATTCCACATAAATATGTTGTGTTCTACAGCTCGGCACACAGAATAGTTAATATTCCACTTGCAGAAATGGAGTACAAAAAAAAATATCAACAGATAATTAATACAGCAATAGCTAATGGTTTCAACAAAGACCAATAATAAAAATAATCAATAAATTTAAAAGACAAAAATCTATTAGGGAGGTTTCCACACTGGAGAATATCAGGAAAGTGGAAGTAGTATATTCAAAAGTTTCACACTTCATTCAAGTTGTGACAGCAAATTCAAAAAGATATTCAAAGAACATAGCATAAAGTTAGCACCATAGAATAAATATAATATAAAAATTTTTACTAGTTCCACATGAAATATGCCATGCCAACAGAACAGAAATCAAGAATTATTGAAATTGAATATAATTAAAAATACATTGATAAAACAAAGAGAAATTTAGAAAATCAGATAAAGGAACACTTTAGGAATAATCTTTTTAAATAGATAGATAAATCAGTGGACACAAAATCATGAAATTAAATTAGAGGCTAATCTGCTGAAATAACTTCATAACCCAATACTTGGAAAAAATGTTCATCCTGAAAAATAAAGGGAATTAATATATTTTTTATGTTGTATCTGCGGATGAACTCAGTAAGTTTGTATTTGAGCCATCAGATGCCCCCACAGAAGTCCTCGGGATCCATTCACCACATAGAATAGTCAGTCAATAACTGATAATGGGAGTAATTGCTGCCAAAACTTGTCCTTATGTTGCATATGTAAATGGAGTTAGTGTTAACATATTTATTAAATTCTAATACAATATATAATTACTCCATTGTCTACAGCTTCTTAAATATAATGTAAATAAATATTGGAGTTTTATTTGAAAGTTCAATAGAGAACCATCTTCCACTAAAACAAATTATTTTTCTCTCTGTGGAACAGCTATATAATTAGGTATGCATTTTTTCAGACACATGGTTAAAGTTTAGGACATGAACCACAGAAGTGGTAAAATTATTCAATTCTCAATAATAGACCTGTTTTATTTAATTAAATCCTCATCTTATATGTATGTTAATATGTGGAAATAAAATCAAATTATCTGGCGTACTGAATGGTATTTTAATGTATATTGAACATGTTAAATTACAATACATGTAAATTATAATTAATCTGTTGCCTAACACACTCTTATACTTCACTTACTTTTAAATATGGTGGGACCGATTTCGAAGAGACATTTTCTCCATCTTCAACCAACTTGATGACTGTGAGCTTCACTGTGTGAGTTCCAACAGAATTTTTTAAAAATGTCATATTTTTCTAAAGTTCTTAAATGAATTACAATACGTGTATCCATAAAGCAATTTATTTTTAGATCCTGAATATCAATAGAGCTGTTCTTTGCTCATCCGTTGCAATTTTTTGATATTTTCTTTCAAGCTAGTTTTCAATATTTAGAACTACAGTTTGTGTTGTGTTGTGTTTAGCAACTTTCAACCAAATGTTGGCTTCTGTGTTATTTTCATTATTGAAAAACTGTTCAAACATATAGGTTGAATCCTAAATGCTCAATATATAAGCTATTTGCCTGTGAAATTGTAGAAATCAGAAAAGTGGAAACTTATTTAAGAATATTGCAGACTTCTTTTGTTTTGGAATGCATTCTTCATTTGACTATCTTATTGCAGATCTGTAAGCCCTAGTTTAAATTATTTAGGGGCACTATTGATGTCAACACAAAAAGGAGTAGCAAAAATATAAAAAATGGGATTTGAACTTTTCAAAATCCGAGAATCTTAAATCAAACTCATTATGCTGTTTGTCTAATATCTTAATATATTCTTCAAAATCACTAATTTCATCACATTGAGAAACTGGTATAAGTTGTGTCATTATTACTTAAATTTAGTTATTTTCACAATAACAGTTTCCATATGAACTCTTTGATATGCTCATACAGCTGTGAAATGATTTGTCAAGAAAAAGATTAAGGATATTAAGTTTGACTTGTTATATCAACAGTGAAAGCAGATCAAAAATCTAATCTCATTTTGAAATTCAGAAGTTCTCAAATCTTTCTCTTCTACAACTTGCTATTTCATCTATTAAATCAAAATATCGTTCCAGAAGTTTACCATGGGCTAACCACCGCAATTCACAGTAATAAGGAAGAGTGTCATATTCACGTTATGCTTTAAACTGGCGATAAGACATTCCTTTTGAATGAACAAAATTTGAGATTTTGATGATGGTACTTATTACAGTTTTAAGTTTCATGTTTTTGGTAGATCAATTTTCCTGCTGCAGCAATTATGCACAGCTTTGCAATTTATCCATAGTTAAATGATCTAGTTGTCTCATTATTAGTCATGTTTTAAAATAGACATATTGCCTATTTACTAACATTACTGTTTTGTGCATCTTCATTCAGTTTTTTCAGTTGCTCTCTCATCACAGTTCTCTCCATTTCTGTATATTTTTCATATACAGAAATATATTTTTCATATATATTGTGTTTAATGGCATAGTATCTATGTAAATTATGCTTCTTAATTATGAATTGAATTGAATTTATTAACGATCTACGTTACCGTTTGGTATATATCTTTTACATCGACATCTATACTGTGGATTCTAATAGTACCAATACAGTCACTGTTTTCTTCCATACTTTAACTACCTGGTTGTATGTAAGAAACCATATTTTCATTCATTATTTTTAATCTCTCTCTCATTCTTTATACTTCTCCACCATTTCTCCCTTATTTTTCTTAGAAACTCTCCCATCATTTGGATTTTTTCCTCTCTCCTATTCACTAGCATTTTTTTTAATAACTATATCTTTCTGCAATTTATCCAATTTATCATCCCATATACTATCTTTCCACCATTTAATTTTCTCACACTCCAATAAATAATTAACTGCACTGTCTACTTTCCCACACATAGTACGGACCGCCACGGATGGCCGAGGTCGTTAAGGCACGGACTCGTGAGCGGGAGGTCTGCGGTTCGAATCCCGCCAGGACCGTCCTCCCTGACTGGGGTTTTTTCCAGGTTTTCCTCAGTCTTCATAACTGGCAAATGCCGGGGAGGTACCTAAACTTAGGCCTGGAACGCTTCCTTCCTTAAAAAAAAATATCCTTTCCCAATTTATCATTTCATTTCATGTATCATCAGTGTCCACCGCCTGTGGGGCCTCAGTAGTAAAAACGGGCGTTAAACACTACTCAAAAAAAAAAAAAAAAAAACACATAGTACACCCTACCTTGTTTTTCACTCTCAATCCTTTTAGGAATATTATTCCTGTACACATCCATGCCAGACCCATCCTTCCATTTTGATCACAAATTTCAATATATCTCTATCATCCCCAGTTCTTTTTAACTGTTTTTTTTATAAAACCAAGGAATTTATATTTTAAACTAGCCCAGATTGCTTGCTTCTCAATATCCTCTACCCTCTGTCTCACTATCTTCTAGAATCCACTAACATTACTTTCACCCAGTTTCCATATAACCCCTATTCCTGTTTCTTCTAACATCTTCCCCACCTCCCCATACCAACTCTGCCTTCCCAGAACCTCTCTTTGATATATCAGACATTCTTTTAATGCATTATTATTATTGTTATTATTGTTGTTGTTGTTATTATTATTATTATTATTATTATTATTATTATTATTATTATTATTATTATCTAATTTGAGGCCACCATGCCAATATTTCAAAATTTTCTCCATGATTATACTTTTCTTCCTACCCTTCCTATTTTGACTAAACTTACCCCACTTGGAGAATTTTTTGATAATCCCATCACTTCTCTACAAAACATTCTGCGTACCACATCTACCTTTATCCATCCCTTAGTCACTCCTCAAATTTCTATTGCATACATAACTTGGCTTCAACCACTACCTCATATAATCTCTCCAACCATTTCATGGATAATATAGGGGGACCTTGTAAACGCTTATTCTAACAACTTTCATCACTAATTAACTTTGGTTTGTGCACATTAAGCTGCATCTCCCATCTTTCATTACTTCCAAATCTGACCTCCAAGTAATCAAATTCCTTCACTACTTTTATTAGTTCACTCTGAATGAACCATCTCTCATCTTTTCTTAATTTGATTCCTTTTTTAAATACAATTACCTTTGATTTTTTTTCATTTATCCTTAAACCCCATTCTACACAAAATTTACAAATCTCATCATGGCATGTTGCAAACCTATCACTGTTATTGCTCCTATGAAATCATCAGCAAAAAATATCCTGATATTTCCTTCTTACTAATTGTTGGGCACTGTATATTACTTTCCCTAATCCTTTCAAGAATATCATCAATAAATAAATTAAATAATATCGGGCTCAATTTACAACCTAGTCTCAACCCTATACTTCTTAATTAACAGCTTTGCCAAGCACGAGTTACCAAGTCTACAAATAAAAATAGTTCATCCCAAATAGAAAGAAAAATATAAAAGTCAAATCTCAGAATACATAGAATCACTTTCAGAAGTAGATGTAGCCACTGTTGTAATCTGATACTGCAATGTGCTGCTCTTCAACTACAATGTAAGCACTGCCCACTGTAGTGCCCAGTCATGTTAAGATCTTCCGCTGCCTGAAATTGCACGGGTTGACAGTGGCTGTTCTAAGTAAACTGTAACCACCTCTGTTTATTTTCAGTTGTCTTTTCATTTAGGTTATTCAGTGAATTCTCTTTAATTGAAACTCCAAGGGATACAAAAAAAATAATTATCCAACATTTGAATTAGCAAAAGCATAATAGATTTGGTGGTTTTTTTTTTTTGGATAGTGTTTTAACACTTGTTTTTACTGCTGAGGCATCATAGGTGGTGGGCATTGGTGATATGCAAGATAAAATGACAAATAGAGAAAGGATTTTTTTTAAAGGAAGGAAATGTTCCAGGTTTAAGTTTAGAGTACCTTCCTGGCATTTGCCATTTATGAAGACTGAGGAAAACTTGAAAAAAACCTCACCCATGGAGGATGGTCCTGGCAGAAATCAAAGTGTTTGGTAGTATTCTATGGTATTTAGAGAAGTCTAATTTCTTCCTAGCACCTTTTTCTATATTTTTAATAACTTCTACTTTTTTCTTTAATGTAAATATACAATATGCACCATTCTTTGATACTGCAAACATAGTATTGTACATGGGCAAATTATTGCTGACAAGTTAGGGTAATTTCAATACAATTAAGAAGACCCACACATTTTTTTTTCCTTCAAACCTCCTCACACAAGAAAAGGTGGAAAATCTACAATATTGAAAGCTACAGATGCATGATAGCAAACAAAAACTACTTCTTTGTGAATAAATAAAATCCTGCTTTATCCAAATAAAAGGTCAAAAATTAGAATTAAATAAGAATATTTAACATCGTTTTCAACAGAATTTCAAGGATAATAAATTTCTGTTTGAATTATCCGGTAAATCAAATTATCCACATTCATTGTATATATTTAACTGCTTCCATATTATGTTATTTCTTTTCTGATCTCTTGGGATATAACCAGCAACATGCTGTAGGAAAATTGCCCATTTTCATTTAGTTTTTTCAGCTGCTCTATCATTACAATAAGGGTACCACAATAGTCTTCTTATTAAATTTAAACTTTGTATTGTTTTTAGTCTTTTTCTATTTAGCTTTAATAATTTGACCACATGTATTTTGAAATTTATATAATCTATTTTCTACATCATCACATAAGATATTTCACTTCCTAAATAATTGAACCATATTGGTTTATAATTTAGTACTATTTTCCTTTAAATAGTACTATGTTCTTTGTTTTTTCAGCTGAGCTTTTCAAATTATGTTTTCATGATGTTACTGAACTGGAAGGTAGTTGCTGTAAGTGTTCTGTCAGCAAAACAACTTGATCATGAGCAATGTATTGAATTCACATGCCCCAAAAGTAAATATAAACTCACTGCCCGGGACCAGGAGTAAAGAAATTATTATTATTATTATTATTATTATTATTATTATTATTTTTTTTTTTTTTGCCAGAGATAACTAAATTGCCATGGGTGGCAGAGGCTGTTAAGGTGCGGGCTCTGAGCAGGAGGTCTGGAGTTCGAATCCCACCAGGACCTTCCTCCTTGACAGGTTTTTTCCAGGTTTTCCTCAGTTCTCATAAATGGCAAATGCCAGGGAGGTACTCTAAACGTTAAAAAAAATCCTTTCCAAATTTACCATTTCATTTCATTTCATGTATCATCACCATCAGTGTCCAGCACTTGTGGTGCCTCAGTAGTAAAAATGGGCATTACAAATTAATAATAATATAAAAATAAAAAAATCTAAGTAATGAAAGACTGATATTGAAGACATGGAAGTTTTAACTAATCAGTTTTATATAAAGTTTTGACATTTAAATTAATATAAAATAGGATGGTCAAAAATTAACTTTACATCATGTATAAAAAGTTTCAATGGCCAAAGCAATTATTAAATTAAAATGTAAATTGGAACATGCCAGTTCCATACATTATGACAAGTGAGTGAAGCATTAAGAGTGTGTAGTTCAACTAAATCATGCAATGATATTAAAACAATTTATGTTCATTCTTCGTTAATATCTAATATACAAAATAGATTTTTATTGTTCACTACAATAATCATTTAATAGAAGGCAAATGAACAAGTCTCTCATTTTCATAATAATTTTATATATTATAAAAATTAAGAATCAACAAAACTATGCTTTTCCACTGCTGTAACTCAGATGCTGATACATCTGATATTTACTTGCAGTCCTGGGTTTGATCCCTGGTGAGAACATATTGTCCAGCTTAAGGATTTTTCCAGATTTTCCGCTTACCCTGAAAAAGTAACTTTAGGTGCTAAGGACTCCATTTGTTTGCATCATTTCATTCATTCCATTCATCTCAAAAGATCTAGACAGTGGACAGAATGTTAAAATGATTATAAAAAAGAAAATTTGCACAGTTTACATATTAGGAAATATATAAATTTGATTAAAAAGAACAACACAACATTTGTGGCACTGTTGATATTCTAATTTATCTTGGTTTAAGTTGATTAAATGTTTATCTGTAACGTTTCTTCAGCTAATATCAATAAGTACCTCATCTTGAGAATCTTATAAATCATGTAAATCACTTAAAATAATACAATGAATAGCAAATATATACCATAACAAGAGGAATCAATAATAATCACTCAGTGCATGGGAGCAAACATTAGAGCCACATTCCCGGTAATGGTATTTGTGCTATTATGCTAAAATGTAACCAGTTAACTGTATGATAAAATAGCATAGCACAAAGCATTTTTTTTAAATATTGCATTCATAAATAGGATAAGAGTTATAATACACTGGATTGAATCTGGGACTTCCAAAATGCAAATCTTGGGGATTATCTCTGAGTCATTTTGCTCACATGAACACCTTTTGTTTGTTGCTTCAGGTGCACTTCATTTGCCTTATTTTATTTTAAATATTTAACACATATGCAATAAAAGAAAATGCTAATTTAACATTTTAAGAATTATATATTGGATGGTTCAAAAAGGATCTCAGTTTAGAAGTTGTATCTCTGGAATCATAAATGTTGGTTACATGACTCGAAGTACAAAATCTAGATTAAAGCTTCTATTTTTTAGGATTACTTACATAAATAGTGTATCTTAGAAACCCAGATAATGAACTGCAATATAAATGGTATGAAATTATTTTAGGAATAGCTTGTATTTTGAAAGTCAAATATTTTAGGTATCTGAAAAGAGCCATTAAAAATTAAGATAAACTGTACAAACCAATTAAAAAATATATTATCTCACAGGATAGAATCAGAAATGGTATAGACTAGTTGAAGAGAATATTATTTACTATTATTGAAAAAGGCTGAATTACTATTGTCTTACACAGGATGTATCCATAATGTTATAAACTTTTGATGTGATTGAGGTGAATAATAGGAACAACTTGCTGCATATAGGAAACCATGTGTGGATATGTACCATTTAGTAGTTTACTAGCCTTAATGTGTGTGTGCTAACCAGTCTTTAAGTTATAGTAGTGCACAACTTTTTTTTTTTTTCTGAACCTTTAAATAATATATGTATTTCAGCAATTGTTTAAATATTTGCCATCAACTTCATTAAAGGCATGGTAGTCCCAACCATTGCTGGTTGCACTGATTTGAAGAATACTGGCATTTTGTAATGGTGTCATAGGCAAATGATCCTCTTCCAATTAAATCTCAGCAGTGAACAAGATAAATGAGATAACCCCAGAGGAAAAACTTAAGTGAGAATAAGCCAGGTGTACAAACAGGTCCATTCTCTGACCTTTCATCCCCTCAAAGAGAATGAAGATAACGTGCAGAGAGAAATGCATCATCAAGCTGCCACCAGATGCTGGTGAACATGATGTCCTGTATTAGCTTGCATATTTAGAATGAAAGGCTGTGGTTTAATAATGTGTGATAGGGAACAACATAATTAAACATTTCTATGTTAAAATGTACGTGAAAGTTATTCATATTGTTACCTGTATTGCCCATAAAAGTTTGTAAATTTTTGCTGATACACTAGTCATTAATAAATTAATTTAATCTAAAATATACAAATCTTACAGTAGGACTGTGAAAAAAGCTTCAATAGCCCTTATGTAAGATATTAAATTTATACCAAATATTCTAGAAATAAAACTTCATTCTAGATTTTGTACAAATAAATATGTTTCTAACATTTTCAGAGTTACAGACTTCTACACTGAAGCAATTTTTTTTTAAAATCTCCTATTATATATAGTTTGGGATAGCTGTTATCAAAAAACTAATTTTACTAGAATTGTTGTACTGATTTACAAACTTAAGTATTTTTGCACTTTTTTAACGTTCTAAAATGACATGGTTTGCTTTTATGTTTTGTTAATTATTTAAGAGATAGGAAAATATTTGACAATGATAAACGCTAGACCAAAAAAAAAATATATATATATTAAGTGTTTTACTCACTCTCAGCCCCTAATTTCCCCCAAATATTTTCAAACTAATGAATATAATTTGCTGAAATTTGACACAAACATTCCAGTATATAGTAAGCAAGGAAATGGAAGGATCACTCTCTAGCTGGTGTTTTATGCATGCACATGAATGCCATTGCAAGGTAATTGTTTTCAACAGCAGATGGCGAATTACTGAATTTCAAGTCATTGTGCCTTGTGTTATGAGCAATACAGGATGTACAGTACAGTGTGAACAGCTATAAATTAGAACAGCTTGTGTTTGTTGTTCACACATACTGAAAAACAGTAGCTGGTGTTTTATGCATGCACATGAATGCCATTGCAAGGTAATTGTTTTCAACAGCAGATGGCGAATTACTGAATTTCAAGTCATTGTGCCTTGTGTTATGAGCAATACAGGATGTACAGTACAGTGTGAACAGCTATAAATTAGAACAGCTTGTGTTTGTTGTTCACACATACTGAAAAACAGTATCGATATGTGAGTACCGTACAGTTTGAAATTCAGAGTCTAATGGCAAAATCCTCCATGTAGTTTCTGGTGAAGAAGCTGGAAACTGTGGGTATGTTATTAGATGTCCATAATGGGAAACATCAAAATGGAGCAGAAAATGAAAAAAGGTCAATGAGTTGCATGCTTATCATGCTACTGCTATGCAAGAGCTGAAACCTTCTAACGAAAGCATGTAAGAAATTCAATTACCGTCATTAGTTTTAGCAGTTTGTCATTGCATGTCTGAGAGTACTTGACTATAATGGTTCTACTTAAGTAAGCATGTCAATTTCCAGAAGGCTTATATTTGGAACAAATGAGAATCTTTGGCCATGATAAGATACCTCTTCTTAATGAAAAAATGGAATGTAGTGGATTTGTTGTATTATTGCCAACATATTCTTCCACATAACAATTGTTACCATGGTCTACATAGAAATCTTCCATAAACTTGCGGAGTTGCTGGATGACAAACTTTGTACTGACTGTTTTCAGCAGAATGGTGCCACTTGCCACACCTTTAATGTTAGCATAGCTGAAATTGTTTTCTTCTGAGAAAGGTCATGTCTTTTCTAAAGGACTTTGGCCACCAAGTTCACCAGATTTCTTTCTTGGAGCATGCTTAAAAGAAAGATACAGTAAAATCTCTCAAATATACAACTATGGGATAAAGTGAATGCTGAATAACCATATTATGGGATAACTGGAAAATACTTTATAGGTTATGTAAAAACATTCTGCATAGACATTTTCTCCATGCAGAAAGCAAGCATTATTCATATGGATTCTTAAAAATGAATTTTGAAATTAATTTTCAGTACTTAACACTGTAGGTTCGATAAAGAGACCAAATAAACCAAATCAATCTGTTAGTTCATGATCAAAAACTTACTAAAAGTGCCATATCTAATGACAGTGTGAATTGGTGGCCATATGATATGATCAGGGTAGCCAACATTGCAACCAATTGCTACTATGAAGACAACAAAGCTGTAGTGCACAATGATTCTTCCATAAACTGTGTCCTACTAATACCCTTTTTCATATTATCCAACAACTCTAACTTCTGTTTAAGCATAAGAAATTTCACTTATGTTTTATGAAACCTGACATGCAGCAGGTTAATTAACTATAGCTACTTTCCATAGATGCAGCAGTTTGCAAATGTCATGTTATTATGCTCAATACTGTGTAGGTGAAGCCACCCTTTGTTGGCATTACCATGCTCACTACAGTGAATCCATGCCACATCCACATTTTGCATCAATGACACTATCAGAAGACAATGAAAACTGTGGTATGTTTTTTTTTCCCCCTTTTCTTTTGGTATTGCCAGTTATTTGGGTTCTGGATACAAGGACTTTACTTTATATCACAAGCCATGGGCTCTTGTGGATATACAAGCAAAACACTCAGCAGGAAATTTAGGATACTTCCAATGTATTGGCAGCAAATCTTCCTGAATATGAAGAGACAGGTACAGGCATTTCTTGATGCTGATGGCAACCATTTTCATTATACTTCTCATTGCACCATGGCATATCCATATCAGATGTTACTGAATTATGTACATTATTTGGAAGATATAAGGGAAAATAGTGGGCCAAGAGCAAGTGAAGCATCCCATACTACAGATCCACAATTAAAGAAAAATTAAACATTTTTTAAAAATGTTTAAAATTTGGGAGGGGGGGATGTCTTATGTAGGCTCAATAGATGATATTTTATGTTGACGGATGATCTTGATGTGCCAGTTAATACAGTTGTCATTTTGAATGCGAAATCAGACTCAAAATCATTACTGCTAGTAACTACTCTATTACTAATAATTTTAAGTGTGTATGTCAGCTTCTTTTTAATCTTACTCCACTTCTCAACAGACTTCATGTTTCAATAACATGGTGGAGGCAGATCATCTTGGTTGGTCCACTGTACTCACACTCCATGAGGATCTTAGAGCAATTAATGTGGAGAGATTAGATTCTTGGGTCTTGTAAATTTCCAGGAAAAGACAGCAAAAGAGGGAAAAGATCAAAGAGTCTACGAGAACTGAGCTGCTATAGTGGAACAAGCAAAGGTACTGATAATTAATAAAGCACACATATATTCACAGTCTGCACCAAACAGATTTTTTTTTCCTTCAAGAAAAATACTTTATTGTTAATATACTGAAATTGGTTACTAACGGAACTACAAAAACTGAGCTACTTGCCAGTTATTAGTTTAATTTATATAATATAGATAAAAAAAACCAGAGTGGACATTAATTTTATTGTAGATATTTGAAATGTTCATGTTGGATGCCATTGTATATAGCTGTATGTTTTTTTTTTTTTTTTTTTTTTTTGTTGCTTTTGGTGCATGTGCTAACACATACGTAAATACACATGATTTGCATGCATTGTGTTTTAACCTAACCATTATCTTTCTCTGCCTGTTATTTGTCATGCGAAATGCATTACTTGTTAACATGTAATTAGTTAAAACAGAAATGCTTCTTCCGATTTCTGTTAGAATTGCCCTTTTTTATACTAATCCAAAGGTCACTGGTGAAGGGTTAATGGAATGATTTATCATCTCTGCTCCATGTGTTACAAACTAAACAGATTAATGAATGAAAAGTTATTTTGTTTCAGTTATATCCAGCAGAGTAAGTACATTGAGCAAAGTTAAGTTTTCCTTATGTTTTATGAATATTGCATACAGGTGTGAAGCTTCAGCATTTATTAGCATAGAAACAATCTGGTCTGTGTTTATGCTTAATGTACATTTGGTGCTAGGAAATACCAGCTTGTTTATTATATTAAAATGATTCAGGCTGAAGTATGAAACTTTAAAATACAAGTGATTTTTAAAGATTTATTGTTTTACAACCAATTTTAAATGAAGAGCTTTATTCATGAGCCATTCAACATTCTATAGTATATTCTGTGAGACAAACCCAGCAAGGGCTGTTTCACTTTTGTGAAGAATAGTTTTCATTACTTGACACTCAGATGCTTAATAATAAATAGCAGTAGTGAGGGTCATATCAAGAATTTTTAGCTACTTAATGCTTAATGTGGAACTTATGACTAGGTGCAATGATCTGTGGAATGTTTTTGATCTGGACAACCAATTTTCTGATGACTTAGGCGGTGGAGGGGAGTGTGCTATAGCCAATGGCCAGCCAAGTACATTGGCAAAGCTACAAAAGAGTCAGTGGTAGAATCACTGTACATTTAATGTATTTAAAAAGTTATATACTCATCCATCTCATGCAAGAAGATGCTGAAATAATGTTGTCTTCTTTCATTTTATTTAGAACTATTCCCATTGTGTGAAATGTATTAATTGATTTATTTATCATTTGGAACTGAATCATCTGGGGAGTTTCTCTTCAAATAGCTTCCTGACAATACAACAAGTGGACTCGGTATGGACATATAAAAGTTGGTTCTGGTAGTCTAGTGTTAACAATACTTGCCTTGTAGACTCAAGATCATGGGTTCAATCCTGGCCAGGGTTGATAGATTTTTTGGTATAAAAATCCTAAGTATGGCTTCCTTTAGAAGAGAAATAAAAGCCCATGTTGTAGATTTACAGCATGCAAAAGAACCTCAAGTCTGAAAGAAGAGGTCTCTGAGTAAAATTTATTGGCCATTTCATGCCCTGAATTGAATAGGATGCTGATGACCTGAGATATTAAAGAGCATCCATAAATAAACTAAATCAACAAGACATACAAATCATAAATAAACCACTATTATGGAACAGAATAATTAGGCCTATTATTTCCCATTTAGTATTCTTAGCACAACTTTAGTCTTGGTTTAGACAAATGTTGTTTCTTTCAAATGACACTGACTGGAATTAGACTCAAGGCCAGTAAAGCAGTTCGGTAAATACTGCCCTGACTCACGTAGTTTATCAACCAATGCAGTCCCCCTGCCTAGTCGGTCACATATAATTAGATCACTCAATGACCATTGAGTTTATGAGGAGGAAAATATTTCAACATGTGCTGTTTTATGGTATCTAGACATTACTTTCTAGGATTTCAAAAACAGTTTATATCCAAAACAATGTCATGAAATTTGCGATACATTTTTTGGAAAATATTTTTTATTTACCACTATTGGGATCTGGTATTTGTGAATTTAAAAGAGCATGAAAATCCCTAGAAGACAAAGCTTGCTGCAGCCAGCAGCACACATTGAATACATTGATGAAATGGAGAAGAGTAATAAAAGAAGATTCCCATATCTAGTATCTTGAGCTCAATATAAAATGAATAGCATTGCAAACTACTATGTCCATACACATATGGCTCATCTAAGTAATGAAAAGAATTTTAAGGTGTTTATTCAGGTTGGAACAGTTATCTGAGGGTCATATTCTAAAGGAGTTTAAAATTTCAAGAAAACAAGAGGATTGATTTTTGGGTTGGCATGATTAGGTATCAATTTGGAAAGAAATGGTATGGAAGTTGTGGATAATTGGGACAAACAATTGGAGTGGGTTTTGGAGGCGTATTAGGACAAGGTTTGAAGACTTGAATGGACAAAATTTATATCTCTTAATCAGAGAGAAAGGGTCTCATATTCTATGAAAAATTGAAGGTAGGATGGCAGAGGGAAATGTATGAGGACTGTTCAATAAAAATTTATCATAATTTTTGCCATAATTTCTATCTCTAAAAGTTAACTTTATTTTATTAACTTAATGGTAATGTAGATGTGGTACTAGTTTCGTTGTTGAGACATGTTCAGTTCTGCCTACAGCAAAATGGAGGTGACATACAATGAACAATGTACTCTTCTAAAATTCTGCTTTTCTCTGAACAAAACTTCTGCTAAGGCCTATTGCAATGTTACAGGAGGCCTTTGGAGCACAGCTCCAAGATAGTTTTAATGCGTGTAAAGAGGGAAGGCAATCAATTTCAAAGGAAAGTGGATCTGGCACTCCAATTTATGCTGTAACAGAAGAAAACATTAACACCACTGCTGTCAATGTGAGAGAAAATCATTAAATAATATTAAGAAGACTTTCAGAAATTCTGAAAAATTTACTGGGCACCACCTATATGTTGATAACTGAAAAGACATTTTCTTGCATGGTAAGTCCAAAGACAGCCCAGCAGTTAAAGATGATGTTACAGAAAGATGCAGAGTTTCTTTCAAAGGTAATTACTGCTGATAAAACTTGTCTACATCATTTCAATCTTGAGAGCAAACACATACAGGATAGAGAAGGGGGGAAAGCAGCAAAAGTGGCTGCTTTTTCAGGGAAAGTTTTGGTCATTTCATATTTTGATATTCAAGGAATGGTTTACCAGCATGTCATATCTGCACATACAGCTGTAACTGGATAAAAGTACAGAGATGTCCTGAATGCTATGTAAGGCCATATGGCATGCATATGGCCACAGTTTTTGTCCAACAAGCTGGATGCTGCACCATGATGATGCATACCTGCATATCACAAATGTTGTTGTTAATCTCACAAATAAATGTGAAGTGTACCCTTCACCCTTAAAAAAAAAAAAAAAAAAAAAAAAAAAAAAAAAAAAAAAAAAAAAAAAAAAAAAAAAAAAAAAAAACTTTGTGGAAAGCATTTTCCATCATCAGAAGAGATGGTAAAGGCTGCAGAGGTAATTCTGAAGGATCTCTCAAAAATTAGTTTCCAATATGTTTTTGAAGATTGGCAGAAATATTGGAACAGGTGCACTGCATCCGATGAAGACTATTTTGAAGATCATAAAATTATGAAACTGAGTAAAGGTATATTGTAAAACAAAAATGTGACCATTCTTTATTGAACAGCCCTCATATATTGATAAATGTAAAAAAACAAAGAAAGAAATATTGACATAGTTCCATTTATGAATGTGCAGATTAAGGGAATCACATAGACATGAGCAGGAGATGTGCCCTATTTGTGGGGGCTTGGAGGATGCCAGTCACATTTTATTTGAATATCAAGGAATGAAGAAAAAAATTGCTAAAAAGAAATATCTTAGAATTAGGAATGTTGTGCCAGTCAAAAGAATATTTGGTGATTAAAATCAGATCAGAAGCTTAGGGGAATTTTTATGAAGAGTTAAATAAAACTGGTGGTTGGCAACTAATAGATTAAGGAATACTGGGTAAGTGAATAGGCAGAAGGGTAAGGTTGCAAGGTGTTGCCATATTTATTTATTTCTTTTTGTTTTTATGAGATTTGAAATGGGTCATACACCCAATTAGGAGCTAAAAGGAAAAGATAGTGATTGGGCAGATTAGATGGAAAGAGTTTATAGTAGTTAGAAGTCCTAGATAAAGGGGGACAAACTTTCCAAATTTTCACCTTCCTTACTAAAATTTTATAGACAATGCTTCTTGTAATGACCTGAAGCTTTGAGTTGCAAATTTTTTGTTGCAATTTGGATTTTTATGAAACTCTTTGTTCATAGCTACTGAACATTTTTATTACAAATCAGAAACAGTCACTGTATTTACAAAATATGATTACTCCGAGACATTCAATATTGCAGATCAGTGAAACAATGGTCACCTCTAGGAGCACACTAATTTACATGTTGCCACTACTTTTTGAATTTTCCAGTAATATGATTTTATATTTATTATTAGTGCTGTTGCTAGTGCTTCACTGTGCTTTTATAGTCTGTATACTACTAAGACAAAATGAAGCAACAGGCACATTAACATAATTATTGAAATGGCAGTTTGCAGCCATTGCTATGGCTGTAAATTCAACAATCAATAAGAATAAAGAGGCAGGGCAAAGCTGGAAATGTGCATTAATTTTTTACTTTTAAGCTTTGATGGACAGATTATACAAAGATGTAGTATGAGGCTATGTATGAATTCTTGGGCTCCAGATATTTCAGTAGGAAACCATTGAGGAACCAAAGAAAAGGGTTTAAGTAATGTAAGGCAGTAGTGTAGAATGGTAAATTCATAGTATTGTAATAGGAAATTGTATGTAATTATTAACAAAATAATTTTAGGTAATTAGTAACTTGCTGTTCAAGTGTTGATTACACAAAGTTGTAATAGATCACATATGATAAATAACCAGAGTCAAAATGAGGTGCACTCCAATTCATATTTTTTGAATATTGAATATTTATTGAAATGCTAAGAAAAGTATAAGGGGGCTTCCACCTTTCTATCCATACCATTCTTAGGTGTGATTTGAATACTAATAATATATGACAATAAATTTATTTAATAAATTATAAACTATTCATTATCATTCTTATTCCAATTCTTAGAAGAAAACAAAATAAAAATAACAAAATAAAATAGAGTACCATCTGACTAACATCTATTATCTTATACTATCCTCCAGAGTAGCAAAAAATGAATGAATAGTGTTTAATGCCCATTTTTGCTACAGAGGCATCACAGGAGATGGACACTGATGATAAATGAGATGAAATGATATATTGGGAAAGGTTTTATTTTTTTAAGGAAGGAATTGTTCCAGGCCTAAATTTAGGGTATCTCCCTGGCGTTTGCCATTTATGAGGACTGAGGAAAACCTGGAAAAAACCTCAGTCAGGGAGGACGGTCCTGGTGGGATTGGAATCCCAGATCTCCCGCTCTCGAGTCAGCATCTAAACAACCTCGGCCACCCATGGGGGTTCCACAGTAGGTGTTATTCAATCTTATGTATCATCATCAGTAGTCTCCTACTGGAATATCAGAAGACAGAGACTCAGTCACACTTCGATAGCTGTTTCACAATACCACAATAGCCTTTCCTTATTTTTTTCCTCTTTATTATTTCTGTATTTTAAGCCCCTTCTCTGTTTCCAAATGTCAGTTATTCTTGAATTCATTAATTGCATATACCTATTATGAACTGATCATCTTCGTTTATTCTTTTCTTTGAATAAATATTACCCTATGATCTATTTGTGATCTACCTTTAAAATTTTTTACTGTATGCATTTCTTTATTCATTTTGAACCACTTTTGCTTCAGTGAACTCCTCCATTTAATTAAGATTGGTATATGATTGAGTTGAACTACACACTCTTATTAGCTCCACTTAATTGTATAAATGTAGAACATGTTTTGCAGAACATTGTCTTCATCCTCAGCTAACTGTTGACTCATACAACAATCTTAATTATATGATTAGCTTCACTATACAAGTTCCAATTAGTATTTCAAGTTCCTTCTCCATTGTTCTGTTCCTGTACATTTCAATAATATATGCTTATCATTCTCTTCATTTCCACAAATTGGACATTGTCCCTGCTCTAAATTTCTTCTCAATCATTTTGATCTCCATACTCCCAATCTGAACCATGCAATCCCTTCTCTTTCTCTTATACTCTTTTTCTTAGCATTAATAAATTAAATTAAATAATGTATTATTACTATGTCTCATCAAGTAATATTTCATCAAAATACAAATTCCCTCACTAAAGATCAGTCTGTTGTTTGAACGGTGTCAATGCACAGTGGAAAAATTAATTGGGAGTGAAAGCCTGTAATATTGCAATGGCTGGTAAAATGGAATAATATGGAAATCATAGAGCAATTGTTAGTCTGGTGCTTTGAAAACGCAACCGCCAGATGTGAGAAGAGGCTATTATGTTGAATGGACAAGAGGGGGGGGGGGGGGCGGCTATGTAACAACTTTTCCACTTATGATTAACATAATATTAAAGACCCGATTCCAGAGGTCTGCAAACAAAGGAAAATGCAGCACTGAAGATTAAAGATGGTATATGTTACATTCATCATGGCAGGCTTGTTGCAAGAGAAGTGGACTGTTTGAGTGAAGAAGGTATTAGACCGCTACTGCATCCGCCATACTCTTGGTGGGCTTAGCCCTTTGTGACGTTTTTATTTTTCTGAAAGTGAAGAAAAATTGCTAATTTACTTTCAATAGTGAAGCCTCTATTTGAAAGAAAAAGCGGTGAAGGGAACATCTATCATACAGATGAGAATGTTTCATTGGGGAATCATGCAAAAAACTGTGAAAGTTTTTTTAAATGTATATGTGTTTTTGGACAGCTAAAAACTTTTGACATGGTCCTCCTACTAGAAAATGATTTTTTTAAATGCCATTTATTACAAAATCCATGTATTAAAATATTAAAAAAGTAGTAATTCACATGGTACAAAAGAGTGTGTTTGGTAATGAAATAACAAACAAAGAACAATTTTGTGGTTTTTAAATTATGCATTTAATTGTTGTGTGATTACTGAAGTTCAGAAAAATTAATAATTTCAGTAATTTTTAAATGCAATGTAAAATTATATTTTAATTTTTTTTTTATTATTAGTGTGATTTTTGATTGAGAAATACCAGAAACAAATAATAGAATTAGTCTAATAGGGGCTTAGGTAGAAGTATTTGAGTTTGCTGGCTTCAAATAAGATATAGAAGTAGTTAAATGCCTGTTAGCTCCAAATGGGGTTCAGTTCTCATTTAGTTGTCGTACATGACCTTCATAATAGATAATAGAGTTTCTTAGTTAAGCATTATCTCTAACAATACTATAAGTGACAGATAAATGTTTGCTACTCAGTTATCAAATAAATTTAATCTGTAGGGTCAATAACTACACCAACACATTTTAAACATTTTTAATTTACAAACATCAAGTTATAGTGTTGAGATTATGTATTATATATAATACTCAAATGTAAATGTAAATGTAATGTAATGTAATTATAACAGATTATTTTACTAGCTGCAGGAACATAGCCAGAGTAATAAGACACAAAACAGTTGTTGCACACAAAATTTCAGTAATTAATCTCTGACTCTGTTAATTGACTGTATTATTTTACATTATCTAAGCAGTTTATTTACTATTTAACTTAGTGCTTTTTGTTGTCATGTGTCAAAAAGTACTCTTCTTATACGGAAAACAATAGCTTTCCTATAAATTTTTAAGTATCTAGTTAGGTTACAGAGGGTTGCCCCAGTCAGGCTAGGTTAGGAGGCCAGATTCATATCATTAAAAAAGAGGACAAAATACTTCAAAAAGGCACACATTATTCAAAATAAGAGGAGAAAATATCCATTTACATTTAGACTTACATTATACTTAAAAAAAACTGCCACGGATGGCCGAGGTTATTAAACCACAGACTCATGAGCAAGAGGGTTTGGGGTTCGATTCCCAGCAGTCTGTCCTCCCCGTCTGAGGTTTTTCCCAGATTTTCCTCAGTCCTCATAAATGGCAAATGCCAGGGAGGTAAAAACTTAGGCTTTGAATGCTTGCTTTAAAAAAAAAACTTTTCCCAGTATCATTTTATTTCATTTCATATATCATCAGTGTCCATTGCCTGTGATGCCTCAGTAGTTAAAATAGGCATTAAAATTATTAAAAAATGATTAAAATTATTTTATACAAAATATATATAAAAAACTTAATAATAATGATTTTACAAGTAGATAACATGAAAGCCAAGGAAAATATAATGCTAAATATAAAATTACCAAAAGACAAAATGGCAGCATGAAATGTGAAGTTAATATTACTTTGTAATATGTTTAAGAAGTATTAGGTTCCAGATCCACAAATTTTAAATTCAATGTCAAATTTATTTCTTTCCTTTCTTAACACAAGATGTTTTCTGGCTAGGGACTCGAGCTTACATTTGCTGCTTTGGCACTTTGAATACATGAATGTAATGCCTAATTTTAGAATTACGTGGTCGAGAAAAAATAATGTGATAAAGAAACTACCTACATTTACATCTTGATCTGCTTTTAATGTCTTAATTAGCTTAATTAACTATCTGTAACTTAAAGTATACTCCATTGAAGCTGCTGCTACCTGAAGGAAATCACTATAAAAAGGCATGAAAACAGTTCATTTCAAACTTTTAGACACACAACTAATGAAAAGGAGGGAATTTTATGATTTTTAAGAAATCTGCATAGACCTTGGACAAAGATGGGACATCTAGTCACTCTAGGCTAGAACAAACTTTATCATTTATCATGTGCTGGTGACTGAAAGCAAATGGTTGTGAGGGAAGTATCAGTATGAGGTAGTGTCTGTGGATACAGGTAAGAAATAGGTAATATTAATGGCAAAAAAGTATTAAGATTTGGTACACTTTTGGACTTTCTGATATGAAGTGCCATCTGTCAAAGGTAATCCAGCATTGCAAAAGAAGGATTTTAAAGTCAGCAAATCATGTGTGGGCTGCACACTGCATAAAACTGGATCCTAAGCCCAAGATTTAAAATAATTGACTAGACAGCAAGCATAGGCATGCTGGAATGCAATGGAATAACTGTGATAAAAGAAAACCTTCCAGCACAGAGAAGCATTGTCAACTACTTAGGCACAATGCAATACACAATATGGAACAATTACAATTACAACAATTACAATTACAATTTGGCTCTGAAATGTCAGTACAAAGCATGTGAACTATGTTGTAAGAATGGTTCACCAGAGTGTCATCTGGCAAGTGATAGAGAGAAGTGGATAGTAATTCTGGATAAAACCTTGATATACCTAGATGCCAACAACAACTCTGAAGTCATTTACTACTGCTCCAAAAGCTAAAAGGAATACTTTAGTTTGAACTTCAGAATCACAAAGAATCTCCAGGAGATTGCAGGAAACTCACAGAAAACTCAGGATCATCAAAGTTGAAAATGACACACAGGTAAATGTAGCCTACTTGCAGAAAAATGTTATAGACTTCATCTTTGATTAAGAGATTCCTCTTTTGTACAGTTGCAACATCTCAGAAGTGAAGATTCATAGGTATAAGCCATTGAGTCATATTGCCTTCACCAAACACTAAAAAAAAAAAAAGTTTGCCTTAATCTGTAACTACTACCATTAGAATAAAGCTGAAGGTGACCATGTGACATGCTGTCAAATCACTAGATGCCATACTGATGGGTTTTATGACTTTGGTATGAAAAGAGGGCATGCTAATAAATGACCCACCATCACCAGGGTATTTGTAAAGATTGCCAGGAAGTTTGGACTAATATATTTTTTTTTCCTTTATTGCCCGTGGTCATCACATCAAACGCCATAGAGATTGTGGAAGAAAATCTTATTTTGACACTAGATATGTAAAATCATCCAAGAGTAACTGGGGTAACCTTCCATACTATTCAGAATTTTAAAAGCTAATGTGCAAGACATAGTATTTCTCATTTAGTTTTCTATTTATTTAATTTTACTGATATATGGCTCCACACCAGGTTACATTATTTAAAATATTTTACCTAAAATATCTTCTTTTTAAGGCAAAAATATAAAGAAAGGATTCTAGAGTTTTTACAGTTATTTCAGAACAATTGCATTTAAGCTGATTATTTTCTTGTTATCAACCCACAGTAAGCTTGGAACGATGGTGCAGGCTGCGAGGCAACCTTCTGTTTTACTTCAAATCGAGAGAGCAATGGTCAGAACCTCTAGGAGTAATCATTCTAGAGCAGTGCTCCATCAGGGTGGACACCCCTTCTGCAGAGGGCCCTTATGGTTTCCATCTAGGTAAGAACTTTGCAATACTCTAGTAAGCATAAATTGCATTTTGTGATACACTTGTGATATCCCTCATGGTTTACAGTTGGTAATTTGCTAAAGGGTAATGACTATTTGGGATTTTCACATTAATAATCTTCTCCCCTGTCCTCTCAATAAGGAGCTTCTTTTAAGTTTTTATTAATTTTAATCTAAATAGATATTCAGTAAGGCAGTTGTTAATCTGAATTTAGCTAGCAGCTTTTCTTTTATCAATCTTAGGCTTCCTTAGATCTTCATAAAGTTTTTCTTTAAATTAGGGTTACCAGATTTTATAAAAAAAATGTGGACACTTAAAAATTATAAAAACCATGTTATTATTAGGCCTACTGATCCTTTAAATAGAACTTCCAGTTGTTCCACTGCACATACCATAGCTATTTTCTTTCTCCAATCTGAGAATTGTGAACTGTGTTTTGCAGACCTATGAAACTGAATACTCATACTTACAATTTTCCAGAAGAATCAAAGAAGCCTATACATTCTTAGTTGCTGAACATGTGAATTGTGTGTAATTACAGCTTAGAGCTCACAACAACAACAACAACAACAACAACAACAACAATAATAATAATAATAATAATAATAATAATAATAATAACAATAATAATTATATTGCAGATCTTAGACTCAACATCAAAGTTTCAGTCAAGTCAGAATATTAGTGTCAAAATACATTACTAATGGTCATATACCATACAAGTTAAAATTTAGAGAACATGTGTTGAGTATAATGTGAATCATGAGTAATAAATATTATTTACAAGATAGAATACTTGATAATAATTATAATAAAAATTAGTTACGTCCAATCTTGATTTTGTTGATCAAAGAAAAATGATTATGGTTAAGATCTGGATTAGTAATAAAGAAAATTTTTGGAGACAAATCTAAAATTATGAAGCAAGAAGAATATTTTATATCCTTTCAACAACAAATGGGTTTGGCAGGTTAATAACTGAAGTATATTGGAATTATTGGTGTAGACTCTGAATTTAGCAATAACAATGTGAGTATTAAATTATTGGTGCATTTTATATTTGGTGTCATTCAACAGAGTTTTTAGCAAGGGTAATGATAAAGTGAACTCTGTTTATTAATTTAATTTTAAGATTAGTATGAAAGATAAATTTCGGATTTGGATATCATTAGATTATAACTGTAATATGAAAAGTAAATGAAGGTGGTAGTGAACAAAGAGAGTATCTAAAATTGAATATTGAAGCTATAAAATAATTGGACATTCAAGTATATAAGGAAAGGGTTGTTTTTATTTAAATTAAGTTTGCAATGATAAAATTAATTTCTTATTCTTTTTCTTCATCTACAAGCATTGAGCTTTTAGCATGTTGCATGTCCAAATTGGTTTCTCAATTGGTTTCTCAATTCATTTTTTTGTCAGGTCTCCCTATATTTCTCCATTCTTGTGGTCTATAGCCTAAAACTATTCTAGGATTTTGATGTAAGTGTTACAAATTTGACTTAATCATTTTAAATTCTTACTATATTTGTTTTCCATGTATATCTGATTATTTCTTTCATGTAAAAGAAGAGGAGGGAGGTTTGCCTCTAGTCTGTCAGAGGTGGAGCTCCCCTCATTGATGAAATACTGACCTCTGAAATAAAGAAGATAAAAGAATTTCTAATTTTATAGTTTAATAATTATCTCCTTTTAATTGTATGGTTGTATGAAATATGCTACAGAGAAAGTAGCTAGGGCCAGAACCTATAGATTTTCATTTCTTTTGTATTTTGCTTAGTACTTAATAAATAAATAAAAATACTAGAAAATATATCTTACAGTTAATCATAAAAGTTGTAATTTTGTTCTTTATCTCTGGTAACATTTTCTATGTATGAGTTATAAAAGTATAATTTAAATTAAAATGTTGATTAATCTCTTTGGAGATTATTTTGAAAGAATTCTAATATTCTGAAAGAAAACAATAACACAATACACAGTTTAGGAAGCTATTTGTATTCAGGCAAAGAGAAGATATAATCTCCCACAGAGATATAAGTCTTCCTGAGGCTGTTGGGTGTGATAACTATTTGGCAGAGTGCCAATGACATGTTGAGCTATTGCTGCTAACTGGGAGGTGTATTATTGTGTGTGATATGTGTTGCAATGGATTGCATCATTCAGTGTAACTGTTAAGCAGAGTTGGTTTTGGCAAGGAAAATGCAGAAGTACATTTTTTAGAGAGTGTTGATAACAAATTATTTCTTCTATTAAGTGAATCAAGATGATGATGATGAAGAAATTACAACTCCCAATATATATCAAATTTAAGGGGTGAAAATATATGCTCCTAAGAGATAATGCATATTTAAGTGACTGTGTTTTCAACATCTCAACAACTTTAATTTCCATGGTTACATATACAGTTATTTTACTTGGTTATGTTAGTTAATTATAGACATGGTGTTGTTGAAACATTATAAAAAGCCATTTGCAAATAAAAAAGCCCGAATACATTGTAATGCAGGAGTAAATATTTGGAATCTTCTTACTCCTACACAAAATTTAAGATATTGTTGATTATCTGGTAATTGCTTAAGGTTCCAATCATATTTTATTGCTCTTAAAATGTTATTTTAGCTTCTATCCTAAACAAACAAGGAAATCTTTTATGAAATCTCTAAAAAAAGGTCAGTGTAAGTAAGTTATATAATTGTGAATTAATAAAGAATGTGTGCATGTGTGTGTATAGCAGTGGCCAAGAAATAAAGATTAAAAGCACATTAAAGGAACAGCAGGTATCCATTTAATGGAAATGTTTGCAATTACAGGGGGGGGGGGAAACAATGTGCTAAATATGTGAGTGACATAGTAAAGAACAGCGTAGTTCCTGGAGCACAATTTCTGTAATAATTTTATAGTTTGTCAAGCTAAAACAATTCTAATTAACCTAATCTAACTAACCTACCCTATCTACACCACATCACTTATTATAAAACAGGTCATGTAACATAAAATTAAAATTTAAACTTTAAACATCAATCAGCAACTTACCTAAAGCAACACGAGAGTTAATATAAATATTATTGGTAGATAAAGTGAATGCATTGAAAGCTATTTATTAACCCAGGCATCACCCCAAAAAGTAGGTAGTCTTTTATAGCAGAAATCAGACCAAGAAGGAGGAAATAACAGTGTAATGTGGTGATGTCATGATTGTACCAACAGCAAGAAATGCACTAGGTAGGAGTATATACTAGAATGTATGATGAAATAAATTCAAGGCAACAATTGACAAAATTGGAATTCCTAATCAATTTACACACACTTACCTAAGCCTAACCTCAGGTGAATCCTAGAAACTGGAGGACCCAGTAGTTTACAGCAGCTTGATATGGCTTGGTGGCCTCCGCTTGCCTCTTACTCTTGTGTAAATTGATTGAACATGGTAATAATGATCAAATTATATAATAATTGGCAACTCTGAAAAATAAATAAGGAATTGCTGAAAATTATTTGGGAAAAATGGAAGTCATAAATGTAGACATGAAATTTTGCTATATTAATATTGCACCCTCTTAAGTCTAAGGTGGGTGTGTGGAACATTGGATTCCAAACTGTTCACATTAATCTATAATTATGTCTCCATTCAATCTTCTGTTATTTTAGGTAACAAACCTAGATAATAATATTCTTGCAAAATTTGAGTAAAAATCCTGATTAGTTTATCTTTTATGTACGCATATGCTTTTCAAAACCCTCCAGAGCTGTTCAAAGCTGATTTCTGTGACCTGGGAAGAACATTTAGATATGACACTGGGAAGGGTATTTAAATGTGACACAAATGGGTGAAACAGATAACTTAAGGACTAGAACAAGAGGAGGAAAATGAAGAAACAATAGTAATGACAAAAATGTGCAATATCAGAGCATCAACATTGACAACATAAGGTCTCATACTCAGATTGTATCTATTAGTGTGCTTCTTTAAAAAGGAAATATGAAAGAAAATAAACTAGAAAAAGAAAAAATGGGGAAAAGAATAACAGAGAAGCAGCAGATCAACAGAAAGCTGCATATTTTTACAACAAATAGAGTTCAAAAGTTCCTATGAACATATTTCTGGAGACAAACATTTTTTTAGATAAGAGTCATGTTGTATTATTGCCTATTATCCTCAGTTTTACTACATTTTGCAGAAAAGAACCAGCCACAATATGTCAAACTTTAATAGAACTGCTATTAAATTAGACATTCATATATATAATCCTCTTTCAGTGTTTGATGGTGGTTTGAGTCAACACCTTGCAGCGTATTCAGAAGGAGAGAGGGATGCTTGGTTGCAGGCAATCCAGTTAGCAAGCTATGACTGCATGAGGTCGCAGCTTCTTGCCCTTCAGCAGAGAATGGAGCTGCGGAGGGGACAAGATCCGGACCTCGATGTGCACATGTGGAGAATACGTAGAGGACATACTGTTGGTAAGTACAGAAATTTATTTGTCATATGCCTAGAAATGCTGGTCACTTTAAGTCTTTTTTAGGTTTAAACATTGAGTTCTGATAATAAATTAGGAGTGCTATAGTAATAATTATAAGATTTTATGCTATAACTTTGAGAGTAATTTTATTAGTTGCACTTGGTGGATGTAAATTTGATTCTCAGTTGGGACACATTTGGATGAAGATGATGAAAAATAGGGATTTATTTAACCATTATTTTATTATATTGTCTCAGTTTAAAAATTTAAAAATGGTGTAAGAATGGTTCAATTGGTAATTAAAGGAAAACCAGTATCAAAATTGGAGTTTGGCCTAGGAATGTTCTAGAGTATGCTTCTTTATTTCTGATTTTACGGGAGAAAATTTTGAAATACATAACAATTAAGAGTAAAAAATTGCCATATTAATGTGCCTATTTCAAAGTACTTCCCAGCATGTTCTGTATAGCATTGCAGCTGCTGGAACTAATTCTGGAAGTAACTCTTGCTGCATCATGCCTATCTCCTCTTCTAAGGCAGCAATAGCTTCTTCTTTAGGGAAAAATTCTATGATGCCAGGTTTGATATTTTTATTTTCTTTAAATTCAAACAACAATAAAACAATGGCCTGAAGTTTAAAGACATGATGCTTAAATTTTAAAGAGGATGCACTGTTATCACATCTTTTGTTTTCTATCGTTGTTTGGCAACCTTGACTCGTTATTGTTTGAATTTGTACAGAATAAAAAAAATAAGTCAGATAGTCTAGAAGAAAAAAAAACAGTTTATTTTGGGTAAAATTATAATTATTAATATTAGCATAATACAATCTATTTTGGAACACCTGATAATTGCTTACATTATGTTCTTTTTTGTAGAATGTACACTATTTTGAAACAGTTTATTACCAAATCACACCACAGTACAATTAAAAAGTAATAAAGTTACTGAAATTTATGGTATACCAGGATAACATTGGAAACTTACAAGATGGCCAAAAAAGAAGGAAAATTATCTGAATTACAACCTGGATTCAGGAGGGGGCAATCTACCGTAGATAACTTTTTATAATAAAAACAATTATAGATAAATGTTTAGCCAATAAAAGATAAATTTTTATAGTTTTAGAAAAGGCATTTGATAACATTAATATAGAAGCACTTTGGACCTTGCTAAGGGAAAAGTGGGTAAGTAGGAAGTTCATAGAGTTATTACAGAGGTTGTGTATGGAAAACATTTGTTGTGTCAGTTACACAGAAAATAAAGCCACGAAATGGATACCCAACAATATGGGGCTAAGACAAAGATGCAAATTAAGTCTAATTTTATTCAATCTCTTTATAGATGATATATAGATATCCCAGGATTCTTGTTCTCAGATAACTTAGCAGTAATAACAAGTAGAGGACTAAACAAAGCAGTGGAAGCAATAATGAACTATTGTAAAGAATGGGGGTTAAAATAAATAAAAATAAATTGAAAATTATAGTATGCAAAAAAGGTAATAAACTAAAAAGAGATGAGAAATGGAGGCAAGATACCAAGGATGGGGTGTAGCATGGCTCAAGAGAATTTATTCAGCTGAATCGAAAACTATATAAGGGTTGAAATTTGGGGTTCACTGAAAGGGTTGATTGAATTGTTTTATTCATGGACACTCTTTAACATCTCAGGTCATCAGCATCCCATTCAATTCAGGGCGTGAAATGGCTGGTAAATTTTGCTAAAGGCCTTTTCTTTCAGGCTTGAGGTTCTTTTTCTAAATCCATGACATGGGACCCAAGGCTTTACTTCCCTTCTGAAGGAAGCCATACTTATTATTTTTATACTGAAAAAAAAAATCCTAACCGATATTGAACCTGTGATCTTGGGTCCATGGGTCTATGGTTACCACTAGACCACCAGGACTGACCAGAGAAAGGGTGAGATCATATTGATTATATTCATAGAATATTTTGTAAAATGGTGTTGGGATTACTGAGGGCAACTCCAAATGGAGTAGCATTAGCTGAATTGGGAAGTGTTGACAGGAAAGGTATGATAGTCAAACATATATTGAAATTATACAAATAAATTGTACTTATAAAGCTATAGACAATGGAATGGTAATATATCCTACACTAATGTATCCAACATGTTCACACTAACTCCACTTGCTTACATTACACTAGGATATGTTTTGAAAGCCTTCTCCTACATCATTAACTGTTGAGTCCATTGAGTCAGTCAACAGCTGATGATGTAAGCAAGGGCTTCAGGAACATGTTCTAGTGTTGTATAAGTAAGTGGAGTTAGTGTAGGATGTATATTAAAATATTGGTATAAGATAGAATTGAGGGAGGAAGAAGGTATAGTTAAAGAGTGCTTATCGACACAGAAGAAAATAAAGTGGGAAAGAATTTATCTCAAATAAAGAAAATAGTTCAAGAGATTGGCATAGGTGATTTAGATAGACAGCAGATAATCAATAGACAAAGATTATGGAATAAATTAAACTAAGAATAGATGATACTGAAAAGCAAGAAATGTGGAGTACTTTACAAAATAAGAATACTTTGAAATATTATAGGAAATTTAAGAAAAATGAGGGCTGGAAAAATATATAGATGTTTGTAACAGAAACGGAAGGGAGGGATTTGCTGGGAGTAGAGCAGGAATAATAGGGCTAAGTGGATTAAAAGTGAAAAAGGAAGAATGTCTATTATGTGGAAAAATAGGAAAAGATTTAAATTATATAATTGAATGTCTGGAAACTAAAGCTTGGAAAGAAGAAGTATGGATTTATGAAATGGTGCAATTTACAGAGAGCTATTTTTATATTAAACTTTTTTTGGAAATGGCAGTAATGAGTTTTTGAGAACATTTGGAACTTTGTAAGGAATGTAAGAGAGAAGTGGTGGAAGAAAGTGATTAAATTAAAGGAAGAAGATATTTAAGGAGATAATATTGAAATGTGTATTTAGTGGAAAGTAGGATCTATCACTTATATAACCCAGGGTATTAATTGTATAGCATCATAAAATAACAAGCTCTCTAAGATCAGTTGTATAAATTGTAAAAGTTAATGTAAAGGAAAACTATAAAAATAATTCATCCATCCATCCACCCACTAGGACTGATATCCACAGATGCAGTGACGTGCGACTGCCATGTAATTACACTAACAATGTGATATGTGAAGTCACGCTATGTTGTGTTATGATGACTGCTACTATGAAGCCATACTGCATCCACATGCTTCATCTATGACCTAAATAAAAGACAAAGAAAATTTCACCAAAATGACTGCATGTCTAAAACTGCAACATTTTTTTCTTTTCCTATAAAGTGCTGTTGTTTTGGTATTGGCAGCTACTTGAGTGTCAGATACGCTTTTACTGTATTGCAATAAATGCCTAATACTTTTTATGAAATTATTCTGTCCAAATTTAAACAATGGTAACGACAGTTCAGTTTATGGGGACAACTATTAAAAAAAAGATGTAATAACAATTGCACCACTTTAAAATTTAAGCATCAAAAGGTAAAGGTATCATTTTAAACTTCAAAATAGGGGTGACTGGAAGTGAAAGAGTGAAATCTAAAATGTAATCAAAATTGGTTTTAAAGTCCCCCTCAGCATAGACTCATTGATTTGTGCTAAAATTAAATTTGTGTTAAATAGGTAGTTATTCAGACTGGGGAGTTTTAAAATAAAAGCTCTGTATAAACAATGTAAATATTACATTATCTCTCTTTGCATAGGTTTAGCTTGTGCATTTTATTTTACGAGACTGTTAAGTCCAGACTTACAAGAAAATTGCGCTGAATAAAATTATAGATTTATTGTAGTCTTTAATTTATGTAACTACAGTATAAAATTTCATTACCTTTTATATATTATTGTTTGTTATATATTGATTTAATGTACTTGTGGTCAGTTGCTGCACTTCAAAGCATTAAGTATTTCAAACAGGTTTTTAAAAGGAACACTTAAATTTAGAAAATTTTATTTGACCATGTGCTATACTGTGTGCAGTTAAGTATGACATTTTATGGACAATAAATACACAAGTTTTCGTATAAAACACTGTGTCTCCAAATTTTCTAAAATATTATAATTATTCAGCCATTGTTTCAGCCTTACCTTTTCTGTAGTCTTAATTTCCAACATAGAAGTGTTTTTCTTAGTCACTACCATTGATGGTCTGTCACTATTCATGTCTTTGAGTAATTCTTTCCCTTTTATATTTGATAAATAAAAGAAAACATTGTAATGTGTGAAGGAGAAACAAATCTTGCAAGTTCCTGTGTCAAATCCAGGTATGAATGCTTCATTTAAAGGCTTACAAAGTCATTGTAGGAAAATGCTACTTCTCAAGATATAGTTAGTAGTTCTGAATATTTTGTTAACTTCATAGGCCCGATGCTAAGAAATGACTGAACTGAATACCCTACATCATACATTAGCTAATGGCACTCCTGCTGCCAGATTTTCATGACTCTTGGCTCTTATATTTATATTTCACATTTATTTATTTATCTATTTATTTTTAATGCTGTGTAATGTTGATGTTACATTAAGTTGAAATGATAAATCGGGAAAGGATTTTTTTGTAAGGAAGGAAATGTTCCAGGCCTGTATAGGGTATCTCCCTGGCATTTACCATTTATGAGGACTGAGGAAAATCTGGAAAAAACCTGTCAGGGAGGATGGCCCTGGCAGTATTCGAACCCCAGACCTCCAGCTCATGAGTCTGTGCCTTTGTCACCTTTATTGTCATAACTTGGTATTAATATACTTTTTTTGCATAATTGTGTTTTCCTGATATTTTCAGATCCTTCAGAATTGCCTCTTTGTGAAATATCATTAGCGTGTGATAATCTTCTTTGTGATGGTCACGGACGACCGCCCAACCCTGTTCTTGTGGTACATGTGTACATTCCATCTGAAGGTGTATGGATCAAATATGCGAAGACTGAAGTGGTAGAGGTTTGTTTTTTTTTAAATTTTTCATGTTTTTATATACATTATTTAGTAGATGACATTGCCATTATTATGTACAAGATGTTAATGATCTACATAGTGTAATTTCACAGAGTGTAGAGAGGTCATATTTAAGAAATTTGATGTAGGAAATGTATGGTCCACTACTACACATAACAAAAGCCAAGGCGGGTGGAAAAATTTCTTTAGAATGTCTTTAAAACTGCCTTGTGAGCATAGAAATATCTATTTTCTACAGCTAGTGATTAGCATTTTCAAGATTTAGTGCCATGAAAATCCCTGAAATCTCAAACTAATCATGTGACAGTGCGACACTGAACATCTATTAACTGCCTTCTTGTATTATGCAGCCCACTCTAGAGGGAGCTATATAACTACTTAAGTGGCATAATGCAACTGATGCTCTGCAAGCCACAGGTTCAATTCTTATCATGCCATTAATTTTTTTTTATTTAACATGAAGTGCTGTGATATGCATACTAAAGAATTATGAATGAAATTTACTTAATCCTTTCAATTTTTATTCTCTTAATTAAGATTATTGTATGATTGAGTCAAACTACACACTCTTATAGACTTTACTTACTTGTTTATATGTAGTACATGTTTCACGAACCCATTGTTTGCATCCTCAGCTATGCGTTGACTGCTGGATAATTCATTATGCTTTGGGGATGCGTATTTTGTTCTGGCAAAACCGGATGTTCCACAGGCTGGAGGTTCATTTATCATGCTGTTAATTTTTTTTTTTATTTAATATGAAGTTCTGTGATACTACTATGATACTAAAAATTTAAGTAATCTTTGAATATATGTCACCCAACTCATTAAAATTGTCTTTACTTCTACCTTTGGTAAGTAATGATTGTAATTTTATAAATTTATATGTTAAGATTTAAGTGTATAAACAGAAATATCAACTTAAAACATAGTCTAAAAGCTGTATTATTAGGCCATAGTCAGAAAGCGACATAAAAACATAAAAAAACAGTGATGAACAAAACTCAAATTCGAAAACAAATGGCCACCTCTTACTGGAAAGCTAATGTCATCATGGCGCCAAAGGATATGTTCAGAAACCTCCCTTCGCTATCGTGTGTTATGCTTTCAAGGAGCATTTTCATTAGCGAGTGGCATACTGATGCTTTAGAAACTTATACCCATAGCTTCGAAATTTGAACAGATAGGCCATATTTTCTATCCCAAAATGCTTATATATGACATCTCTACACTCTCTAAAATTATTCTATGATGTTTTTGTAAACATATTTCAGATTCTGAAATATATTTACAAATAAATATTTTATATGTAAACAAAACATAAAATAATATAATTCATTTTACATAAAATAATTCATGTACAAAAAATAGTTGATCAACTACTGCCACTTACTACTTTCTGCAGTGCAGTAAGTAATGAAATAATAATAAGAACAAAAATAATTATAATATCAACAACATACATAAAAATTATTTTAAGCAATTTTAATGTGGTGCAAGATTATTTGATCATTTAAATACACTTGCATATATATATAAAGATCTGACTTTTGTAAAGCCATAGAAATATAAAATGGTTAGGCATTTATATCTCATTAGAATGCACTCTACAAGTAGAACAAATAATAATTTTAATTGGACTACTGGAAAGGAATAGAAAATGTAATGCAAATTACATTTATTTATATATATATATACACACACATATACATACATACCTTATACATATACATACATACATATTAAAAAAGGCAAATTGTATGTTTATATACACATATATTTAATGACTGGAAAGTTTACTCTTTGCATTTATTGACTTTCACTCTTAAGTTCATCGGTAGCTTTTCTTTTTGCTTTCAGATTTTCAAGTTTTTTTTTTGCCAAATCTTTGATTACATTCATGTGGACTTTCGAATCTTTCCTTTCATTGCTAAGCTTCACTGTCAGATATATGATGTTTGATTAGGGAAAATTGTGAGATAAGCATCATTAGTTAATTTTTAAATTTTTACAAGAGCAGAATTGGTTAACCCTTTGCGCAGGGAAATGTCTTCTCTAACCACAAATTTTGGCTAAAAATGTTTTTTTACACACTACATTTTTATCATTAACTTCAAAATTTGTACGATGTATACTCATTATCTAATTCTCCTTTAATGACTGCTCTTTGGGAAATTTAAATATGGTAGTATGTAGTGCTCTGCCATAATTAGAGGTGCCATCCTAGTGTAATTTCATTAAATCAATATTAACTTTTTTTAAAAAAAAGAGGAACTAGCACACTCCTGTTGATTTACTTCCTACTATAAATCCCTGTAATAAACCATGTAACTTCAATGACCATATAAACAATTCGTTATGATCTGAGTATTGAAATTGGTCTTGGTCCTAATGATTGGCATGTGATTTGCTTTGTTTGAAATATTTATTATCTTAATTTCATTTTACATACATATTTATATTAAAAGCATTGTCATAATCTGCATTGAGATGAAGAAGAAAACTCCAAGACTATTTTGAAGATCAAAATTTGCACAAAAGATGTAGGGCATTATTTTCATGGTGGAAACTCAGAGATGCCACTGGAAGCACAGATGTAAACCTGTGCTTCCAAAACAGCATATGCAGGTATTTTTAATTGAAATTCAACTGTCAAAGAAATATGCCAATCATTAATTTGAAATAGCTTACCATCATTCGCCGTTACCATAATCTTTTAATTCACTTCCAAGAGCATACGGATAATGCTACTGACATGCTATTTTGTGGCAGATGTAGGGATAGCACCATCTTGTTAATCAATGATTATATTCAGCAATTTGAATTTTCCAAGAATTTAGCAAGAGGAAGTTGTCCTTAGTCCTTTCACTATGGGCCGTTTACATGTCCATGCCACTCTTACACTTAAGGAAATATTTATTTCAATACCAGTTGGTGATTTAAATTTATGGAGGTTCCTTAAAATGTAATTTACTCTTATTTTCCAAGATATTTGTGTAAAACGAAAACCAAACATTTATTTAAATTCCAATCTATACATAAAAACACATCATATATCAGTAGAAAATGTTTTTTGTATATTTTGGACTAATTCAGTTTTTAAATTTTTTTCATTACATTTGTGTCTGGTTTTGTGTGAAACTACCTTTAATAAAGAAATTGTTTAATTAGTTCTTGGTTTTCTCACTGCCTGTACATCACATGAAGTAGCTGAATAGGCATACTTAGCTCTACAGCTACCTTATGGTGCATAGCAGAATTTGAGAACAACTGCTATGTTCTGGATTTCGTCATTGGTGTCAGATTCACGTCTAAATTTAAACTAGATATGAGGCCTGCTGAAATCATACACATGTATTATGTGAAAAAGACAGTAATACATTGCTGCTTAGATAACTTTAATAAAATACACAATAGCGCAGGAGTGATAAATATTAATAAAATTTCTATAAATGACTAATTGAAATGGAATACATCTTTTATTGTGAGACAAAGGAAAATGAACATACCTGAAAGCAAGATTCAGGGCACAATAGAGCATCACATGAGATGCACATTTTTTTAACACCCATTTTTAGTACTTATGCATCATAGGCAGTGAATACTTATTGTATATAATGAAATATTAAATTTGGAAAGGAATTTTTGTTGGGGAAAAAGAAAGTGTTCCAGGTCTAAGTTTAGGATACCTACCATTGTCATTGATGAGGACTGAGGAAAACCTGGAAATAATCTCAGTCAGGGAGAATGGTCTTGGTGATAATCAAATTGCAGACCTCTCATTCCTTTGTCCATGTTGTTGATTTTTTTTTTTTTTTGATTGCTTTATTTATGGATGCTCTTTAACATCTCAGGTCATCAGCATCCCATTCAACTCAGGGTGTGAAATGGCTGACAAATTTTGCTCAGAGGCCTCTCTTTCAGGCTTGAGGTTCTTTTTCGGGCCGTAAATGTATGACATGGGACCCACGACTTTACTTCCCTTCCAAAGGAAGGCATACTCAGAATTTTTACGCCCGAAAAAATCCATCGGTCCTGGCCGGGTTCGAACCCGCGATCTTGGATGTAGGAGGCAAGTATGGTAACCACTACACCACCAGGACCGACTCCATGTTGTTGAGGCCAATATTACTTGCCCATATTCCTTAACATTCATTTTCTATTAGAATCAGAAGTGTAGTAAGCAAAAAGTTTCTGTTTGCTTATGGAGCATTTCGAAAAGATGTTTACTGTTTAGGAACATGCAGACAAAGGTATATTATATAAGCAAACCTTAAATTGTATAGTATATTATGCCTGAGAGAGATGCAGTTATTTACAACATAGAATATCTATTCCAGATATATAATAAATAATATACTCTTTAAACAACTTATAACATGTATTTGAAAATTAATGCAACAAACAACAGTATATGAAACTGTTCCATCCATAACATATAGTAGGTTGCATGAGTTGGCAGAACCAATTCTGTTCACAATGTTAAAAGAGTTAAAAATAAAATGTATAGTTATTTCCAAAATTAAATAGTGGGGGTCTGATTTTTAACCCACGAGTGGTTGCTAAACAAAAAGTTCTGCGAGTGCTTGTGTGTGAGCATTTTGCTTATTGTATAGCTTTGTTATTTTTCTGAATGCTATTTTAATGTACAAAATATAAATGACAACGGTTATGTTAGATATAGCTTTAAGGATTTTATTACTAACAATGAGCGTGCTATAACAGTAGGAGTCAGTAAAAAATTAGGAAATTGTAGGACTCTCCTTGATTTTATCACAGTACTAATTTAACTAGACTTCTCCCTATATTCTATTCATTTTCATGCAAGTAAATCATGTAACTTTTGAACAGCAAGAAGAAAAAAAACACACACAAATGAAATCACTTCTTACTAAATGCAAAAATATTCTTGACAGATTAATGGTAGCTATAATTTAGCAAATAGTATACATAGATTGTTAAAAATAGAATGGGATTTTGAGGATAAAAGAAGCTTTGACGGACAACAAACTTTAAAATAGTGTATGGTGTCCATTTTAGTTGAAGTAATTCTGTAGTATCTCCAGAAAAACCTCCATGCAGGCAGTTGCACAATGAGAGAAATGCTCAAAATGGCATGGAACCTTAAGGAGACCCTAATTATCAGTAGGCACAATAATGCATAAATTTCAAATGGTACAGTTTGTGCAGAAAGAATAAAAAGTCAACTAGAAAAATACACAAACTCATAAATATTTTTTTTCAAAAGCTAACATGAACAAAGGTATAGAGGAAGAGGTCTAATATGTGAGAGATCCTATTTGCGAGTAAAAAAATAATTTACAGTAATATTACAAACTACTAATTGCACACTAAGAAATAAATATACATTTCTGCACATGGTCACCTAAAAAGAAGCTATGACTGTTCAATTATATCTCTTTCCAGAGGAGTAGTAACCCTAGTTTCCTTAACACCGTCACTTTCCGAGCAAGTGATGGGCTAGGTGCTGATACACGGGTACGACTAACGGCATATGATGTACGTGAACATGTATCCCAAACAGCAACACCAATTGGATCATCTGTAGTAACTCTGGGGGCTGTACAAGAGACAGACAGGCTGCGAATTCCCTTACTGTCTCCTGCAGGCACCACAGTGGGCTTCCTTACTCTAACTGTGTGGAATCTTGAGCCGGAGGATAAAGGAGGAAGCACTGAATCAACACCTTGCAGGAGTGCTCCAGACCAGGATGTAGCAGTGGTAAGTATTGTTTTTAATTATACTGCAGTTCATTTTGCTATAATGCAGTGCCATAACAAACGTTTAGGTTAATATCATCATTGTATGGAACATAGCAAATCTCACTCTGTAGAGGAGGCATTTAAACCTGAAAGCATTTAAAGTTGATTTGAAGGCCTTACAAATAGTTACTTTTTAAAAGTGTTAAAAGTAGCATTTTAACTGTGTATTGTACACTATATTTAGACAGCTCTTAATATTTAAAAATAAATTAGTAATTATAATAATAATTAAATTTATTCCAGTCATTCCAAAACGTTTCTTATTTAAACAAAATAGTTAGCATATTTTTCAATAGGAGTATGAAACAAACATTATTTAAATCTCTGGATAATGTTACCAATATCACAGCAGTGGTAATTAGCAGTTTTTGAACATAATGTGGTCAGGTAAGATTATAAATTAAAATTTTGTTGTTATTATTATAATTATTTTTATACATATTATATAATTCTGTTTAAATGTATACTTTTTTGTGCTGAAAGAAGTTATAGTATGCTCTTGGTATACACAGTGATTGGGATCTGGTCTGACATGGTTTTGGGGCTGTCAGCATGGCTGCTTATGTCATTAAACCTTAGAAATCAATTTAAACAAATTTATGTAACATGGTAAAATCTCTAAAACCAGCAACTGTGGGATAAAGTAAGTACCCGGTACCAATTTTTTAATAGGTTATGTAAAGATGTACTGCACAAAATTTTTTTCCGTGCAGCAATTGAGCATTTTTATGTATATATTTAAAAATCAGATAGAAATACAAACTTCATTTTCAGCACTTAACAATATGCATTCCTCTCTTAGTTTATAATAAAATAGCATAGGCACTAAAACTGCCTTACCTGATGACATTGTTAATTGGGGTTATATGATGTTGAAACCAGGGTAACCAACATAACAAACAATTACAAGTACTGAGACAAAATTCTAGATATTATGAAGAGGGGTGGCTGAAGGTGAATTGGGAAAAACCTAAAAGTATGGTGTTTAAGAAGTATAATAAACTGTGTAAGAATGAAAAATGGTTCATGTGCAGACAAAGAAATTCAGGTAGTTAGTAAATTCTCATATTTGGGCATAAAGCTAAGTAATAATGGAGGCTGAGAGAAACAGGAAAGAACTGCAATGGCAAAAGGGAGAATGTGATAATAGTGATAAGAAAATGTTTATATCTGATGCCAGTAATGAATATTAAGTGGTTTGAAAGGCTTTATTCTACCTTGGTTGAATCAAGATGGATTTATGGAAGAGGGACAATGTCTTATGGATTTAATACTTAGAATTTTCTGTAAACTAATTTCAGAGTTCCCAACAATACTGCTAATGGAGGAACTTTGATAGAGTTAGGAAAGGTAAATGTTAGAGAGTTAATGAGGGAGAAAGTATTGAAATACTTATTTAGGGTTCAAGAGCTACTTGATATTGACATTGTGGAAATATGCCTGAAATATAAAGAAGAAAATTTGGGTTTATGACTCACACCTGGTTAAATAAAATCAGAGAATAGTTATTTATAAATTGGTTAGGAGATTTTTGTGTTAAAACTGGATATTTTAGAAGAGGTTGATGGAGGGAAGCTAAATCAAGAATGGAAGATATGGAAAGACAAATTATATTTGCCCCATTAGGGAGAAAAGTTCACTAGTACAGTATAAGGAATTAAAAGATGACCCAGAAAAGTAGAAGTACATTTTAATTTGCAAGAAAAATGAAAGAGAAAGGATAGCCTGGGTTTGATTAGGTGTTTGGAAGTTAAAGGATATGAGGGAAGATGTTCCAGTAATGTGTCCCATAGAAATTGGCTAGGAGATTTTTGTGTTAAAATTGGATATTTTAGAAGAGGTTGATGGAGGGAAGTTAGATCAAGAATGGAAGGTATGGAAAGACAAATTTTATTTGCCCCATTAGGGAGAAAAGCTCACTAGTACAGTATAAGGAATTAAAAGATGACCCAGAAAAGTAGAAGTACATTTTAATTTGCAAGAAAAATAAAAGAGAAAGGATAGCTTGGTTTCGATTAGGTGTTTGGAAGTTAAAGGAAATGAGGGAAGATATTCCAGTAATGTGTCCCACCTGTGGGGAGAAGGAAAATGAAATTCATATTATCTTCCAATGTAAAGCCACAAATGTTTGGAGGGAAAGCTTAATTAACAAGAAATGGTTACTGAGAAATAAAGGAATTATATTGAGAAAATTTTTTGAAGATCGTTAGCAAGTACTTAAATTAGGAGAGTTTTTATGAAAGGTAAGAATGAAATGGAAATTATCAGTTGAAACACATGTAATTTAGATAAATTTTAGATGATGAAGAATATCTATTGACGTTTTGTACATTGAGTTAGTTATGACTCTGGCCAACTAACTAGGGTTAAGGCTGTATTTACTTAGTACTTTAAAAATAAATAAATATAGAGGGTTTTTTCAATTTTATTTGAATTTAAGATTTCTAGTATCTAGGAAAAGGAATAATCACAAAAAAATATTATGTGCATTTCTATGGTTAAAGGATATGTTTACCCATCATTTCAGGTTTATTCACATCGAAGATCACAATCACTGCCTCCTAGGCTGGGGACCAAGTTAAAACTGCCTCATCAGGGTCAGCTTCGCTTGCTGTTCGCAAACCCTTATGTACATACTTATCGCTTTCACTCGGGTCTTGGGGGCGATGTGTATGTACATGAAGTGATGGCAGAGAGTAGATTATGTTTTCTGTTCCCACAGCAGCTCTTGTAAGTGAGGCTTCCAGTTTACTTAAAAGTGGAAATGTAGCTTTTCTATGCTGTTCATACAAATGTTTTGCACAGAGTTGCAAGATTATTGTGTTTACTTATGTCTTTATGAAGAACAAAATTGGTCAATTGTAATATAAACAAAAACAGTTAAGCTGTGTAAATTTATTGCATGGTAAAATACTCTATACCTGATAAACACATTCTGGACAAAACTACTAACTATTTCATGTTCAAGTAATACTTTAATTTCCTGGTGATGGAGGCTTTGGGATTACCACTTGTCACTCTGCCCTTTACAGGAAAATAAGTGTATAGTAAGCTTTCTTAGAGGAGGCCAAGGCTTGACCAAATTGGACTGTAATGCAATAGAAAAAGAAGAATTCAATCTTCCAAGAATAATCATAGTTGCAGCAGAACTAGTTTATATTAATCCCATTATATTAAAAATGATTGATGATGTGGACGAATGTTCCGCAAAACATGTTCTTAGTAAATGTCTTGTAAGTGAAACCATAAAGAATGTTCTAAATATTTCAACTGAAGAGATTCTAAATTTTTCTTTGTTTATATATATTTGATTGCAGTCCTTGCAATTAATTTGGTAAATTCTGGCTTTCTTATAATTTAGTGGAGCATTTTTCATTCATTTTTTTAAATGTGCAATTGTTTCTAATACATTGAATTCTCTTAAATTTAGCAATATTTTTTGGTCTGTTAACTAACTGTTGAAACTGTTCAGAAGGGATGTGTTGAGAATGTGTTGGTATTCTTTCTTATATTCTTCTTTAACAAGTGGAACATTCTATATGTAGGACTGTAGGACTACTTTTGATTTGGGATTGTATTAGTGTTACTATTGCCAAATGCTATTGTCAAATAATATATTGTTTCCCTGTCAAAAACTTCTGTACAACTCATTATTAACTGTGTTATTGCTGATTCTGAAGCCATATTAATCCTACAGAAAATATAGGAAAACTGTAGTAAGGAAATAGTGTATCTTAGTTTTACAATACTGTCTGATTTTAACCTGAGTAAACTTATGTTTATAGAGCTTTGTGGATTCACGAAGAGAAAGAACTGCTACAAGAAGTGGCTGGAATGGGGGAATTGCGGGAACCCTGGCACACACGGCAGGTTGAACTTCTGGATAGGCATTTACATCTCCTCCATCTGTACTCTCAGGCAAAAGAAAATTTAGAAGCACATAAAGGTATTTAAAAAAATTTTTTCTATGTAATATAAACTTAAATTTTGCCATGAGATATGCTTTTATAATTTTTTTAGTAAATTCAAAATGAGGTATGAAGTTTCTTGACCCTGTGATCCATTGAATGTAACAAGAATTTGCTTATCCTACAATTATGCATTCAACTTGCTTACAATAAACTCCACTTACATACTGTTTAGTGTAAGCAAGTTAAATACATAATTGTAGGATATATAGTCTCCATAGTCTACAGCTTTGTAAGTACAATTTATTTAAGAATTTGCTTGTCAATGCAGCAAGGAGATATTTCACACTTTAACTGCATATGGGACATTATGTTTCAAATATGAGACATTTAAATTTGACCTCATATTCTTTAAAGTCAATGAATTTTTGTCAATATATGAAGAGACAATAGTTTGTGCAAAATATGAAACCTTTGCTCATAAAAGTTTTGTTTTAATGTTAAATATTTGATATTTAAAGAAAAATTGTGCATTTGAAAATTAATATACCTGGAACTCGGCACTGCAGAAACATAAATTAAAATTATATATTACTTTATTATACAACTAAGTCGTAGGTGACACTGCCTTCACTACCAATTTTTATTCTTCAGAACATATTTCAAGAGCATTCTGAAGAATAAAAATTGGTAATGAAGGCAGTGTCACCCAATACCGATCTAGTTATATAATTTAACAAACTTCACTCTTTTGAGTTTAGAATTTTATACATTACTTATTTTTCGAAGCTTTCTCACTGGTGTATAACCATTATTTATTTATTTAACTAAGGGGTTGTTATTTCATAATTACATATGTTAAAGAGCTGCAATCACTTTAAAATATTTAAATAAATGTTAAAATATTCTACTTTAAAAATGGAATAATTATCAGTTTTCAAAAATATGGTCCAGTATCAGAATCAGCTTAAAAATATTAAGACTTCTAATAAAATTTGTTTTAGTGTGCAGTGAAGGGTTGTTGGCATACAACATGTTTGGTCTTTCTTATTTAGATATAGACTCACATGTAGTTAACTGCTTAGCACACTCCCTATGTATGATCCCATATCATGGGTTTACCAGTTTATGGGCAAGCAGAAGTGATTTGGAACGTCTGTTTCTGTTTCATTCTGGATTTTTTCTCACTTGTTAAAAATACCAGTATTCTGAAAAGTGTTATCTTATTCTATATAAGTAAGGAATCAACAGGGATTGTAAAAATATTTTAAAGTAGCTGCAAGATTAAAACTCAAGTATAATCACAAAATAAAAGGCAAATTTATCTCATTTAAAATGGGGTATTTTCATTTATACTATAAACAATTATATTCAATTATATTTTATGTACATATTTACAATTCCTTTATCATATACATACATTTAACTATCAAGAAATTTTTCTATTCTGTTTGACAATTGTTACTGGCAGTTTATTATAAAAAATTTTACCAATAACTCTTGGATCTCTTTCAGTGACTTTTTTGTTTACATATAGATGATAACTGTTGTTCTGAGTGCTATAGTTGTGGCAGACCTTGTGTAGAATCTTGTGTTTGTTCATTGTTAACAACAAATAGAACTAACTTTTACACTTAATGATAATATAGTTAGTATTTTAGGTATCTTAAAAATACTTCTATAAGATACTCTTCTGTCTACTTTATATATACATATCAAACAACCTTTTTAAAGGATTAGTAGTTTATTCATATTTATACCACATAAACCAGAGGTCATAGAAATCTATAAAAACAAAAATAACATGAATAGGGACATGGACACTTATCTCAGTTACATCTGGAAATCCTCATTACAAAGCCAGCCACTGACCAGGTCAAAGCCAACCAACACAAACGGGAGAGAAAAAACAGCTCATAAGTATATAAAGGGACAACAGTGGTAAGCAATAGCAGGAGACTGACATAGCAGGCAGACATCTCAGCTTTGATAAAGTGTAGCTAAGGCTGCACAAAATGGCACCTAATTTTACCTTTAAGACATGGCAATACTGGAAGCAAAGATTTTAATTAATTATTTTAACAAGGTTAGCAATGCTCCTATATCAAAACAGCAGTTCTCCAGGAGGAAATGCTGAAGAATACCATGAGAGCTGATGGAAGCTATGGGAAATAATGCACTTTTACATTAAACTATTGTAAGATTGGACAGTAGCTAGAATGCGATGTTTAGCACTTTCTTTAAGTGTGTAGACCGATGCATCCAGTAATTGTTCACCTCTAGGAAATGAACAGAAGATGGATGATGCTTTTGTTAAAGGCAGAAATCAGCATTGAGAAAGAAACCACCATAAAATTTTACAGAAAGACCTTCACAAGCCTAAAGTTGCATCTAGGTAGTTGCCACATGACTCACTAAAGACAAAAGTGGACTACTAGCACACTTCTGTAGTTTATTGATATTTATGAATGTATGCTTCTGCCCTATCCTACATCTAGTACAAAACATACTGTGCATTATAACAAATTATTATTTAGGAAATCACTCAGTATGCTAGTACCGTTCGTTATGTTGATGATGTCTTTGCAATAGTAAATGAAAAATGAAAAGAGGATACAATAAAACTACTCAGCCTACAAGGCAGCACTGTTAAATTCACAATAGAAATAGGAAACATCAAGGTTCTTTCCTTCTTGGATATAAAAATTATAAAAAAATGGCAATAATCTAGAATTTGGCATGCTTATTCAGAAAAGATACCCACATAGATAATTATTATATAGAAAGTAACAGCCACAATCCAAGACTACATAAACTCACCATAATCAATAGTCTCACATTCAGAATAACAAACCTACCAATAAGGAAGATAAAAATACAATTTGGGGTACCATAAAATCATACATATATATATAGCACAGAATAATGGCTACACAATAGATCTGGCCAACAAGAAAGTAGAAACATTCAAAAAACAAATAAAAGATATTACTACGTCAAAAGCCTACAAAGTAGATCGTATATATATATGTATATATATATATAATATTAATGAAACATAAAAATAAAGAAACACTATTAACAATGTAACAAATTAACACTAATAATAAAAGTAGATAAAGATAAAACACAGAGAAAGAGTCACACTTGAAACTGCTATATTTCGAACTACTGCGAGTTCTTCAATGGCAAGAAGTCTAGCTTCAAGTGTGACTCTTTCTCTGTGTTTTATCTTTATCTACTTTTATTATTAGTGTTAATTTATATATATATATATATATATATATATATATATATACAATATAAATTAAAAATAAAAATAAAGTAACACTATTAACAATTTAACAAATTAACAGCAATAATAAAAGTAGATAAGGATAAAGCACTTAGATAAAGTCACATTTGAAATTGCTATATTTTGAACTACTGGAGTTCTTCTATGGCAAGAAGCTAGACAAGTAGTGATTGCACAATAAGAAAGAAAGCCAACTTGCCCTGTATATTCAGCCAATTGTTTAGAATGGTACATACATTTGTTGAACCAAAATTTCGTAACATTATCTTGGATGGATGTCATGGTATATAATGTAACAAACAATAAAGTCTTTTAGAAAACACGAGAAAGTAAGAAATAAAATTAAAAGAATCATAGATAAGTAGTAAAGAAGTCAAAAGCAAAACACACAAAAGCAAATGAAGCTTAATAAGTCAAGTAAAAGAAGAAAAAAAGGAATATATCAGATGAACTGCAATGATTGTGAAAAAGTTTATATTGGAAAGACCAAAATAAACATAAAAACAAGAGCTAAAGAACACATTAGGAATATAGACCAAAAACAAGAAGAAAAATCAGCAGTAGCTTGGCACTTTTGGAAATAACAACATAGCATTAATAAAAATCCCAAATTACTTAAAAATATTAAAGGGAAAATTGAACTTACAGTCTGGGAAAACATCTATATTTGGAAGAATAAGGTGAAAGTTTTTAATTTCGAAATCCTGCCAAGTGATGTACTAATACAAAAGTTCATTAAACCTCCACCAGAGGCAAATCAATCTACCACGAACGAGGTCGGCAGTCGACCAGGAACTGACGATAGGAGCGATGGCTCCCGAAACTAGTCTTCCCTTTTTATTGAATTTTAGTGGTGTGTAGGTTACAATCTTGACTCAATTTTTTTAAAATGTTAATATTTGACATTACTGTTACAAAAGTTCACTATATTTTATACAATGCTCTTCATTATGTTTTATAGGTAGTTTTTTCAAGCCAAGTTCTCGCAAGAATGATCGTACATTAGAGTTTGCTCCAGTGAATCTTCATCTTCAGAGAATGTGGGTGCAAAATGACACACTGAGGAAGAGCGGTTTCTATGACATAATAACTGTAGGAGCATTTACAGCGCATTCACACAAATCAAAGAATGGTGGCCTAATCAAGTGAGTAGCCCATCTGGAATATTAAGAGTAGGGTTGCACTATTTTAACAGCTATGTTGTTTATGTTAATAATATTTTGATTTTACAGATTGCTGCAACAGCTTAAAGAGTCACCATCAAAAACTACTACAACTTTACAAGGACCCAGTAAGATAACAATGGCTCATGATGCTATACAGGTGATAATAATATTTTAAAGTATTTCTCCTTCACAACAATGAAAAATTATTGCTTATATGGTACCTACTATATTTTCAGTTTTGTTTTTGTGCATTTGATGTTCTGCTTGTACATATTCAAGATATTAGTGATCTTGAAATGAAGTTAATTTTTTGAATTAACTATAATTAATGTTTAGGCTATTAAGCAACTTCGACGAGAAGTGGTAGATGGAATGCGAGCTCTCATGAAACTGGCAAAGGACAAACAAACAGCAGGGATGCTTCCTATTTGCGAAGACATGATATCAAAGGTAAGGTTATATATTTATATATGAGATGTGTTCCGAAAGTATCTAACATTTTTTTTCCAGGGAGGTAAAACTGATCACAGTGGCAGTAAGGACCTTCATGTGCATGTTTGATTTTTTGTCAGGCAAATACAGTATATCCCCTGTTTAATATTATTACAAGGATCTAAAATTATTTGTTATATGCATAAGTACCGTAATCCAAGATTGCAGTTTCCCAATATTTGCACCACAATGTGAAAACATCTACAAAATGAATATTTACATAATGATAGGAACATAAGAAGTAACTTTGCATGTATATAGTGAAGTTGTTTGCATTGACTGCTTACTGGGTAAGTGCAAATGTCACAATCTGAAAAGGGAGATGCCATGGATAAAGTTCATATTTTTATTGGAAACTTAATAGGAGGTTAGAAACAGTGAAGGAGTTTGATTATACTTATAAAGAAGTCGATATTAGGTAACACTATACTTTACTCACTGATTAATTCATCAGAACAAGTTTCAAAATCTTTCGCTTTCATCCTCAGTGAACCGCCACGGGTGGCCGAGGTCGTTAAGGCACGGACTCGTGAGCGGGAGGTCTGCGGTTCGAATCCCGCCAGGACCGTCCTCCCTGACTGGGGTTTTTTCCAGGTTTTCCTCAGTCTTCATAACTGGCAAATGCCGGGGAGGTACCTAAACTTAGGCCTGGAACGCTTCCTTCGTTAAAAAAAAAATCCTTTCCCAATTTATCATTTCATTTCATGTATCATCGGTGTCCACCGCCTGTGGTGCCTCAGTAGTAAAAATGGGCGTTAAACACTATTCAAAAAAAAAAAAAAAATCCTCAGTGACCAATTAACACTGGCAGGTGATGATGTGGCTTCTGGTTCCAATATACAGTGAAACAAGAAGTCTATTAGCAGGATGGCATGGCTCATAACATGATTCTTGTGTTTTAAAATGAAAATTTTTTCCCATGTTGCTAATTCCTGGGGATTGTTGGTAGCTTTCAACAATTTAGTTTATTTTGTGATTCATAAATGTATGTCCAAAATTGATCTCCATCTGCTAATTTATCCACCTGTTTATAGCTTACATTTTTAAAGTATTCTTTTGTCCTTGTCTCTAAATTTCTTATTGTTCTGCTTATGTGTATCTGATCACAACCTAACAACTTATCTGGTACACTGCTGCCTTTTTGCTTAACGGGATAACATCCCTTATGGTTCTGTTCAAAAGGTTCCTGATGTTAAATTTATTTTATTCAGCTAACAATATAACATTTTTTAAACATTTTCATGAATACACATTTGCCCATTCATGGTATGTGAATTTTTTGGTCATTTTGCCAAATTGAAGGTTGGTGCATATATCTAAGAATTTGTAATACATTTTTAATAAGTTAAAGTAATGTCGTAAGACTAGTTGAAATTTTATTAAATTATTTAAGAATTTATTTAAATTATGTATCCTATATTAATTGTGTGAAATAAATATCATTTCGTAACATAATACAAAATGAATTTTCTTGGTATATTTCTTGTAAAATACCAACCATTTCTTTACTTATTCCCCTGAAATTCCAGTACATTGTGCTGATGAACCAGAGACTGGGGTTTGATGCAATAGAAGTGAATAATTGGTATTCTGTTTATTTTGAATTTAGATTAACACATTAGTATATCATTAATTATTGTAAAAATTGTAATTGAGAGGGGTACATCTAAAATGGCCTGGGCCAGATAGATGAAGTCCCTTGTGCTTTGTATTTTCTTAGCATTCAAATAAATTAATAAACAAATATTCCCAATTTCAACAGCTTAAACCATAAGGTTTCCCTTATCACTCTGTGGCACACATTTTCACATCTATTATACCTAATCTTCTCATGAGGGAAGCAGCTAAAACTTTACACATGACCACATATATTATCAGTTGCTAGTAATTGATTTAGGTTGAGATAAAAACTATAAAACCTGCTGTTTTGTAGGAAAACAGGTGACTAATTGAAGAACACTTACTTTTTTTTTTAGACTAGAATTCTGCTTAGTCTGTGGGATCCAGGATTGGTTGAGGAGGCACTGTCCTTTGTAGAAGAACATAAGGTGGCCCAGCCTGTATTACCAGAAGAAGATGGGTTGTGCAGCTTGGAACTTCGACATCAACAGACCCTGTCTCCTTATCGTCGTATAACCCAGCAGCTTAATTTTGACCTTAAGTCCCCTGATCTTGATGACCTAGTTACTCCAGACAGTCCTCGATGTACTCGAGCTTTCTGGAGTCTTCCTCCTAACGGTAAGGATGTTGATACTGCCTCAATCACAGCACTCAACAATTACAGCGGATCCAAGGAGTCACCTGCAGGTAGTGAGGCTCAGTTTGAAATCTTCCCAGGTGTGAATGATGACTCTAAGGAAGGAATAAGTGACAATTCTGATGAAGAAGAAAGCAAGAAGCAAAACGAAACAAATACAAGGATAGCTGAAGAAGAAGATCTTTGTAACAACGAAATGTTAGATGGAGAGGATAAATCTGGCATGGGTATGTCAAATGGATTTGACTGTGATTTAGGTCGAAGATTTCTAGATACACAGGCTATGTGCAGTTCTCCATCTGCAAATTACTACAAGCCTACTGATGAGCCAGAACCTTGGGACTTGACTCAGCTTAACATTGAGGCCAGTGTTATGTGTCTTGTAAGCAAGGTGAAGTTCCTTTGTGGTCGTTGTGGTAGTCCTGCTGTGAGGTTGCGATCCTCACAGCGTGGGATGGGTAGGTCACGTAGTTTTCGTGGAGGACTTTCTTCAGCACAGCAGGGAACAAGGGAAGATTCTGGCAAAGAAGCAATTGTAACTGTACAACCAACAAGCACCAGTAGTAATTGTAGTGTTGCAACTGAAGAGCCATCAGAAAGAAGTTTAAAAGAGGTACAAGTGGAGGAACCATCTCTCTCGGCCAACATGAGCAGCAATGATGTGCTGAATAGGACAGTAGATTCAGTTCAGAAGGCTGTGAATGGTGCAGTTGTAGCAGCTGGAAGAAATGGATCAACAGTGGCAGTGCGCAACAAATTCACAGAAGGTCTGGACTTTGCATCTATTGTAGATTGGACCTGTGAGCTGCGTCCCAGCATGCGAAAACTTCGACAGGCCATGGATGGTCTGCTTAAGACAGCACGTCTTACCCACAGTGTGTTCAGAGTGCAGGAGGATGGGCGTTCAGCGCAGCGTGCATGTAATGTGCGCTACCGAAGAGATGTCTGCTTCTCACAGGCTGTAAGTACAGCTGTTTTATGTCTCTTTGAACTTCTTTTTCATTAAAATTAAATTGAATATTATATATGATTTATATTTCATAAACAGCATATTTACTCACTTATTTGTATAGGCAGATAAAGTAAAGGGGGATCCAAAAAGTGAGATACTCTCCATTTCATAAATTCACCAGGTATTAAGAAAATATTATTCATCAGTGGAAATGGACATATCATCATGTTGAACACAACTAACTGTTTAGAGAGTACCCATGCATATAAAACTGCTAAATGCCAAAATTATTTTCATTACTTATCCCCATTGGTCAAGATGTTACTTGACAGTTATGATTTAAGTTGGCAACTCTAACTGGTAACAAATGAATAATGAAAGGATTTAATTATGCATGTGCATGTGTGTATGTGTAATTTTTATTGAAATGCAATGCTTTTTAATTTGTATTAACAAACCTCTAATTAGTTATGGCTCTTGGAAGATAATTTACTGCTATGTTTGACAGCTCACTTCGCTAGTAACAGGACTGATGGCAAAACTGTGGTGTCAGAAGCCAGATCCTACATTCCTCATGGTACTCACCACTCTTGGACCACTTGTCTCCTTTGAGGGGCTGCTCAGCTACTATGGAGATGAGATAGATATGTGGGGAGACATGGCGGTCGCTGTGGAGGACTTACTTACAGTCACTTTCACTCTCACCCGTTGCATTTCATCAAATTCCACACCTAAGTATGTAATTATTCTATATGAGCTTGCAGTGTTTAAATAGAGCAATGAAATAATTTACAATAGTCGTGCTAGTTCATAAAGGCAATAATAAAAGAGAAAGTAATAACTAAAAAACTTTTATTAGGTGTAAATTAACAGAACATACGAAAGAGTAATTAAAAACATAAGTTAGCTGAGCAAAATTAAAATACAGTAAAATCCCTTGTATACAGCACCCAAATAACCAGCAATACCAAAATAAGAATCTCTTATTATCAAAACAAAGTCCTCATTCACAATAAAGACATAGCCAACAGATTTGCCACTCATTACAAAATTGAACATAAATTGAATAGAGGAGGGGAAAAAGAGAGAAAGGGAATGAGAGAGAGAGCATAAGTCCAAGCTATTTTCAGGCCAACATCATCTATTTTATGGTGACTTTACAATTCAAGAAATTCAACCAAGCAATATTATTTCTGAAGAACAAAAAGATTCCTGGACCAAACAAAATTCATAGTGAATATATCAAGAATTTAGTGGGCAGAACCAAGAAGGTACTGTTGAACAAGATCTGGAACAATAAAGATAGCATTCCTGTTATATGGAAAAATGCCATAAGCAATTCAAATAAAAAGAAAGACAATCCAGCAGGCTAGTTGGACAGTTACAGGCCTTTATCTTTAACCTGGGTACTTGCTAAAACAATGGAGAAAATGGTCAGATTAACTTATTATCTGAAATCTCAAAATCTTCCTTCAGACCATCAAGTAGTTACAGAAAGCAATATTCAACAATTCATCAGGTTTTACATTTAACACAGGATATTAAAAATGCCTTCAACAAAAAAGGAACATTGTTTACTCTCTGTGTTGACTTCAAAACCACATTCAACAAAGTATGGAGAGAGAAGCTTATTTACAAGATGAGTAATATTGGCTTAAGAGGAATATGTTGAGATGGTTCATGGATCTAGGTATTATCACAAAGGTACTAACTGTAAAATCAATTAATGTCCTCTCTAAATAGCATAAAATTAAAATATGCTTTCCTCAAGGTGCTGTCTCCAGTCCAATTCTTTTTAATATTTTCATATATGGCAGCAAAAATATTAACTGACTTCCTAAAGGCAAATAGATTATTGTTTGTAGATGATATCCCCATATAGATTAGCCAAAAAAAATAAGCAGAATAAACAACATTACAAAAACTAGAAAATGAAATGCAGAAAATTATCAATAGTATGAAAACATGGGCATTCATCAACAATATGGAAGTAAACATTAAAAAGCAGTTTTCCAGTCTTCCAACACACTACAGATGATTTGCAATTTAAAATCATTAATGAACTACTACAAGAGGAAGAACACGTTAAAATATCTTGAAATAATGCTTGACAAAAAACTTTCCTTTTCTGAACAGATTAACAATATAACTAAGAAAGTAAATAAGAACAACATATGAAGAACACTAGCAGGCATAAAATGGAGAGGATTCATAGGTCTCCTTAATGACATGTACAAAAGCTATGTAAAGCCCAATTTGCCCTATGGAAGTGAGATAATATCCACAGTAAACAATCACCTTAAAACTAAATTGGATGCAATACAATCTAGGTAATTAAAAATTATAACAGGAGCCATAAAAAACACCTATTGCTGTAATGCAGAGCATAACTAACAATCTGTCAATTAAAACAGAGCAGGATATTAAAATGGCAATAATTAAATGGCAGAAATTATAAAATCATAACACAGGAATAAATAGTTTCACATTCCTGAGCACACAATGATTAAAACCACAAGAGACTTTAAAAAATTACTTACAGAAAAAAAATTTAGACATTTTAAAAATAAGTACTAAATCTACCATTATACCAACTGACTTTACAATATATAAACATCACATGAAAATAAATCTGGATGGAATGGCTTCCAATAAGAATGACCTACCTGAAGTATTAAAATTGACAGCATTTAGTACTCTAAACAACTATTATCATACTGATACATGATGTACAGTATATACAGATGGATCACTTAAAAATGGAGAAACAGGCTTTGGAATATATTGTAAAGTATTCTCTTAATATACACTTTTAGGACACAATTTAATGGTAAAATAATGGCAATAGAGCAGCTTTAGAAAATCTATGGTGTAAACCTAACATAAATAAATTGTTATTGTAAGTCAATAAAGCAACACTACAAAGTATAATGAATTAGTTACCTACCAACATACACTATAAATGAAATAAAAAAAGTCATATTATACAATCCGGATCAGAAATACAGAAATAGTTTTACAATGATTCCTAAACCATGTTAGATTAAAGAAATGAGAATATTGATATTTTAGCAAAAACAGCAGCCACCATAGAATGAAAACCAACTTTTGAACCAAACTTCTTTCTAAATTGAAACTCATTAAAAAAGATTAATAACCAAACAAGAACAGCAAAATATCAAACAAAAACTTAAAGGAAAACCATATGAAGATCTAAAGACTTTCAAACATGTTTTATTGAAACCAAGAAAAATAGCAGTTGCCTAATTCCGCTTAATTGTTGGGCATGATTGTCTGTCAGAGCATCTCTTCTGGATGAAATTAATCAAGGACAACCTTTGCCTATTGTGTAAGGATGTGAATACTATCCTAAACAAAAACATCTACTGAAATGCAACCAACTTGGCAGCAACAATAAATGAAAATAATTTGGAAGCTCTTTATTGGTAAGTTAAGGAAAAAAATGATAAATATCAGCATCCCCAATGGCCACTAGCAACCAACCAACCAAGTTTTGTACATGACAATATTTGGGAAGGATTTCAAAGAATATGGCATAAAATTAATGTGACAAAATAGATATAATAAAAAATGTATTATGTTCTTCAATAAAAGATACCTGTGCATACCTCCAGATAAGAAATAAGGCACATTTTCAATAGAATGTTCAGACTGTAATATAAAATATACAGAAAAACATAGAGAAATTTGAAAACAGGAAGAAAGAACAGTTTAGAAGTATCTGGCTAAAACAACTGAAAAAAGTTGGCAGTAGCAGCACATTTTTGAGACCACAACCATGAAATGAATCAAAAAGCCAGTTAGTTAAAAAATAATAGAACTAATAGAATTATTTGTGTGAGGAAAATATTTTAATTTTGAAAAACACAAGCATACTGGATAGTCCCAAACTTACCAAGCAGTCAGTCATTAGCTGAAGTTGGGAATGAAGGTTCCTGAAATATGTATTAAATTTAAAAACTTGTAAGTAAAGTATGAGTCAGCATCTCTGCAGAGCATGTTTGAAAAAAAAATTCATTGAATTTGGACGAAAATTGAATGCATGTTCTGTATTAAAAAAAAGTATATTTGAGAAAAATTTAATTTTCTGTAAATGTGCATTTAATAAGTTCTATAGACAACCTCTTCTCTCAAAACTGCCTTCTAAGATTGAAGTTAATCACTAATATATATGTGAGAATAACAGGAAAGAATGCAATAACTGATGGTAAATATAGGTAAAATAATACATAACTGTACAGGAAAAATGGTATATTGGTACTAAACTGCACAGTATTAATTTATTTGGAAGTTGCATTGAAAATTCTGTACATAACCGTGTAGCTCACCACTAGATAGCAGCACATGCAGTTTATAACAATATGCAGAAAGAACAACATAAAAATGTAAATATTTGATTAAATTATTAGCTTAGATCTATTATACAAAAAAGTAGACTTGGTTGTGCATACTAGGCACTTAAAGCTATATGTACCAAACATAGAAATATTGTGTGCTGGAGCTTTAAAGCAGGTGGGGGGGGGGGGGTATTATTCACTCATTTGATCTCTAATGTTCATAGGTGCTTTTATATGTATTAATTTAAAAATTATAAATTTTGTCAATTTTAGCCAAAAATTAGCCCTATGTCCAGATAGGTACATAGTAATGCCATTTTTTTTCCCTTCTTTTGAAACTACCAATAGACAAAAAACTCATTAGCAGTTGAATTGAAATGAGTTTATTTACTAATAATATCTATACATAAACAGTTAACAATTTCAATTCACTACCCAATGTACTTTGATCTTCAATTCATCAGTGATTATTCACTGGAACTTCATGAAGACTCAGGTATAACAACTATATACAGTATTCATAAATACAACTACACAAACATAATGAATCATTGTTATTTACTAATTTTAAGTAATACAATTTACATAAATAAAATACCTAAAAATTTACAATCCCAAAACTAAGGTTCTCCCATACCTTAACCACCTGGTTATATGTATGAACCCCTACAAAAATTATCCTTTCCACAACTAAGTGTGCCCACAAGCACCTTCCTTAAACTTATCCTCCACTTATATCTTATCTTTTCTAAGAATTCCCCAATATGTGTTTATTTTCTCTGCCCTCATATCTGATAACATTTTAATTGTTACTATAGTAATGCTGTAGTTTATCCCATTTTTCATTCCAGATACTATCCCTCCACCTGTTTGCCATTTCACATTCTGTTTAGAGAATGGAACACATTTTTTACTTTTCTGCACATAATACATCCTTCTTTAAATTTTTTCTTAATCTTTTAGAAACAATACCCCTGTATACATCCATGCAAAACCTATTCTTCTGAATAGAGTATAATTATCTACATATTTCTCTCCTCCCCAGTTTCTTTTAGCTATTCTATATAAATCAAAAGAACCTTTATCCTCTAGGCAAGCCCAAATCTCTTGCTTTTCTATATCTTCTACCCTTTGTCTCACTTCTTTCCAAAATCCACTGATATTACTTTTACCCGGTTACTACACATCCATTCCAGTTTCTTCTAATAGTTTCCCCACCTCCCCAAACCAACTCTCACTTTCCAGTACATCTCTTTGGTACATAACACATTCTTTTAGTATAACTTTATTATCTAATTTTTCATTAGCAGTTAATAAGTATACATTTAACTAAAATTGTTAATTGGAACATTGCAAAGCGAAACTAATCATATATTAAGAGCATTGTGTGATTGAGTAAAACTAACACTCTTTTATATAAATATTGTACTTACGAAGCTATTGACAATGGAGTGGTAATATATCCTAAACTTAGGTATTAATTTTTTTTATTTTTTTACACTAAACTCCAGTGTAGAGTTTCCAGTAACAGTGGTTCGGTGAGCAACTGAAGATTGGGTGAAATTCTCCCGAAATGCATCTTACTTTTATGTAAGTAAGTGGAGTTTAGTGTTAAAAAAAAAATGAATACCTAAGTTTAGAATAACACTCTTTTGCTCCATTTACTTGTTTAAATATGTAAAACCGGTTTCACGAACCCTTCATTTGCATTGTCAGCCCATTGTTGACTGGAGGATAAACCACTATGTTGTGGGGATGTGTAATCTGCTCTGGTGGAGGTATGATGAACTTGAAGTTTATTTTCTCCCAAATTGCTAATTCTGTAGGTTCTTGCACTGATTTTAATAATTTTGTTTTATTCAATATGTCATGGTTTTCTGCCCAGAAATGATATGCCACTGCTAGTTTCTTCAACTGTTTGTATTTTATGTTTCTGAAATTTTTTTTTAATCGTGTGCCTATATTTCTCTTTATTTTACCAATGTAGGTTTTTTCACATTCTGCACAACAAATTTTATAAATACCTGCTTTTTTCTCTTTGGAATACTGTTATATACATTATCAATCAGGATATTTAAATTCCTCCAGTCCACAATGGGCTGATGATGCGAAAGAAGGGTTTGTGAAACTGGTCCTGCATATTTAAACAAGTAAGTGGAGCAAAAGAGTGTTATTAATTGATATCATTGTATGATTGGCTTCACTGTGCAAGTTCCAATTTACATTTAAGTAAAAGAGTGTTAGTTCAACTCAATCACACAATGACCTTAATAAGTATACATTTATTTATATTACATCCTCCAATAATCTTGTTCTTTTACAGGTCTACCCAGATGCCTCAATCTCCACCACAACAGTCGCAGCAACAGCAGCAGCAAGTTTATCCTTTACCTCGGGTTGTGGGCTCTCGTTCTGCCCTTACTGTACTTTTACCTGTACCGGATGCTGTTTACTCGATGCTTCCTCTGTCAGCAGCATCAGCCACTCCTATTTCCTTCAGTGTCACTCCTGTGTTCTTCAATATTGGTATTAATGAAATGGCCACCTTGGCAGAAAGTCTGGGTAACACTCGACCACAAGATAAAAGCAATCTTGACAACTATGAGCGTGTGAATGAATACTATCATAGATTTCGTAAGCTGCACCTTCCAGCAGATCTGCCAGGACAAAGAGGTACCTGAGATTTACTAAAAAAATCATTTGTGAATTGCACTAGATCCTTAGATTATTGCCTGTTGTAAGAAATGTACTCTCTGGAGCAGTATGCTGAGACATTACTCTGTCTAATAAAGAATATCTTTCTATCACTTTAGGGCCTGCCTGTGCTCCAATGCAGCCTTCTTTAGCTGAACTTGTCGAGAGTTTGCGAGTGGTAGTGCACTCAAAACAAAGTAAAAATGTAGATATTCTTCATATTTCATCACATATATGTCGCAGAATGAAAGGTAAGCATATAGATACGAGGGGTGTTCTAAAAGCTTTTGGCCTGACCAAGAAAACACAAGATTTAAGAGAAATGATTGTTTTTTTTAATTTTTTAACATAGTCACTTTGTAAATCTATACATTTAATACAGCAATTTTCTAATTTAACACCTTCAGTAATAAGATTTGTCCACTGTAAAAAATAATTGTATGTCTCAACTTCAATCTCATTATTTGATGTGAAACTTTGTCAAGCCAGCCATGTCTCAGGTTTGGGATCAAAAAGTAATCGCTGGGAGCCAATTCTGGTGAATATGGTAGATGTGAAAGCACTTGGAAGTGAAAGTTATGCAGTTTTGCAGCAACAATCCCAGACATGCGTAAAGGCACATTATTTCTCTTTCTTTTTCCAAGATGTGTATGTTTAGCCTGAATAGTACTTCAGTTGAACCAGTAGTGAAGTGTAATACTTCCTGGTGATGGTTCAGCCCCTTCTGGAGGCAGTCTATGAGCACTACAACATGAGAATCCTAAAAACTGTAGCCATGATTTTTCCTGAAAATGGAACCATTTTTGCTTTCTTTGGTGCACTTTCACCAGTTGCCACCCATGTTTGGACTGCTCCTTCATCTCTGACATGTACTGATGAATCCATGTTTTAACTCCTGTTATGAAACATCAGAAACTCACTGAAATTACATTTAAACTCTTGTAGAAAGTTCATTTGAATGCATTTATGGTCCATGTTAACTAATGCAGCACATATTGAGCGTCTCATACCCCAAACTTCATGTAAAATGTAGTGGACATGGCCTATCGAGATCTTTGCAATGTGAGCCAAATTGCATACCTTTCATTTGGCAATCATTGAGTATGGCATTCAGACTTTTTATCACATTCTCATCAGTCATAGCAGTTTTAGGATGCCCTGAGTGCTCATCATCTTGAATGGATATAGGACCATATTTTAATTCAGCAGTCCACATTTTAACCATTAAGGAAAAGAATCCTTTAATGTGGAATCTAACTCCTTTTGAATTTTTGCTAGGGTTAAACCCTAAAAAACGAAGTACTTTATCACAGTTTGTATTTCAGTTTTATCCATTTATAGGAAAATGTTAACACTAATTTGTTTACGTGATCGTCACAAACAAGTGACTAAACTTACATGTCCGAAACTGTGCAGCATGCCATCTAAAGGATGATATTTAACAACTATTATAATAATTTGGCGATCTTCAAGACATTTCTAAATCAGGCTGAGAATTTTTAGAACACCCTTTGTATATCTGTAAATTCTTTTAAAGTTCACATTTTAGTCATTTACAATTTGCAGATGTGATGTTTATTATGCCATTTCAATTTTATATCAAATCTGCTGATTTATTATATCTACTATGGTAAGCCATTACCAATTTAGTATATACAGGTCAGCTTTAGTTAGAAATGTTATTCTCTCACACATTGGCTATTATTATCTGACCCACATGAGATTCATATTAAACAAATGTTCTAAGCCGAGTCATTTTCATCGTTAACCAATTGGCTCGCTTTGTAAACAGCCCCACTGCCTTATAAACATTCCTAAAGTCTTGTACCAAGCTACTACTATAACATGGGTAGCGATGTTATGTTTTATACTTCTCAACTTGTCAGCGTCTTCACATATTGATGTATATAGATCATTAGAAAGTGTCATTTTATGAGAATATAAATGTGCATTCATTTTATGTATATCCCACATTAATTACATTATAAAAGACTACTAAAGATATAAAATGCTTTGAAATACTTTTAAGTTCACTTAACTGAATGCATAAATAATATATTTCTATTTTATGTTACTTCTAGCTTATGGCAACAAAATGTTAAAGATGCATGTTTCCATTAGGATTTATTTTCCAGCTTTGATAAACATGTATGTCATCAAATGTGTTATGAATATGACAATATTAAAAACTATCAAAATACTTAATTTACAAATTGCTATCATCATCTCATTATCTAATGCTGCATTCATCATCGCTAGATTTGCTGTTCCCGAAATATAATATTCTAATTATTTTTTTATCAGTAGACACACTCTAAGAACCTGGTACATATTTGCTCTTAAAGATGGAATGAGAATTTATTTTCTTATTTCAAATTTCAAACACATCCATAAATTTGATTGCATTAAAAGACAACGATACAAGATAAGGTGTTATACCCATGAGCTTAAGCCATTTCACTGATGAAAAACTTCTCTATGTTTGCCTGATTTATTTTCATGAGAACTGATTTCACCGGAAGAGAAACTGCAACTTCTAGAAAGTATAATTTGGTAAAACAGCTGAAATGATAAAAAACAATATTTCATATATTATTAATGTAAAATACATATACTATGGCTTTCATTGGTATTATTGAGTCAAAGTCTTGACTCAACTTGAAATATTACCATCTTATGAGGACTTCACTTGGGAAACTAAAGACATAAGACCAGTTTCACATTCAGATGTTAAAAGCTAACAAGCTGGTGTACTTTTAACATTCAAAATAATTAAAATTTTGTTTCATCAACCAATGTTAATTTTAACAATATATTAAATCTCGTATTATTTAACATCACCTTTCCCTTGTTTTAAAAGTTTAACTATAAATTATTAACAGTTGGAAAATGAGAGGTGAAAATCTGGCTTTAAATGTTGAAATTCCATATTTGGACCTTTTAAATGTCATTCCTAAAAGAGGAAGGGGCTGTAAGATGCGATGACTGTAACATTTTTATGAAAAAAGTATTTTTACAGAGGTACACATTATGAAATGTAACAGTAAGGTTGTGAACAAAATATAAGAGAATTTAGAATAAGCTAAACATGACTCTCTCTTTCTCTCTTGCTCTGTCCTATTGGTTTATGTAAAGATTTATGCCACTAGTTCTTTTAATTTAATGGTTGGTGACTATTCCAGCATTTCAGAATCTAATGTTTCAGGATAAAGGTTTCTGCAGCAATTGTATCAAAAAAAAAGGAAGATACATAACATTTCCAAAATGTTACATGGTAGTATAACATATACGTGATATAGTTATGGTGCAGGGAGTCTGTAAACAAATGGGTGAATGAAATTAATTACTTTGGCGCTTTCCTGGCATACACCTTCTCAGGGTAAGGAAAAACTATGAAAAAGGCCTACTCAGACTGCTTGACCTGACCTAATCAAACCCAGAATTCTGGATTAATAGTTGTAAATGCTACCACTAATCCATGGAAGCAATCTAAAATTTTTTTTTTAATTTGTTGTTTTGTATTATTGAGAGGCCTTGAAATATTGGTGCCTATAGGCTTGTCAACTGGGATGATAAATAGTTTATGACATATTCTAGAAAATCACAATTTAAGAGATGTAGTGAGAAATAAATAATATGCATTTCTGGAAAGAGGTAAGAAGGAAATTTGAAGATATAGAGATAAAAAATATGTTCAGATTAGCAGAGAAGGGATCATTAGTATTTTGTTTCATTGAAATTCATTAAGGAAGAAAATCAAACAAAGAAGAAAGAGAGAGTAATATGCAGCACCACACTAACAACACTATGACAGCAAAGTTGGCAAGGGTTCATTGTTGTGTTGCACCCATCTAATTCTTACTTTGTCTATTATGCCTTATTTGACAGCATGACTCACTGCAAGGTAAAAAAATTTGGCAACAGAGAAAATTGGGCAGTTGTATACAAGTGGTAGTGTAGTATTCTCAAACAATGGTTTCATGACACCATAATGGAGTTTCCAGGAAGATAAGGTTGGTGGGCAGTATATTGAGAGATCCCATGTGCTTTGAATCATGTTACATAATAAATAAAAAACTATTATTGTAAATCACTTCTGAATGACCCTCTTAATTAATTAATTAATATGATAAATAGTAGACGTATAATTTATAACTTCAGGTCTACGCTTCACAAGTTGTAAAAGTGCCAAGGACAGGACAGGAATGGCAGTAACCCTGGAGCAATGCCAAATTTTAGTATCGGAATATGGATTAGCAGAACATGAAATTCAAAGACCCCTCGACTGCATGAGAAGGTAAGATATGTTTTCCTTTCATGGTCAGAAATCAATACGCTTGAATAACAGGTCCGTTTTGTGGACATGAATATTTGATGCTCTTTTTAGTGTTTCAGTAATTTCAGCAATACTGTCATAAACAATGAGATGTTTTAATGTATGTTATTTACTGACCTCTCGTTTTTAGTGAGGGCTGTCGCAGGGAAAATACGTATAAAAACACAGGTGTACGTAAATATGCATTCAACAGTCTTCAACTGCTAACACTCCCCAAACTGTACCGCCCACCAGCTGGGACATATGGCTCTGCACAGACGTGAAGCATTATCAGCTGCAGTTTACCAAAATTAGCGCTGTTTAGTTCACAAAGTTTGTTTACAGCTAGATGCTGCACATGGCATTCTAACAATTTATGTACCTTCTTTAACATTGTGTTATCTTGCTCAATTTGTTGTGCAATGTAAATGATTTAGAACATGCTATTGTTGAAGCTTCTGTTAGCAATTAAAAGTAAATATAGCTTTACCTTTGAAAGAAAACCAAGTAGTTTGTAATTTATGTGAAATTAAATATTTTAATTGGGTGTTTACTCAAATGCCAAATGAGTTCACTGAAAATATGGACTTTATCTGCATTTCAAAGAGAAGTACATTTTCGCATTTAATGGAATAAATAATATAATGTAGGATGACAAGGTATTCAAGAACAATTCGTAAAAGGAATAAATGAGCATTACAAGCAACATTCTTAGCCACACTACTGACTCTGAGAGGCAGAGATGTACTATTTGCTTTATTGCTACTCTCTGTTTGGTGGTTTTAGAAAACGAACAATGTGCTGTAATTTTTATATATAAAAATTAGTGGCATTCTTTGAATACGCAAACAGCTATTCTTTCTTGCTTATCTAGTTTGGAGTTTTTATATGGGGTGATTCATAGTATTGCAGATCATTTACGAGCACACTTTTATTATCGAAGGTTAGTTGCAATTCGGTGACCGTATTGCACTAAATATAATCTATTCCTTAATAATTTATGAAATAAAACATTTGGTAATGAATCAAGTTCAACATTCTATTTTTTTTCTATTTATTTTATAAAACTAATTACAGTAAAATCTGTATATTGGACTCAATCTGGACTAAGAGGATAATTAGTTACTGAAAATGATGAGTTTAACAGACTTTCCAGTAATTATTCATAAAATATAACACTGAATTGTTCTGTAAAATAATTTGTCATAAGCTTTAATACATTCACAACTTAAAAAACCTTCTATTAAGAAATAATTTCTATTAAGTATATAACATCATATTTGTAGATGAAATGAATTTTTTTTTCCGGAGCAAAATCACATGATGCTGAATTGTCTTTCAAAACAAAAGTGATGTAGAAATAGAATGTTCATAGTAGACTCCTATTGCTGTCCACCCATACCTAAATCCATCACAATTTTATTTATATTCTCATCTGTATCCAATTGCTTCAGTGCCTATTATCTCACCTCTATCTTTGGTGTCTGTGTTTTTTCTCCCCCCCCCCCCCCCCCCACAACCCTTCCTGTTTGCTCAAGTCAAACTTCATGAGAAAACTGAGATAATTATGGTATATCTTCTTTCATGGGGATTGCTTACAAAATAGAAAAGAATAGGCACCAATCCTCAAAAACCTCTAGGGAGGTCTGATGGATAGTAACAAACAGTAGAACTTGTTATTGGATCCTTCTGTCGCAAACATTGCCTGTAACCAAATGCATTATCTGGACCCTCAGAAATGAAATGAAAACATGCTGTTATTAATTTGTGATTAAACTGCTAATGCAAAATAAAATAAAAATGGAATGTTGCAGACAGATGAAAATTTATATCAAATGGCAAGTTACTGGCACTCCACCATAATTATTTTTTTTTCCTCCCTAAATACTTGAAACCAGCTGTAATGAATGCAATAATATGCACATAGACATTTCCAGAAATACATGAAAAATTTCAAATACAACAGTAGTATACCATTTTTGGTTTGAAAATTGTTAATTTAAAAATGAACCAGAATTCTAACAGAGATCCAGAAAGCCAAGAATTAATGATATTAAAGAATTTATTGATGCATAAAAATAAGGAAAATTAAGTGAATTTGATCTACTAAACAGTTGCATATCCAAATTCATAAACTTTACTGAAATATTGGCATACCATGCTGGAAAGCTGACAGTAAATCTATGCTGATATGGAAGGCTACATACAGCTTTTGAAACATTATCCAACAGGTGCCTGTAACCTCCACAGATAGAATAATAAATTGAATTAAATTAAACGTATCCAAATAAGTAAATTAAAAGCCGTGAAATTTGAGTGATTTCTTATCAAAATTATATTTTAAGTTCTATTTCATTGTTAAAATGATCAAAAATACAATTAAATACAGATATGAGTTACTTGCATGAGTGCAGAGAGGAAGGATGTGTGGAGTGAATGTTTGTGTTATGTTGTAGTTTTAAAGAGGTGGTGCAGGAAAAATCAAAAGCATGGATAAAGAAAAAGGTGGAAAATATGGAGGAAGTAAAGGGCTATGTTCCAAGGCAACATCTAAAGATATAAGGAAGATTAAAAGCTGGGAGGTGAGAATGGAAAAAAAATGGAAGAGCATAGAAGAGACAAACCAGAGGATCGGGTGGCTTAAAGAGGAATTAGGAGAAGAGTAGCAGAATGCAGGAATAGAATAGAGAAGATGGAGAAAATGGCAGATGCGAGCAGGAAGCTGAACATAGATTGGACATATGGATGAGAGAGCAAGACCAATGTTGGTTAAATTAGCCACAATGAACACGAAAAAAAAAAAAAAACGAAAAGCATTAGGCCAAACTGCAAAATTAAAAGGCTCAAGAATTTTGATTGCAAATGACTATGGAAAAAAAGAACGAAAAATAAGAGTGGAATTAATAAAAAGATAAAGGAACGAAAGTAGAAGAGCAGGTTTGCATGGTATGCACTTATGGAGAGACAATCTGCCAATGCAGCAACTAGGTCAAGAATGATGATCACAGAGGAAGAGAGGGGAAGCAGAGACGGAAACTTGCTGAGGCTGCATCAAGATCAAGAAACAAGGAATGTAGGGGAGGAGAGGAGGAGGAAAGAAGGGGGAACAACCTGCAGCTGGCAAAGAAAGGAAAAGTGTTTTGCAGTGAGAGTAATGGGGATTTCACCGAGTGCAAATCAGCTCATTGGGGTAATTGATAAGGTGGAGAGAAGTAGTGGGGGTGAAATCAGATGGTGTGTGGTCAAGAGGTTTGGGTGGGTTGGCATCACGTAGGGGGTGTTTGATGGAAAAGGGGAGAAAAGTATAGAAAAAAGGGTCACAAGAGCAAAAACGAAACTAGAGCATTATATTTAGAAGAAATAGAAAATATGTATTTAGAAGAAGTTTATTGATGATTTTAAAGAGCTATACAGTAAGATTGATGAAACGTGATCCAGAAAAAGTAAAGGGAGAGGATAGATATGCGAGAACAGTGGAAAGGATAGTGAGTGAGATCCTAAATAACAAGAACTCCAAGAATGGTATATAATGTAATTATAATGTTGTTTATTCAAATAAATTTCGTTCATTCACTTACAGATAAATATTTCCTCATTAATTTATATTGAGCCATAGTACATTTTGTGGTTGCATACAAATGCTCAGCTTCTATAAGCAGGATGCCAGACTACTGCCATGACATTGCCTGCTTAAGATATGATTTATCCTTCTATTCTTACACTGAAAGAGTGGCAGGTTTCCTATGAATCATTTGCTATAAAAATATACAGCTTTAGATAAAATGTGCATTTAAGCCTCAGTGAGTAAGCTTAAGATAGTCCATTTCTCTTTTGAACAAGCAGTTGTGGCATTTGAGTTCACACAATTATCTTTTTTTTTAATGGTTGTGTTTTATATTTTCCATTCTTTAAATATATGTCATACTATTTTGCTGAATAATCACACTGGATGCATAGAGTTATGTCACAAATAATATAGACTGTTAAATGGAGTAAACAATAATCATATTTAAAAATTATTTTGTAAATATCATATGTAAATATTTAATTTCCTTGTTATAGACATTTTATTATTTATGTTTTAATAATCTTAAAGAGTGTGTAAGTGTACATAGGAAAAAATTGCAAAGACTTAAGAAAAATAATGCACAAAGCCATGTTTTGAAAATGGTAATTTCTTAATATATATGAGTCGTTTGCATCCCAGAATTTCTTGTTATAACTTTAGGAATATATCCTTGGAAGAAAATTATACACTGCAGCACAGGACATGTTCAGAAGGCAGTATAAATCTTTAACACCAGTCTTTTAATTTTCTTTAGTCATAATGAGGATCTTTTAGTTAAAATTTGGACCACTGACAAGTTTTGTTTCTTATAAATAAAATTTGTTGGACAGAACATTAACCAAAACAAAATGATGCTGTCACTTAAAGTAAATACTTGAGCATAGCTTAAAGATAATGCCTAAAGGCAGCACTTGCATTAATAATATTATGTATATTTTAATTAACATGGTTAATTTATTATCCATTAGTATATGCAATTGTAATATGAACAATACACTTTAGACTTACTACAGATTTGAGGGAACATTTGGAAGCATTTTTATTAATCTGAGTGTGTGCATTGCTTTAAAACTGTATTTACTTGCAAATGGATGCTCTATTTTATTGTAATTTTTTTTATCAAAATGCAAAGAAATAAATGTACATATATAATAAAATAATGGGTGGTAATTTCATTATAGCTCTTTCATTTGATTCAATGTACATTTTTCACGAGACACTTCAATAGTACATATATAATTGTATTGTAAGAAAAACATGACTTTGTACAATACAGTTTTGAAATATCTTATTAACAGCCTTCTACAAATCCTGCATTCTATAAAAACATTGCTTATGCAGAAACTTATTTAAATTACTTTTGAACGACTTGTAGGAACAGGTTTAAGTGCATCTGGCAGAATGTTATATAAAATAATACCTTTATAACACTGTGTTATGGGTTACATTAGATAACTTCTCTTTGTTGTCAGTATTGTAATAATGTGTTTGAGAGTTTGTGTGAGAGCTGTCTAATTCTTTTTCACATATAACAACATTTCGTAAATATACAAAGATGGCAAAGGAAAGATATGCATTTGTTTGAATAATGATGTACAGCTATTTTTGATGGTTCTTGCTGCCATAAGCCTATAAATTTTTTCTGTATCTTAAAAACTGTTTTGCTGTTTGTTCTGTTATCCCTACTGATGACATCAAGGAGTGAAAGTATGAAAAATGTAGAGCCTCAACTCACATAAACCTTGTAATTATCATTGCAAAAATTTTTGAAACTTAGGAAAGAACACTTAAAATCCATATTTTCATTTGTCGTATATTGAATTCTTGGGACTATCATCATGTTGAAATTGTGAACATGAACCCAGTACATTATCACTCTCCAAAGAGCATGTTGTTTGGCAATTATTTTCTTTATAGTAAAATAACAGAATTGTTGACTGTACTTTAGTCCATGTTTAAATTCTTGTTGTACCAGTGGCCATAATGTAGTACAGTTGTGAATTAACTGTTAAGCTTGTTTCAGAATTATGGAATGAACAATACCAGTGTCAGTGAAAGTGACAAGGGATATGCTCTCAACAAGGCTCTTTAATGTGTGAATGCTAATGTCAACTAACTTGCTGGCCATGCATTGGAGTTCCAACAAGCAACAGAGGGCAGGAGCATAGTCCAGTTATAACCTGTGCAATGATAATCAGCAGATGAATGATAAAGGTGAAGATGGAGATTAGATAAAGATGCAGAATGGCAGAGGAAACTGAATTACTCAGAGAAAACCTGCCCTTGTTCACCACAAATTCCACTTATGGCCACTGGAAACAAATTGGTGGTGGGATTCAAGTATTCTAACCACTTGGTCTAGTGCTGCCCTGCTCTTTAATGAGGCCTTAAAGAAAATAATAAGGTAGACCATTGCTCATTAATCCAGAAGGAACTGTTTTAAACAGATTGATGCAAATGATAGCATATGCTGAAAATGTTGGAATTATCTGTAAGAATAAGAGAGCACTTGAAGAAAACTATTATAGAACAGAAAGCATAAAGTGCTAAAGGAACTGGGAAGTGGCTTATGAAAGTTTAAATGAAAAGAAATAACAAACAATGGAGAACCTTAAATACCCAGACTTGTTGATGGCAGAAGACAACTAAATATCTATAGAAATCCAGGAAAGAATAGCAAGAGGAAATAATTGCTTCTAGGCTTTAAAAAGCAATTTAAATCCAAAAATATTGGGAGAAAAACAAAAATAGAAATATATAAAGTTATACTCAGACCTACAATAATGTATGGCTCAGAAAGTTGGATGATGAACACAAAGAAGAATGACTCTGAAGGTGGGAAAGAAAGGAAGATTTTAAGGTGAGGAATTACTGAAATTTGAATCTTCTACAGTTTCAAATGAAATATGTTGAAAAATTTACCATGTTACAATTTTATCTTAAAAACTTTTTAGTCAATATTCAAGAGTATGTGTTGAAAATTTTAAGTAAATTGGTAAATTTGATTTTTTTTTTATGTAATGATCATGGTGCTACAACCTTAAGAACTTTTGTACCAGATGAAGGAAATAGATGACTGATGATAATTCAGCCGAATGAGATCAGAGGACTTTTATGGCTTAAGTTTATGAGGCATTCACTGAGGGGAAATAATCTGTCAGTAATTAATTGAAATAAGAATAGAACCTATGCCTGCTGCATGGGAAACACAAATGCTACAGCTAGACTACAGCAATGTTGGAAACTTGACATAGCCACTTATTCATTGTCAGACAAGCAACTTGCAAGCTGAAATAGCTATAATTTCAATTCGTACAAATACTTTGAATTAAAACTCAGCTATCAAAGAAATGCATCTACCACTATTAGGTTATCACATGGATTAGAGGTTAGGTACAATGCTCATGCATGGTGTTTCCAATTTTATGAGAATTTAATAAGGAAAATTGTCTTTCAAAACAGGCAAATAGTTTATTTGAAAATTAATTACAGAGAATCTAATATTTGTCGAAAGGAAGGTTTTTAAAATGTAATGGGAGTTCTATTTGCAAGTAAATACAATAATTGCTTTTGCATTAAATTTAATATTTCTTTTATTTATGAAAGTTTGTTTTTAATGTAAAATTCTTTATCTGTAAATTGTAAAAATCAAAATATAACAGATATTATTCACTGTTGCTTAAAAGGTAGCTATTAAAAAACAAGCAATTTTAAAGTTTGTTATGTAAGGAATTTAAATAAGTATATTCATTAATATCTGAGTTAATGGCTTGTTGCAGGAGTATGTAAAAGATCAATGCCAGAAATAAGTATTTCATATTATCATACAGTCATTCTCTCTAAACATAATATAAATGCCAGTGATGCACCTTAGGTTATTTCTGGGATAATCTGAGAGAGAAGCTACTCAAAGATTGTATTTAAAAGCATAAATGCTAATCTAATACCATAAAAATATGATGTCATGTATGTATACATATAAAGAATTTATGAATGAGAAAAATGGGGAAATACAAACCTTTATGCCTTCTAACATGATAAATGGCAATGCATCTGACATGATACATTTTTTGGCAGTGCAAAATAATAATAATAAAACTTACAATGTTTTGAAATTTCAAATTTCAGAGCTCTTTACATGAACTCATATAAGCAGCATTTGTGAAACACTAAATGAATTCAAAACTAGGTATGATAATTCTGTTCATAAGAAGTTATCTTATATCATCACTTGATACACGAAAGTTTTTCATCAAGTTTTTTAAGCCCAAATTTCAGCTTTTATTTTGTGATTATTTGTCACAGATATAAATAATTGGAAATCTAGTCAGCAGAGAAATAATGTAAATAACATTATTTTTAAAAAATTCAATAGCTTAAGAATGCAAGGGGTTGTCAGAAAATAAATCATTAAATATTTTTCTACTTTGATTTACAAGAAAAACAAGTGAAGTTATACTATATGGCCACAAGCCTCTTTATTACTTACTTCTCAATATATTCTACTTTTTGTATATTCCACTTTTTGTATATTCCCATGTAATAAAAACATTGTATTCTTCAGCTGCAACACCAAACTTTTTGAATACATCACACTGCCTTCCAGTGGAAAGCATAAAACAATTCATCAGGTGATGATATCTGATTGGATTTACCATACTGAATCTCCAAGGTTATTTTCTAAAATAGTGCAGTGCTGCTACCTGTTGACTAAACAAATAGTTATTGCCAAGAGTTTTAAAAGGTGGCTTGAGAAAGCATGGCAAATTCTAATTTCTCACATTTCTAAGCAATTTTAAAAAAAATAAAAAATTGGAGGCATCACAGTTTTACTCTCCCTAAGGTGCTCTTACCCATGAACAGCAGGGTTTATGATTTTCATATAATATTTAATATAAAGCAGCTGTAAAGGAATACAGTTTTAAACGAACCCAGTGTTAGCAAATATTGTAACAAGTTAAGCAGCTACAACTATAACATATTTTAATATTTTTAAATCTTCTTTTGATATGTTCCAGTTCTAACCAGTTTTCAAAATTATGTTTTCTCCTCACACATGACCAAAGCCTCTCTGGCCATTCCATTTACAACAGCACATACCACTCCATTGGGAATTCTGTCTCTGTTGACTTCAAGAACCAGTTGCCTTTTCTTGCAAACCATGCTGTCAAGTGTTGACCACAGATGCTGGAGGTGGTTGGATTGAGACTGCTAGCTGGCCAACCTTGAGCACTAACAAACTGGAACATTTCTTTAAATCAAGTCAGAACTTGCCTAGTTGGGAGCTCCAAAGTTATTGACCAAAATTGTGTTCAGGTTCTTCACCACAGGTTCCAGCAGAGTAGTTTTGCATATTGCACTTCCAAAAAATTGTTGCCATGATCTATGTAGACCGTGGGCCTTGTTCTTTTTCAGGAATGCCTCACACATTTCTGATCACTATTGATTCTATTGAAAATAGGTCATTGTAGAGGACCATGATTTGATTTGATTTCATTTCATCTGATGATAGATTCCAATACTGCCATCATATTACCATGGCAAAGGTTCAAAAGCTTGTGATATTCTGCATGCATTTGCATTTGAACTGCTAAAAGAATTTGGGACATCTGTCTTGCACTGACTTTATGCATATGTAAACATTGATTAAGGATGTGAAGTATAGTGTTTTTAGATCCACCTTGCAGCTATTTTCTTTGTGTTCAGATGCCTGTCACTTGAACTTCCTCAACAAGGGAGATGTTTTCTTGTGTCAACATATCCACTAGCCAATATGGGTTATTTTCCAGGGTCTCTCCTTCCCAGTAGAATATGAAGGAGATTCTTCTCCATACACCTTCTCTAGATATTGTTTATTTTTCACTGGGTTAAAATCCTTCTTTAGTTAAAAATTTTATCACTTCTCTACATTCGTTTTGAACATCATGTTGTGTTATGCAAAATGTCTGACTTAAATTAACCTCTCCAAGTAAATGAAGCACGACTGAAAAGAAACTGCAGTATTTATGCTCCTGAAACAGTATCAGGCTGGAAACGTAGGGACTGTATCTTGTACTTTAAATTTTGTTTCTTATTTTCAGAAGTTTACATACTTATTTCATTGAAATTCATTTATTTTTGTTTATATAGAATAGGTACTAAGCTTTGAAATATGAAACTTCATAAACAAAAAAAAATTGACAAAACCATACTTTTAATTAAAAGAAATGTACTATATTAGAGTCAGTCATTTGAGAAACTATAAAAATAATTAAATTGATAGAAAATAATTATTAATTTATTAAATATAAATAGTTGGCAAGTAAAAACAAAAGCTATTATTAATATGAAATTGCTTACATTTAAATAAATTATTATTTGGTTCTCAAAAGACTGATTTGTAATGGGTACATGTAGGTGAAAATAAGGAATAGTCAATTACTAACTCTTGTCTTTCTTTCATTATTTATGAAAAAATATTAAACATATGATATTTAAATGTTTTAAAATTTAGAAATTGGAAAATTATTTAATATAGTGTAGCATTTTTAAATTCAGGTGAGGCAAGGCAGGCTTGGGTGTACTTAATTGATTTTTGTACAGAGGTAATAACTAATAATGATGCCTATTGCTGTTTTATCCATTTTTTATAAGTTCAAGCATTTCTTTTTTAAATATACAACTTCCTGATTAATTTCAAGAGATGCTGCATAAACTCATAAGAAGATATGGGCCTGAGATAAGTTCATAATGCCCAAATCATTAATTTTGTTTAGATATAAGAAACACTCCAGTATCAGAAAAAACTACCAAAGATGTCTTTTCTGTACACACATTGTATTATGAAATATCTAACAGGGAAATTGTTTATTGTGCATACACTCCCTCTAGTCATTTTTATGTGACTTAAAACAGGTTTCTCACATACACACATGAGTAGAAAGTAGCAGATACAGCAAGAATCTTTGTTTTAAGCATTTTGAGTTTAAAAACATATTAATTCTTATTGATCTATTTTTATCTATTGTATTTTTTAAAGGTATTATGATGAAAAATAACAAAGGCAAACCAGAAAAAAGTACATATAAAAAGTACAATGAAGTTCTAGTTTTTAGTTTATTTTAAGAAGAATATTAATGTCTGTGTGATCATAGGTGGGTACATACCAAAATGGGATTCAGAATTGGTCTGAAGTATTTAAAAGTAATTTATCGTTTGCTTAGAAATTTTGAGCTGTGAGAGAGAGATTTCAGAGTATTCACACTGGACATTGGCCAGATCAGAACTGTGAATTTCAAGTGTGCTTCTGAAAGTTGCCTATCCACACTGTTGGTTCAGCAAATATACATTGCTGTATTTATAAATTTTCAAACTTGGAAAGTCAGGTTTTATGGCATTTTTTATGGGTTTGAAATTAACAAAATTGAATAGTAGCAAATGTGGTAGAAGGTTTTGTAAAATAACTTTATTTGAAACATAAATGGAGAGAACAATTGCTTGTTGGTGTAGCAATGGAAGATAGAAACTTCTTTTCCTAATTGCATAAGAATGCCTGTCGTAGGTTTTCAAAATGTTTGTTTCTTGACTCTTTCTAGAAGGAATAATTTTTTTTTCTTTTGCATATTCTATGAACTTTCATCCATCCTTGCACATTTATTTGGTTCATTAGCCTCAGTAAAGTATAGTTTCTATTTAAATCACATGGAAGGAAAATATGGTGCAAATGTGAATGCATTTTTCTCTAAACTAAATTTGGCTTATGCACACTTCCTATTTATTAATCTCCTCCATGCCTAATTTATTCATAGTGTGTTTCCAACTTATCAATGCGTAAAATATCAGTAATTTCTATAGAAAAATAGTTATTTATTTGTAAGTTTAATTTAATTTTATATTTTTTTAATCATGTTGATGGTAAACTTTAATAAGCTAATTAGTTTTATTCTCTGGCCCCACTCCACTATGAAAATGTTACTTCAACAGACACCAAGAGTGAAGATGCCAATTCAAACCTCTTCAAACTCTGTTCTTTGAAGTCATCACTTTCCATGAAAACTAAAAAAAATTGAAACTGACTCTGAATTATTCATGTTTTTTATTAGTGTTTAATGCCCAATTTTACTACTATGGTATCACAGGCAATGGACACCGGTTATACCCATACATGATAAAATGACAAAGGGATATTTTTGGGAAGAAAATATTGCATCCCTAACATTTGATGGCTTAGAAAAACCTGGAAAAAACTCAAGAGAGGATGGTCCTGGTCTGGGATTTGAAATGTAGATCTTTTGTGCACAAGTCCATACTTTAGCTACCTCAACCGCCACATTAATCTCTGAATGCAAAGCACACATCAAAGAGAATTGCAAACGTGTTGTTCAATGAACCAACTCTGACCTTGTTCTATACAAGTTGAGAACATTGGTGTGTACCCATCTTTAGAAAATAGTTTTTCCATAATAAATCAAACCAGAATTGCATGGAAAAGATAAGAGCATATGACTTGATCTGTAAATGTGGAGGAGTTTGAATCCTTAAGAGTTAAATCTCCCAAGCTGAGGTTCATATATTCAGCCTAAAAATATTTTGGGTTATTTTAGGTGCTTCTGGACTTTGATGCATTGAGTGAAATTTGTTAATTTTCTGCAGTACAACTCAATGGTCATCATAGGACATGAGGGTCACTCTTATAAGTTTTTAGCTGAAACCACAAAAATAAATATATTATTAAATAATATTTCAGATTTAGCTTATATGATTTTGTTGAAAAAAAAATAATTAAGTCAGAGTGTGTAAATTTTAAGTTGGACTGCAGAGACGTTTATAATATTTTGATACCAGAAAAACATAAACATTAGTGAACTTCAAGTAAAGAATATCTGTATTTAATTTATAGGGTCATTTGTTATATCATATGCATGTTCTGATATTGTATTTTAGTTGTTCAATAAACTACTTAATTATGCTTTTTAATAAAGAATATAGGTATAATTATGACTTCCCAATTATGTGGTGAATTAATTCATGAAAAGAATAATGAACCTACCATCTCTAAGATTCAGACATATTAACCACAAAGCTTCCTTAATTTTTAGCAAAAAATGCAGAGAATTTCCCTAATTTTTATCAAAATCATTTGGTAACCATAAATATATCTGCCTGCATTTCCAACTGCATTCCTGCAAAACCTGCAATCATATTGTTGCATGTCAAAGTGTGTGTAGGCTTTAAAACATTCCTCTTTCAAATAATGGTAATTTTACCACAGCAAGATTTATATTGTAATCATTGCTAAAAACTTTAAGAGTGATGCTTATAGTTATAAACAAATTGAATCTGCAATTAAAAATTACTGTAACTTTTAACTTTAACATAATATGTATACTTTTATTAAAATCTCTGTGGTAATTTGTTATAATTTTAATTTAATTACTAAATCTGAAATATTTATTTAGTGCTATAATGTTATTTTAACTCTTTAATCTGAAATATTTATATAGTGCTGCAAAGGGTGAGCTTTCATTACCAAAGAATATATTATTTACTTAGAATAACTTTACTGCACAAACATTAAAATTATGCACAAATTGACCTAATAGGAAAGTCTATTTAATTTTTAATGTATATATTCATTTCAAGTGTATGATAACCATGTAAAGCTATTTATGTTTTTGTGAATTGTTAATGGAATCTTCATTATTGTTTTTAATGCTTTATTAATGGAGTCAGTATGATACAACAAACAGAAATCATTCCATTGGTGCTTGTATTAATTGTGCTCTCATACAAATTCATTGCAAATATAACAGTTTATAATTTTAGTACTTACTTGTTTTAGTTATATTTACCTGAATGTATTATTTTATTTGAATACCAAAAATCCTAAAAACATTCCCAGAAAAAAAAGTGCAATAACAACAAAGTGTAAATATCAGTGGCATAGATTCATTCATTGCATCTAAAGCTACATCAGTAATTTTGGAAGAGGAAAGAAAGCTTAGATATGTTAAAAAGTAGTTTGTACTTGTTAAATTTAAGATTTCTTATCTTACCGTTTTATACAGGTTTAGTTTTATGTCTTATCACCTAAATGTAATGTTAAAATGCGCTTATGAAAAATTTTCATATTTGTAATCAGTTTTAATATTTGGCTGTTCAGCGCTATTTGCTCCCATTCTACAGACCCTCTATAATAACATGAGAAAAAGTATGTTGTAAACAGAAAGATGATATTCTGATTTAAATGCAAATTAATTCTGCACTGAACATTTTTACCCAAAAGTGAAATAAAAACTATAATTAATTACACATATTATTGACAATATACATTTTTCAGAAATATTTCTTATGAAAAATACATGCTGTTTGATTGCTGTAGTACTGCCAATTGTACAATTCTGAATTACCCCAAGTACAATTTGAATGACACACGTAAAAGTCCCTTTACTTTTCCTCCAACATACATTTATTCACTCTGTTCATACTGAATGCATGGAATGTTTCTCACAGATTCTCATTTTTACTCTAAATTGCCAAAATCCACACAGTCTTTTGAATGTTTTTGTTGAAAATTATCAGTTTGAAGTGTTGTATATTTGATAGCTTTGTTTGATTTCTGTATCTTGAGGACATTCTTCTTGGATTTTTGAGTTTCAAAATGCTGTTTGAAGATTAAATGGTATAAAGATATCTTTTATTTTAACATAGTTTTCCTTTGAGGTTAGGATAAATTTTTGTTTCATTGTGTCATCAGGTGGAACAGGGTTAATAATCTTTGAACTTCAGAGATGCTGTTTCCATATTGCGAGTCAATTTTGGATTTTAAGTGAGCCATTAATTTTATTGATTGGTTGATTAAATTTTGTTAAAATGCTTGAGGAATTTCAAGAGTCAAATGTCTTTGACAGACTTCTTAATGTGTAACGAAAGCCATTTCATATGAACATTCTTTGGCTTTGTAAGATAACCAAAAGTCACAGAAAACCAGAATTGTCCCAGTTTCTTGTAATGCCATTATCAGAAATATTTTTATAGTTTTTAAGTTGCATCACTGCTAATATATGGTAATTTCTAGTTACAAATTTATAGGTAAGCTTTTGCAATTCCATCTAATAATGCCCAGGTTGAGAGGATATAGTTGTATAGAAGAAAGAAAAGGGCTGAAAATGGAAATACTGGAAGCAATATTACAAGTGCTGTAGAACTAAATTCTTGTGTGTGGAATTTTACCAGTTTGTGTCCAAAGAAGATACAGAACTCATCAAGAGGTGTGAGAGAAGTGAAAAGCATGAGTACAGATCCTGCTCTGCAATACACAATCTGCCTGATATAAAGAGATGTCTCCGTGTGTAATTAATTTACACAAATCATGCATTTTTGTATGATGCATGAAAAAAAAATCTTGTATTTTATCTACAAATTCTGGTCTCTGTGAGCTAATGTAATGCAAATGGCTTTGTTTAAAAATTCCATAATTGTGAAGTGTCCCAGTTTTTCAAGTCATAAATCTGGTCACTATGTTTTTGTGGATGTCTGAAAGGAGAAAATTACAAAGGAACTATATAGTGAAATTGTTCTATGTAACTTCCTTCATCTATTACACGTTTGTATCTGATCAGAACTGGTATATGTGTTACATCACAGAACACAGTCTGAGAGCATTTTGATTAATGCTGATAAGCACCATAATGTAGTGACAATGGAGTATGTCATTAGAAAATTCTTGCAAAAGATGTAAAGATTGTGGTGGTTCCTTTCGAAAATTTTCTGTGCACATTTGAGCTTTTTTCCAGCTTGTAGATGCAACTATGGATTCGCTTGCTGCAAATCAAGATGAACACCATGAAATGTTCTGATCAGCTGCAGTTATTTTCTTTTGCAACCCTAATCACTTGAATGCAAAATTGCATTATAAGTCAGATATGTATAATTAAATTAACTAACCATCTTGATGAACTTTATAAATACTGTCCTTTTACATTACAATAATCTTCACTTCCACTATTAGATTTATAATTATGTATTCCTTTTCTTTTTTAGTTGTTCCCATCATTTGTTCCTTATTCTAATAAAAATTTCAGGCTGTTACCGCCTACTCTACATGCTAAAACCTTCCTCTTAAATTCCTAAAGTCTCATAAATTTCAATATAGACCATGTAAATCCTTTTCACTTAATTTATCACAGTTTAATCATTATACTTTTAATTTCTCACACTACAAACCTCTCCCATTCCAATTTCTTCAATTATTTATGTATAAAACTAGGTAAGAAGGAAAAGGATAACCTTCTTGCCAAAGAAGGACACAAATTGTTTGAAATATTGCGCCTTTCCAAGTGTTTTATCCTTTTTCTTCTTATCTAGTTATTATTTTAGTTACATTTCATTGTGCTATTTTATTTTTCATTTATATTTTATGTGTGTGTGTGTGTGTGTGTGTGTATAAAGCAGAAAAAGAATAAAACACTTAAACATTCACAGATTATTGCTCCCTATATTTTGAACCTCTTATATTCTTCTTGCCTTTGAAGAACAAAACACTTAAACATTCAAAACATAGCAAGCTATAATCTTTGAATATTTAAGTGTTTTATTCTTTTTCTGCTTTTGTTATTGTTATTAACATTGTTCAAAGTTATGAAGACCACTTTTGACTAAGCTGGAAGTCTACTGTGAACTAGTGGGTCCTGGTGGTGTAGTGGTAACCATACTTGCCTTCTAAACCCAAGATTGCGGGTTCAAACCCAGCCAGGATTGATGGATTTTTTGGGTGTAAAAATTCTAAATATGGCTTACTTCGGAAGGGAAGTAAAGCCTTGGGTCTGGTGTTGTACATTTATGGCAGGAAAAAGAACCTCAAGTCTGAAAGAAGAGGCCTCTGAGCAAAATTTGTCAGCCGTTTCACGCACTGAATAGAATGGGATGCTGATGACCTGTGATGTTAACGAATGTCTGTAAATAAATCACTCAATACTGTGAACCAGTGTAGGACTTTGTATATTGAAGAATGGCAATTTTCATTTCATCTCAATACCAGACTGCCATTCTGGCAAAGACCTTGACGTCTGTCAGCTGTAATTGATACCCCTTATCCATCTGAACAGAGAGGAATTTGTTCATACCCTCCTGTCTAATTTCTAAAGCAATATGGATTCACTTGAGATGCCTGAGGATGCATTTGTAAGCAGCTGGTAGGTGGAGCTTATGCTTAATTTGAGGATAAATGATACAGGCTAACATGCCTCAGAAGTCACTCTTAACTCCCTCTTGTAACTCCATTCTTTATCCTCACTGAAAATGGTAAAAAATTACACTTTTGTTTCTAATATTAGCATTTGTTATCCCTACATCCTCAATTTTAGGTCATTCAAACACAGTTTCAAAAGATATTTGGGTGGTACAGAGGATGAAACTAAAAATGTATAGAACAAGAAACTGTAAAGTTTAAGGTATAATTCCTTGCATTACTAAAGAATGAATAAAATCAGATGTTATATTAGATCTAAGCCACTGATACAATAGGCTATACTTTAAGAGTACTACATAGCATTTATTTCTGTCAAAAAACTGTATCATATTATGCATACTTTTTCCTTTAAAAGTCAGTTTATTAAATAGAAAAGAATTTACAAGTTGCTCAGTTAAACATAACAAAGATAAAAAGTAATGGATAAGAATTTCTCATGATGTGAAATTGTCATCTCTTTTTCTGTCATTACTATAAGGTGACCAAAAAATTCAATCTGAGAAACACTGATTTCAAAGCATCATATTCTGAACAAAAATCTTTTGCATAAAATATAATCACCGTCAATATCAAAATCTTATGCCAATGTTAGCAAAGATTATGAATTCTATGGCTATAGAACTTCTAACATGGGAAGAAAAATATCTATCCAGTGCAGTTTCCATACCAGCAAAAGTTCGAATTACTGTTCTTGAGATGATTACCCAAAGAAAAGAAAATGTGATAATTAATGGCGATTACACTGGAATCTCCCAACCAAGATGGTTTCATAAGTACAGGTTTCTTAGTTTTCAACTTTTCATGGATACATTGCAACTGCGTAGAGTGCACATTTGATTGTTTGGTTGGCTGGTAGCAGTTCACAATGCACAGTACCACCAAAAACAGAGCACCTTTTAGTGCAGTGGTGGTTCTGATTGCATGGGGGTATATATACATGGGCTGCAAAGCAGTGATGATGGCATCTTACAGCATTATAGATGATAAATTTTTAATCACATGTCAGCAGCCTATTAAGAAAGAGATTCTTCTGTTGATCTGACAAATATGCAAAACAATTCATGCCACCTTCGTCACTGTCAACTCATGAACCAGCAATCTAGTTTATATCTTTTGCCTAGCTGATGAAGCCATATGGTTTCTGCATTGACAGATTGCTGTGTCAAGTCCTCTAGTCTCGCTGTTGCTCATCTCCATAGTCACTATGAGAGCCTTGTTATTCACTGTTGTTCGTCTTCTTATCTGTGGCTCATTCTTGAGGATTTTGTCTTCCTGGATTTTCATGAACCATCTTGTCACCATCTGTTTATTCACAGCATTGGCACCAAAAACCTGACATATTTTTTTGTGCCACTGCAGTTGCACTGTTCCCCATTTTAAGTTCATAGAAAATACAAGCTCATATAGTCATTGGGATGCTCATGTTTGAATGTGCCTCTTGGGATACTGGCTAATGTTAGGAAAAATTGAAACTACCAGCTAAATAATCTTAACTCTTAGCATTAATTCTTTCTTGCCAATGCTTGAAATATGAGTATTGGGGAAACACTGACAGAATTTTTTTGGTCAGCTGTATATAAGATTAATGAATGTAAAAATACTTATGTTTTAACTAAAAGCATTGCACAAAAATAGAAAAAAATATTTTTGGTTAAGTACAAGATAATGCATATCAGATTGCTATAACAGTCAATATATTTTATTAAAGGAAAAGGTATGCATTGTTTTGGGAAACATATAATAATGTAGCCTTGATTTGGATATTCAAAATTTGCTAACTTCTGAATTAATGAAATAGTTCATTACTTTAAATGCAGTACACACAGTAAGAGTTTAATATGATGTGAGTACATACAATTCACCCAAAGTGTAGGAATGCATATCCTAAATACAAACTAAAAACATGAATTAGGTTGGAAGCTGCATAGGGCAAGTGATTTTATAATCTTATACTTTTGGTATAGAATGCTATGTATTTTTGAAATGATTTGTTTCACAGTATCAGTACTTAAATGTACAAATAATTTAAAAATGTAATACAAAAATATGTAACTAGGCCATGATAATTATTATAATTTTATTTCAACTTTATTTATTGCCTGTAGAATGAAAATATTTACCACTATAAAGAGTGAATGTGTATTAAGCTCTATGTTCAGAAACTTAGAATTTTGTACAGCTGGTACAGAATTGAAACACAGAAACATGTGCTATAATTAAAAGCAGGGTATATACCACATCACATATTGTGTTAAGTAATTAATGTTGATGAAAAGAATGCTTCTTAATACTGAATTAATAAAAGTGCTCCTTTGACAATTAACACTCCTTTGTGCGAAAGCACAAATGCCTACTAATGTTCATTAACAATCCATATGCCAAGGTGCTCTTAAAGGGTTTATTATTATTATTATTATTATTATTATTATTATTGCAATTATCTTATTTTTATCAGTAAAATATATATGTTCAAGTACATAGTTCAAATTTATCACATTTCTTCAACTATAAGTACAGATATTGTGAATTAACAATGAGATGTAAGGTTTCATTGAATCATTTAATGTGAGAATTTAACATAAACATTCACAGTTTTCTTTTCAGTAAATGGAATGACTATTTAAAATTTATACACATGGTAGATTTGAAAATATAATTCTTAGGGATTTAACTTGTCATAAGAAACCTATGTATAAAAAGTAGAAACCAGCTGGCCTTGTTTTTTAAAGTAGTAAAACAAGGCTATGATAATTTAATAATTTTATTTTCAAATTACAGCACCATCCCTTTTATCCTGCAACTGAGAAAATAGCGGGCATAAATGGAAATATTTTTATAGATTATGTAAAGACTGCACATATATTTTTTCCCATGCAGAAAGAAATAGAACATTTTTCATGTGGATTTTTTTGAAATAGAAACTTTATTTTCAGTATATAATATAGTACATTCATCTGTTAGTTCATAATAAAAAACATGCTAAAATTGCTACTGCTGAAGAAAGTGTTAATTAGTAGACTTATGATGTTGACACCAGAATAGCCAACAATGCAACAGCTTGCACTTGATGAACTTACAGTGCAAGGTGATTGTCCCTACTCCCTATATCCTACTAACAACCAACTGCTGGGCTTCACGAAGTCTGTTGTATAGTAGTAGATTAATTCACTTTAACTACTATCCCCAGTTGCGGCAGTGTGTGATTAGTGTCTCTTTGCTGATACTGTGAAGTATTAAACCAGGCTGTGTTTATGTTACCATGTTCTGCACTGTGAATCCATGCTGAGTTTATACACTGCATCTATGATGCTGTTAGAAGACAATGCAAATTTCACAAAAATGACTTTTTCTTGCTCTTTTCTTATTTAAAATGCCATTACCTGTTATTTGGGTGCCAGTTACAAGGGATTTTACTGTAGCTCTTTTCACAAATGCAATTATAATAAACACTTTAAAATTATATTCTTAATATTATAACACAAACACAAAATTGAAGTCAAATATTCAGAATTTTAATTAATTTGTTAGGTGTTTGAACAGGCCACCTTTTGCAGCCAGATAATAACCCAGGTGGTCAGAATTCCTTTCTGACATTGACTAACTGGTCCATTGTGGTCTTGTTAGATGACTAAACATGACTTTCTCTAGAGCTTAGTATCTACACTCATTTGCATATACTTAAGTTTTTAGAGGGCCCCATTTAAAGTTTTTGTTGGGAGCGAGATCTGGAAATTTTGCAGGCCGTTGAATATTGCTCTTCATCCTATTTGTTTGCCAGGAAAGACCTCATCCAAATATTCCCAAATGATGTGGCAGTTATATTGTTGACATCTATTATGCTGGAACCATAATTGTTCTCCATTAACATAAACAAGTGTAGGTCCTACTTCCTCTTGAAGAGCAAGCAGTTTTTCTTCCAGAAACTTTTACTTGAGGGGGGAATCAACATGCAGGGTACAAATAATTTTAATCCTAGAGCAGGTGTGCTTGGTTTTGCATTCCATGCAGCAGACATGTGGCACAATACAACAATATATACAGAGTGCCAGAAAATGTATACACTATTCAAGCAAAGAAAAAAACTTAACACAACAAAACTGAATTCACACAAACAGAAAATGATGAGCACTAATCATCTTAGACTTTTACAGTTCCAACAATTGCTCAAAATGTCCATCATTGGCATTGATGCACTTCTGAGTACATTGAACTACTGATTGAGTAACGTTTGCAAAAGTGTTCTCAGCGATTGCAGCACATACCGCTTCAATTTCTTCCCGAAGTGCTGCCAGTGTAGCTGGTTTTCTACGGTATACAACATCCTTAAGAGTTCTCCATAGGTAGAAGCCCAATGGTGGATCTATTCTGTGCACATGTCTCCATTGTCTTTGAACTTCAACAACATTCTCTGTTTTCCAATATCACTTCAAAATTGCTTTCCACTGTTCAAACAATAATCTTGGCTCCATTTTATTGTAGCAATGCTAGCATAATGTAATGTGAGTCACATCTATTTACAGAACATCATACGATAATCTTGGCCTCATTTGTTCACTTGATTTACCTGTCACTAGCAGTGCTATCATATTGTATGTGAGTCACATCTGTTTACAAAATATCGTATTGCACATTATTGTAGTTTTTCGGTCCAACTTTGAAATATATTAAATACATATCTACTGTGAAAGTGTGTATACAATTTTTTGGCACCCTTGGCATTGTTAGTTGTTTGTTTTAATTATTTGCAAGGTTGCTTTATTTATTGTAATTTTCATTGTTTCAATAACTGAATAAAATGTGCTAAACAAATTTAAATATTTGTGAAGAAATATATAATAAACATGCTGAGAGAAAAATAATTGTTAGTCATCCTGCAAACTGGATGCATGAGGAGTATAGCATTCTTTACTAATTAGGCTATATTATTAAAACCAACTTTTACTATTTATGATATCAAAGATCTATTTTATTTTCTGGTATATTTCTTCCAGTGGGATAGTTGAGAGACTCCAGGAAGTATATACCTTCCTGAAAGTATATTTGAAAAAGAAATGCTGAGAGTAAGGTATTTCTTTGAAGAAAGGACCTGTAATTCAATCTTCCAAAATTCCTACCCTAGACATCTACACTTTTTGGTAGTAACACAGACATTCAAATGAAGGATTTTTCCAATAACTGAAATTTTGTAAATTTGACTTATGTCGGCGTTAAAACATGTTTCATCAGAGAATAGTTGACATGAAGTGCATGTTGTTTTATCATATACATCACCGTTTCACAGAGTCATTCTACAAAATAGATCTCCTTTCAATTCATGAGATTTAGAATATTTGTTCTTGTTTTTTCAATACCTTATGGATTTTGAAGCACAAAGTACCAATATCTTTTGTAATTCTTCAAATGCTTGTGTTTTTATTTTAAACAACTTATAACAGAATTTCCTCTTCTTTAATATTGCCTTTATGATCTATATGTTCTGCTTTTCTGTTACATTGTATAGCCATTTGATACTTCCAGAATTATTAAAGAAATTGAGAAACCACCAGACAAACTGTTTTTTTTTTTGAGATGGAATTTTTCCCCAACCTTTTGTTTCACCATACTAAGTTAGAAGATGGGGCCAGCTGATTTCAACTTTTTATATATACATAATTTCTTATAGCAATGTTAAATCCCTATGCACTAGATTTTCAAATCCACATGCGTGTACTTTTTGAATTATAATGTGCTGAAAGAAACAGCTTTGAGTTAGGCATAGATGCCTGTTTGTTATTTCCCCCTTAGTTGTGTATCTTTAATATGTAACACATTGCATTAAAATAATAGTTGGTACATCAATGATTGTACCAAATCTTGCAATAAGTACTGTTAAGTAACTACAACATATTGTAATATTTTTTCATCTACTTTTCATATATTGTTCTCTCATATATTCCAAATGTTTAGTATTAATCAGTTCTTAAAGAATCATTCCCCTTTTCTATTTCTGGTCTTTTATCTATATCAGCTTGCATTACCTCTACTACAAAATCTGCCACCACTGATTTGAAGGATTGTTTGAGACTTCCAATATTAGGTGTTTTTTTTCTTGCAAACAACCATCAAGAATTGACCACAGTTTGTAGTTCAGGGCATTCAGGTCAAGGCTGCTAGAAGACCAATTTTAAGTACTAATAAAATCTTGAATATTCCTCTCATGCCAAGCCTGGGCAAACCTTGCCTTGTGGGCTGGAGTTAAATCTTGCTGGAAGCTTCAATGCCTGTTCTTGAACAAAATCATGTTCAGGTTCTTCACCATAGGTTCCAGCAGAATGATTTCATACACTTTAAGCAGTTGTCTTCACTCTCTTTTGACAGAAATGGAGTTTGGTGATATCATTATAGCTCAGTCCTCATCATACCATTACTAGGTAAGATGTTGCTTTTCTAAAGCTTCTGTTGAAGTTAAGAATAAACTCTTTTATGGTAGAAACGTTCTTCAGCACTGACTTTCTTGTGTTAAAAGAATTTTCTGGCAGCTGCTTTTAGTGTAATGATGTAGCAATTGTTTGCATCTCAACATCCTGTGTGACAAACAGCCCTCAGTTCAAGGTCTTGTCTAAGTACTCTGGGCATGAATTTCCTGGATATGTTTGTCTCAGAGCCATCAACAGCTAAGGTTCTCACAGCAGTATTTGAGTCTTGAACAGTCATCATTAATAACAGTGAAGCATTGTAGGTTGTGATATGCAGTTACTTATTTCCAGCATTTTAAGGATGTGGAAAATCTCGCTTAGTGATTGAAGAGCTATCACAGCAACATAATTTTCATAATCTCCCCATAACCTTAAGTTTTGTATTCTTTCTGCTGCACCCTAACTCAACAATGAAGTTGGCAGTGACTGGCAGAAAAACTCTTATCTGATTGCCAAAACATCTCAGTTATCTACAAAAGTTTATAGCAGTATTTGTGTCAAGAATAAGTAGGTGCATTTTTCTTCCAATTTCTGATGAGCTTACTGAAGTATAAACTTTTTTCTTTCAATCTGACACAGCTGTAGCTGGAAAAATATTCACTACACCATCAAACTTGTGTTATAAAAGATCATGCCTAAAAAGAGAATAATGCACCTGTTTACACATAAACTTTTTTAAGGTTCAATATGATTAATATTTTAACAATAGTTTTATAATATAAAAGGATTTGGTAATTTTTGAATATGCTGCACCCAACTCATTTGCTTTGTGTTTACCAGAGTTAACACTAGAGGGTGCGCAGATTGCATATGGAGAACCACTGGAATCTATACACAACTCTTTTTATTATAAGAAGTGGCATAGCAGAAATGTTACCGAACACAATCACGCATCATCATTATTAATGTAAATACACAATAATCACCAAAAACATGCAAACAATCATGAAAGCACACAAGCACAAAAATCACAGACATAAGCACTGAAGATGCATAAGCTATGGGTCACATTTCAATGGATTTTTGTGATATATTGACTCCTAAAGGAGCCGTTGTTGCAATAAATTTTGAACCACTATATTGATTTCACATTGTGTACTAAAGATAAAATAACTAAACTAACTAAATATATATATATATAATATTTATATACTAAATATATAAATAACTAAAAATAAAATATTGCTACCTAAATTCAAAATAAATTTCATGTCAGAACTAATACAGCGAAGCAATTAATTTATTCTTAGGCAGTAAGCTGGTTTAATACTCTTATGCTCCTCTTAAGTGGAGCCTAAGAGTATTAAATTGACTCACTGTCTAATTAAGAATATTGCTACCTTATTTCTTTTGCAATAAAGAGCATTAGCCTTTGTTGAGATCCTTATGTACTTTGGAATTTATGCATTTGTCTGTCATCTTTTTATTGAAACATTACTCAATAAAAACAGAAGTAGCAACACTAATTTTAGAAAAAGAAGGCACTTATATTCTGTTTCAGTTTTAAGAAACAAAACACTTAGATTTAAACACATTTTACACTTGAATATCAACAGTAATTACTAAGATACAGAAACGAGTATATCCGATGTACTTAATAATATAAAAAATGTATATGTGGAGTATTAAATTAAAAAAATGTTCTAAATGCTACATTAACTGAACTATTTTAAGAGTAATGTATTGAAAGTGCACTGCAATTGTTTGCTGCCGAATGTAAGTTTAAATGAAGTAACAGCATTTCTGCTTTTTAATATCTCACTTATTACCTTATACAAGAATCACTAGTTACATTTTGAGATATGCAACAATGAAATGTAAGAAAAGGCCTGTACTTACCACACACAATTCTTCAAACTACTCTCCAGCACATTTAATACATCACTGCATTGCTAATTCTGGAAGCAGTTATGCTGATTGTTCTCCAGTGTAGTGCTTAGCTCCTCTTCATAAACAACAGCTTCTTCTGGGCTGGAGAAATGGGCAATTCTTCACATTTTAGGGACCAGTGGAGTTCACATGGTGCCAGGTTGAGGCTCTAAGGTGGATGCGTCATCAATTTTGAGCTGTCTTCTTGAGAAATGAAATTGTTGAATTGGCTAGGTAAGCAGAGGTATTGTGTGGTGTAACAAAACGTCCTGCAGCTGGGTCTTTGGACTCTCCTGGATTTTTAGAGCATCCCTCACTTTCTAACATGGCACTGCCTACATAGGTACTTGCTGAGAATATGGCAAGCATCCTGTATCCGACAGTTCATCAGATGCTGCTAGTTTCATCAAATGTTATGATTAGAATTCTGCTTTGACCATTCCTGGATACATGTTAGGATTAAAAAAAGAAAATTTGTTTATACATTTACAATACACTTATCACAATATGTTGCATCTCAAATTATATCTAGTGACTCTTGTATAAGTTTCTATAATAAACATCACAGTTTTTGTTATAAAAAATATCATAAAAAGAGCATGCTTTAGATGTACAATTTAGTAAATAATTAACGTTCTGAACTCAGCTCAAAGTATACAATCACGAATAAAGTGCCAGAATATGTTATACTTGACATTCTAATTCCCTAAGAAACACTTTGGGTTGCTGGAGGCTGACGCTTTATGCAGGCCTCTCAGAATTACTTTTCCTCTTCCCAAGTCTTCCAATGCACTTTCACTAAAACTTTCCAATTATTCCTTAATCACTGCCAACCACTCCATCATTTTTAATACTTTTACTACTGTGAGCAATGTTTTAGATTCAAGACTGTGAAATGGCTTACATTTTGCACACTTTTGTAGTTTTCATTTAAAATTAAATAATTTATACAAACAGATTATTTACATTTCTTTTTTTTAATTTCAAAAATTATTTGTTTGCACTCCAGTAGCAAATGTTAAAAACAATTCTTTCTTAAATGTAAATTGGAACTTGCACAGTGAAGCCAATCATATTAATTGATATCATTGTATGATTCAGTTGAACTACACACTCTTAAAGCTTCACTTACTTTTCATAAATGTATGGAACCGGTTTTGAGAACATTTTGTTCCCATCTTCAGCCATGCTAAAGTTCCAATTCTTTCTGTTTATATATGGCTTAATTCTATGTAAGTTACTTTTTGTACTGTTGTATTTTTTAAATTACTATTTAAATACCAATAAGAGAGAAATATATAGAGAATAAATATAAAAAAATGTCATCTTTCCTGCTGGTTATAAGGGGAATGCCAAAAGTTTAGCTGCTTCCAAAACGCACTTTCACATTTATTCATTCTCAAAAATATTTTGTATCACACCTTTTATTTCCATATTGTCCAAAGACACCTTCCCCCTCCCAAAATGCTGCAATTGCCTATCAAATTGATTCCACAGCTTTTCCCTCACTTCTGGGAAAACAAAAAAGTTACAGAGAAACAAATCTGAAGAATGGGCAGATGCAAGAAAATTTAATGCCTTTTTCATTTAAAATGTCTTCTTGTTTTGCAGTAGTGTGGACAAATGTTATCATGGGGCTCCATGATTTAAGTGCTGTTCTTTCTATTATTTAATACTTTTATAAGGCAGGTTTTGCCAAACTATTTTGCAAACACTCCTAACTTTTGTTTATGTTGTTTCATTTTGAAAGCCTCAGACTTATGACTGCCTTTAGTTTCCAGATAGTAAATCCAGGTTGTCACTAATAACGATGTTATAGACTTAAGAATTTTCACCATAAATTGGCACCTTTCAACATTGACACTTTTTCAGTCAGTAAGGGAAATACTGGTTGGCTTCTAATGGCTGACGTCGAAGATATGCTTCATCTGTCTTCTGGCATCCCAATACTGTTCAATTATATTATTATAACAACAACAACAATAATAGCCTTGTAAACCCAAGATCACAGGTTCAATCCCTGCCAGGGATTTTTTCGGTGTAAAAATTAAGTATGGCTTCCTGTGGAAGGGAAGTAAAGCTGTGGGTCCCCCTGTCATTGATTTGTGGCATGTATAAGAACCTCAAGCCTGAAAGAAGAGGCCTCTGAGCAAAATTTATCAGCTGTTTCATGCCCTGAATTGAATGGGAAGCTGATGACCTGAGATGTTAAAGAGCTTCCATAAATTCAATTTAGAAATAAATTAAACAATAATAATAATAAAATAATAATATAAGATGGCTTCTTCCTTGGTCTAGTGGTTAGCATTTCTTACTGCTAGCCAGGCAGTCCTGAATTTGATACTGGATACTTGGTAGTTAAATTTTCTATGTTAGATATGTCTAGAACAGATTTCTACCAAGCCTCATGAGAACAATTGGGAAATGCCTGATTGAGAGGTAGCAAATTCTGATCAAACTGCCGCACGAATGATATGGTATGTTTATCACATGCCCTCCAGCAATACTGCACTCTACCAATGATGTTGTAAGATGGAGGTACTTGTTCATAATTGTGTCTGGTTGATTGGATATTATTTAAATAAACAGTGGTCAGTTTTATGCAATCTTGTCAACAACCTCAAAAACAAACTTATCATTAATCCTAGTCAAGGTTCTGATCTAGATTCTCAGACCCAGCCACACAGAGAAAATGAAAAGCATAAAGCAGAGCAGTTTTTAAAAAATTTTGCCCTTGTTACAACAAAGCATTGGCCTCATGGAAAAGACATAACCTGTGAAGACAGAAGAATCACTAATTTGTGTGATGTTTTCCACCTTCAAAAATAGAAGAAATACATTCAAGCATTCAGGGAATATATGGACATCAGCAGTAAACGTAAGGATCTTGAACAGCTGTTACAGATATTTGATCCTTCAGTGTGATGAAATGATATTCAAAGTAAGAAAAGAAAATGTCTGCTGATAGACTGAGACTTTTAAAACTTGTTGAACTGTAACTGGGAAGGTTTAATCCACAACCATATGTGCATTCTTGGCTCAGATCAGGAAGATGGTGAGCTGAAAAAACAGCATGCAGAAAATGTTTTGCATTAACTGTTATAATGAACAATACAAGTCCTTAACCCCTTAACTGACTTTTTAGTGAGTACTAAATACACTTTTTTCCAAATCACAGCATTGCTGACTGCATTAAAGTGAGAAAATAGTGTTGAATACACTTGGTGCCTCCTCTTCCATTAGACATATTAATGAGCTATCTGTATAGATTCTCATTTATTCATCTGGTGGATGTCTTTCTGCTAATATAGCAGAGCTGCTTAAGCAACTCTGGGGGAGTTTCTTGTTAATTAACTTTGTCATTAATGTCACATTCATGTTGTATGATTGGTACTTTAATAGAATAGTGGAAATTTAAAAGAAATGTGGGAGTCAGTAGAAGCACCAGTTAGTGAGATATAAATATTGGTTCATAATTATTTGTGCTGACCATCTCAAGAAAGCAAATGTCATTACTCTTCTCCTCGCTGCATTGATATTTTAGCTTGCTACTGCTCTGTGTGGCTGAAGGAATTCACGTTTTTAAGAATTGTCATCCCCTTAATAGCATCTTCTAACTACGACATGTGAGGAAATAGATTTCTCAAAAAGGTTTGGGCAAGCCTGCATGACATTACTTTGGGTTTAAATCCTTTTTCAAATCATTAAAATATACAGCTGGAAACTTGTGCCTAGAAAAATTGATTTTTGACAGATTTCCCTGCCTTCAGACACAGGTATTGGTTTCCTTTTGTAGCATGCAATTGGAAATTTATTTTTCAAACAGGGAATTACTGTGTAGTGGCCTTGCCACCTGAGAAATCATGTCATCCGATTGATACAGTACATATATTTTTGTTACCATCATTATTTATTAGTTGTATATAGTAATTAACATTGCATTCAATATCATAATATATGCTCAAAGTGTCAGTCTTCTACTGTGAGACATGCCTAAATTCATTTTCAAAAAAATATTTTGTGGCAGTCCTCCTGAATATTGTAAACTGCTTCCTGCATATTTTGTTTCAGTGCCTCCAAAAATTTAATTTCAGATATGGCAATAATGGATAAAGATGCAGCAGCTGAGTGGCTTTATATGCACTGCTGACATATATACTAACTGGCTGCCTAATGGTGATAAAGACTTTCAAGGAAAATTTCTAATCAATAGCATATTTCATCAAGCTTCTCCTCTGCTAAACTTGATTCTTTTGGTCTCGGCTTCTTGTCAATGAAAATGCTTTGTTTGCCTATTTGAAAATTGCACTTCCCAATGTTGTTACTGTAGAAATTTAGAACAAAATTGTCCCAAACAGTACTTTATGCTTTTTTTTTGCATATAATAATCATAAATAAAAATTATTTGTTCTAGCACATTCTCACTCTTATTCAACAATATACAAATACAAAGTAGAAAATCTAACTCATACTTCCTACAGAAATGCAAAGTTTCAGTTCTGAAACAGTTGGCATAACACTACTGAGCATGCTCAATTGTCTGCACAGCAGCACTTGTCACTGGGGACTGTGAAAGTCAACATAGCAAATTAAGGGCTAGGTGTAAACAATGAGCTATCTATTGCATTTAATTTTAACTTAAACGTATGAGGAATTAAGAAATTGCTAAAACCTTTTGACATGAACCTTGTAGCTTAGAATTTTCCTGGTTATTTCTAAAAGAATCAAATGTAATATTAATAGCCAAGTTAATGGCAAATATGGTAAATTATATTTTTATATTATTTTAAAGTGATATGAGTGATGTAAGTACTATAATAAACAGAACTGTTCAGTACTCTAGAGTGAAAATCATTGCTGCAGACTGAAATCAATAAAAACACAAGTTAAAATTTTTTAATGCTATTGGATATTAAGAAAATAGCACAATAAACTATGAGAAGTTATTTCTCACACAAGAAACCTAACATTTGCACAAACAATATTCAAAATAATTTGCAAGATCTATTGTATAAATATAGGCAGAAATTTAATACAATGTCTTACTGCATTTTTTTTTAATGGTTGTTCAGCTGCCACAAATAAAAATAAAAGGCAAGTCCGTTATTACCAATAAGAAACTTCTACAAAAATTTTAAAGTCTTATGCTTTTTATACATTGTATTTTATAATCAGTGGCTAAAAACTATATTTACATTTTTTAGGATTCTATGACCTTGCATTTAAATAAATGGATTTATGCATATACAGGTATGGTGTATTCACTGAAAAAATCATTGGATTGATTTATGAAAATATATATTACACTATGGTGTTAATGGCTTAAAATAAGCTCTGAAGTCCTACATGATGATGTTAATATGGGAAAAAAACTACTCATAGGTTTCAAAGTAGTGTTGTCTTTCCCACAAAGTGTCTCAACTCACCAAGAAACTTCCAACTTTCCATCCAATTTTATCATGATAAAAAAAAAAAAGAATGCAAAGTGCCAAATTGTTTCTTCTTTTCCATTTACTAGTGTTGATAATTTAATTGCATTAACTGTTATATACTTTACCCTTTCAAAGAAAATACTGAGGTTCTGATTAGAATGTTGTATAACTGTTTGAAATTGTGATAGATAATTCTTCTGGTAACTTGTAATACATAATCTTATTAAGTAGAAAGAAATTATTTTCTGTAAATTTGGTGTAATTGCTTTTAAAAATACAAACATTATTTGTGATTTTTTAATGGTACATTTATTATAATATTTATTCAAAATGTTATATTATTAATAATAATCTGTTACATACAAGGTAATAACAAAATAAAATAAAAATAAAATAACAATTATACAGTTATTTGTCCATTTATTTAAAACCACAAATCTCCACCTTCATCATCTTCCTCAGGCTCCCTCTTTGCTTGCTCAGTGATGGGCATAGCTCCAGTCATATTAGAGGCAACTGCATTGCTGATCTCCGTGTTGATCATTTCATCTTCTGATTCACTCACTTGCAGATCATCATCAATCTTCACTTGAGCAGATGATTGAGCAGCCTCTAGCTGAGCAGCCCTTTGTTGAGGCAGATCATGCATCAGGAAGTCTGATGGATCATAATTAGGATCCACATCCATGCTCTCTTCTGAAAATGTCATAACCAACAAATTTTTACAATGTAAAAATAATGTGCTGTGCTGTTATATGATGTCATTACAGGAAGGTCACTTTGATACACTGCCATCATGCATCAAATATGAGGGCAGACTGATAGGTCTGATAAAAAAAAACATAGTAAATGATATTTTTTTTTGCAAAAACAAAAATTTCTTTTTCAATATACTCTCCTTTGAGCTCATTATATTTGGTTCAATGAGATTAACTTTTTTTAATTCCCTTAGGAAAAAAAAACATATATCTTTTGAGCTGTGCATAATACTCATTTATAGCACAAATAACCTCTTTATTTAATGAAAATGACTTTCCTTTCCCCCTAACAATTTTTGCAGATAGAAAATACTGCAGATAAAGTAAGAAAATACTACAAGATAAAAAAGTCACATAGAGTCAACTCTAGGGAATAGAATGGGTGGAAACTATTTCAAAGCTGAACTAGTGCACTTTTGCCTTTACACTGGCTGATGTGTGAGCAGGTGCATGGTCCTAGTGGAGGAGCACTTTTATGATCGCCAATCTTGGTTTCTTCTGCTTCAACTCACTATGCAATCATTCCAATAATGTTAGATAATAACAGCCAGTCACTATTTTATCCTTTTCTAAAAAGTGAATCATGATATACCCTGTGATTCTGATAAAAAGGTTGCCATCACTTTTCTCACCTGCACAACGGTTTTAGCTTTTTTCTTTTTTCGGTGCACTTTCACCTTCGACAACTTACTGTTTTGACTTCATTTTGTCTCTGGCATGTAGTGGTGAATCCTGCACATATGTTAAATTCTTGTAACTTAGGAAATGCATGATGCATTTGCAAGTTTTGTCTACCATCACAAAATGACACTAGAAGTCATTTGGATTTTCCAAATGCAGTTTTAAAATTTCCTTGCTCTAGCATTTTTGGTCTAGAGTCAACATTTGCAGTCATATGAGATGCCTACCTCTCAGCAATCTCACTAAACTTTATGCAATGGTCTTCTATCAAGATATCATGAATTTTATGAACCATTTCTTCAGAAGACATCTCAATCAGGCATCAAGAACACACAGTATCTCCAGTGCTTGTACAGACACATTTAAATTAATTTATCCAGTAATTAATCATCTTGAGTGCTGGTGCAGAATCCCCATTAACTTCCTTTAGTTCAGTTTGTAATTGGGTCACAGTCCACTTTTTTAAATAAAATTGTTTTATCACTGCACCACACTTGTCCTCATCCATTTCTATGAAACCAATAACTTAAGAAAGCTACCAACAAAGAAATTCACATTGAACCGTTTGAAAATTTGGAAGGAAAATAAAACAAGAATCATGCTTACGTACAGTTGTGCTCTTAACAAAATTTCTTGCCATTTCATTCAAATTTACCAGACCTATCAATTTGCCTTTTAGGGACTGATAATGAAAGCCTTATGAATTTAATAACGAGTTTATTTTAGTGCAACATGGACCATGAAAAATTAATTTCAGCTTTGAATGGCTTTTCCCACTGTCTCTTTAATCACATTACCTGCATGCAAAGCTACACGTCTCAGCCTACAAGTGTCAATTGTGCCTGCTGGTGGCTGTTTTTGCAACAACACGAAGCTTACAGAAAGAAATCAGGGTATTTTATATATCCTTCTGATTAGATATAGTGTAGTATGAATTTATAATTTCTGTGTTTTATATTGTCAGAGAAGCATATCATTTCTGTATTGAATAAGTGCAGTTAAACAATGAGGTAAATGATCAAAGAAAGGGCTGTTAAAAATTCTATATGGCACATGCATTATATAATTAAAAAACTTGTTTTGCAGGATGAGGGTCATTGAAAGGTTCTCAGAATAATAAACAGATTACAGCAGCAGTTCCAAAACAGTTTTGTCATCAAAACCCACCATTTTTTATAGAATCATTTGTGCAGTAATATATGGAGTTGTCAATAATCATAGTAGCTTAAGCTGTTTGTTGATGAGGCACCAAAGGTGGTGAACACTGATGATACATGAGATGAAATATATTGGGAAAAGGATTTTTTATAAGGAAGGAAACGTTTCAGGCCTAAGTTTAGGGTACCTCCCCAGCATTTTCCATTTATGAGGACTGAGGAAAACCTGGAAAAAACCTCAGTTAGGAAGGATGGTCCTGGTGGGATTCGAATCCCAGACCTCTCACTCACGAGTCCTCGCCTTAACAACCTCAGTCACCCGTGGCGATATAATACAGTGTAACAAATTAGTTCAAACCAGGTAAATGCCACATTTATTTACTAAATATTACTTTATGTTATTTATTACATTTACAAAGCATTTTATCAGTACCCTTTTTTTAAATGTTTTTATATACATTTTCAGAACCTTTCTTTCCCCTTTCCAACCATAATGTTGCACTTTAAAATCTGCTCTCTCATCAGTATGTCTGGTCTTTTAAACTGAATGCACCATATAAAAATTTGTTATGGAATCAGCTGATATTTCACTGGAAGCTGGTGACAATTTTCAAATCATTCAATTATATGAAAAACATTCAATTCATAGGATGAAAAATCCCAGGTTTCATATAGACAAGCAAGGTACGATATATAAATCTGTATCAAAGCAAAAGCAAAAGCAAAATAATAGAAAGACAATGAGAAAAAGTTCCTAGAGCTGTTAGACAACAATAGTAAAATATGCAGGAAAATCACTATAATAATAAAAATAAGCTGTATGCTGACTATTGCATTGCAAATGCAAAATTACTTCCAAAATATTTTAAATTGCTTCCTTGAAGGAAATATTCACAACCAAGTTCATATACACAGATGATTTTTGTACACCAAAAAATTCATTTACTTATGCAAATACCTTGTTCTTGGAGACTGGATGCTGGTGGATAATAACCCATGTTTCCCAGCTGAACCATAGCCTCTGCCGCCTGTTGGCTATCATCATCAGGTAATGGTTCCCCTTCAGAAAGTGGCATATCATCCATTTCTTCTTCACTTGAAAACTGCAGGTCTGTCAAATTAAAACATGGATGATTTATTATACATATACAGTTTGGACTTTAAAGCTTTTTTTTTAACCTGTACTGCTTTTGATTTGAATTTTTAGTCCTGAAATTAATGGAATATACATTATATTATCACCTAAAATACATGCTTTTGTTTTTCTCCAAGTATTAGAAATAACTCAGGGTGCATATTTTATACAACGAAAAAAATTTAGGAAGGAAAAAATCAAAGCTTTCATGCTCATACATTTTTGGACTCGTGCGAGAGAGAAGAGAATTATTTTTCTCATATAATTATTCCTACCATGCCCTCATTCCTAAATGCAATCAGAGTTTGTATACATTAGTCTGAATGGTTCAACTTCAGTGGATACATGATTACCTGTAAAACTGAAATTAAAGTTCTGATGACACAAGCAATAGTTTGCTCAGTATAATTATCATGTTAACTGTTTCAGCCGCATTTCTATAGGAAGTACTGTGTACTTAAATATTGTAAAGTATGACAACAGTGAGATATTCACTAAGACAAAGATTATTTATTTATGGTTATAAAAGTACTGTAGGAGAGAATTTCTTGCTGAATTTGCATGAGTAATATCTCCATTCTAGATGCAATTTTTAGATTGGTGAACAAAGATCGAACCTAAGACATTTTCATGACGAGAAACTGAGATAAAAAAACTGGGCTTTAACAAAGAAAAAGGTTGATGAAATACATTATTGATTAGAAACTTCTCCTTGAAAGTCTTTAACATGATTAGCCCAACAAGTTGGTATATCTGTCAGCAGTGCAGATAAAGCTACTCAGCTGCTGCATCTTTATCCATATAAAACTACTGCTGTACTATGGAGGCACTGAAGGAATACAGTTTACACTATTTGTGAGGATGTTTGAGGCTAGTGTCTCAAAATCTTTTGAAAAGGACTCGAGACATTTCACACAATGGAGGGCAGGCACTTCAAGCATCTACTATTATATGAACATGAACTTACTCTTGAAGATATGAATAAAATAATTTATTCTTAATTAGCTAGTGAGTTGATTTAATACTCTTATATTCCACTTACCAGTTAATTATACAGAACATGTTTTACAGGCTTTTGCTCACATCATCAGATTGAATCGACTGATATTGATATAGAGTTGGTCTGGTGATACTTATACTTCACTTACTTGGTTTTTTAATTAGACATGCTTCAGAAACATTCACTCCCATCATCAGCAGAAGACCAACTAGTAGAAGCATGTTCTGTAGGAGGTTGGAGAAATTTATCAAATACATTCAATGATGGCATCTCTAAGTTCATAATGTTGTTTTTATTTTTGATGATGTAATTTTTTTCCCATGTCATTAGTTCCAAATGTTTGCAAGTGTATTTCAATAATTTTATTTTTTTTTTTATCAATTTCATGGTTTCCTGACCAAAAGTGGGCTGCTACTGTTGATTTCTCTATCTGTTTGTAATGGATATTTCTGAAATGTTCTTTGATACAGGTTTCCAAATTTCTTTTTGTTTTTCCAATAAATACCTGATCACAATCTTTGTCATTGATGGTAGATACCAAAATGAAAAGAATGGATGCATTCCAATTTTTACATATGAATATTATAAAAAAAACAATAGTTTGGCCATTGGAATATATAGGAAACCTACCCACTGTGACAATTACACTAAAATAATAGCTTTAACCCCAAAATACACTTGCTTGCTATCCTAAAAAGCTCTGCATACAAATTACTGAATGTTCCAATCAGTAGAAAAGAATACAAAGATGAATAACAATACATCATCCACACAGCACTACATAATGGTTTCCATAAATAACTAAATAGTTAAAAAGTTTAAAAGAAATAAAGGTATCAAAGACACAAGCTTGCTATCCAAATAAAAAAAGATATGCAATTCAAAATACCATCTTAGCATATTTAATTGAAAAAAAAAAAGTGGTTCCTCAAAACACCTACAGTATTACAATCTTCCTGTAAAGATCCTAAATCCTCCGACAAGAATTCAGGTATCTATCTACCAAAACAATTGCAAAGACTAAGACTATGATAAGGTATATATTGGAAAAACAAAAAGAAATTTGGAAACCTGTAACAAAGAACATTTCAGAAATATCTGTTACAAACAGCTGGAGAAATCAGCAGTGGCAGCATACTTTTGGTCAGAAAACCATGAAATTGATAAGAAAAACAAAATTAATAAAACACACTCGGAAACCTTTGGAACTAACAGCAAGGGAAAAAAATTACATCATCAAAAATAAAAACGTCATGAACTTTGAAGTGCAATCCATTGGGTATATTTGATAAATTTTTCTGACCACCTACAGAGTATTTTCTACAAGTTGGACTTCTGCTGATGATTGGAGTGAACGTTACAGAAACATGTCCAATTAAAAAAACACAAATGAAGTATAGGTGTCACCAAACCAAATCTATATTAATAATACCTGCTATGATGTTGAGTATAATATTAAATACTATTTATTACTAACAAATTACAGATGAAACAAAAAATCCACCTATGAGTTCAGACTATGAGACATGATTTCCTTGTCAAGTGGCAAGGCAGCTATGTAATAATTTCCTATTGGCAAAATTAACTTTCAATTGCATTGTGGAATGCATAATCTGTGTATTTGGTCTTCAAAATAAAAATTCAAATTGATAATTGCATCACTGAAGACACTTTGGACAACAAATTTTATAAAATTACATTTTAAATTTTCAGCTTGAAAGTTAGTTATCAGGCCCTACTGAATTCTTTTAATGTTAAAAAATATATGGAAAATTTTTCTATAAGGTTACCTTCTTCAAGCACATCTTTCTTCCTTAATCTCTGCCCTCTAATTATGCCAGGCATTTCAGATTCAATATCTCCCTCCACATCCACAAAGTCATAATCATCCAGATGAGATTTTCCAAAAGGATGCTCTGGTGAACTAGTCTGGCTCTTTAAAACAAATATATCTTGTTATTTATTGCTTTCTAGAATGTAGTATCAATTGCTTAGCATAATTGCATACTTATTATCACATTTGCAAGAATCTCTTGTTATAAAATAATTTAACTTACCCCACGCATATCAGGTTCTGCTATAGTGTAATTTTCCTCCTCACCACCCAGCCATGTTCCCAGAGAATCAATCTCTGCCTGCTCTAATGCACGTTCCTGGACCAAACTGATGCTGCGTTCTAATTGTGTAAGATGATCTCCATACTGAAATACAAATAACAATTACATGATTTGACTATGAAAATATTACTTTTAATGCACGAACTGTTCAATAAAGAATTATCATGAATTTTTAGTATAATTTCTTGTGGTAAAATTTAACTTTACAATATTTTATTAGCTTAATGAGTAATGATCACTGTTATCACTTCTGGAGACTACTTTGAGAAAAATCATCATAATTATGAGCAAAGGTATGTTTTAAAAAATAGTTGTTCATTCTTTATTGAACAGCCCTCGTACAATAAATATTAGTCTAAAAAGATTAAAATACTACAAACTTTCCAATGCAATTCTCATACCTCCTCCAAAGTTGTGCGGCAAACATCTACTAGCTTCTGTGCTTTTTCAGTGTATGGAGAGTCCTTTCCATTATAAAGAATGCAGTTCTGAAGGATTCGTTCAATATCAGCCAAAAATTCATGTCTGTTATGATATTTATGGGCTGAAATAAACAGAAATAGCATTAGTTTTAAATAGCAGGAATTTTCAGTGATAATACTGTAACCCTTTATAAGGAAATCACTCAAATTTCACTAATTTTGTTCCACTTATTCGGACAGGTTTCAAAGGCTGTTGCCTTCATAATCAGCATAGTTTCATTGTCAGTTTCCCAATGTGGTATTAAGTTGTCACTCTGTAGATTTTAGGAATTTAGTGATAAGCTTACTCTTTAATTAAAATTAAAACGTAAAATGGAATACTCTTGTTTGGAAGATCAAAATTAACAAAATTTTCCTTGTTTTTGTTAATGAATATATTTTCCCACACTGTTAATTCTATGGGTTTTTGAAAAACATTTAAGAGTTTTGGATCATTTGGAATTCTTTTTTTTTTTTTTTTTTTTTTTTTTTGGCCAGAGATTATATAATATCACTGATTCCTCCATGTGTTTATCATTTACATTTCTCAAGTGTTCCTTAAACTGTAGGGTAATGTTTCTTTTTGTTTGGCCTATATATTTCATATTGCAGTCTTTGCAACTAATTTCATAAATGCCTGATTGTTTTCCTGTTGGAATTTTGTCTTTTGTATTCTGGAGCCAAAATAATGTTTGAATCTTTAAAAATATTCTGAATTTTTGGTGTACTCATGGGTGGAATGTGAATTTCCATATATATAATCTCATTTTAGTGTGGTGATACATTTTATTTGTATTAGTTTTTTGAATTTTTCTTGTTGGGCAGATCTATCACAGATCATTTTTCTATGCTACAGTTTTTAGTACTCAGATTTGCATTCTGTCTTGCTTATTGGAGGTTTTTTAATCTTAATGTCAAGCTGATTGACAAATCTACCAATAAGCAAGAGAGAATATAAATCTGAGTACTAAAAATCATAGATATAGCATAGAAAAATGGCTATATAATAAATCTGGTCAACAAGAAAAATTCAAAAAACAAATAAAATAAAATATATTACCACACTAAAAGGCTACAAAGAACATCATATATACCAGAAATTCACATTCCATCCATGTAAAATTCAGAAGATTTAAGATGGAAATATTATTTTGGCTCCAGTAAACAAATGCAGTTTAAAAAGCTTCTAAAAATGAACAGAAGAGATAAAATTCTACCAGAAAAATAAATGGCATTTACAAAATCTGTTGGTAAGACTGCAATATGAAAGATATACACAAAACAAAAAGAAACATCCTATAGTTTATGAGAAATGTAAAATATAAACATGTGGAGGAATCAGCAATAGAATACCATTTCTGGCAATAGAGAGAAAGAGAGACAAAACTTTTTTAAATGCTCTTCAAAACCCCATAAAATTTACAGTGTGGGAAAATATATTCATAAACAAAAACAAGGGAAATTTATAATTGATATTATTGTATGATTGGCTTCACTGTGCAAGTTCCAATTAACATTTTAATTTAATTAAGGGAAATTTAGTTAATTTTGATCTTCCAAAACAACAGCAACCTCATCACTAAATTTGTAAAAGCAACAGAGCAACATCTTTAATACCAAGCTGGGAAGCTGACAGTGGAACCATGCTGATGATGAAGACAACAGCCTTCAAAACATGTCCAAGTAAGTGGAACAAAATTTGAAATTTGTGTGATTTCCTTATAAAGGGTGCAGTATTAGACATAGCATTGCTTAGTTTTCATGAATCATTTGAATCATTTATAAATACACCATGGAAGATTTTTTATAACCTTTAATTAAATATCCTGCTATTCTTTTGGCTCAATGAATTCATTAATTAATACAGCGATACTCAAGTTATCTATTTTTAGGAAAATTAGTTCTACACTTTATACAACACAGATCCTAAAAACACTACTTACACCAGTAATGATAGTATTATTATGACAATAGTAGCACCAGCAATATTTGTATTGCTGTTGAAAGAATAGTGTTTGTAATGCAAATGGCTTTAAATATAAGTAGTGTTAGATGACATTTGAAAAATGTAATTTACTACATGTACAACTTCTTTAAAATGTTGGAAAAAGAGAAAGTTAGTGTCTTTTTTAGAGGTGTAGAGAGAATAACTGCAGAAGTATGTCAGGTATCCATCAAAACTGTTCAACGTATACATGACAGAGCTGAATAAAATGTGGCAGATGTGCAGAATCCCCATAGCCTTCATTTTCCTCTCTAAGGAACCAGTCACTGAGACTTGCATGATTTAAAGAAGGATGTTATTCGACATTTGGTGGAAGGGTTTTATGATCGTGGCAAAAAAGCTAAAGAAGAAAATTGATTATTCTGGCAGCATAACTTCTCTATATAAAATAATGAGGAATATGGGATTTAAATGGTAGAAGGTTTTTGATTGACAGGAAGGATATTGCTGCAGCACAGGTCTCGTTTTTAAGAAAGATGCCAGACTTTAAAAAAGATTATCCTGTCCTATAATCTACATAGACAAGTCATGATTAAACCAGAACTATAGCAGATGATCTGTTTGGCAGGATTCTAAAGGAAATGAGGGTTTCAAAAGTTCCTATCGAAAAAGGCTCTTGTTTAATAATTTGTCAAAGAGGGTCAGCAATTCATCAGTTCATAGAAGCAGATGATTTGGTTTTTCAATCTAAACATGTGGCAACTACCAATAAGAAATAAACAGTTAAGTATTTAGAGAATGGTTCATCAACTTGCTTAGGAGTTTGGAAGATTGGTGTGTCATTGTGATGGATGATGCAAGGCTACCATTCAAAACTTACAGAAAAAAATTCCCAATGAAAGTTCTAGAAAGGTTGATATTTTATTGTGGCTTGAAATCAAGAAAATTCCTCACAATCCAACACAAGCAAATATTGAGTTGCTGACCATTGTTAAACAACATAGCAGCACCTACAGGAAATATGAGATTGATGAAGTGGCATTGGAAATGGGGCATGAAGTAGTAATGCTGTCTCTCTATCACTGTCAATATAACCCCATCAAGCTCAGATAAATGGGGGAATTTCTGACAAATATTGCTACTTTCAAAATTATAGACATTGGAAAACTGCCCGAAGATGCCATCACAAACTTAACAGTGGATGACTGGAAGAAATGTGTTATTCTTGCAGAACATTTGCAAGAGGAAGACTTTGTGAAGGAAGGACTGCGAGATGAATGCATCAAAAGGACTGTGATTAATCTACGAGAGGATAAAAGCAGTAAAAGTCTAGTTTGACTAGTCATTTATTACTTTATTTATTTACTTTATAAATATTTAACATGGAATAATGATACCTGAGCTATTTAACTCTGGTCTCAAGCAGTGAGGGAGGGTGGGGAAACTGTAGAAAGAGACAGGTATATAGAGCGAGAGTGTGAATGCACATGTATGTCCTTGACTAGACTGGCTAGAGTGAAGGTAGTGCATGCTGCTATAAATGAATGGCTAGAGAGATATTCGTCATGTGAGGGCAAAATGGGGTCATTTTAAGAAATATATGGTACTAAACATTTTAATATATCAGAGAAACACATATTAAAAACAATGAAAAAATATTAAAATATGTTTTAGTTACTTACCTAAAATCTTATAACAGTATTTATGGCAAGACTAGGTATATAATAAACAATACACTGTATAACGCAATGTAGAACATATCTGTACATTCTTCTATCCAAATTACCACCACCAAAATAATAGCAAAATTAGTCCTAAGGATGCATTCAACTCAGAAAGGGTTTTTTTTCATTCCTCTAGGTGATTACAGATCTGTAAAGTTTTCAGCACTGAAACTATACTTATTATCAGATAATATAATTTAAAAAAAATCTATAACATTCTTCACTCTAACTGCTTAAGAGGTATGCTCTATAATATACTAAATCACTATATACTTACAGGCAACTTTCTTGGCAATGGTCTCCAAGTCCATAGGATATTTGACAACATTGTAGTAATCCTTGACCAGTTTTTTATTAACAGGCTTTGCAAATGGCCAAGATTCAGACATGCCCTTCAGCTTGTTGTTTACAACATTATCCAGAATGAATGATAATGCAACCTGATCATTATCATCGAGAAGAGGGTTGATGGCTTTCTCCAGGCGCATTAGTCTTTCCTCTTTTTCTCCTAGTCTTTCTACACACAGTGTCCACATTCTTTTTGCTGCCACTGTCAATGAGCTCTTGGCACCTTGAAGATAACAAATGCATGTATTTCTGTTGAACAAAGACTTTTCAATTAAGAGAGATGTTAGAAAACTATAAAACTATTTACATACTTCTGCAGATTGAATAGAACAAGACTGAAAATGCAAAAGAAATTCAATATATTATTTATCCTATTAGAATTTATAACTGCTCCATTGTCTACAGTTTTCTAAATACAATTTAAATTAACATTTAGTTTCTGATCCCTTTTCTAAATTTATATCTGTAAAGTATTGAAATATTAAAGAATGTAGTCTCTCATGATTGGTGTCAACATGCAAACTGAGTCTTCCAGGCTGTAAGGACAAGATCCAATGGGATTCTTTCTCCTTCATTTTCCAAACATTTCATCATGACTGGACATCTTAAGTAGTGTACTTGATATAATCTTCTTGGAAACAAGACAGCGACTGACTCATTAATCGAAATGGTGGCAGTATATACAGTGGGGATGCCTGTAGAACTGAGCTCTGATGGTTCACTTGGTTAAGTGGGTTGAATTTAAGCTCCAACTTGTCGGTGCTTCTAGTGGGTTATAGGTTATTGATTGGTTCACATAATTTCTTTGTCTTAGTATTTTATAAACCCAGATATCATGCAGAGTGCAATTTCTGAGCTCCTCCTTTCCTGTTAAAGTTGTTACTATGCTTGTTAATTTTAATTGCCTCCTGATATAAGGAGGATGATTATGAGATGTTGAGGCTAGCATGTCAGTATCTTGAAAACCAATTTCATGCTCTTCGTCAGCTAGGAGGGCATACTCAGCAATGGCTGATTTATCCATCTGACCTAGGCGACAATTTCTTGTATGTTCTGAAAGATGTGTAGCAGTGCTGCACTATGTGGTACCAATGTAAACCATACCACATGATCATGGTGGTCTAAGTAACTTGGAGATGTGTTATGATGTTTTTCTGAAATGGAAGAAAAGCTATGATCTTTTATATATACTACTACAATTTTAATTAATAAGTTAGTCACTGCCTTGTCTCTAAGAAGATTATTTCAAGCACACCGCTGATGATGTCCACCGCAGCCGGGGACAAAATGTTTTGGAAGAATGAAAGGGAAGAATCCCATTGTACCATGGTGTTACAGTCTGGAAGAATCAGTTTGTATTATTAAAATGTTGTTATAAAAGATTGACAGCTATTTGAGTTTCACTTCAGAAATTAGTGGAAGGTACTTTCCTTTGTTATATATACTTTGAATTTATCGGATGTTTCACTTGCTCTCTACCCCTGACTTTCTCTTATACATTTTCAAACTAATGGAAGTAATATAGTGAAACTTTACAGAGACAGCCTTTATGTATAAGAAGCACGATTACAGAACAACATGCATGGCAGCACTACCCTTTACCCCTTTGTTGTGCATGCCTATGAATGCTACACTTGTGTTTGTAGTGTGACACATCTGATAATCCTGTTGTTACAGGATTATCATGTCTTTGTGATAGTAGAAATATATATGTATAGTACAGATTGTGTGTATGTTGTAAATTAAGTTTATGACGCCTCCACATTAAATGCCATTAGTACCATGTAAATTTTAAAAGCAGAAGTTTATGCCAGAGAGCAAGATATACAACTACAAATAATGAATTGTGGAACAATTAGAAGAGTAAAACAACAATAAATTAGGAAAATTTAAATGCAGCCTCTGTAAGGCTGACATGAACAAACTCTGAGACTCTAATAAGTTTTGCAGAAGTGTTATGAATTAATTCACATAAGGTACTAGGCAACTGTAGTACATCTTTCACAGTGAGTGGAAGCTGGTATGATCATGCACAGGAAGAAAGTGAAATACCTAAAAGAACAGTGTCCAATCTGCAATCAACCTATAATTACTTCTTTGTTACACTATAATGAAAATATCCCTGATTAAAGGAAGATTTTTTATTTCACATAACTTAGCATGACAGGACTGTTAGGCGTAGTATCAGTCTTGAGCAATACACTTACATAAACAAGGTTTATGATATCTGACAGTACTGACTGGACTACAGTCACTAGGGAATGTAAAATTGCAGATTTAGCTGCCTCATTAACCTGCTTATTGCTTTGGATGCCACAATGGCTTGGTATCCATGCAAATGAAACTGTATTATTCCAAAGATAACATATACACTATTTGGCCAAAAGTCTCTTAACATTCCAAGAATGTGCTCTGTGTGAAATTAGGCTATACATTTGAGGGTATAGAAGTGCAGTCACAATGCATCTATATCAAAAATGTTTTTTCTGTCCAAATGAGTCATCAGAGAGAATTGGGTGAGTTCAAATGAGACAGAGTAGGGGCCCACAATTTCAGGCATTCCATTAGAAAGATTTCACAGGAGTTACATGTGTCCAAGTTCACTGTTAGTAATGTTAATGTAAAGTGGAAATGTCAGGGAAGCACTAAACCCAATCTTCACTCTGGTAGGACTAAGAAATCAACTAATAGGGACTGCCAAACTCTCAGCATACTTTGTGAGCAATTGTCAGACATCCTTGTCAACTACTGCAGAGGACTTTTGTTGCAGGTCAGGTACAGAGGTCAGTGACAGAACAATAGAGGTGATAGGATTTGGTTTTCATGGTTGTGATGCTGCCCACAAGCTACTGATCACAAGAACAAATGCGTGATGTTGCTTAGAGTGGTGCAAACAACACCATCATTGGTTTGTGGAGTAATGGAAGGTTTTATGGAGTCATGGTAAATGCTGTGGCACTCAGATAGATGTGTGTGGGCAAATGGAATATACCTGAGTGTGCTGTAACAATGAAATTGGCTGAGGTGTGATGGTCTGTGGCTATTTTTATGATGATACCTCTTTATTATGAAAAACTTAGGTTATGGTATGTACTCTGTTGCAATGCCACATTCCTAACCCCTCTTCTTCTATACAACAGTGAATATCATAGTCTAAATGGACATTTTCCATGAATTTGTAAATTAGTTGAATGATGAGGAACTTTAGCAGGATGGGCTAACTTCCAATCAACATATCCTAAACTTGGGTATTCATTTTTTTATACTAAACTCCACTTACTTGCATAAAAGTGAGTTTAGTGTAAAAAAATGAATACCTAAATTTAGGATATATTATCACTCCATTGTCAACAGCTTCTTAAGTACAATATTCCAATCAACAGTTTCCTTCTTGGAAGAATTATATCACTTCTAATGAGCTTTGGCTACCAAAGTCACAGTTTCTTCCTATGGGACATGCTGAAAAGAAAAGTGTATCAGGACAAACAACTGGAACTGCAAGAAAACATTTAATGAGACATTCATGGTGTGACTTTTGATATGATGCATTAATACCTTCTGTAGCATAAAGAGGTATATGCAGGCATGTCTTGAAGCTAATGCCAATATTTTTAAACACTTTCTATAAGATAATCATGCTTTGCATATATTAAGATGTGTACATTTCAAATTTCATTGAATTACATGACCTAATTGAAAAGTTATGACCACCTCCTTGGTCTTGTGGTTAGCATTGCTGACTGCTGCCTGGGAGACTTGGATTTGATTCTTGGTACCTGCTAAGTAAGTTTTCTAAGTTAGGGAGAGCTGGATTGGGGTTTTACCCAGCCTCTTGAGGATAATTGGAAGGCTGCCTGATGGAGAGGCAGCATTCTTCAATCTAGGGAGCCATGTGATAGACAACCAGTGGGGTCTGGCATACTGATCACATGCCCCCCTTGCTTACTCCCTCTATCAATGAAGTCATAAGACAGAGGTAGAGGAAGCAGAGGTTGCAGTAGCAGGTAAAGGCTCACATGGACAGTAATGCTAATGAGAAGAATAAGAATTTAAAAGTTATAAGGAGAAATTAGGGACTGAGAAAGAGTGAAACATCTAATTTTTTTGATAATGCTCATTTATAGCATTTTTTTTTTTTTTTTTTTTTTTTACTGATTTAGTGAGCATTAATTGTATTTCCAAATATTTGTGAACAATTTTTATTGTTAGATTATGTAATATTATCAGTTACTTAAAAATGAAAATGACTACATATGAGGGCAAGTCCATAAGTTGATTGCAGCTGTAGCTTCTGCTCTGCTGTGTTCAGTTGTTCAGATATAGTTGCATAAAGAAGGCTATGTTTAGAAGATTAGGCATGTTCAAAATGGAGTATCGAGCTGGTATTAAGTTCTTCACAAAAGAAGGACTTACTCCACATGAAATTAAACGAAGCAAGAGATTGAATGAAAGCAAGAGATTGGACGGTGTATATGGGAAAGCATTCCCTTCATTTTCTACCCTATAAGAATGGGCAAAACTTTTTCGAATTGGTCGAGAAAGTATTGAAGACTAAGAACATGCAGGTCGACCCTTGGAGGTGCTCACTCATGAAAACACTGCTCTTGTGGAAGGAGAAATTATGGAAGACCGGCAGATCAAAGTTGCAGAAATAGCAGCAAGGTTGGGCCTTTCTAAAACAACAGTCCTTTGAATTATTCATGAACATTTAAATATGAATAAGGTTAGTGCAAGATGGATGCCTAGACTTCTTTCCTCAGTTCAAAAGCAGCAATGAGTCATCTGTTGTCAGGCCTTTTTGGAACTCTGCTTTGCCATGGCAACAAGAGAAAAGTTCTGCAAATCATTGTTATAAGAGATGAAACTATGGTCCTCTACTATGATCCCTTGTCCAAAATAGAATAATCCATGGAGTGGCATACCGCCTCTAAAGGCCAATGTCACTCAGTCAACCAAGAAGATCATGGCCACAATCTTTTGGGACGCTTCATTGACTTCAAGGAGAGGAACACCACAGTAAATGGGGAGTACTATGCTGGCATACTGCAGAGATTACGTTTTTCCATCAAAGAGAAAAGCTGAGTGATGGTGTGCACCTTCTTCATGACAACGAGCCTGTGCACACAGCTCTTGTTGCAAAGTGAAGAAATGTGGCTTCAAGGTGATCAACCATCCACCCTAGCCTAGATCTAGCTCCCAGTGACTATATCCTCTTCTTAAAATTCAAGGAGGACCTTTGAGGAAGGAAATTTAAGTGTGACGAAGAAGTGATGAATCTTATTTATGCCTATTTTGCAGATAATAATTCTGACTATTTGGGGGGCGGGTTGAAAAGTTAATTCAAAGATATGACAAGTGTAATGCAATAAAGGGTAACTATATTGAAAAGTAAAATATAGTTTGTCTTTATCATACCTAGAAAAAGGTTAGGCCAGAAATTTATGGCCCTACCCTTGTATATAGATGCTGAGTGGAAAGTATTTTGAGAAAATGTGTGGTAAGTTTCAAATTATTATTTGACCCATATTCAGAAACATTTTGAGTGTGTTTTATATTAGTTCATTTACAGTAGAACATAAATTTCATAGATTTAAAAAATACATTACAACCTTACCATTATAAAGAGTCGAGTTTTCAACTATTTGGTTAACATCAGAAAGAAACTCTTCTCTGCTTTGATATTTCTTTTGTCTCAGATTTTCTCTTATTGTCTGGAGATCCATGGGCCTCGTTACGATTTTGTAATAATCTGGAACAACCTGAATGAAAAAGCAAAAATGAGCTATAATTTGCCATGCCTAAGAGACCAAAACTTATAACTTCTGCTACGTAAAAAGTTTGATCATACCTTTGCATTAACTGGGAAGAGGAATGGTTGAACATCCGGCAAATCTCTCATTTCATTCAAAATAGACTCCAGAATGGTAGAGAGTACAACAACAGGATCTGTACGTCGCCTATTTGCTGGCCTCTGTTGCCGTTTTAGATAGTCACAATGCATCTCGTTCACAGCTCTTCTTTTCTTTTTTGAATGCACTGCCTCTTTTGGTACTTTAAGAAGAAGAGTTCTTCTCTTCATCTCCTCTGCATGCTGCAAAAATATTATGATGTCATTAAATAACTTCAGAAAAGCAAATTGCTAAAAGTATACATACAGTGAGAGCAGTTTAAAAGTCCCAAAACACAGCTCAGCTGGTAGGTGGTTAGTCCACACATTGCCACAGTATTCTCTTACACAGATTCGCAGCACTCAATGCTTCAATATTTTATAACTTAGGCAAAAAATATTTATCATAGGTGGTGAAAATTTTGCCCATTTTCCTTAACACACAATCCACATCTTCTCAGGCAATTATCCCTAATGGACCTAACTTAGTTTCAAATGTTTGTTTTAAGTTCTTCCAGTGTGTAAAAATTGGTTGAATACACTCTATTTTTCAATGTCTTCCAAATTAAAATCACAAACCAAAAGATCTGGGGCACTAGCAGGCCATAAACTAGAGCCAATAATTCTGGGACTAAATATACAATATAACTCCATAATGGGTTGTTGATCATTCTTCAATTTGTTTTCTGGTTAGTTACAGAATTTATTTCATTACGCTTCTGTATTTTCATATTGGAACAAGCCTGCATGAAATTTACACCTAAATTTTTTCTCTACTTGATGTATGCTTTGAAGACGAATATACAACAATGCAGTGCATAACACTACTGCACTATTTAATGAAATCTCACTCTTGACTGCACAACATAACTGCTTGGCTCAGTCGAAATCCCTCTTACAACTGACTGGAAGAGCAAATCACACCACATGGGACACCTCAGGAAATGGAAAGGAGGTAGGTTCGCTAGATGACTGCTCTAAGTTGCGGTACTTATAAACTGCTCTCTGTATTTTGTGTTTCAAACAAAGTACACTAGCAAGTGAATAAAATGTATAAATGTGTAACCATGTGAGCTACATCTGCAAAGGAGATACTTATAGCTATATACTAAAGCAAAGCTTACATCACCATAGTGACAGTCTCTATAAATTTTAAAAATATTCTTAAAAATGTATATAAATTGGTGTTAAATATTTTAGAAATGTGTTCCTATCAGCAAAACATTAAAAAAATACCTTAAACACACGTTGGTCTTAAACCCTTTCTTTCAGTTACATGAGCAGGTAATAAACCAGCTAATACAGGGCTTCCAGAATATATCCCTACTGCTCACGTGGGGTTTACATCTTAGCAGCTGAATATGATACAGCCAGCCTCTTGCACTATTCACACACAAAACTATTTTCCAATCATAATGAGAGGTTTCTTGTATATAATTTGGATTTTCAAAATACCAATAGCCAGTAATTGTGAGTATTCACACAATCATTTTGGTGGAACCAAAAATCTGAAAAGAATACAAGCTGTTGGTTGATTAACCCTTCAGTCACTAATGAAAGAAACCACTCACGATTGAGCACACATGTTAGGGGATCACCTTGTTGTAGACAATGGGCATGTGTGCACTTGTGAGGTTTGAGTTTAGCAATGTTATTGCCATATGTACACAACACATTGAAACCTCAACTTGTTATGCTAATTTTAGTAGTAATTTTGTTGGCAAATTTTCAAGATTTGAGTCAATTCTGTCCAATTTGTCTTCTGTTAATACTGTACATCTTTATGTGTGTTTCTTGTTTTGTATTGAACCAGTAGAATCAATTAGTTAAATATGGTGGACTTTTGTAATAGTGGTGTTTAATACTAAGAATTTAAAATGATTCAGTTGAATTTGTAACACTTACATTACTAATATTTTAAAAAAGGAAAACTAAGTTTCTGGAGCTAATCGCTCTCATCTTCAGTTTCAGATTGACTGCCAGCCTTGTTCTTTGTGGTGGTTGGATGAACTTCTGTATTAAGATGTCACATTGCGGGATTTCAAAGTTGAAAATGTGATTGTTGTTCTTCTATATATAAATGTTTTCCCACACTGTAAGTTCTGTTTTTCCAGGAATACCAAACTACTTAAAAATATTACAGTCTGGGAAAACATTTATATCTGGAAGAACAAATATCATGTTTTCAACTTTGAAAATCCCTCCAAGTGACATCTTAATACAGAAATTCATTCAACCACCATCTGAGACAAACCAAACCACATGAAGAACAAGGCCAGCAGTCAATCTGAAACTGATGATGGGAGCGATTAGCTCCAGAAACTTATTTTTCCTTTTTTAAAATATTAGTAATGTAAGTGTTACAAATTCAACTCAATCATTCCAAATTCTCAATAGAATCAAATTTATTCACAAGATATTGGATTGCAGTTCTGGAAGGACGCAATTGTCCACGGAACTTCAGAATAAAATTCCTCAATGAATGCAAGTTGTATTTAAAACAATGTACACTGGTGACTACTTGGAAGTTCAAGGACAGGCAAGTGGCCATGAATAGGGAGGTAGTCAGCCTTGGTCAAGATGCAAAACCCCATGCAAGCAGTGAAGAAATATTCTGTAAGCCCTATAGTATAAGGGGTGTTCAAATGAAACATAAAAGACAGTTGTTCTGAAATGAACCCAATATATATTGGACAAAATACACTAATCATAATGACAGTTTACAGATGGCAGTTTGAGAGAATCTACAGATAATCATACACTATGCTGGGGCACCTGTTTAATCAATGAACAAGTTTCTCAATACCCTCCATGAAGATTGCTGGTAAAACCACTTTTCCACAGCATCTTAAACTGTTTGATTTGTGGTGAAACACTTGTCCTTTAGGGACTTGTTAAATGGACAAAGCATGATAGTCCTCGGGGAGAGATCTGGGCATGTGGGTGTGCACTATAGTGGAGCATAAGCACACCTTGTGCCAGTTTTCAGACTGTCTACTTTTGATGGCCCATTGGAGGTTCCGTAAGGTGCTGCAGTAATGTTGAGTGTTGATTTTGGCTCCTTCTTTGCACAAAAATTGAATCAAGACCCCATTGTATTTAGTTGGACACATCCCACAAAACTGTTGTTTTAACCATCAGAGTAAGAATTATGTGTGCACACAATTGCTCATTCATGTCATTTTCCCTCTACACTCTTAAATCTAACGTATCTAAACAAATTCTTATACAAGCACTCTTTAAGACTCACAAAAATAAGCTAACTTAAAATTGAGAAAAATCAATCACATTTCCTAACTTCATTCCCTTTCAAAAATAAAAAAAATTTAAGTTCTGCTTTGAGTGATTAAACAATTTGGAAAATTACAGAATTTTGCTTTAGAACCATGCAGATTTTTAATTGTAGGGTATACCCCTTGCTTTTCCCTGATTTTTAACTCTTAAGAGATTGGGGAGGTACTGAAAGAGATAAGAAAGCTTATCCCTCTAACTTAATAATATGATGCAGAATATATGAGGTCTCCAAAAAATAACCAAGCTTTAAAAATTGTTAATTTTTTAAAATTTGGGCTTAACTGCATCTTATTAAGCTTTATCTCCCTCAATTGCCCCCTCTACTATTACAACTTTCCAACTGCAGTCCTGATACATATTTTTGAGACTATGTGAAGGCTCTGCCTGTGAATTTTGATTTATCTCCTAAACATGTAAAATCTTCATCCTTTAATCATGGACTCCAGTTTTAGAAATAAGGTTTGCAAGTTCTAAGCCAGGAGAACACAAAGGATGCAGAACATTAATTTTGTTTTCCATGTAAAAGTTGCAAATAATTATGAGCTATTATGAATGTGCTGATATTTTATTGTGTTGCACAATTCATGAATTGGCTCTCCAGGCTCTAGGCATCCTCCTCCTTTTTATGTTTTCTAGGAGACATCTGAGAACATTTTGATAATTTCAGAGGCTTACAGTTTTACTTTCTGGCAGAAATTTGTGATGAATAAAACCCTGATGTCAAAAAAACTGTCAAATAGCACTTTGATTTACTTTTAAATACTGGGACCGGTTTCGAAGAGACAATCCCTATCTTCAACCAACTTGATGACTGGTACGAGAAACTAACATCTATGAGGACCTGTGGCTCTGTCTTGGTGGTGTTTTTTTCTTTATTGCCGAGTTCATCCATAAGAAGAAACTCAAAGTTCATTAGGTTTTCTTTATTTTTTAATATGTAAGTATTTTCCCAAGTGGATAACTCCAATGGGCTGTGAAGATGTTTCTGTAGTTTAAATTCCAGTTTTATATGATTTTTGATGCAAAAGTGAGCTACTATTGCTGATTTATCCACCTGCTTAAACTGAATATTCCTAAAGTGTTCTTTCCTCCAAATTTCAGAATTTCTCTTTGTTTTGCCTATGTAGCTCTGCTCACAATCCGCACACTTTATTTCATAAATTCCTGGTGGAGTTTAGTGTAAAAAATGAATACATACGTTTAGGATATATTACCATTCCACTGTCTACAGCTTCCAAAGTACAATATTTCAAGCAAAATTTTAATGTTAATGCACTGATAATGATAATCTGCCATCTCAATAATTGCAGAACACTCACAACACTGTTGCAAAGAAAGTAGCATGGAACCGGACAGAAATAAGACAACACTGCATGGGAAATGGAAGATGTGTTGTCAAGATCATAGCTAATCAATGCTACCAACCACTTTTTGTTATAATTCTTTGGAGCAGAATTTTGAAATTTCAGAAAGGTTTTTAACAAATCTCATACATGATAACTTTGACACATGAAAAATCTAACTTTTGTTTCCATTGCCCAACCAATCTGAAGTAAATATCATTACTCTTCAAAAATCATATGGAAATCTCATATTCCTGCTTTACCTAATTTCACCCCCTAAGGGATAGGAATCCATGTCTCCTTCTGTCTTAATGAAATTTGATAAGGAATCTTTTGGTAAGTGTAACAGAGCTATTAATTAATACATATTTTATCAAGGTCAAAACTAGCATTCTTGATTTCAAATCCTTCATAGCCCTATAATGCATAGCACAAACTCTTTTGCAGATATATCACAATGCAAGTCCTACCAACAATTTCCTTACTTTTCTACACTGTCCTATCCAGGCTGGCTTCCCATTACTATGTAAACATAATAAGTCAGGGCAATGCAAAAAAAATCTAGCCATTCTTTCATATCAGGGAAAGGATTTCTGCAGGGTACTAATGTAAAGAATATACCTTAATTAGTTTTCCAGAGAGTTTTACTTTAGTTCCATCAACATTAACCAAATCTTCATCATCTGCATTCAGTTGCTTCTCTATTTCTTCTTCTTGTTCTTCTGTCATGGCCACATTGACAGGTGGAGCTGGAGCTGAAGGTTGGTACAATGGACATGCTTTGTTTGTACGCATATGACCCACCTAAAAAGTAAAAACCAAACTGCATAAAGTGTTTAAAATTTAATATTGTTGATAAAATATTATAAATTAAAAATGTATAAAAAAAACAAAGGACTCAGCAGAGCAGAGCAGACCAGAGCACATATATAGTAATGTGAAAAAGGGGCAAATTTACTGAAGCAGTTTTTCTTAACCTAATTATAATTATGTTTTAAAGTTAAAACAATTTTCAAACCACTATACTCTTTTCCTGTTCATAAGCAATAATTTATATTATGTTTACAGTTATATACAAATATGCTTGTACCTTTAAAGAACATTATTACCATTCCCTTCAGTTTAGAATAAAAGTTCTGCTGTCAGTTTGAACATCCTATGTCATATAAACAATGTATACAGTTTTTTTCACACTAACTCCATTCACTTACATAAATTTGCCAAATTTATGTAAGTGAATGGAGTTAGTGTGAAAAAAACTGTATACATTGTTTATATATATACCACTCCATTGTCAACAGCTTCGTAAGTACACTTATTTGGGATCCTATGTCATGCTTACTCAGAAGTGAAAGTATCTTTCAAATGCCATGGGATGCTGGGTGAAGGAAGGTTATCTTCACTAAGACAACACAGGAAAATTTGAGCTCTCAAAACAAAGAGCATCTAGCATCTTTTGTCAACAATGAGCTACAATACTGGAACACTACCATAGCCATCTTTTCACTACTACTTCTACTATTTCACTAGAGCCTCTGTCAGTTGAATTTCTGGCTGCCTCTATGGAATTAATGGATTATACAACTTCTAGAATTGAGAAGATGGAGGCATGAAGCTCACACTCCATGAGAGAGCAGCAATCTGTTCCCCCTGAAGCTGAATGCCCTAATTAAACACTCCAAAGCACATCAGCTCCACCTTGCACAAAGAAACTAGTACACCAACTTCAGAACTCTTCAGTGCAGTGACACCTAAGCCAGCACAGCAACAGTGGCCACTGAGCTGCCTGCATATTTTTCTGCTTTGGGGTCTTTACTACTCATTAGGCTCATCTTTGCTGACCAAAGTGAGCGTCAAGACTATCCTCAGGGGATTCATACTAGTTAGCTACCTACACCAAGTTGAAAGTAACAGCCCTTCCTGTACAGAAGATGCTACTGCCTGCATGGGCACAAAGCTGAAGAATGCACCAACAACATCCTCTACTGCAAGGCTGCTGCCCTTACGTCAGAGTACATTGTCCGTTATCTAGGTCACCATGTTCTGTGCCATTTGTGGAAGTATAGGGCTTTTTAACAGTCAAGGGACATACCCCATGGCTCCTGGTCAACAGTAAAAGTCCACACGTCTACCATTAACACCAAAACTACAAACTCCAGCAAATAACCAGAGTCATCCATCAATACCACAGTCACACAGTCACCACAACTCATGGCTCAGCTGCATGCTACCTTTATTTCCCTAACCACCAGAATCAATTATCTCACAGAAGTCTTCATCAGCCACACCACCAATGTCATCACTCGATACTACAGCTTGCTGGACTACTCCTGCAAGCATCTCTTCACCTCAGTAATCTGGAAGGAACATTCATTGAGCATTCCACAGTTCTGCCAACAAAGCCACTCCTATCAAAAGAACTCAAGACATTAAGAATTCAGTTGACTGCACCATCACCACTCAGCCAACAATATAAATAAACATTTCCACCTTAGCACCAATATTATAACAGCTGTTGAAGAGATCCATGCTGATGTTCACACTCTAGCTACCAGCCAGCCTCACTAAAATGCAGAACCTGCCTCAGCAAATGACAATTGGACTGTTGCAAGAGGACAGCGGCCCATACGTACCCAAGCTGATGAATTACTAGTACTCACATGGCAGAAATCTCAGCTCCTTCCACCAAATCTACCATTACCCACACAAAATGGAAACAGATCATGTCTACACTAACAAAAACCAAAAACAACGATAAAAGTATATTTTAAAACAAAACCAGTCCAAATCCTGATCATTTCTCCTTTATTCCCAAATGAATCACACAGGGCCTTGGCAATGCATGATCCCCAGCACCCACTTTTCAGACATTCTTGGTCATTGGCTGGCAGCACTTCCATTCCACACCTGACCAACAAGGGTGCTTCACTTCATTTTCCCTCCAATCCACACCTGATCCTTATATAATAATAAATAAACAATAAGAATAAGATCTAGAAGAGTTCTGAAGAATAGGATGTGCTAAACTTTTGTAGCTAAGACAAATTATATTTTGGTATGATCTGCAATTACTAGGAGTTAGAATGTATTGGGAACTATAATTCCAGGTAAGCAAATTGGAGATTAGGAGGTCAAGTATTAAACAGAATGTATATCATTTCAAAATACAATAAGTTCATCTCAGAACAAAAATCATATTAATGCAATTGCTTACATTGATACCTGCATTGTACTACAGTAAGCTTTTATTTCGAAACAATGTCTTTCCATGTAAAATACATGCTTCAAATGCACATTTGATGCAAAATGTAAATCTCAGTAGTTCAACATATATTTTTACTGCATTTTCTTTTAGTATGAAACAGATGTCAGATAATTCAAAAATGGAAAATAAATTGTTGCATATTCAGTTTAAGCAAAACTTTTTGTGTGTAAACATAAATTCTGTGCAATATAAGAAGATGGAGAATAGCATTATTGTTGGAGGGAAAGCTTGTTTTTCTTTAGCATCCGATTTGATCCTTCTACTATGAAACTTTTCTCCATTGGATGTGACAGACAAAATCAGAACTGCCAAATTGTGTGGTGGCTTCAAAAACACTCTCCTCCTACTACGGGTGGCTGAGGTCATTAAGATGCGGACTTTTGAGCGGAAGGTCTGGATTTGATTCCCATCAGGACCCTACTCCCTGACTGAGGTTCTTTTAAGGTATTCCTCGGTACTCATAAAAGGTAAATGCTGGGAAGGTACCCTAAACTTAGGCCTGGAATGATTCTCTCTTTTAAAAAAAATATATGCTTTTCCAATTTATCATTTCGTAACATGTATCAGTGTCCACCACCTGTGGTGCCTCATCGGTTAAAATGGGCGTTAAACACTATAAATAAATAAATAAATATAATAATAATTAAAAAAAACTCCTTTAACATGAAAAATATTTCAATGGCATTTCCAGTCCAAGAGCATTCATTTCTTTCTCTAGATAGAATTTTGGAATTAGAAAAAGAATTCTGAAAGCTGTCTGAAATAACGATACCTGAAGAATATGAAATTTATAGAAATGTACAGTCTATGTCTTGGGTAATGATTGGATCATCTGGGATTTTAAAACTTTTACTAAAAAGCTAGATGGCATTAGTGATACAAAGATGATAAAAAAAATCAGAAAAGACAGCAAAAACTAATGTTATTGTAAAAATGGAGCCTACAGATGATTCACATATTTTCCACTCAAATGCAATATTAAATGAGCCAAAAGAAATGATGTAGATAGGCCTCCTGAAGGAGAGATATGGTGATAATTGGAAGTACCTGGGCCTACTGAAGTTCTATGCAGATATTGTTTGGGCAGTAGCTGAAAATGATATGATGTTGAGTCTGTGACATGCGATGAAGTAGAAGTACTGGGAATGTTATGATCCAGAGCTTCTTATAAAAAAATTAATAAAAATAATTGTCATAAAATAAACAAATAAAATTTGTGTGTATATGGTTTCAGATAACATTAAGTTTGATGTTTTTTCAACATTATATTATAAGACTTGATCTGTAAAATTACTTTTTCAATTATTTTTCTTTCTCTGCAGTAGTTTAGCTATTGTGCCTTTTTCTGTTTTCTTGAAAAGTTAGTATTTGTGGACAAACTGCTTTCTGAAACAGTGCTCCTCATATATTTAGATTAGATTAAACACTACACCCCTGAACCTACAGTCCACACTCCCTGCCTCTGACCATCTTATGTTTGGCAAGCTTAAGTAACTAGAAATGCTAAATGGAACTTGTAAAGTGAAGCCAATCATATAATTGAAATCATTGTATGATTGAATTAAACTACACATGGGAAAAAATCTACATATACAAATACAAAGACAGTTTAATGAACTTTATGACACTTCCGGGGATGAAAACAAACTTAAAGTTCATCACACTTCTACCAGAGCAGAATACACATTCCCAGAGCAAACCTAAGTATCCTGTAGTCTATGTTCTAGCTGACAATGTGAACGAGGGTTTGTGAAACCAGTTCTACATTTATAGACAAGTAAGTGCAGCAATAAAAGTGTTTAGTTCGATTCAATCATAAAGTGATTTCAATTATAAGCTTAAATAAGCTTTGGAGCATAAATATTTCACAGAAACAACTAGGCAAAGCATTTTTGGCTTTGAAAAAATGTTTTTTCACCCAGAGGAATAGAAATATATGTTGAAAGAAGTGGAAAAATAAAATTTTATTTTATATGAATTACAATACAGGCAATTTTCTCTTAGTTATATTATTATCCTTATAATACACTTTATTTTATTACTTACATTTCCACAGGCTCCACATTTAAGCTTAAGATCTGGCTTGAGCTTAGGTTTCTTCCTCTTGGGGGTGGGTGCATGTGGAACATGTGGATGTGGCAAGGGATGATATGGTTGGAGGTATTGTGAAGGTTGAGAAGTAGGCACAATAATGCTGCTGCCTGGCAAGCTATTAGCACTATCATTTCCTCCTAATGTGGTGACAGGTGTTCCAGCAACAATCATGGGGTTAGTCCCCATGTTGCCTGCTGTGCGGATACCCATCAACCTCTCTCTCTCCTGGTTACGTTTGATACGACGCAGCTGTTCCTGAATTCTGCGTTTCTCCCTCTTCATTTCCTCTTTTTGATGTTCATCCAAGGTAGCAAACTGACGGATAAATGCTTCATCCTTTGTAGTGCGTATCTTTACATACGTGTCAATCACAGCTGGTTTTCGAACAAGCTCCACACGTGTGTATTCCTTCCCCTCTGCATTGCGGAAAGTTCGATATATCTTCAGAACTCTTCCTGTAGGCAAATATATAACATCTTTTTATAGTCTAGAATGTTACATAGAACAGAATTAGATTTTATTTCCCTTGAATTTCCTGTTCTCTTGTTATTTAGTCAATATACAATTCTTTGTGTTTGGCTCACTAGAGCCCCAGTCTAACAACTCCATAGCTACTGGTATTTATTGGGTGCTTTTTAATTACTTACCTCATTTCAACTTCCACTCTTAATTGCTATTATTTATATAGAGTTTACACATGAACTTGGCCAATAGCTAGGGGCAAACATAGTAGCTCATGATTTGCAATGAAATTTGACCAGTATCACTGCACCTGAGACTGGCTTTCTTTTAAGTTAACAATGTCACAAATTAAAATTACAACCGAAGTCCCAATAGGTAAATATCTTTTCACAGATGCACCATACTTCAATTTTCTAATCATACAAGGAAATTTCACTCTCACTCTCACTCTGACTCTCACTCTCTCTCTCTCTCTCTCTCTCTCTCTCTCTCTCTCACACACACACACACACACACACACACAAAAGGGTTGAGTAAAAAATGATGGCAACAATGCTATCAATTTTAAATGGTTTTATAATCTGAGGAAAACTTATTTTACATTCTTTCAGTATAATTTTGCCCCATATATATTCCTTCTGCCACACTTTTGGAAGGTGTTGTACACCACATCCATTTCTGTTCCTGAATAATCCCTCTCTATGGCACAATAATGCATCTCTTACAATGTTCCCCTCAAAGTGTTATCTTCATTTTGATGAAGATGTCACAATCATAATCCAGGAGGGAAATAAAGAGCTCAATTATTGTGTGGTTGTCATTTGGGGTTGCCCTGAATTTGCTCTGCCTTCATGAAATAGTTTCATCCATTGTGCTACTGTATGATATGTAATGCTGCATCCCCTATGCTTCACAAAGACCCAGAACAGCTGACTTGTCCACCTTCATAAACATGTTTTTATATTAATTTATTTTGGGTCAAACTACTTAAACATGCTCTTTTTGGCTTTACTTACTGGAGATATACTCAGAATATGTTTTGTGGACCCTAATCCACATCCTCAGCTATCAAAAGAATGAGGGTTCATGAATGTCCTAAGTGAATCTCCAATAAGCAAAGTCAAAAAGAGTGTGTTTAAATGGTTTGACTCAGAAAAGATGATTATTTTTTTATTAATTTTTGTTTGTTTGTTTGTTTTGGACAGTCTTTAACATCTCGGTCATCAGTGTACCATTTAAATCAGGGCGTGAAACTGCTGACAAATTTTACTCAGAGGCCTCTTCTTTCAGGCTTGAGGTTCTTTTTCATGCTGTGAATCTACAACATGGGACCCACAGCTTTACTTCCCTTCTGAAGGAAGCCATACTTAGGATTTTTATACCTGGAAAAAATCCATCAAGCCTGGCCAGGTCTGAGCCCACAATCTTGGGTTTAGGAGGCAAGTATCGTTATCACTATACCACTAGGAACGACTTATTAATGTGTATTTTACTGTGTTAGATTCCAAATTTTATTAATATTAAGAATTTCTTATATTCCTTCCACTATACTTCTGCACTTCAACCACTATGTATAACTTACAAATGTTATCACTGGCTGCACTAGTTCATCAAATCTTCTCTTAACAGATCTACAAATCCTTTATGCACTTACCTCACAAGAATGTTGATGTAATTAATTGTAATGTAATTGATTTGCATATGGTGTCAATTTTCACAATCTTCAAAGTATGACTAATAGGTTAAATAAATATGTACCAGTATAAAGAAATAGTATTAAGGTAACATGTAACAGTGAAATGATAGTAATACATGTAGTTCAAATAAGTGTACTTACGAAGCTGTTGACAATGGAGTGGTATATATATAAACAATGTATACAGTTTTTTTCACACTAACTCCATTCACTTACATAAATTTGGAACATATGTTTCGGGAGCGATCCCTCCCATCTTCAGCCTGTTGACAAACTTGAAGATGGGAGGGATCGCTCCCGAAACATATGTTCCAAATTTATGTAAGTGAATGGAGTTAGTGTGAAAAAAACTGTATACATTGTTTATAAATGCATGTAGTATTACTAATTATCATAGTAATGTAGCATACAGTAAATAAAGAAGGGAAAAAACCCTCAAGACTGTCATATAGCGGTAGTGTTGCTACTGCTTGTAAACTCGAGTTTGTGCTCCAATACCTGCTGCTTTTTGACATAACATGTTCATTTAATTGTTGGTGAAGAATATGAACCATGAATCAATTAGTACTCAATCCTTAACACTACAATATCCAATTACAGAAATTTAACCAATGTTCATCAACAGTGACTGCAATTGCTGGACAATAGTGCAACTATAATTATGGTTTCAATTTTAAGAGTTTTGTAACTTTCCAAGTGTGGTTTATAAAGTCCTGGGTTCAGAGAGAAGTTCTGCAAAAAATAATACAGATCTTCCACAGGTCTATTAGAATTATAGGTAAAATTGTCAACTTCTGTGCTTCCTTCAGAAGGGAAATAAAACCATTGGTCTCGTGTTATTGATTTTCAGCATGTAAAAGAAATTCAATCCTGAAAGAAGAAGTCTCTGGGCAAAATTCATCAGCTGTTTCATGCCCTGGATTGAATGGGACACTAATGACCAAAGATTTTAAAGAGCTACCTTTAAATAAAATATATAAAAATAACAACAACAACAACAACAACAACAACAATAATAATAATAATAATAATAATAATAATAATAATAATAGCTTCTATGACTTACGGCAAACTCAATTTTTATCCATTCTCTATCTTGTCTAAAAACATAATGACTATATTACATTATATCACTAGCTAACAAATGCTCTTATGATGGATGTAAAATGCTGGCATGTATATACAAAACTTTAATTGAAACAAGCTGTATATACAGGATTGTGATTTGGGGAGTAGAAGAAGGATGGGATAAAATGGATGTATAATTGAAAATTTTGTAAATTGATTTTAAGAGTCCCTGTATGATGCTACAGGCAAAGGAGTTATGCAAGAGTTAAAATGTGTAAAGAGATGATTATGGAGAGAGTATTAAAATATCGATTTAGAATTTATCGTTACCTCAGGAACATATTTTGAAAGACTGTTTAACTGTGCATGACAAAGAACTTAATAATAAATGAAATGGGCAATATATGGTTAGGAAAAAAGAATATATGGAGGCTTTTGGAAATAGTCAGATGCCAGAAGATAAGGTATGGAAAAAAGAAGTTCTCTCAAATTTGATAAGGAGAAACCAATAGGCACCCAGTTAAAAGAACACTTCAGTAACATAAAATATAAACATCTCCTCTACAAATATTTTTACCTGGTTGAGAGCTGTATCCAGTTAGTGATTGGTTATCATCATCATCCTTCTTTTTGTCCTTTCCTTTTCTTTGATCCTGGTCTCCACCTTCTCCCATTATCATTTTTCTCAGTTCCTGTCTCTCTTGTTCTTCCTTTTCTAGTGAGAGCTGTCAAAAGCACCAATAAGAGCTATAATGACCTATTTACAATGAAAAATCAATGCAAACACAATATGAACAAAAAGCTTGTGACCAGCTTATTTATGAGATGTTCATAATAATTTATGTTAGCATGAACATTAACATTAGTTGCTAACACAAAAGTTTGTGAACTCCAATGCAATGGGATTCAAGAAACAAAACACTATTATACTGTACAAGAACAAAAGAAAAGGATGCGCTAAAATATATTCATTGTAGCATGCACACACACATGCAAAAGTCAATACATTTTGTAGAAACATAAATTGAACTGTCACATCATCCATTTTATTTGCTTCATACTCTACATTGTTTTGTTCTCAATCTAGCACTTTGTTGTCATTATGAGTGGTATGACAAATCTTACGTTCATGTCATATACATTTTTATTTTGAATGTGATCTTAGCAAGCACAAAAAATTGTTATAATGTTTAAATCAATGACAACAGCATTATGATTCCAATTTTATGTTCTAAACCTTTTTTAAGTATGGGATCCACCTTAAAGAATATTAAACTCACGGAACCTAGATATAGGTTTAATTAGAGCACAAAAAATAAAATAAATATGTTAATCAAAAACTAAATTACTTTAATGAAAAACATCATAAATTTTGTACCCATTGAACTAATGTGATGGTTGGGTCTGCCATTTCTGCAAATTGAATCATAAATTCAAGGGTACATAATGTTTATTTCTATACTTTTCTTTTTAATGTTCCCTATTTAAGCCATGTATTCACTGTTCACAATGTCAATTGCAGGCTAATTAAGGACTGGACATTAATAATGGTAAATTTATAAGTTTAGTTTTTGTTGCATAAATAATTTTATATAACACCCTAAACAAAATTAAACAAGATTAATGATCAAATGAGATCTCAAACTTAATCCTGAATTGAACTGATTTTTGGCTATAAATTTAATAAGAAATAATTATAGAACCATTATTATTATTCCTTTCTATGCCCTGGCACTCATTAAACTCTACAGTTATCCAGTGATAATGTCAGCAGGGTTTGAAAACATTCCCAAGTCACCTTAGATTTAAACTGGTAGGAGTCAATAGCTTTAAAAGCAGCTTTACTGTTTCCTTGACCAGATAAGTTTTTAATGGCAATCATGCTTAAGTTAGTGATTCTATTTAGTTAAATAGAAGATGGGAGCAATTAGCTCCAGAAACTTAGCATTCCTTTTTTAAAATATTAATGATGTTAAGTGTTACAAATTTGACTCAATCATTTTAAATTCTTAGTGATTCTATGTTTTAAGATCTCCCCTAGCAGGGCATCATCAACATCTTATCCATCACTGGGAAATATACAAGATTAAATCAAATATAAACTGGATTTTTTTTTTATAATGGAGACCAAATTAAATATACATGGGATACATCTCATTTTTCTGCATAATTTCCGAATTTACAAAACTTTTTCCCAACAGACAGAAAACTTCTGAATTCCATTTTCAAAGAAAGATTGGGGTTTGGTTTTCAGTCAGTTGCAAGCAAATGCTTTCTTACTTTCATTGCTGTCAAATTGCTGACTTCCTAATGCTTGTTTTAACAGTTCAAACATACAGTAATTGCAATTTATTACGTCTACATCATCACCTGCCAGTGTTAGTCTGTCCCCAGCTGAAAATTGCAACATGTTCTGATAAATTAATCATTTAGTGAAGCAGTGTCACCTAATACCGACTTCTTTACATTTATAATCAATCAACTTTACTGTTTTGGAACTTCTATTAAGTTTACATTTATTTTATGCTTCAAGAGTACAAAGGTCTTATCAAGTGTAGGTAATTTCTGTACCTGAGTGCTTGTTTTTTTATTTGAGAGCATGTTTTCAATATTTTTCCCCATTTCTTCAATGTCTGAGCTGTCTTCATCCGAGCTCTCACCTTCATCTGTAGATAATACTTCATTTGAGGAAAGAACTCTATTCTGAAGATCAAATATCCTCTGACACTCTTCCTTATACCTACAAGAGACCATTTACAAAACTGTTGGAATCACATACTTATTAAAGCAAATATTTTTTTTAAGAATTTTCTTTTATCTGTAAATGAATCCTTATGTTAACTGCTTGTTAAAAGGAAAATTATTGATATTACCTGTTTATTTTATATCCAATGGCCAAGGAAGGAATTATTGTTGTTTAGAAGGAATTATTGGTGTTGCCGACAACACATGAGTGTTACTGAGTGGCGATGATGAGATAGGGAGAAGTGAGGATGAACCATGTGATAGCTTTATTTAATGCCTATTGACAATGCAGCCTTCTTTATTCCTTATACCAGATATCTGTCCAGTTCCCTGTATTATTTGATGTTAGCTTCTTGTGTGAAACCTTGCCCCTACATGGCTGCACTAGTGTTATGTTCTGCTATGAATCAGGGTAGTGGGAAAGGCACCAATAGGAGTGGATGTAAACATTAATAATAATAATTTTATTCGATAATATAATATTATTATTATTTTCTTCACTTTAACATAAGTCAAATCATTTATAACAATACCTTTCTTGATGCTCTGCAATAGAGAATCTGTTTCCTCTGGAGAACTTTGTCATTCCTTCTTCTCCAGCTTTTGCTTTCTCAGTAGACAAAGTTCTTACTACATCAATAACTTCCCATCTGGACAGCTTTTTAATCTGTCAGACAGAAAAATATAGTTAATTATTTATTTGTGAATTGTGAATTATTTATTTAATTAATTAATTAATAAACATTCACTAATTTTAACAGGATACTGCTCTTGTAATGTAAGATTTATTAACTGTCAGATAAAATGAAAATAATTTGTTTTTTTAACTCCAGTGGTTCTCTACATGCTATTCTTGTCGCTCTAGTGGCAGCTTTGGGAAACAAAAAACAAATTTATAAGGCAAAATATTTTCAAACATTACCTAATTATGTATATCAGTATAATTTTATATTCAAACTGTGTGGTAGATACTGAACATTATTTTCAAATTAAAATTCTCATGAGGAAGTAGGTCTACACCAACTTTTTATGTCACCAACTTGATCTCCCTCTCTAGGAAATTTATTAGTCCAAAAGATATAAAAGTTTAGAACGAAAGGAAAATAAATTAAAGTAAACTGACCTCTTCTTCTGGAACACCAAACTTCCTAAGCAAAGCTTTGGCATTATTAAGTGAAAGTCTCCTAAGATCTGCATCAGTTCCTGTTACTGTTCGCTTTGGTTGTGCCTCCTGTTCCTCCTTACTTTGCTGAAATCACAAGTAACAAAAAATAAAACAATGAAAATGCTTGCATTTGTTTAATGCATTCATTACAATGAAACCCTGAAGCATTGCTTCCATTATACAAAGTTAATTTACTACATTTTCATCTTTTAGATAGTACATGTGCAATTTCCTTACTTTGCAATCTGAATACAAGAACAAAAGTGAATCACAATTCATGTCATTTCTATGAAAGAGTGAGGAATTGCCTGTTTACTTGGTTTGCATGGTCAAAAGTATACATCAGAAATAAGTCAGAACATAAAATTTATTTTTATTTTTCATTTCTTTAAATTATTTATCAAAGTGAGAAATTAGAAATGGTATGATTCCTCAAACCTCCTTTTGTGTTCCTTGACAATAACTGATTGTTTAGTTGATTTGTGGTAGCGATGTGCTGTTTTGGAAAATATCTAGCATGAACATTAATTTAAGATGGTAAGCAAAAGACAATATTAATGGATATCATTGTATGATTCAGTTGAACTACACACTCTTAAAGCTTCACTTACTTTTCATAAATGTATGGAACCGGTTTCGAGAACATTTTGTTCCCATCTTCAGCCATGCTAAGGTTCAACTGAGTTGAACCTCAAAAGACAATATGTTCATTTGCAGTCCATGAATGGCTCATTCCCATAGGTTGATGAAAAGCAGATCTGCGAAATACCACTTGACCAACTTGTATGGTTTACTAATGGATTCCATATAGGGACATCCAGCACAGGGTTATAGTGCTTATCTCCAAGGACAATCATTAATGTAAGCCTTGGGGAACATTGCAAGATCTTTTAGACAAAAGTATTTGCTATCCTGAACTGTGCTTTTAGAGGATTTGAGAAGGGTTACCATGGTAAATAAATTCTCATCCTCTGAGATAGTCAAAGTGCTTTAAAAGCATTTTCCTTTAACCAGGGAAATCTAAACTGTAATGAGAATGCCTTAATGCACTAACTGCCCTGGCATTTCAGTGAACTGCAGTGGGTGCCAGGGCATTCGAACATTTATAGAAATGAATAAGCAGACCAGATGCTCAAAAAGGGTTCTAGAACACCCTATGTTGACCCTGAACCCTTGGCTGGAATCAGCACATGTACTACCAAAACTGCAGAACTTGGATAAGGGAAAAACACAAACTTAGGTGGCAAACCTATCCTGAACAAAGATAAGCTAGGAAATTAGTCACAAGTTCAAATAATGCTCTTTCCTTATCTCTTCTCAAATTGGATAGTAGAAGTATTAACGAAAGTAGTTGCATTAGTTACTGAACATGGTCACTTCAGGAAACATCTACAAAAGGTGAGATTCTATAAAGATGAACCCATTTATAAAAGGTGTAAATAGTAAGATGAGGAAACTGCCTCGCATATCCTTAAGTGTTCATTCCTGATAAGAGAGAGACTCTTTCTATAAGCAGGGAAGACCTAGAAACAGATGCTAACATTGACACAAGATACTGCAACTGAAGTTTTTGGGAAACAATGAAGACATCTCTTCCTATGGAGTAGCACAATAAGGCTTATAGGCTGACATGCAGGAAGTGCCAAAACTCCATTAAACCCATTATTTTATCTCTAACAATACTATACATGTATGTTGAACAGTGAAATTAAAATATATTCTCATAAAATATTATTGAAACTGGTAGGCTAATCTGAATGAGGTATTTGAACACATATTTTATCGATTAAGATTCACAACTTTCTAAATCATCCATATATTTTTGTAATAAATGTATTTACTTTAGAAAAGAAGTGTTTTCTTTGGTGAAGTCATTGAAAACTCTTCCATCATATAGTTTGTCATGTTACATTTATTAACTTCATGACTTCTCAAACATGTTACACTGTAATTCGTATAATGAACCCATTTGAATCCATGAAAAATGATCAGCACCATCAAAATGTCCCTCCCATAGTTGGAGATATGAAATGCACATATAGAATTTCATAATACTTTCTTCAAAATCTTCTTCTTTCATTTCATCTTCACTGATGAATGATGTCAATTTCTGTTTAGCTGCTTGAAATAATTTATACTTGCCTGGAAAATGAGTTTTTCTTTTAATTCCTGATACTTTAAAGTGACCTTTGTAGCAGAAATATCACTTTATCTCGACCACAGTTTCTGTGAAATGTAGCATGGATAAATGACAGATACACCTCACTAGTAGGATCTTTAAAACAAAGGTTATTTATAATGAACTGCTATACTGAAAAAGGAAGAAAGATTTCAGACCATCATAAATCAACAAAATTGTATGGATTGCTGCTGAGAAACTCAGAAATTTGATATTGCTGAGAGAGACCTTTCTTGTATTCTACTTTGACTTATTCCCAGAAGTCCTCGCAGTGTAAACATTTTTTTTTATTGATTTATTTAAGGATGCTCTTTAACATCTCAGGTCATCAGCATCCCATTCAACTCAGGGCATGAAATGGCTGACAAATTTTGCTCAGAGGCCTCTCTTTCAGGCTTGAGGTTCTTTTTTGTGCCGTAAATGTACGACACGGGACCCACGGCTTTACTTCCATTCCGAAGGAAGCCATACTTAGGATTTTTATGCCCGAAAAAATCCATCAGTCTTGGCTGGGTTCGAACCTGCGTTCTTGGGTGTGGGAGGCAAGTATGGTAACCACTACACCACCAGGACCGACCAGTGTAAACATGTGGCACTCAAAAAGTAATTGTTGAAATAAAGATAATTAATTTGCCTATGAGTTGTATGGAACGATGGATGAGAGGGGAGGGTTACCTTCTGGTATGCTGAAGCAACAACTCCTTTAACATTTTAAAAAACTGAGTCGAGATTGTAACATACACACCACTAAAATTCAATACAATGGAAGACTAGTTTTGGGAGCCTATCGCTAGTTCCTGGTCGACTGCCGGCCTCGCTGTTTGTGGTAGATCGATTCATCACTGGTGGAGGTTTAATGAACTTTTATATTAGTACATCACTTGGTGGGATTTCAAAATTAAAAACTTTCTCTCCCGAAACTAGTCTTCCATTTTATTGAATTTTAGTGGTGTGTATGCTACAATCTCGACTCAATTTTTTAAAATGTTAATATTTGACACCACTGTTACAAAGTTCACTATATTTTATATAACAACTCCTTTACTTAATATTAATATGAAGATGACCAGTGCTTCTACCTTACGGTAGCTGAAGACAAAAATAATTACAGGAATATGGAAGGGAGAAGATTCTGAAATTTATATAGTAACAATTGTAATTCATTAATTATGTTATTTGAGAAAACTGTATTGATTTGTAAGAAAAGTGATCAGGGCCAAAACTTAATAGAATTTTATTTAATTCATTTTGTGTTTTTCTTAGCATATAAATAAATAAAAAAAAATTCAAAAATACTGAATCTATACTATTCTGCACATAACTGTGAGCAATGTGTGTACCACAGCCTATAACTAGAACTTTAATTCTGCAGTTCAGTGAGTACATTTATTTTCCCTTATCTTTTCACATCTCCAAAATTTGTATTATCTGCACAATATGAAGAAACAATGTCCATGAGACCATTTAATTTGTAAAGTTCTGATAACATACTGTGATTAGATTCCTGAAGCTTCACCACAAACAGCTTCAAATTCTAAAAACCCTATTTTAACTCCAACAGTTGGGAAGAAAAATCTTGCAAGCAGAGAGGCTAACTTCAAATTTAGCAAATTGGAAGAATCAACGATTATAGTATGAGAGAAGTCGATAAGTTTAAATTGATATGGGGTTCTACTTGTTTGAATGAGGAACCTAAGGCTATCATCACTAGACAGCAGCATTAGTCCTGTGAAAAATGGTGACATTCAATGTTTACTATAGTGAAACAGCAGCTGCAAGATGGCAGCACTCTTTTTTTTTTGAGTAGTGTTTAATGCCCATTTTTACTACTGAGGCACCACAGGCGGTGGACACTGATGATACATGAGATGAAGAGATAAATTCGGAAAGGATAATTTTTTTAAAGGACGGAATTGTTCCAGGCCTAAGTTTGGCAGCACTCTGAGAGAGTGTAAAACCCTCAAGCAGCATTCAGTTGTATGATTTTTGTGGACAAAGATTATGGAATCAAATAATGTTCATAAAAAAATGCAATACATCTACAATGAGATGTAAACCTACTTAATACTATAATATGTTATAATTGAATCCAATAACTTTTTCATATAAGTAATCATACTTACTGTTGGTTTGTTAGGCACTCTAACATATGAAAAGCCCTCGCCACAGCCTGTTGGATCAGCTGGTCCTGTAAGTTGCAGTAAACATTTGCCCTTTATTGCCTGTATGTATGCCCTTGTTGTGTTCCATGGAGCAACCTTGACTTCGTCGTCCATCTTTAGCTGCATTTCCTCATCGTCATCTTCTTGGGGAGTAAATAGGAATTTCTCTCCATAACCAGCATCCTATTAAAAATTAATATAAATGATCTTTATTAAATGTTAAATGCATATTGCAATTTGTTTCAATTTTATTTAACACTTATCAAAGATTTCTAGTACTTCAACTACTTTGGTTTTCTTTAAGATTGATTTTTAAGGAAGAGTCAGATCATCTATTTAGCTAACTATAACTGAAGTAACTAACAGCTGTTATAGAAGTTCAATCAGCTTCTGTAAGAGATAGCTGTTTGTTTATACTGCAAGATACCTGCAATTAATTTTTTATGAAGGTATTTTCATGTTAACATTCTTTCCTGAGCAGCAACACTTCTCAAAGGACCAACGCTGACCTATGCAATTGTCATGTGTCCTTATTTCCATTGTGACAAGGGGGCATACTACAAGGGGGTGTGTGCTTAGCACATAACAAGTCACTAACATGCAGCTTTCCAGATAAAAGGGATGCTACCTGCCCATCAGGTAGTTTCCAATTATCCTCATCAAGCTGGGTAAACCCCCTTACAGACTTTTCTAATTTAGCACATTTCTGAGTAGATACTGCAAATCAACCTAAGACATCTTAAGCTGCAGCCAGCAATGCTAACCACTAGAACCACTAGATCAGCTGGATGAAATATGCACTTATACAAATCTTCCATTAAATAAATTGTCCTTATAAAGCTGTGGACAATGTAGTGGTAATGTATCCTACACTAAAGCATTCAAATGTTTACACTAACTCCACTTACTTACTTAACACTAGGACATATTTCGGAAGCACTCGCTTCCATCATTAGGTATTTAAACACTTCCTGAGTAAATCTTCAGTAAGTGAATTCAAAATGAGTATGTTTAAATAGTTGACTCAGAAAACATTATTAAAATATGCTTCACTGTGTTAAGATTCCAAATTTATTGAGATTCATAACATATTATTTGCTTTTATGCATAAAAATCCTTTTCTGGTTAGTTCTCTCCAATAGAATGTAGTTTACAGGCTTTTAGCCCATAGCCCAGTCGATGAGTTTTCACCTGACGTTAGTTGTAACCAGTCAGGAGTCACTACCCTCTGAAGATGTCTGACGGAGTCACAGGTGAAACGTCAGGTGAAAACACATCTACTGGACCCGGCCTACAAGCCCGGAAACTACATTCTACTGGATCAATGCTGACCATGAAAATCTAAGCATGTATAGTTAGTTCTCTGTGGTTTCTTGCTGTTTTAATAATTTTATTTCTGTATCTATTTCATGGTTTCTTGACCAAAAGTGTATAGCTACTGCAGATTTTTTTGTTTCCCTGTATCTGAAATGTTTTGTCCTTATTCTATACCTGGTTACATTCTTTGCAATTAATTTGCTGGTCAAAACAAAATTTAGGTATAAGGACAAAAGAAATTTTCTGAAACATTAGATACAAGGAAATGGAAAAATCTGCAGCAACAACACACTTTTGGTCAAGAAACCATGAAATAGACACAGAAACAAAATCATTAAAAACAGCAAGAAACCATGGAGAACTAACCTTTGGGAAATGATTTCTATACTTAAATACAAACACATGATGAATTTTGAAATTCCTTCTAAGGATGACTATTCAGAAAGGTCATGAGAGATCCACAAGAGGGATAAGGAGATAACGATATGCAATCACAGTTGGAGAAAGTAGCTGAGGATAAATGCAAGTGCATTCAAAACATATAGTGGAATTCCAGTGTCAAACATCCACCTAACTGTTATAATTTAAGCTAAACTCAAGTCATAAATATTAAAGTTTCAATTTTTAAAGTTAATAACAAGTATAAAAATAGCATACTTGCATTTTTAATACTAAATTAATACAAACCTTCAGTCTTTGTTCAGCAGCAATCATACTGAAGTAAGCACAACACTGCTCTGGGGAGACCATAGCTCGAATTTCCTCTTCAGTTGGAAGGCGGAAATCAGGCTTGATGACCCACCAGTTGGAATCCATCCCTGAATAAAATTCTTAGTTTTAAAGAGACAAATATATGTATCTATCATTACAATATAACACTCGAGTAAATTGAATTAATTAAACAAAATGAAAGGGAAAAAAAAGATATAGGAAAAACACTAGGAAACAGTCAAAAAAAATTATTGGGAAATAATTATTACCTTAAAAGCAATATAACAGTTCTGTACAATGAACTTGACACACATCTAATATCCAACCTGTAAATGATTTCTGCATTCATTGTGAATGATAACAAATAACTAGAGTAGAAAATGAAAACTATCGTTTGAACAAAGAAAAGGCAATAAACCTATTTTTAATTATGTTATGAGATTAAAATGTTAATTGGAACTTTAACAGTGAAGCCAATCATATAATTGACATTATTATATGATTTAGTTGAACTACACACTCTTAATGCTTCATTACTTGTCATAATATATAGAACTGTTTAGAGAACATTTCATTCTCATCATCAGCTGGGCTAAAATTAAACTCTTTTATTCTATATATTATGACAAGTAGTGAAGCATTAAGAGGGTATAGTTCAACTAAACCATACAATAATATCAATTATATGTTATGAGAGTTTTCATTTTCTATTTCCATTCACTTAAAATGTCTTTACTATGTAATTGACATATGAGGTACTTTGGAATAGGAAAGATGTATGCACTAGTTTTGCTTTTGAGAAAACTGCATACCATTTTTGCATTGTTTTCTTTCTATGTGGTGAGACATATGCTCCAAGTGGGAAATTTGAGTCTTTCTTTCTTAATAATACAGTGTTTTCTATAAAATTGGCACCAGTATATGAGACACCATCAATTTTCATCTACAATAAGTATACTGCAACCTAAAGTAATAATATTATTAATGTAAGAACATTTTGAAATAAAAATATGCAAAGAATTATAGGCAAATATGTAAGAATCATTGATTTAATAGAGCACTCTAATTTTGTATAAACTATAAGTCTTGACCAATTTTTTTTTAAAATTGTAAATCTTTAAAAAAAAAAAAAAAGTTTTCATATGGAACTAACACAGTGAAGCTCATGTGAATTGAATCTGTCGTCTTAACACTCTTCATGCTTCACTAACCTTAAATATATATGGAACCGGTTTCAAAGATATGTTATCTCCATCTTCGGCCGTGGACGACTCAAAAAGTCCGACGAGGATGGGATACGAACCCACGCGTGCAGAGCACATCGGATTAGTCGTTCACGGCCGAAGATGGAGATAACATATCTTTGAAACCAGTTCCGTATATATTTAAGGTTAGTGAAGCATGAAGAGTGTTAAGACGACAGATTCAATTTACAAGTCTTGAAATTATTTCTTAATAAGAGCCTCATTTTTCTTCTGGAGTTGAATTAAAATCTACCTATCTACTGTCTTCCAACTATGAGAACAGCCCTGCAAGGAATGCTTACTATGATGGACCCGGAAACAGAAAACTCGCACAAGACAATGTGTTTTCTACTGGTTAAATAGTAAATATTATTAAGATGCGCTGTGAAGAATGTATACAGAAACAGCTGGCAGCCTCTCTGCTCAGCAACAGAGCAGGCAGTGTTTCCTTTCTTCATAGTATACCCTAGTCATGACCAAACTCAAGCCTACAGTGTCTCAGAGAGGCCTAAAAACTGCATAATGCAGCTTCAATATACACATTCACTGTCTACCTCTGCTAGCAAACTGACTGCACGAAATAACAATTGAAAAAACAATACATCCCTCATAGAAGGAATCAGTTGGAAATTAAAATCATACAAACCTCACAAAAAGAAGCAGGTGAAAAAAAAAATCACCCTGAATCTTTATTAATAATAAATGCCTTGTATGTGACAGGAAAATGGTCTGGCCAATATCAATATAGTTGTAGCTAATATGAGTCCCCTCTTTTCGCATTTCTCATTAAATTTCATTATGCTAATAAACCAAAAAGCTACTAGCAAAAAAAGGTAGTTTGGCAAAAATGCCTCTCCTGTTCTAATAGCTTCTTATCAGTAAAGGACACTTTGTATGCTTTCTACAGTACTGCAAAATCATAAAATTTGTATTTTCTCCCTCTATTCAGACAGTAGAATAACAAATTGTAACTTTGTAACAACTATAATCAAAATAAGGAATTAATTGAAGATTCTGAAATTCTTGATAACAAAAATATAGGGTAATTATAGTATTTACAGTTACAAATATTGATGTGAATTTCAAATTATTCACTTACCATAACTTCATGCAAAGTAATGGAAAATGTATTAAATCTACCACAGAATTCCTAAAATTATGTACAGCAGAATTTTGATGCCTAGCTACAGGTTGCTGTGTTCTCTTCTATAGATTTATTTTATTTATGTTATTAATTTAATTATGTCTTTTAGCTATTTATATCAATAATGCATTCAATGTGGAATATATACATATTAATACTGTGACAGGAACATTATCTAAAAGTATGTACTTTGCAATGCAGCATTTTGAGGAAATATAAACATACAAAGTAAAATGAACATTGTTGGAAATAAAAGAAATGACAAACCCAAACTCAGAGCAAGCAAACAGAACTTTATAATAACATATCAAAAGTTCATTACCTGTCCGCTTAAAATCTGCACAGAGTTTCAGTCGTTTTCTTATACTACTCTCTGAATGTGATGGGAAAGCCTTTTTAATATCATCCATCTTTATTCTCCTTGGTAAATCTCTGCTTTTCCAGAAGAGACGATATATGAATACCTAAAAACAGCATATGTTTACATAAACAAGTAAATAGTTAAAAAGCTGTGTTTAAAAAAAAAATGTTTCATTAACAACGAATTCTGAGCTATTGGCAATAAAATATTAATTCTCTTGCTATCCAATATTTTTTATAAATAATAAGAGGGTTTGGTCAAAACAAAATTTTCAATACATATTTAAAAGTGTGGCAACCAATGGATTATATGGAAAGATATCAAGGAGATGGTGCTAACAGAAGATATAATACAGGACAGAATGAAGTTTAGAAAGAAGAAAAGAAATAACATCAGGATGGACGAGAGAAAGAAACACACAGTGACAGAATTAAGAATTGTTGAAAAGCCAGAAAGGAAGTGTGGAATATAAGAAGTGAAAATAAAGACATTTGTTTACTTTATGTGGTCCCTAGATGGTCTGGGGGAGACACACAGAAAAGAAGATTTAGTATAAGTGATTGGATATCATTGAAGTATCTTCCTTACGAGTGGTGAAGAAATTAGTTCATATGTTACACAAGTTCTTTGTCAGGCAATCATTACCGTAATTAATCAGAATATTGTGACTGCACTTTTCTGTCAGTAACTAGGGCCCAGTTTCATAAAAAATGATAATTCAACAGGTGATAGGCAATAGTTTTACAATTTAACAACTGACAAGTCTCTGTTTTAAAACATAACAAATTTACAAAATTATCATATTCTGTTTTATTAAACTTTTAGTGTGATAGATAAAAAGTGACAATTTGTCAACAATCTAACATTTTATCAAATATAATATTGCCACATAAATAATAAAAAGATGATATATTTGTAGAATTGTCAAACAAATTTGACAAAAGGGTGTTTATCTGTCATAGCATCTGTGGCAGCAATAATTTATTGCAATACATATGATAATATTAGCCTTAATATTATATATGATAAAGCCTAAGTGATAATGAACATACAATAAGTATGAAAAATGTTTTTTCTTCAAAATTTTCAATAGAAAGCAGGAATCATGTTTTCTTCAATGCTCCCATGGCTTATCTGACATTTATTTTGTAGCCGAGTAAACACTGAAATGCTAATTGGAATTTGTATAGTGATGCTAATCATACAATTAAGATTATTACATGAATGAGTCCAACTACAGTGTAATCAGCTCCATTTCCTTTAAATATAACATTTAATTTCGTGTAGGAACCATTTCCTTGTTTAAATGCAGAACATATTTTGCAGACCATCGTCTGCCTACTCAACTATCATTAACGAAAGATTGAAAGCTGATGATATAGGCAAAAGTCTGTGAGACATGTTCTGTATTATTGAATGGTAAGTGGAGCATAAGAGTATTAAATCAACTCACTAGCTAATTAAGAATAAAATATGTGGATTGTTGTAATAAATTTTGGATGGAAGGACTGGCCTGGAGGCAAGCAGAGCATTGTTTTTAAAGGGTTTCACAGGAGAAAATGGGGAAGGGTGTTTTTTTTTAATAGTGTTAAATGCTCATTTTAACTACTGAGACATCAAAGGAGGGGGCAAGGGTGTGTTGTATATAGACAGCCTGAAGGAATATTTCATTGTTTATTGCAGTGTGAAGGAGTAAAGAGATGGAGGGAGGGAGGGTATATGTGGGAAGAGAAATGGAATAAATTACAGAAAGAAAGTAAAGCACATACAATGTTGACTGATATGAGGACAAAAAGAAATAAAATGATAGGGGAATAATTACGAAAAGTAAGGGAGAAATGGATTAGAATAGTTAAGATGGATGAGAGAATTGGGGTATAATTGATAAAATAGTGCTAACAAAGGCAATACATAAGTGGGAGGTTTCATTATGCAAATAACCTGGGTGTGTGTATAATTAGGCTTCGTATAGATGGATGTTGGATTTATTAATATTAAAATGTAGGTTATGTTAAATATTCTTAAATGTTTACTATAAAATGGTAAATAATGGTGGCTTATTTTGTTTGTATATATTTGTGAATATTGTATGAACCTGAGTCTTCAGGGAATTATAGTGAATAATTACTGATGAGCTAAAGACCAAGTTACAGTGGGTAGTTACTTGAAAACTGTTAATTGTTTATGTAGAGATATTATTATAAATAAATTAAATTCTATTCAATTCAATATGTGTCCCTTATTGTGCACAATAGCTTGAAAAATACAAAATTTATTGCACTTCAACCTTAATTAGAGACCAGTGCTACTTACCTGAAGAAAATCTCTTACAAAATTGTTGGCACGTTTTGAATTTGGTCCAGGTACTTCATATAAGGGACATAACTGCCCAGCTACATAAAGTGCATCCAGCTCTCTTATATAGTACTGTTGTCTGAAAGTTTAACATACACTAATTACTAATATACACTGTTAGTCAAAAAATCTCCATTGTTTTAAAAAATCAGTACTCTTGGTTATTTATTTTTATAGCCAGCACAAAAAGACAAATACAATGGGAATTTTGTTTTATACTTCCAGCAGTAAAAATAGTGTAATATTATTGCCTTCAGGTGGTAGCTATAGCAGAGAAGACATTTTACTGAAATAAAGCAAAGCAAACATTGTGAAATATACCTTGTTCTAATGACTAAAAAGTCTGTTTCAGGAACCTTATGCTCATAAATAGGAGAACGATACATGTTGTTCTCCACTGCCTGGAGTGATTGTCCTGGAGGGAGATGTCCCAGAAATGGTGATGTATGTGCATATGCCACCTCACCATAACGATATTCTTGTGGTCCTTGATCTTTCCCAGCCCTCCTCTTATAGTAATTCTTGATTTTTGAACACATCCCAACCTGCAATACATTACATTTCTCTATTACTCTAAAACGATAGCTGTTTTATATCTGTAAGGTAAATACGTGTACTTTAACCAACTTGATGATTTTCTATCTGCCACTCAATATTATCATATAATGTTGCCAAGATACATATGATAGAATATCTAGCATTATATGAGGTTTGTTGGAAAATTATCTAACCTTGTAAACTTAATAGGAAGTTAGAAACAATGAAGTTGTTTAATTTTACATATAAAGGAGTTGGTATTAGATGACACTATACTTTACTAACTGATTAATTTATCAAACCCTGTTTCAAGAGCTTTCACTTGTCTTCAGCTGGGAATTCACTAATGTTGGCAGACGATGAGGTGACCTCTGGTGGTTCCAATAAACAACAAAACAGGAAATCCATTGATGAGATGTCAAAATTCATAGCATGATGCTTATTCTTTAAAATAAAAATCTTTTCCCATATTGCTGGTTTCCCCAAGATTGTTGGTAGCTTTCAACAGTTTGGTTTCTTTTGTGATGTTATGGTTGTAAGTCCAAAAATGATCTGCAACTGCCAATTTATCCACCTGTTTATATCTTTCATTTCTAAATTGTTCTTTGGTCAACAAATTTCTTATTGTTCTGGCTATATATTTCCGATCACAATCCAAACAATCTATTTGATACACTCCTGCCTTTTTGTTGACTGAATAATATCCTTTATGGTTTTGTTCAAAAGGTTCCAAATGTTATTTTGTTCTGCCAACACAATATGAAATTTTAAAAAGTTTTCATGAATGTCCTGTTTGCCCATGGATGGTACATGAATTTTTTAAAACTTATTCCTTTTTTATCGTAGAGAGAGTGATGATTTTTTAATATCATCTTTAAATCTTTTGAAATGTCTGATCATCTTATTTACTAATGAAAGGTTGAATCCATTGCTGAGGGCAGTATTGATGATGTAATGGTATTCCACAGCATATTCTTCCTTATTGAGTAGGTTGTTTACTAATCTATGAGCAGGGCTTTTTATAATGGCATGTGGTTTAGGGTTGAAGCTTTTATTCTTTATGTGATTATCTGTATATGTGGGTTTCCTATTTATAGCAAACAAAATTATGTTGTTTCTTCTGTAGATTTTGAAGTTAAAAAAGGGCAAACATTCTTTTTCTTCAATTTCTATTGTGAACTTCATGCTTTGGTCTTGTAGATTTAGTAATTTTAAGGCATCCTCTGTTTATTTTTTTTGGTACTTTTGCAATAATGACATAGAGTGTAACTTAATACAGACTTCTTTACATGTATATTATCATCTAATGTTATATTTTTCCCATGGAAAGTATTGACAAGCTGGTAATTTTCATTCATTTGTGTAAATTTTGCTAAGGTTGCCAGACCAATCAATCACTTAGAGGAAACTGATGATTGAGATAGTGTTTCTATGTGATATCACATTTTCATTTGTCTGGGATGAGGAACATGTGTAACACAGATACTGCATTCAGCATTTTGTTATAAAGAAAGGCATTGTAATCATCTTTCAAGCTCCTTACTCTTCAGAAAATATCATGACTTTACTTTGATTTGATCAGATACTGCATAACTCGGAAACGCCATCATAACTTTACAGACTCATTATCCATATCCTGTTTTGCTACTCTAATTTACTAAAGAATCAAAATCTATAATATTGAAGACATTTAAATCCAGTTAAAAGAACTATTTCTTACCCTAAAACTTATTAATAAAATACCTGGTTAATTAGTGGAGGATGTTCTTCACAGAATTCTATGAGAACAATATCCCCATCTCTGCCTGTTAGGTCTTCTGCTGTTCTCATGAAAAACACATCTCCACCACCTGAAGCTGCTCGTTCTTGTTCCCTTATCTTAAAATATAAAAGGACACAGATATAAATAAATTCTGATTTCATTACACTTTAGAACAATATTTTGTTTATGAAGAATGAGAAATAGTTTGAATCAAGAGAAATATATGAGGACTATTCAATAAAGATTTTTTGGCAACATACCTTTACTCATCCTTATAATTTTGATAATCTTTCTCAAAGCAATATCCATTGGATGCTAAGCACCTGTCCCTAAGTTTCTGCCAGTCTTCAAAGACATACCGGAAACCATTTTTTGACAGGTTCTTCAGAATCACATTTGCAGCCTTCGTTACACTTTTGTTGATGGAAAATGCCTCCCACAAAGGTATTTATTCAATTTTGGGAAAAGGATAAAACCACATGGGGCTAAATCTGAACTTTAGGGAGGATGAGATACACATTTCACTTTGATTTTTGTGAGATGTTTAGCAACAAATGTGTAATTTGCACTAATGCATTATAGTGGTGCATAAGAGGTAGAAGAATTTTAAATTTAAAATCAGGTGAAAACATTAAGGAACTGGGAAAATACATAGGCAAGGTAAGACAAAAATGGTTATGGTTGTAAAATACTTAGGAAAGGAGCTTGAGAAATGGTATAGAATTGTCAGATAGTGAAAGTAGAATGAAATGAGTAGGGGAAAGAATGGGACTAGTGATCTAGCATTAGTCAAACAGGATCGTTATACATGAATAGCCAGGGTGTTAGTGTGTATAAGGTCGTAAGGAATAAGCAACTCTCAAGAACAGAAATTTTGGCCAAATGGAAGGAAGGTTTAGTACTGTAAGAAATATAACTTAATATTGTATTGAAAGTATAAATTACTTTTAATGTTGTGTTTTGTTTTTCGTTGGATCGGAGCCCGGTCCCCTGGATATTCCAGTAGTTAGCTGCTGATGAACCGGGGACTGGGGGGGCTGAGTCAACCAAATTGGAATAAATTTTGAGTGGACTTAGTGCCTTCTGGAATTGCTGAAGGCACTGTTCCCAATAGTTATATTTAAAAGTAATGCTTTTTGTTTGTGTTTATTTTGTCAAGAAAAAAATCTGTATTTTAATGCAAAATTCTCTATGTTAATTCTATGGTGAGCATCCAGCTTGCTGCACAGAAATGTGACCTTCTGCATGTAGTATGGTCTTGCAGAGTTTTCAAGACATCTCTATAGCTCTTCCCAGTTACAGTTGTGTTTGCAGGCATTACATGCTGGTAAGTAAATCTTTGAACATTGTAAAATGAGATGACCATGACTATCCCACCAGAAGCAATCACTTTTGCTTTTTTTGATGTTAGATGGAGATTTTAATTTCAACACAGAGTTTTGCTGTTTGTTCTCAGGATCAAAATGATGTAACCAAGTTTAATCAGCAGTGATTACCTTTGAAAGAAACTCTGCATCTTCCTGTAACATTATTTTCAACTGCATGCAAACCTGCAAGTGAACATCCCCTCTATTTGGGAATCAGCAGTTTTAGAACTCACCATGTCCCGTGCACAACTTTTCAGTTACCAACATGTGTGTGGCACACAGTGGTTTTTCAGGATTTCTGAAAGTGTTCCTAATGTTCTTCTCTTGCCATGACAGTTTTCTTCAGTTAGAACACAAACTGGAACATTGGGTACACTTTCCTTTGAAATTGATTGCTTTCCCTATTTAAACACCGTAAACCATCTTCAAGCTATGCTATAGGGAAGAACACACTCTCCATAGTCCTCCTGTAACATTGTATAAGTCTCAGCTGAAGATTTCTTGAGGCGAAAGCAGAACTTGAAAACAGCATATTGTCTCATGTCACCTGTAGATGGAACTGAACATGTCTCAACACGCACACCTCTAACAGGTGGGAACCTGAAGTGACAACAATGAAACTAGTATCACGTGTACATTATTCATTAAGCTAACAAAACATTGTAAAGTTAAATTTTAGTGCAAGAAATTATGCCTGTAAAAATTTATCATTATTTATTGAACAGCCCTCATATTAAAATACACTGAGAGAAAATATTGCACATCATTACACTTTAATTTAGTAATGATGAGTTGCTTTCATTTTTATAATTTATGTTATTTAATGTTTAAATATTAATTATATATCAACCATTTAAATTCAAAGAATTATGGAAGCAGAGCTGCTCCAAATGAATGCAACTTTCATTAGAAGATATCAGAAATATATAACAGCAGATGCTTCGAACATGTAATATGGATTAGCATTCATTAAGAAATAAAAATAATATTGAATGCATACTATCATTGATCAAAGTTTTGCAAGCAAAACTGGAAGGGAAACTTGTCCATAGGTGAAGCCTGCACAGTTTGCACTCAGCTGCGAAAATAATTAAAAAATAGCTCTGTATAATGAAGATACTTGACAAGTAAACTTACTTTTGCTTTTTTCTTGATATGTTTCAACAATGGCAGCACTGAGTGAGGACCTGGATGTGCCAAAGTTCCATGAGAGAAACGTTTCATTGGAGGTCGATGGAAATTACGTAGCCTCATTGGACCCATGTGTGTTTGCACAAATGGTGCTCTGAGCTCTACAACTGGTGTAGAATGCTGGATTAAGTTGCCACCACCAACTTTAAGACGCAGTGATGATTCTGAAGATCGTGGCATATAATACCTGTAACAAAGCTTCTATTAGGAAAGAAATGTTTTTAAAAATGTTAGGTGTTTCTAAAAAAGATTTATATATACATATATTAAGATGGAGTGGGGTAAGTGCAAACTAAAATTTAGATAGTTCACCTTTCAAAACAAATTTCAAGGGAAATAGAAGGGACATATGTGCATTGCTCTAATTTAGAAAAAAACATTAGAATGGGGCCTTTTTAATAAAATGCATAAGTTATTTTAATGTATCTTTACTGATAGCAAATTTACAGGCTTATTTCTACTTCAAAGAGATGCTTATTACAATGAATAGCACACAGGCAAGTGTATATTCAGTTTAAGATACCTATACAATAAATGTATAGGTCAATGTGAATATGACAAGTGTACAAAGAATGCTTTTTTGCTTTAGTAAGTGTTACTTTATTAAAATAAGTGAATTTACTGAGAAGTTATCAATATTCATTAAAATTTGATGCAGTATAACATGGTATAAAGCTTTCCCCAAAGAACAAATATAATACAAAAAATTTACTAGGTTCCACAGCAAAAGACACCATACCAATGGAACAGAAATCAGGAATCTATGGAATTAAATGTGTAGATTGTAATCAAAAACACATTGGAAAAACGAAAAGAAATTTAGAAATTTGGAGAAAGGAGCACTTTAAGAATATTTATTTTAAACAAGTTGATAAATCAACAGTGGCAGTTCACTTTTGGACCCAAAATCACAAGAGGCTAAGTTGCAGAAAGAACTTCACAACCCAATGGAGCTATCTACTTGGGAAAAATTTTTCATACTGAAAAATAGAAAAAATTGAATAAATTTTCATGTTCCACCCACCACATCGAGTATGAGATCAATGATGATGATGGGAGTGATTGCACCCGAAACATGTCCTAATGTTGTATAAGTGGAGTTAGTGTGAACATAATTAATAAATTCTAATATGATATATTACTACTCTGTAGCTTTACAAGTACAATTTAAATAAATACTTACCTATCGTTTGAAACATTGAATGGGTCCCTATCAGGAGACTTTGGAGGAGGTGGTGGTGCATCTTCCTCCATCACGTTGATAACACCAGCCTTGCCCAGGAGAATTTTAGATTTCTTAACATGTGGATGAGGAATCTTCACTTTTGCTGGTGTTGCAGAATCACTGCGCTGTTTTGCAGGGTCAACATCATCTGGGATTCCCAGCACAATGTTTTCATCATTTGGATCCAGTGTTAGGATTTTGGGTTTGGGAATTTGTGTCATATTCTCTGAGTCCCAGATAACTTCATCCTCCCAAACACCATATACCAACTCCTCATTCTCCACAGGAAATATTGAATACCAAGTATCATCTGTGTTTCCATCATCACCCACATTACCTCTCTGCTGCTGTTGTTGGTGCTTATTAAGCAATCTGTCAAGTAACAAAATATATTTAAAATTATGGATTGCGATACTTCAAAAATACAATACATTTATACAGATTGGCTTGTAAGTAGATGGAAGCAAGTGCCTATTTATTAGTACTAAATGATAAGGTTACACATTTTCATTAATGAAACAAAAGGGAATGAATAGTCCAAAGATAATCCAAAATAGTTCCTTTTGGGCTAGTTCATTTGTTACACATGTGGGGAATCTATTGTTGAAACATTTTAAGATTTTTATCAGATTTCGGAAATATGCACTATAGCTATTACCATAATGAATCTCATGGCCAATAATGAAGATTGTTTGCAAACTTTATGAACAATCTATAACAATGATATGGCTCAGGTGAGCATATGCTAAGGAAGAAATCAATCATTGTCAATCATTAAAAATTTTTTTAGGCTTGTACAATTGCTGTTATTATGAAATTAATCATTACTGAGTTATTTTGTTTTGGGCATTGGTTTTAATGAAATGTTAATTGTTGTGAATGTTCTACAATTATTGAGATGGGTGGCTATCATGAATAGTGCCTAACATTAAATTTTGCATGAAACATTGTAAGTCCTTCACTCAGAGTTACGAGATGATGCAGGAAGCTTATGGTGATAAATACTTAAGCCATACTTAGTGCTATGAGTGGTATATATGATTTAAAAGGGGTTGGGAGACCACAGTTATGACATTCATTCGGGATGCCCATTGTCATCAACTGACAATGATCATGTGAACAACATTATTGAGATCATTCATGAGAATTGACATTGCTTGAGAAATTATCCATCATTTTGCAGCAAAGCTTGTCCCTTAGCTGTTGACACAAGAACAGAAAGACAATTTTGCTGCAATCTGTCAGGAGTTCTTGGACTATTAATGAAGATGCAACTTTTATGAATGGAATAATTACTGATGTTGAAGCATACATCTATGGTTATGATATTGCAATGAAAGTCCAGTTATCACAATGAGTTTAAAAATCTTCACCAAGATCAAGAAAGGCTCATCAGGTTAGACGTCAAAATGCTCTTGATGGTTTTCTTCAACATTCAGGCTGTTATAAATCAGAAGTTTCTGCTGGATGGTCAAACTGTAAGTGGCCTGTATTATCAAGATGTCTCCAGATATATTCAAGAAAATGTGAGAAGGAACAGGCCTGAAATATGGAGAAACATTTCAATGATCCTACAACAGGATAATGCATCAGCATGCTCATCATTGCTTGTTTGTTACTTTTCCACAAAAAGCAAGATGCTCACTTTCCTAACAAGCATGATGAAACAATGAAGATCCAACCCAATTCAGGAGATAAAACAGTGACTACAAGAGCCATCTCTAGGCATGTGAGATAACTACTTGATGAAGGCAGTGTCAGTCTTCATTGAACATCCCACATATTTACACATTATTGCAAACAGTTTACTCAGTGACTTACATATCTGGCCAAATATCACTCAAATTTCACTACTTTTCAAACACTTACTGGACAAGTTTCGAAGGCTGTTGCCTTCATCTTCAGCATGGATTCATTTGGAAACTATCTGAATGTCCCTTATATTCTTGTATCTCATTCAGTAATATATTTACTAATCTACATTTCAAATATTTTTTAACTCTGCTTTTTATAGGTTCTGGAATTAAAACTGTAGGCCATTAGATTTATCTCAAATACCAATTGGGTCAATTTGAGTTTTTCTAGCATTTGACAAGGAGTAAATGTTACAGATATGTTCTAATTTATTTTACTTTGTGGAGCTAGTAAAAGTGGTTTAAATTCCCTCAACTCAGTTTAGGAGTTTTTGAGAGAAATTACACCCTTTTTTTTTATATTTACTTACTTGTAATTTAATTCGTCTGTGGTTCCATTACCAAGAAAGTACAAAAAGTGCAATGTCTAAACAGATATAGTAGCTTATTAGGGCTAAAGGAAGACATAAAAGTATTACATAAAGTTAGTTTCATAAAAATGGTACCAATTTTAAAAATTATGTAATTTGCTTAAAAATAATTCTGCTCACATTAATTTGTATAAGTTTGTATAATGATTTTAAACACTCACATACTCTCTTATACAGAGTGTTTTAAATAAAACTAACACATTTCTTTCTTTATTTATTCAGCTGGAAACTCATCCAATGTCCCGAATTTAATGTCACATTAAACAGGATATTTGGGAGTTTTGGTTCCTTGCCATGAGATGTGCAGGTTATTCTTCATTCCTTACTGTTTGCTATTGTGTTTGGTAGTTGATTTTGATATTTTGTTTCAGTCGCTGTGAAAATGCAATTCAGATTTAATCAATGGCTTTATGAAGCAAAGTTGAATTATGAATTCAATTATAACTACTCAAAGGTCATATAAGGGATTGGTATTTGCAAGTACCTTGAAAGAAACATAATACTGACACTGGTAAACAAATTGGAAACAACTGGATCTCTCTGGTCAATGAAAAAAAGCAAACATGGTTCATCATGGTTCATTCTGTGTTATGGATATTCAGGCATGACTGAACCAGTCAACCCCCAAGTCATTAAAATGTTTATCACAGAAAGCTGGGTACACTTACTCAATGTGTCAAAAAGCCTCAAAAAGTGCTCACCTAAAACCATATAGAGGTACAGTTATCCATTAGTTGCAGGAACAAGATAAGGAAATAAGTGAAGTATTGCCATTGGTTTCAGGCATCCATTGTGCAAAATTCTGGCATATTGTCCATCACATGGTTCCATTTATACAGCTATGTGAACTCACGAACTCACGCTATTTGTCATCCAATGATATCCTTTTTCAAAATTTAAAATAAATTCCAATTAACTTAAAAGTTAATTTATATATCATGAAAGCACCTATGCACCCAACTTGATGTGCAATAACTGCACAAAGAATAGTGAAACCAATTTTTTTAATGGTGTGGGCACTGCAGAGTATCGCCAGATTTTCATGGAATTTGTTGAGCAATTGGATGATGTAGAGCTGGATCAATAAGATGGCACTAAATGCTATACATCAAAACAAACCATGGCACTAATTGAAAGTTTCTTTCATGAAAGGATGGTCTCCAAGAACCTGCGACCATGGACAACACCAGACTTTTTCCTATGGGGTCACTTAAAAGACAGAGTTTATGCCATATGCCCCTAGATATTGGTTGGCCTGAAGCACAACATTATGCTGGAGATTAATGATATTGACAACACAGTCCTCCGAGTGGACAATAACATGGAACAATATGTTGAGTTATGCCTTATGCAGGAGAAAGTACATTTTAAACATTTATCTATAGAGGTTAATAATCTCCCAAAGATACTCTACATTTGAGGTGTAATAATCATTCATTTTGAAATAAATAAAGAAAGAAACATGTTAGTTTTATACAAATAGCTATATAGAATATAGAATTAAATTTCTTTTATATGTAGGTTATTATGTAATAATTATAAAAATAAAGAGAAATAAATCTTGATTATGCATTATGATGCAACATTCTAAATTTCTTTTTAACACTTTCTGGTTCGCTGCTTTGCATCTCATTTCTCACCCCTAGACTGGACTTTATTTTTTTTTTTAAATTCATAGCTTAGAATGGTCTTCGATAAATTATTATCCTTTTCTTGTATTTTCTTATATAATGCTTAAATTTTTCAGTAGAAATCAGTATTTTACCTTAAATATGTTGCCATTTCTAATTAAAAAAAAAAGAAATTATATAACATAACTCTATATTTACAAAATGTATACAAAGTATTATGACAGTCTAAGCAAAAAATATTTTTATTCTATCGAATCACACAATTCTACATTTCTGGCCTGTCATACCTGGCATTCTCTTGCAAGTTATGATGATTGTAGTTATACTTTTGTAGGTGTTCCATCAAGCAAGATATACCATTAATAGCTTTCCTGATTTTCATGTTATTGATTCTGCATATTTTTAAAATCAACTGTCAGTCATGAATTATAATATCCCAAAGTATAATTCTGTATTTTCTTTTCTGGAAGGAACATATATGTGTTTCAGTGTATCTGTTGCTGTTTTGTCTGCCAATTCTTAATAATTTCAAACTATTATAAAGTATATACTCCAGTAATACATTATAATTATTTTCAGCGTCATCTTCAAGACAATTTTTTAATGCCCTCACTGTTCATTAGGACTTGTGGGATGCTCTCCTACCCTGACAAGAGTGTAGTTGACTTCTGAGATTGGGATGCCTGAAAGGCATAGCTATGTTATCCCAAGAATAGTTGCTAGGGGAGATGATAAATGATAATTTGGCCGACTTTCAGGGAGACTTTGTGGCCTACGTTTTTCAGGCATTCACCTTAAGAGTTCAGGGAAAACCCAAAAAACCTCAGTCAGGAAATTATCCAATTGGGAGTGTTGCAACCGGGCCCAATACATAGGAAGCACTGTTAACATTAGACCACAGCAGTGTAGAGATCAAAATCTTCATTCCTTCTATTTCTGAGCCAGAATCATTAAATGAAATTATGAGCTTTCCTTTCTCTGCAACACCCTTTTTAAAGGATGATATTTCACAATCATGGAAGTAACAATCTATCAAGATAAATGTGGCTACAAAGAAAGAAAGCACTTCTACTTTTGGTCAGTGCTGCAGTCTAATGACTTTCTATGCTAATTAAAATGTTTGGTACTCAACGAAGCAAATGAAGTTCCTGTATAGCCCACCTTGTATAAGTAGCAAGTGCCACGTGAGTATAGTTCGTTGCTATTCATCAGTGATTGTGATGGCACTGCAATCATAGCTCGTTGTCAGACCAGAAAATGTTATATAAATGTTCAGTTACTTATTCATAAAATGAAATATTTCCTTTCTTTCTGCTATTTGAGTGAAACTTTTCACCCTAAACCATTTACATTTAGACAGGTTGCAAAATTTACTGCTTCTAATGCATGCTAATCTTTGTGAAAGTTTCATCACAACACCAACAGTTATTTAAGACTATGATGTAGGCATAGAGTGTTCATCAGGAGGCAATGAAACGTGACCCTTGGCCTTTTGCAGATCTGAAGAAACGTCAAGAGACCAAATTAATGATGGAAGTCTCTCATGAGCACCATTTGGTAAACATACAATAAAATTAAAATTAATCCATGCCCACAACTAGACTTGAATGGCATGCAGTGTTAAGTACTCTAAAAAACACCTCCACCAATTCTAGCTTCTATAGACATGAGCTGTTCTGGTGCAAAGCGGTTGTTAAAACAAAGTATGCTTCAAATAACTGATAAAAGATTTATTTTTGTAAGTCATAACTAGAGCCCTTCATTTGTTCACTTCGAATACACATTAAATTTTGTCAATTGTATAACTTTTGCTTTGAATGGATAGCATGGCAAGTCAAAACAGTTTAAGCTATAGTAAAGGCTTCTCCCTACTACTATGTGTAGAAAGCCATGTAAGTAGAGCGAGTTGCTGCCAAGCAATACTCCATGCACAGCTATACTTGGAGCTTCTCAGTGTCTCACTGCAGGGTAGTAATCATAACTATTACCTGAAATATCCTAAAAAAGACAGAGGACCCTTTATATTTACTTCAAGTGTCAACTGGGACTTGTACAGTGAAGCAAATCTGTCTCTCTCTCCCCCTCATATATATGAAAAAATAAAGTAACATTTTGAACAATGCAATTAAAATAACAATAACTAAAGAAGTAGAAAAAGAATAAAACAAATATTCACGCAGAATTATCACTTGCTAAATGTCAAACAACTAGGAATAGCCCAGTACTGGGTGTTTTCCAGGCATTCATTTACACCATGTTCTATGAAACAGTATATTAGTGAAGCTGCAAGAGAGTATAGTTTTACTGTCACAATGTAAATAAAATTCTGTCTTGGTTGTCTCTTTTAACTCAACTTCAATTAATTAATTTCAAGCGATTCTCTTTCAATTTTTATCAAAAATGATTAACAGTTAATAAAGTGTCTGAACTCACTGAAAGCAGATTACACAAAAAAATAAGAACATACACCATGTTCATAAGTTTAAATGGGTTTGAGTTACTCAGCTATTAAATGCATTGCTAACTGTATGGTGTTGTCCTATGAAAATTCCGACAAATAAAATTATCATAATAAACATTTTAAATACGAGAGGTGTTCAATATATAAATTTTCCTATGGTGATACAGTAAAACACATAGACTTATACATCTGAAATTTGCATTAAAATATAATGCCAACTTTCCTCTGCAGATAGCCTTGATATCGTGTGACAACTGGAACATGCATCTTGGTTTTACGAAACATGTGCAGCAGTGTCAAAGGCTTGCAAGGTTCATTATGCTTAGCCAAGTGAACACAAGTATTATGGCAGGTTGATAGCATGCACATGGTTTATCGGGACACCACATTCACACCAGGCTTGCTGAAGTGTATGACAATAATGTGATTTTAGTACAGATTGTGTCAGATCTTTGCTGAAGGATAAACAAGCATCTACGACAACTTTCGTGCCCATTATCGTCCAGTCATTGTTTCAATGTCAACAAGGATGCAATGATCAGAGAAGAGAAATGGAGTAAGGTGAAAGATGTGGCCAAAGCACTGAAACAGCACACTACAATATTGATGATGTGTTGGGATACCAAAAGGTGTGTGTTCAGTGGGTGCCTTCTGATGGCCTGGGGCAACAAATGGGTATCAGTTTGCAACATTTGCTTTGGTTTCACACAGAGGGAAATGTTTTTCTTGATTGAATCACTAAAGGTGATCACAGTTTGGTGCACCATTACTTTCCTCGGATGAAAGGGAGGTTCATGGAATGGAAACTTTGCATTTCACCAGTATGAAAGAAGTTCAAGACCAATTCTTATGCATGGAAAGTCATGTTAACAGTGTTGGATTCCAAAGGAGTTTTTCTTGTTGAATCACAAGAAATAGTAATCGCTGATTGTTATTATACAACCTTACAACATCTTAAATCTGCAATTTGTCACAAGAACCCTGGTGTTCTCACCCAAGATGTCTGCCTCATTGATGACAATGCTGGACCGCATACTGCAAACCAAACCCAACACCAAATTCCATGATATCATTGAGAGCACCTTCAACACCCACCATACAGCTCTGATTTGGCACCTAGCAACTTAACCTATTTCCAGATTGAAAAAGAATTTGGGAGATAGGCATTTCCAGAAAACTGGGTAGTCAAAACAGCAGTGCAGCATTTTTTGTGCAGCCAGAGCTATAGTTTCTTTGAAGAGGACATTAAGAAGTTGATACATAGGGGAGACAAATGTCTCAACATTGAAGATGTAGAAAAGTTGTTCACAGATGGAGGTAAATGATGTGTAAAGTAGGTGAATGTAATGTAATAACAATAAAGTCACAGCTAAGGGAAACTTAATAAACACCCCTTGTATACAAAGATTAACAATCCTTTAGTGTCTATTACATCTAAAATAGAAATTGTTTAGATTAGAATTCTTTCACTTTGTGTTTGGTCTGTCATCAGTAAATCAACATTCCTCAACTGTCAGCAGTAAATCAACATTCTCCAATAACATATTGCTGTGCAAATTATGAAGCATACTTTTTTCCTTTTCTTTGCTTTCATGCTTGGTAACAAAACAAAACAAAACCATGCAAAAGCTGTGCCATGAAGTTAAAAATATGTGCATTTTTTTTTTTTTGTTTTTGATATGGAAGATATGGTCACTCATTGTACTAGAAATGCACCACAACACTCAACCAATAGAAATTGTGGCATACATCTGAGCTTTGTTTTGTTTGTTGGCAGAAGCAGAGACAGGGCCAGTGAGCTGACTGGAAGCCAACCTGACCGTCCCTCCCACGATGTGAGGTACACCTTTTCCTGGTTGGCTGAATGCTTGTGCTGTGCGGTTCCCACTGCTGGGCACCCAGCCTGCTGCATTGGTTTTACAGTTGAGTTTCTGCATTACCTGCACACAAATACGTAGAAACTCCAGTGCAGAAAATTGAAATAGCTATTATCCACATTACATGTTTACCAACATGTTTACATTTTGCTGTTAATTTATAAGATATAGACAGTATATAACATCTATGAAATCTTTAAAACTAGTTTAAATAGCAGGAATTTTCATAGTGAAATATAGTATAATTATAGTGATTTCCTCAAAAAATTGCATAATTCTTTAAAACTATTCATTAATATAATTTTTTTTTCTGATTTAAATTTGTTATATTACTCAGCTGTAGAACAAATATTATATGGTGGCATATTTTAAACATACAACATTTTATCAGTGTTAATCACAAACAAACATGATTTGAAGCTTTTACATTCCAAATAATGTACCATAGGTAAATATGTGTTGAAGCTGACAGTTTAGAAAATGATATTGATTACCTTATGTTTTATGTCATCACCATTCCAGACTACTTCATCTTCCCAGTGCAGCTGTGATACCATAAGATACGAATCATCTGGAAAGTCTTCTGGATTCTTTTTATCTTCCTCTTCTTCCACCTAGAATCAATACTAACTATTATTTAATCTCTTCCGAGTCAAAATACTTACTTTATGGTTTCACTTATACGAGATTTACTCAAGACATGTTTTGTGGAACACTTGTCCACATCCTCAACTGTTAAATGACTGACTCCCTTATAAGAGAACCCATAAAGTGTGTTCTAAATTCGACTCAGAGATTATTAATGCATATTTCATTGTGTTCTATTCCAAATCGAATTAATATTGAAAGTAACTATTAATTATTTCCTATTATTTACGTACAAACTGAAAAAATAGACTGCTCAGCATGTATCTTCAAAAATATAATTCTGACATGCATGAAATTCTATATTTTACTTTTTGCTTGTTAAAAGCTCTTTTATGGTGTTATTTTGAACTAACTTGCTAGTTTTAAGTGTTCCTAAATTGATCAAATTGTTTGTTAACAGACATTAATTTTATTTTTCTATGTTAAGTCACTTATTTTTACAAGTAATATTCTGTTGCAGTGTAAAAGAACTAATTCTATATATAAATTAACTCGCATATATATTTGGTAGTTAAACTAGAAGCTTGGGCCATAATTACTTGTAGCATTTCAAGTTGCCTCGTAACAGATAAATTCGGACATTGGTTTAAATCCTGGCCATGATCCAAATTTTTAGCACACATTTTTATTGAAAATAAATATTATTCCATATTTAGCAATTTTAATGCAATATTCATACATAATGTAAGTATCTAAAGTTTGGAAGAATAGGTCTTGCATGGATGGGAATAGGAACATTATTTCTAAAAGAATTTAGATTAAATTTTAAAGATGCATTATGTGTGGGAAAGTGGATGGTGTGTTCCATTGTCTAAGAGAATGTGAAATGGTAAAAAGGTGGAAGAATAGTGTCTGGGATGAAAAATTTTATCAGACAGTGTAGAGAATATAAACAAGACTGAGGGATTCTTAGGAAAAATAAGGAATAAGTGAAGAAGAAATATAAAGAAGACACTTGAGGGCACACACAGTTGTGAAAATAATATTTATTTTAGGAGTTCTTCACCATACATATAACCTAATGGTTAAGGCATGGGAGAACCTTAGTTCTGCTAAATTTTTAGACATTTTAACTGTTTATGTAAATTTAATTGTAATGTTATTTGCAAAATAAATGATTTTATCTACAGTTATTCAATTTGCTTTTGATATTTACTAGATGGCTACCACCTTGCAGTGCCCAGTTATCTTGCTTTTCATAATTTATCACCCCAATTGTTGCTATTTCCAATTCTGGAGATTTCTCAAAGATTCTTTTCTCATGGCTAGCTGCTCACTTTTGGTGGTCAAGACAATGCAGCCACCCTTTGTTACAATATTTTTCTTCTTTATTGACATGTTAATCTCTCACTTAACTGCAAAGCACTAACCAGCCTGGTTAGTCAATATTTTGCTCTTGTTCCGTGAGCTTGCTACCTTCAAAATGCCTAAAGAAACTATAGTGAAATCTTGACATTAGAGGAAGAAGGCAATAAAAATAATTGATACTGACTGATTGTAACAACAGTACTTGCTCATATTTTCTTTAGCTTCTTCACTTTCAGCAATCCTCTAGGCATTGAATCTGTCAGTTTTCAAAGAATTTCTTGTATTTTTCTTTCATGACATTCCATGAATTTTTTATAGGATTTAAATCAGGGGAGTTACCTGAGATTGAAGTAGAGGTCTATTATCTTTTAACAACTTCTGAATTGTCTTTCTTCTGTGGGCAGGGACACCATCATGCAAAAAGTATTGACACTGTTGAATTGACCAAAATGTCAGCAAAAGCTGTTGCAGCACTTCTAAATAGTTGCCTCCCCTCGTTGTGACATATGCCTCCTCTCCATTATTACCATAAATGCTCCTGATACCATCACACTCTCAGGGTGTTTATTAATTTTGAAAGCAACTTTGGTTCATACAGTGGCCTGGTGAACAGCTTTAGCATCATGCAGCATAAGATTTTGTAGGCAGTATATATATATAAAATATATTTTCAATGAGTCCTGAGCCCTGGATTAAAGGGAAATGAAACTGCTGATACTTTAGCACAAAAAGAAGCCAAAATAAAATGAAAACCAACTTTTGAACTAGAACTTCCTTCTAAATTGAAACTTATAAAAAGCTTAATGATTGAACAAGAACAACAAAATATCTACAAAAACTTAAGCATACCCAATTGTCACTAGCAACCAACCAATATTTAAACATCTATATATGGAATATTTTTAATACATATCTGGTGATAACAGATGAGGTTATGCAGTTCCCATAAATTTTCCCCATTTTTAAATGCAGATGCAGGATGGAAGACAAACTTAGTATATTAACCATAAAGCTCATTTCAATGCCTTACTATATAAAAATATTTGCCTGCAACTTCTCTACAATCCTTCAAAGGTGAGTGATTGAATTCTGTAACATTATGTATATTTTGTTATATAAAAGTTCTCGGCCTGACCAAGAAAACACAAGATTTAAGAGAGATGTTTTTTTTTTAACATAGCCAATTTGTAAATCAAGACATCTAGTCCAACTTTCCCACTTTTTAATAGCCTCAGTAAAATAAGATTTGTGTAACTGTGAAAAATAAAATAAATGTTTGTCTTGGCTTCAACCTCATAATTTGATGTGACTCTTTATCTTCATCCAACCATTTCTTCAGGTACAAAAAGTAATTGCTGGGAGCCAAATCTGCAAATATGGTGGATGTGGAAGCACTTGGAAGCAAAGGTCATGTAGTTTTGCAGCAACAATCTCAAATGTGTGTGAAGATGCATTATCATGATAAAAGAGAACTTTTTTTTTTCAAGGTGTGGATAATTAGTCTGAATAGCATCCTTCAGTTGGTTCGGCGTTGTAGCATAATACTCCCCAGTGAAGGTCTATGAGCACCACACAATAAGAATCTCAAAAAATAGTAGCCATGACTTTTACAGTAGAAAGAACCATTTTTGCTTTCTTTGGTGCACTTTCAGCTGATGCCACTCATTATTTGGACTGTTCCTTCGTCTCTGCTGTGTAATGATGAATCCATGTTTCATCTACTGTTATCAAATGTCAGAGAAACTCACTGGAATTGAGTTTAAATAAGTCTAAACACTGTTGTGAAATGTTAATTTGAATGCATTTTTGATCCATTGTTAAATGCTTTCCCATACCTAAAACTTCATGTAAACTGTAGTGGATGTGGCCTTTCAAGGTCTTTGCAATGTCTGCTAATTCGCCTACCTTCAATTGGCAATCATTGAGAATGGCTTTGTGAATTTTTGTCATAATTTCATAGATTGTAGTAGTTTTGGGACTCCCTGGGCACTCATCATCTTGAAAGGAGTATAACCACAATTAATTCAACAGCCCACTTTTTAACCATCATATTTCAATTTTATTCATTTTGTACAAAATGTTAACACTAGTTTGTTTACACAATTGTCAAAACAAATGACTATACTTAAGCATTTGAAACTTTACAGTGAACAATCTAAAGGATAATACTTAACAACTATCTTAGTAATTTGGTCATCTTCACGACATCTCTGTGCTATGCTGAGAACTTTTAGAACATCCCTCATAACAGCATAAAATGTGGCACTTTCAAGAAGAAAATAAATTATTAACTAATGTTTACATACCTTTTCCTTTAATTTAAACCCATAGTTGAATCCATCTCCAGTTTCTGGAACTTCCAACATATCATACCAAACTTGTGCTGGACCAAATCTCCAATCTGCTACTTTGGGACCCATATCATTGTTTTCTCCTTGCTCCTGGCTTCCAGTTTGGGACTTGTCTTCAACTGGGCAAAGCAACTTCTCCTGTTCGAAAAATACAAGGCTTAATGATATTTGTATTGCTACACTAAATCTGATAGTAATGTCCATATTGATACTTCAACAGAAACTTACGCCTACTCTGAGGAAGAATCTGTATACATGAATTACACATCACAAAATATTAGAAATGGTACTGCTCATCTGTAGTCTTGTAGCTGTATTTCCATGTTCTCTTGTGAGCTGAACAACTTATAATTTAAAAGCTGTGGTGTAAGAATACCACCAAGGGTAATGGTGCACAGGCACCATTATTGTTGAAAATTGCACTTCTGAATTTTTATAAACTCACTCTATGCCACTCACACTAGCTACTGAACAAGTGCAAAAAGGGATAAAAGTTACAGTACTATATCTTTATCTGCCCCCATTGTTTGTATAAAGGTAAATAACCTCATCTTCCACAAGATAAGTAACAAGTGTATTTTGACAGTTGTCCTGTTGTGCATAGAATTCTGCAGACTACAAGATTCAGGCAAGGTTTCACAGCATTTTCAAAGAAAAAAGTGCATCTTATGGTCTGAGAAATATGGTAATCTTGTACCCATGAACTATGGTAAATATTAGTGAAGTTAATAAAATATCTTACCTCATCATCAGATCGACATATATTAGATGAAGGTACAGGAGCATAGTTAAATGTCCACCCTCGTTTTCTGTCCTTCTGATTATCCTGATCAGAACCTGAATCAGAATGCTCATGATGATGGTGGTGATGCTTTCGTTTTCTTCTCCGTTTTCTCACACTCCTCCATATCTGAGGCAAACTGCTTGGCTTTCCAGGTCCAAATAATCTTGAAAACCTTAATACCTGAAAAAAGACCATAAAATGTTTAAATCATTTTGGTACAGTTTAGTTTTTCAATTCTACTTTCTCGAGAAGGAGGAGCAGGAGGAGGAGGAGGAGGAGGAGGAGGAGGAGGAGGAGGAGAAGAAGAAGAAGAAGAAGAAGAAGAAGAAGAAGAAGAAGAAGAAGAAGAAGAAGAAGAATGGTCATAATTTTTTACAGACATAATTTCTCGTGCTAAAATTTAAGTTTACAACATTTTTTAGCTTAATGCATAATGCATTTTTAAAACATTTTAAATTTATTTATACTGCAGAGTTAAGGCCTTGGGGCCTTCTCTTCCATTCAACCAGCCTCATTCATACATACTTACACACATATTTTATTTATTTTTATCCAAATAATCAATTAATGACATAGAACAAGTCCACTAAATTACATAAATGGATGAACAAAATGTTTTATACAAAAAATAAAAGGCATATAAACATAAAAACAATTAAGAGAAATGTCACACTTGTAATTATAATAAAATTTTACATTAACTGTGACCTAATTATGCCATATCATTCATTCCACAGCTCCAATTTTTCCAGAGAATTTAAGATTACTTCATTTGCTGTTGTAAATTTTGAAAAGCATTTTATATTGGTTTAACTTCTATTGTTGATTCATATGAACAATCATGGGCATTCTGTTAAAACCAATTCTTCCCTACCCATTATCCAACATTTGCTGCCTCACTTAAGGATTATGATAATGCTTTCATTTAACTCCAGATGGCAGCTATATTTTTGCAAGTGCATACACCACCAGTTTAAATCTTTTATATATATTTCTCTCCCTCTTGTTTAATCTGTTTTTATGATTATGTTACCTTCAAGATTTAATATTTATTTTTACCACTTTGCCTTTTCTTCTGTTTTAAAGAAGAACACAAGCTGTTTAAAGTATAGTGACAATTGTGTGACTAAGTGTTTTCCCTGTTTCTGCTTCTCTAGCTCTTGTTATTTTAGTTACACTGTTCCAAGAATTACTTTATTTTTAATTTTTATTACATGTATTTGCTATTTACAATTAGATATTAAGCTATAAATAGATGTCAACTTTAATTTTAAATTTTATTAATTTATTTTACTGTGTTTGTTACAAATTGCTCCTTTTTTAAAACACGTGAATGTTATCCACTAAAAACTGCCATATAAAATAACATGAATTACATCTACTAAAAGCTTCAATGACAATAATTCATTATATCTTTTCTTTATTTTAGCTGTCTACCTATGAAAATAGTCACCATAGGCTACAAAGAACATTCAGAAGTATTTAAGAAAAATAAAAAAATCATATGAAATTGGAAAAAGAACATGAATGAAATAACTAGTCCTGGTTGATAACTAAATGATGACAAGTATTGACATTCCAATTGTGATATTAATTTCAGCACTTCTAATTTATCTTTAAATTGCAGCTGCAGATTAAATTTTGATACAGTTATGACAATATTCTGATAAAAGAGGCTGGCGGCAGGATCTACGGTTTGTTAAATAATCAGCTCTGGAAAAAAAGAGATATACCTTCCTCTCTGCCATTTTTTTTAATTTCCTGTAAGACGAGACTATTATCATCCTCCTCAGGGAAAACTTTAAACTCATTTTACCACAATAAGGGAATAGGCAAGCTAATGAGTTGTGCTGACCCTCGCTTGAGTCTATCTCACATGTTGAGGTGTGCAGAAGCTTAAAAACGGGTTCTTTTTAAATGACATAGTTTGTATTCCTGCAATTTTGCATTGCACTGCAACCACTGTCTGCTGTGCACTGTTCTTAAAAACTGAACCTTTAATGAGTGGGCTTACTAGAAAGAGCAAGAGTGCAGAATGAAGTGGCATATTTTGACAAAATGTAACACTTAGAATTATTTGTACATGCCCCAGATTTTGTGTATCTGTAAACTTCTGTAGTGATGTAAATACAACAATATGACCATGTGCACAACAACATACCTTGTCTACTCGAAAATCTGGGAAGACCTCTGTTACATCAACGTTAGCATACTTAGATGGTAGCATTGCAGCTAGAGGAGTTTCCAGTTTCTTTTTCTTAGTTTCTGCACTAGCAGCATCTTGCTCACTACTGACAGAAGTATCTCTTTCTCCAGATGGTAAAGGCGGAGGTGGCATGAGTTGGGTATCAGACTTCAGGCCAGTATCCTCATCGTCTGCATCGTAATCTGTACCATCCTCTGCTTTTACTGGTAGCTCTGACTGCAACATTGCTTTGGCCTCCATCATGTCATCATCTGCTAACTCTGTTATATCCGAGTAGTCGACAGCTGAAGGGGACTTGACATCAAAGTCTGCAGGAAAAAATCAATTATATTTTGAAATTAATACTGCTAAGTCAATTGTTTAACCTGTTAATGCAGGCAAGCAGTCTGATAGCCCTACATCAAAATTTTTATATCACTTCATTAGATGTTTGCTGTTGTTCACCCTCTGGTCTCATCTTACTGCTTTGTTTAGAACAGTCAGTTCATTGTTTGCATTCAGTTAGTGCAATTTGCAGTTCTCTAAAATTTCAAATCAGTCTCTCAGACCAAATGACTGTATTTGTGATTATATTTGAGCTACTACACATGAATTCAGATGGCTTATATTTAACTGAAACTTTATGTATTTATAGAACTAGAAAAGAGTAAGCTTCATGTAAAATATGGGTAATTTATCACTAATAGTTTCTATGTAGAAAGGTATTAAGTTAGTGTATTTTTCAACTTTCGAAATAAATAACTCTAGAAATGTTTTAGAATATATAAATCAAATTAATATTAAATGAAAGCTCCTGATAAGCTGTTTGCAGTTAATCTTATATGGCAAAAGCTTCATTCATGAGTACTGGTGGTCTCTGCATATGAACGGCAGTTTAGCAATCCTGCTGGCATGCATCCACACCATCAGTCTGTTTCAGTAAACAAAGAAAGGTGGTTGCACATAGTGGGGACTGGCATATTACTGTCAAAACCATCCACCTTAAGAAAAGAGCAAGTTTCAAACGACATGGGAGGAAGAAAATTGCTTTAGCAAACATGCCAACATTAATCAGTCTCTTTGTTTGAAAATGTGATTAGGAACAGCATATGAAATGTATGGTGAAATAAATATTAGTTACATACTATTAAGAAAGTCTCATAAAGGAGGTAATATATATTTTTAATTTGTATTTTCACGGTGCATAGTTTCAGATATATTTAAAGGTGTAATTTTTCTTAAATTTATTGTAACAAAATGTATTAGGAATAGGGGTTTCATACTTTGGGTCTAAAAGTGAACTGCTAATGATGATTTATAATTTTGTTTAAAAAATAATCCTAAAGTGTTCCTGTCTCTGAATTTCCATTTTTGAATGTTATTTTTTATTACTTTTGTACCTAAAATCACAAAATTATACCAGAGCCTAAGATGTTGAAAGGACTTCACAACTCCACAGAGCCATAGAACTATCTACTTGAAAAAAAAAGTTCATCCTGAAAAAGAGAGAAAAAAAATACTAAATAAAATGTTATGTTCCACCCATGGATGGACTCGGCAAGTTTCTATTCCAGAGACTGCAACAGAAGCCCCTTGAGATCCAGTCACTATATTGAGTAGTCGGTCTACAGCTGATGATGGGAGCAATAGCCCCCGAAACATATCCTAATGTTGTATTAGTAAATGGAGTTAGTATAATCTTTAATAAACTCTAACAGAATGTAAATTTTATTTGAATAACATCTCTACGTACAGTTAGTTTCATCTTTGTTGTTAACATCAGTAGTTTCTGGCTGTTGTCGATCTTCTCTTGCAGGTTCTGATGTCTTTTCCTTCACAGATGCTTCATCATCAGAGTCACTATCACTTTTATCTTCATATTGCTCAACATCTATAACCTCCTTAAGTAGAGAGCCAAGCCCCAGCCTCCCCAGTGATGACAGATGCCGCTTTGACTCACTGTCCAACACATCATCTTCTAACTGGCCAGATTCATCAATATTGCCAAAGAGAAAACCTGTGAGAACTATGCCAGGATCTGAACGCTCCATTTCATCATCACTGTCTGCCATTGTGAACAAAATTCACAGTCTGCAACAGTAAGAGAACGTCAACATTTTATAACAACAGATTCTGTCTAAACAATGTACTTTCATTTATGGTAACTGAGCAGTATTTAATATCCCTAACATACAATTTCTATAACAACCTGACTGTTTTGGCTTTAACGGTTTATAAGCTATATTAATTTAATTAATCCTTTATAAACATTTCAAATGGAAAATATATTTCTTACAATTTTAAAATTTATAATATCCATACCCTTTTAATTACAATAAATTTATAAGTAACAAGCTTTGCATGTTTCTTACTATATATATATATACACATAGTCTGACACATTTATTCCCATGGACCTGTGACACCCTGGTTGCCGACAAGATTAAATGCATCAATAACCAAGCCTCTAATGTTATTGAAGTATATTTTGTTCTTTCTTCATTTTCCTAGTCCATTTCTCCTTAACTCTTCCTATAAATTCACCTATAATACTGTTCCTCTTATTATCTCTAGCTGCTGGCATTTTAACTGCTAGAATAACTCTTTCATTACACATAATTTTGAATTGCAAATAGCTTCTCTCCAGTTTTTTATATTACTGGACTCACCAGCAATAAATAATAAAAATAAATAAGAATAAGTTAAAAATCAAATTTTGTAAAAAAAGACACTAAAATTATAAGGAATGAGAAATGAGGTTGAAGGATAATGAAGTTTAGGTAGTAAAGAAATTGGACTACTTGGGGACAAGGTTAAATAATAATGGAAGATGTATAGAACAGGGGAAGAATGCACTACGCATGGGAAAAACAAGCTATTAATAGCATAAGAATCTGTTTGAAGAAGATACCAAGTATAAGTGTAGCATGGTTGGAGAGAATTATTCATCTCTGGTTGAAATGAAAATAATATATGGGGTTGAAGTATGGGGGACTGAGAATGGATGGAAGCATATGGATTATTCTATTGAGCATTTTATAAAATGGTTTCAGGAGTACCAAAGGCAGCTTCAAGGTGGGTAGCCTTAACTGAATTAGGAAGAATTGGCTATATTGAAATATGTATAACATAGAATCAAAGGAAGAAGGAAATATTAGTAGTCAAAAGACTGTTTATGGACTCTAGAAGAAGTTAAATGGGAAAGAAGCTGGTTATTTCAAATAAAGAAAATCATCCATGAGAAAAGAATTGGGAAGCTAAATAGCCAACAGGTATGTTTACGGAATTTGGGAATCCACACAGTGAAACTTTTGTTAATCTTATTTTGATTTTTAGTGTTTTACTTTAAATCAAAATAAGATTAGCCAACAGGTAATTAACAGACAAGGAATATGGAATAAAGCGAAATTAAGGTTAGATAGTATCAAAAAGCAGGAAATATCGAGTAATCTAAAATAAAAGAGTCCTTGAAATATAGGAGATTTAAGGAATGGGGACAGGAAAAATTTGTAGATGTTTGTATAAAAGGGAAAGAGAGGGATTTGCCTTGGGTAGAGCAGGGATAATGTGGTTTACTATATACAACTGAAAAAGAAAGAGTGCCCATTATGTGGGACAACAAATAAGGATATATATTCCACAGTAAAATGTTCAGAAACTGAAGTATGGTGAGAAGAAGAAATATAATTTACAGAGAGAAATTTTGATTTTAAAATTTTTGGAGTAAGGAGCTCTTGGAGAAATTTGGAGAAAATAGGGAAAGTAATGGAGAAGTGGTGGAGGAAGAATATAATGATGGAGATAATGAAGGAAATAAGAAGGTATAGAGGGAAATAGGATCTATTATACACAATAACCAGGCTGTTAGATGTATAGGATCCCAAAATTACAATTGCATTTCACATGTCTCCTATGCCATTTTTAAATAACCGCTCTTTAATCTTTCCTAACTAGTTACTATTATTCATATTTATTTCTTGATATTTTAGACAAATTCTCCATTTATGATTATCTGGTAATGAGTAAATACAGAACAAATATTTTAATATTGTTTCAATTATAAATGACAATTATCAGTCCCATGATGTTCTACCTAACTCCAAAAATGTCCCTGCATTGACTGAATTTTGCAGAACACTCAAAATTACCTTTCAAAATAAATACATCTTTAACTGTGCATCAACAATTTCCCAGATTTCCATGCCATATATCCACCGAGACTTGACTAAAGCATCATAAACCTATTCAAACCATACCGCATTCATAATTGGAGCTAGATACCAGCATCTTTTCACTGCATGCATGGCCAATCTCCATTTTAGCTAATGCAAATCTTTTTGTATTTATCCCATCTCCCATATTACTCATTTTAAACTCCTTGATAAGTAAATACATTAAATATCTGAATTTCTCTAGCCTAAATAATTTATTTATTGATGGTGCACTGGATTGTGCTAAGTAAGTTAATATCCATTTCTGTGATTAATAATAATTTAGAAGTTCCTGGTTTATTAATGCAGATGATAATGCTAGTTGGCTTGAAGTATGTTATAATGGCAATAAAAAGATACTGTAAGAAAATGGGGATTGGTGTAAATCTGGATAAGTCCATAATTATGATGAGAAATCCTAAGTTTTTGAGTTTATGCCAGAGTTAAAATGACTACTACTCTCATATCTTTAATACGGTCATTACCAAATCACATAAATGGCTAACCTTCAACAGTTCTATTGCTGCATTTTGCAAATAATATTTTGTCATATAAATATGCAATGCTGATACACAAGAGACCTCTATCAATAACATCATTCGATTACTTAACAAAATGAATGTTATTTTCAGTTATGAACTTAAGTTGCTAGATTTAGATTGCACCTTGAAACGTGTTGAAGTAATCTTATTAATAACTTTTCTTGTTTTGGTAAATTTTCATTAATAACTCAACAACTAAGGATTTCCAGACACATGCTTATATAACATTTTTTTCTTGTTTTGGTAAACTTTCATTAACTCAAAAAGTAAGGATTTCCGGACACATGTTTATTTGAACACTTTTTTCCTTGTTTTGTGAATTTTCATTAATTCAAAATCTAAGGATTTTGGACATGTGCTTATATGGAACTTTTTTTCTTGTTTTGGTGTGAGGAACCTGCTACCAAAGTTCATAAAAGTATTTTCAAAACACCTGCATATTATAATGAATTATAAATATTTCCTTCAGTATTTGTTTTATCTAAATACTACATAATGTATAACCAAGAACAACAAAAGATGGCTTATAGGCACAAATTCAAGATGCCTGGGATGTTGTAGCCTCTCGTCCACACTACTGTAGAAATCTGATATCATCTATGCCCCAAAGATTGAAAACATCTTGACTTGACATCAATCTGATATTTGTTTCATTAACTTGAATATTTCTTTGGATTCCTTACTGCACTTGTAAAGGGTAACTGCTGCAACTCTGTTTTTCTCTATGGCCCTTTTTCATAGACTATGCATGTTTGAGCAAAATAATGTTCAGGTTATCATAATTATCATTATCATTTACTCGCATCTGCTTATTTCATTGTTAGTGTAACCTGCATAAAGAACAGGACTTACAGCAACACTAAGCATAATCTAAAACATTTCTACTGCTTTTCAATCCTGAAAACTTGGAATGGCAATATTGAGAATTTCCACCGTCTTGCAAATTAAGTATTCAGTCATTGCATGCAAGATTTTGGCTAAAAGTTTTGGGTGCTGAACAAATTTTATTTGAAATATGGCCACAAAAACAGAAATTTTCATGCCACATTAATTCCTAAATTTCATAATTGCATTAAAGAAGAAAAATAAAAAGATAGAAAATTGATGCAATTCATCAGTACGTAGTTCCAGTGTATACAGCTTCATTTTCATGGCTGCAATTAAGGATGCTGATGAAATATCTCTTATGTCAAACCTAGCTCCTAGTAATATTTATTTCCAAAGCCAAAGTAAAACACCTATGGGAGTAGGCAGCAGTGGAAGGATTCTACAATCGAGGATTTAAATGTTTTACAAAGGATTTTGATGTTTCAGGGCTAGGATTCAATGTAATTAAAAATGGCTAAATATGTACATACATAAGTACTATTTTTTTTAATTTTTACATTTTAACATCCCTCATAACAATGAAGGCCTTAAGATATAAACAAATGTTAGATGAAATGAGTTTGGAGTCTATGACACTTAAAGGTACCTCATATTGCCTTTAAAGGGTAACAAAAGGGTGTGAGGTCGATGCAAACCTTTATTCTCAACAAATGGAATGAGTTCATGAATTTTTGAGACAAGAGATACCCAGCATTTAATATTCAAAACACAGTCTCTTGCAGCCTTAATGTTATGATTATTATGAAAATGACAGATCCTTTGTACTAAATCCTAGATTTAGTTTCCATTTGGAGAAATTGGAAAAAACCTTATTCAAGTAATTGATTTTATGGGGTTTACAGATAAACAGGCTGACAAGATAATGGAAAAAGTCACATATGGATTAAAAATTATAAGAAAAATATGTAAAGTTTTATAAAAATACCTGTATTTTAACAAATTTTTATGCTATTATCAAGTATGGTTAAATATCTTATTGATTAATAACAGAACAAGAATATGTTCTGCATTTGTTTGAGTAAATTGATCCTCTCTATAGCTTTTTAGAGTGGTGATATGCTTTATTTGTTTATGAATTTTCTCTCTCCTTTTTATCAGATTCATTATGCAACCATTTATTTTCACTATATATATATACGATTTGATGATATTCTGATTTAGAATTGGTCTTGTCTATGAGTAGGTTTACTAATCTGCATGCAAGGTGTTGGCTAGTGCAAGTTTGTGCAAATTCTGTTATTCTTCAGAAATTATCTGTCGTGTGTGCATGTATCTTTTCAGAGCATGCCAAGTATGTTGTCCTGTTTGATGATTTTTATATTTAAAAAGGGAAGATACTGTTAGTTTCAGTTTCTATTTTGAAATTTTCCTGTTTTTGTTTTAGGTTAAATTGAGAGCATCTTCTTTCCATTTTCACTACAAAGGCAAGTCAAAAAAGAGGATTATTTTTTTACCATGCACAGCGAAGAAACATTGTCAAAATAATGTTACATGGTGAAAACAGATGACCCTGATTAGACAAAAACAGAACTTTGCTCATGCATGCATCTGTATAAATGGGACGAGCAAACTAAATCAATTGCATATCATCACCCGGAGAACACTTCTCTGAGCTGCTAGAGCTCCAGTCCCGAACGACAGCTGGAAGATGCAAACTCCCTCAGTCCCAAATGGGAGATGATGGAATAGATATTTTTCTCTGTTTGTGTGACTGCTTGTAAAAGTGTAAATATTGCATGTCTTATTAATTTTTTGTTAAAGGTAATGTAGCCTATGCATTGTCCTCCATAACTTTCTGGCTGCAATACATTGTTCTTTATTATAAAACTGAGATTTTCACTTTTAACCACATTGTCTTATTAGAATTGGCATTAATTCATATATACACATACACTAACCTTAATGCTAACTTTGGGTAAATCCTAGAAACCTGTGGACCCAGTTGTTTGTTGCAATCAGGCCTATGTCCGCCTCTTTTTCACAATACAACTTGACAGGGGCGAGTAAATCACTAATTTTTACGTGTTGTCTTATTGGAATTCTTAATATATATATATATATATATATATATATATATATATGTGTGTGTGTGTGTGTGTGTGTGTGTGTACCACATTCACTAACCTTAATGCTAACCTTGGTTAAATCATCAAACCGGCGAACCCAATGGTTTGCTGCGGCTCGCTACGGCCTGACGGCCTGCACGTTTACTTTTCGTAAATATAAATTGATAGGGACGGAAAAATCCTGTAATGGTGGAAAATCTCCTTTGATTCCAGCAGAAAAAAAACTGTAAATATCAATTTACAGCGCATTGTGTGCGTGGTATTATCTTAGCGAGTAAATGATTGTAATTATGGCAAATCTCCTCCAACTCCGGCAGCAAAAAGTTATATGTGAAAGTTTTACTATCTTCGGCTTTCTCCGCTATATCTCGGGAGTGGTTCAGTACTGGAGCTCTAGCAGCTCGGAGAATAGGTCTGATTTAAGGAAAAGTCGTCAGTTCGCCAGACGCCTACATACAAAAGGGAACTGAATCGTGAAGAGCAATATGCTGCATTGAAGTTTTGCTTTCATTTGCAGAAATCCGGCATGGAAGCTTACAGTCTGTTGCAGCAAGCACATGGTGATGTTTTGCCACAATCCACAGCACTTGGATGGTTCAAGGAATTTAAGGAGAGCCATGTTTCAACAACAAAGCAAGGCGGTCCAGGTGCTCCAGGAACAGCAGTAAACGAACATCATTGTTCGTGAAGATGACGAATAACAATTGATAAACTTGCTGAACATGTTTCACATAGTACATTTTCGATTCTGTATGATCACTTGAGCATGAGACGCGTTTGTGCGAGATGGGTCTCAAGATTACTGATCCTGAACAGAAGATGGTGCGAGTGGAAGTATGTAGGGAACTTCGAACCTGTTTCTATCCTTCATACTACTCCCCAGACTTAGCCCACGGTGACTTTTCTCTCTTTCCCTGTCTGAAACAAGAGCTACGTGGGGGAGCGTTTTGGTATTTCCGAAGCCGTCGTGGAAAAGGCTGAGGCGGTTTTGAAGATGTCAAAAGATGGCTTTCAGCTCGGCTGGCAGACGCATTGGGGAAAGTGAATTCAACTCTACGGAGAATGCTATGAAATTGACCTCACCAACGGTCTTTTTTACTAGCCCTCGTATAACGGTGAATGCATTTGCATATAGCAACAGCCTTCGAAACATGTTCTAATAAGTTGGTAAAAATTAATGAAACTTGAGCGATAACTTATTTAAATTGTTTAATTATTGTTACATCTCACTTTCATAATGCACACCATTCAAAACTACAGGAGTTATTTGAAAAGCTCTAGGAATGACCCATAAATTACAGCAGCAGGTTCAAAGCATCTTGTTATGAAAACCGATCATTTTCCATAGAAAAATTAGTGAAATAATTCATGGATTGGTCAAGAATCACAAGCAATAGCTGTTGCTACAGTGCAAACTTATGTATACGGGAAAAATATTAAACATCACGTTATTATTAAAATATTAAACATAAAATTATTATTAAAATATTAAACATCACGTTATTATAAGTATTTGGTAAAGAAGGGTTGGAATGCAACAGAAATTCATAGATAAGGGGACTGTAAGCAAATTTCAAATGCCTCCAAATGGATTATGGAGTTTGTGGCGCGAAAGCTTGGAAGATGACTCACACAACGGACGACTACGATCCGTCAATAATCAGAAATTATCGATAAAGTGCACTACACGGTCCTGGAGGATTGCAGATTAAAAGTTGTCGAAATTACAGGGTGTACTGCTAATTGATCATTTTACCACTAGAGTGTATTATGCTAACTTTTTGACCTATTGCAGATAAAATATGCAAGAAAATTTTGGTTTATCATAGAAGAAAGTTATCATGCATCAAGACAATGCTCGCCCTCACACATGTGTCTATGCAAAGAAATGGGATATAATTTGCTGTCATGTTTGCCTTATATCCCAAACTTGCGCCGTCGAACATCCATCTGTTTCCTTAGTCTCCTGTTTCCTCTTAGTCCAACAAAGAGTTTAAATCACCAGTTGAAGCATATTTTGTGGGTCTCAAAGAATCTAACTTTCATGATGGGATAAATGGAGCATTGCTGGGAAAAGTGCATTAGTGTCAAGGGAAACTATTTTGAAAAATAAGAATAATTTTAAAAAGCTATGCTGCACTTTATGCTTAATTCTAAGAAGAGCTTTTTGACTGATCCTTATAATTTCATCTTGCTCACGAGTACTGTTACTAATCTGGATGAAAGGTGTTGATTAGTGCAAGTTTGGATTATGATTGATGTTCATAATGTAATAATCTTTTGCGCGGTTTCTATCCAGAATATGCCAGTGTGTTGTGCTTTTAGATAATTTTTATATTCAGATAGGGGAGTGTTGTTGGTTTTAGTTCTCAATATAAATTGTCTTGTATGTTAATTTGATAGTATCTTCATTCTATTTTATGTTAACTACTGCAAAAATGCCATTTATATAATATTGCCAGCATTTGCATATAGCAATAGTCTTTGAAAAAAAGTCCAAAAATTGTAAACGTTCATGAAATTTGAGTGACACAATATCTTAATTTTATATTATTGTATTATTTTACTAAAAGCTTCAGGTGTAGCAAATTCCGTAGAACTCTCAGCTTGAGTTCTACACTGTGAGATCTTGTCCTCAAAGCTTTCACACAGTCATGATGGTCAAAAGCTTAGAGAACAAGACCATCTGCCTAATTGCCTTAAACCATAATTTATGTTAATGTATTTCAATTTCCATCAAATCTATTTTGAAACTATTACGGCGGAGCAATTTATAGTTAATAATTAAAACAATTGATTTGACTATATACTGTTAAGCTCCATTAACTAATAAAACTTTAGAACTTGTTTCAAAGGCCATTACCTGAATCAGCTGTAACCTGTGAAAGAAATTCTGAAGTTTAATTGGTAAATGGAGCTCAGGAGTATAAAATTGAGCCACTAGTTTAATTAAGGTATACATATGTTTTCATAATAAATTCACATTTTTCAATCAAATTTTCTGAAATATTTACCATTAGACTAGGCAAATTGTGTGAATGAAATCCTTAAATAAAGTTTGTGAATTTTTGAAAAAAATGTATTTGAAAAAATATGCCCACTTTTAAACCATCCTAGTAACAATAAATACGCCTCTTAAACTGATCAATTTTAACATTGTAATGGTCTGAAGCAAAAAGAGTTTACTTAACTTTATTTTTTTAGTAGCTACAATTTTTTTTCCAAAATTTTTAAAATGCAAGAAAAAGATATTACACTTCCCCTAATTTGCCTTCCACTAAATGTTAGTAATTTTGTTTCAAAACACTTCTTATTTAATGCTCTTTAATTTAACATATGAATGAAGATATTAGAACTACATTTACTATATAATTTTTGGGTTTAAGTGAATAAAAGTGCCAATTTTTTGATTTTGTGAAAATGAGCAATCGAAGTTCACAATGACATTTATAATGCTTTGTTCATAATGTTATTTTTAAAATTCTTCTGCTCCATATGTTGCACCATCCTTTTAAAGATTTTTAACCTCTTTTAACTTATTCCTTCCCCTGAGGTACTTTCTGTGCTGATTTTGATGAAGTATGCTGTTGGGTTTTACCCATGTGTGTCATTTCTGCAGGAACAATCTTCATACTTCTCAGAAGCTCTATTTCAACTCTTGTTGCCACAATTGAAATCAGGACAGCATCCCTAACACCCAATTTCAATGTAGCAAGCCATTCATAAGTTTCTTGCATTGCCTTCATATAATTGCAATGAATGATTCGTTGCAATTCTGTGTAAGCCCATGTAGACACTCGGACAACATGCTTGGATCACAAAGCCTGTCATAAACAACTTCAAATGGTATTCCTGGTTTATGCTCAGTTTCAGAAATATTATCAAAGAAATTTTACATTTCTCTTGGACCCACTTTCATTAATAGGCACCTGTTCCTTTAATTCCATTTTAGGTCATAAATAATTGTCATAGGCATATAAAAATAAGAGTTTTTAAAACTAGAAATGCTGCTAAAAATCAAAAAATTAAAATGTGGTCAAAAAAGTCATTTTAGACATATATGTATACCTTAATCAAATTAGTTTACCTGAAATCCTATTTAATGCTCATTCATGTATCAGGGGGAAGAAAAAAAAAACAACACAATTATGCAATTTAGTTTTCCAACTCATTATATTTGGTTCCAAAAGATTACAAAGAGGTAGAAAAATAAACACTGTTAAATCAACTGACAGATGCAATACAATGTTTGATTACAGTTTTTCATTTCACATTTGAACTGCAATAAACAGTATATTTGTAATTAGTTTATGGAAACAGTAAATGCTCTGTTTAGTCAGATTTATCTATAATAATGCTAAGTTTAACCATTTTAATCTAATAATAATTATTAATAAACTTTTCTATATTATGTAGAGATTTATTACTTAAGGATATTTCCTTAGAGCTTGTAGAGTAATTTACATTCTTTGGAATATTATATCTAACTTAATACAAGTTCATAATCATTACATAGTTTAATATCCCATAATTTGAAAAATTCAATTAACTCTTCAGAAATACTAGGGGCATTGAATAAGCTACTTAAAGATATACAATATCATTGCTGGAGAGCTGAGTTTGCATGTGCAAGTTGAAACTTAAGCAGTTACAAATCAGTGCAGTAAATGCTGAAATTGATAGGATGGCAAATTCATCGCCGTGCAGGACTACAGTAAAAGTGAGTAATTTGGAGCTTCATTCCATGATCAAATTCCTCGCAAGGGAAGGTAAGCCTAAAGAAACTCAATAAAGAATGAATGTGGTATATGTTAATGATATACCTTCCAGCTACCAAGTAAACTTTCAGACCAAGCAATTTAAATAGGGCCATGAGTTCATTGATAATGACCTCCACACAAAGCATCCACAAGATGGTTTTACCAAGATAATAAGTCCATGAACTAGGCATTTCTACTAGCACAATTATTCATACCCAGCAATGTCAAAGGTCAGTTCACGATAGGTATCCCAAATGCTGACACCAAAGTAGAAAGTATTTCTCCAAGAATTCAGTTAGAATTTGGACCTCCTCGACGAAATTACTGATGCCTTTCTCACAAAGATTATTACTGGAGATACAATAGAACCACAAGAACTCCCCACCTCAATCTCGGATGTGTCAGTCAGAAAAGTAATGACCATTTATTTTGTGATAAGAGGTGTTTATTGGAAAAACCCATGCTTCTGCAGTCAAGTAGTTACACGATGCCATTAAGGAGAAACAGTTTGAAAAACTGACAGTGGGCACGTTGCTGCTTCACAATAATGCACCTTGCCACAAATCCCATAAGGCAACAGTTGTTATACAGGATTGTGGGTACCGAGAGCTTAACCATCCACCCTAATGTCCATGCCTGGCCTACAGCAATTATTCTCTCTTTCAAAACCTGAAGAAACTCTTTCATGGACAGAGATGTTGCAATGATGGTTTCATGAAGAAAGGGGGAATGGGTCGGTTGGAAGACTAAAACATACAGTTGCATTCAGAGGGAATTATTCGCTGGAGGCAAAGACTTGAAGTCAAGTGAGTCTTATAGTGAAAAATAATGAGGTAAGTTTTACAGTCCAGTTTCATTTTTATCCTCAAGTAGATAACTTATTGAATGACCTTATATCAAATTATTTCTGTAGCTCGTAAAAATAAATTTAAAGTGCATTTTTATACCTATACATAAATCAAATAATGATGAAATGCCTATGATGTTAATAGGATGCAGTGAAAGATCTCTCAAAAGTACCAGCTAACTCAAAAAGTTTGCATTCATTTGTTTTGACCTTGATTCCCGAGCCTGGATGGCCTATACAAGGTGCTATAATTAGTAAGAATCAATAGCCACCTTTATTTATTTATTTTTAATTGTGTTTAACACCTGTTTCTACTACTGAGGTATCATAAGCATTGGGCACTCACTGATGATACAAGAGATGAAATGATAAATTATAAAGGGAAATTAGTTTAAAGGAAGGAACATTCCAGATTAAGTTTAGGGTACCTACCTGGCATTTGCCATTTATGACTGAGAGGAGGAAGGAAAAAAAAAAAAAAAACTATCAGGGAAAACGGTCCCAGATCACTCATTCACCCATTTGCACACACACTCTACCACTCATGGCTGTATCAGTCGTCACTACATGCAGTGCTAATGAGTGTACCGTACTATTGTTTCCTCTTTTGTATGTGCATATACTGTTTAAGTCATTTCAGCGATTTAGTAAAGGGGCGAGGGAAAATAAAATGCTTTGGCCTACATTTATTCAAAATTAGTTAGTTCCTCAATGTTATTGAATGTTTAGATCCATCTAATAAGAGGATAATTTATTAAATGTTCCATAAAATGTTACATAAATTGTTATTTTTTGCAATATAATATTATACATATGGTTAATATAGTTGCAAAAGCTTCATTGAATTTCAAGGCATTTATGCTTAAAAATGAATAAATAAAACATAACATAGTAATGTTTTTTTTTAAAGTAAATAGGAAATTCATAATTATTTTTAAATGAAATAAAGGCAATTTATACATATTTTAGTTGTCTATATTTATTAATGTGGCATTTACGCTTTTTGTTTGAGCATAAATATCTTAAAATTCAAATATATGTTGTCCATTAAAATATATATATTGCAATATATTGATCATTAATTTTACATGCAGAGCCTAACAAATAAAAAATTCACACATAAAAAGGATTTAAGTCTATTTAGTTATTATTAAAACATGTGCTGATGTCTGCTCAGTCATCAGAGTGCACAGTTCAAGCAGCTGCATTCGTGGTTTATGACATAAATTGAACATGAGCTGAAGGTGGCATCATGGACCAAGTATCGGTGAATGCTTCTGTTTTCTGAATTGAATATGGTTTCTGCCTGTTGCTAACATTTTTTAGCCTTAGGATATACAACTCTGAGACAAAAATTAAATTTTTTCCCCCCTTTTTCATCATTTATTCAAATTATGCTAAAGTTTCAGAAATCACCCTCATATAATTATATACAGTTTTATAATAAAAAAAATTATTAGTTTATCTTTATACAATACACAATAGAAATGTTACATGACTCTTAACTTACATTTAGATTCATTTTCAATCAAATTCTGGCAGTGTGGGCCTAATTATACCATCATGTTCCCAAATGGTAACATGACAGTTTCATATAAGCAATGACCACAGGTAACATGAACAATAGATCTGAAGTTTATGATTTGCTATAATAGTAATAAATTTGAAAACCTGAATTTAGATTGTATCTGTAATAACAGACATTATTTGCACAAATGTGAAGGATTGTGAGAAAAACTGAACACTTTCTGGTTAAAGCAGGTCAAGGTAAATGCATGTCTGGGAAGGGGAAATGTCTTCCAAAATTATGCATGAAATTTGCATTTGCACTGCTTCCCAGCTTAGAAATTCTGTATTTATGACATACAAAAATAAACGTGTAAAATTCACTTAAACATGTAAAATTTTATTGTGTAAATAATCATTAATCCCTTTTCCTTCAATAAAATGTTTTTTCTTCCTTTTATGTACTATTTTTATATATTATGTACAGCACTAGAAAAAATGATTAAGCATGGCAAAATGTCTTAAGTATTGCTTTGGCCTTACAGAAACACACGAAATGTCATAGAGCTCGATTCACATATGCAACACTTATAAATAATATATTATATCTAAAATAACTGGGGAGTAGTTCACAGAACAAGTCCTCACAAAATTACATAAATACTCTCATCACAAACCCTTTTGACATGAACAATTGTTACATTAGTACATAAACATAGTGCAATACTTTCCATTGTAGAAGTGGCATAGTGACAGCTTACTGAGTTAGAAGTTTATTGTGATAACCAAGAAGAATGAATCTGACAACTGACGCATTATTTTAAATAATAATGTTATCATATAATCATAATGTATATTTGTGTCAATTATATTTTATAATACTATGTTCACCATATAATAATATATGTAAGCTATTTATTCACTTGTTCTTGTAAAAAAAATAAATAAATGTATATTTGGAAACATGAATCCTGACCCTATAAACGCTAATACTTTTTGCAATTATGATTATCTATTACTGCTGATAATTTCCAAGGTATGGAATACACCAACTTCCTAAACAATTAGGATGCTCTGCCTATGACACCCAAGTATCTCAAGTGGCATACCAGAGCCAGGTACATGTGTGTGCTATTTCTGAATCTTGACTTACATATCAAATGATTATCCTTCTGGAATGTAATAATTCCTTTGGGATAACATTATAGCAGGCAGGAGAAGAACATGTTCTAGAATATCAGTATAGGCTTTACTGTTCAGCTGCATCCCGAAATATTCATTCTAAACAAGTAATGCTCATTTAACCATTCCTTGCACAAGTAGCCAGATAGTATCTTTTCTAGCAAATCCCCCTCAATATGTAAACAAACACAGTAGAAGAGGCACTTGCAGTACCGAAGTAAATGAGTTTGCCCAATCATAGAACTTTGTAAATGCCAACCTGTCAATTATGTGGATTTCAGTTAAATCTCCCATAACTTTGACATGTCTACACAAGAGTCTTGCATTCTTGCAACAGTTGCTAACAGCCCATGCACTACCCAAGTATAAAAATAAATACCTATACTCAATGATCATTTGAAAGGTATATCATTCCACCTTCACTAAGCTAGCTGTCTACATTCTCTGTGCAGACATGCGAGAGATGTATATTCTTCCTCACAGCAGGTTGTCAATTTCCTTGATAAAAGTTTTCCCTACCCCTTAAAATGGACGATAGAATATCACAAATGCCTGTTCTGGTGGCTTTATAGCCCTGTGAAATAAGAATGAGAACAGTAATACATTTATCAGTGGCCTCTGTCATTACTAGAAATGGAATAAATGTTCATAAGATAAGACCTTGTTGGTAATATATGACACTGAACATAAACTGGTAAACATGACAAAAGAATGCAAAAGATTTTCATTTAAATCAGTCTATTTAATATTTGCTAATATTTGAAGGTGCTGGCTATGATATACAAGGGTAGGTCCACAAGTTCCAGTCTCATTGATAAGAATTATCGCCTTCACAAAACCTTTATCTTTAAGTAAAAAACAACAATTGCAGCTGTAACTTCTGCTCCAGTGTTCAGATATAGATGCATAAAGAAGGTGTAGAAGATTGTGACATGTTCAAAATGGAGTACTGATCTGTTATTTTCACAAAAGGACTTACTCCAAAACAGATTAAACAGTGATTGGACAGTGTATACGGGGAAGTAGCATCCCCCTCATAATCTACTGTAAAAAAGTGGACCAAACCTTTTCGAATGGGTTGAGAAAGCACTGAAGACAAAGAGCCAAGTCAGCCTTTGGAGATGCTAACTTCTGAAAACATGAAGCCATGTGAAGAAATGTGGCTCCAAGGAGATTGACCATCCATCGTATAGTCCAGATCTAGCTCCTAGTGACTATTTTCTCTTCTCAAAATCAAGCAGGCCCTTCGAGGAAGGAAATTTAATTGTGACGAAAAAGTAATGGTTGCCGTTAATGTCTATTTTGCAGACAAGACTTCTGATATTTTTTGGAAGTGAATTGAAATGTTAATTCAAAGATATGAGAAGTGTATGCAATAAAGGGTAGCTGCAGTGAAAAGTGAAATATAGTTTTTGTCATTATTATACCTACAAAATGGTTAGGCCAGACACTTATGGACCTACTCTCATATATCCACAATATACCCTATACAGAGCCTTCTTTTGGATCTGTGGCCAGTTTAACTGGGATTTACCTGCCCTGTTTTTAACTGGTTCTGTTTTTTCCCTCACTTTCTCATCCCTCAATGTACTGATGCTAAGCCTTTGTGCTGTACAGGAGTTGGATATTGTGAGGCCACATGTCTCAGTGTTAGTGCTGTTATAATGCCAAAATCTGCACTTTAGCACACAGAATCTTCACATACGATTCCTATGTGACAAAAAAAATTCATGTAGAGAGGTGAGACTGGGATTTATAGATAGATTTCCTGCTGTTCGTGTACCTCACAGAGAAACAGTTCATAATCTTGTGAATAGATACATGGAATTAGAAATCAAAAATAAAATGCTGTGTTCTTATAGATAAAAAACTTGATGCATTCAGAGAAAAGTTACAACAAAATCCAAAGAAATCTCTGAGAAAGCTTGTATTGTATCAGTAATTTCGCAAACCTTGGCTTGGAATGCTACTAAATTTTTAATACTAAAATCCTATTAGATAATTGTAGTTCAGGAATTGCATTCATGGAATAAATTTCTGTGAATGGATGTTGGATAATGTTAATGTTTGCTCTATTGACCCACATTTAATTTTTTTTACAGACCAAAAGAATGGTTTTATTTACATGATCATGTAGCAACACAAAAATTGATACTGGAGTGTAGAAAAACTTGATCTTGTACATGAAATGCCATTGCATGACCCAAAAATGGGTGTACTGTAGAAATTTATGCACTTGAATTTAAGAGACTAGGAACACCTGACTCCGCCAGCAACCAACGTGCTTCCCAGTGCCAAGAAAATCCCTGTTAAGTCAAGCATGTATCCAAACGAGGGCTCTGTACCTAAAACACAGTCTATAATAGAAAATTGTGGAAAATCTATATTAGTTTAATTAGATATGTAATTAGGAGTGAGAAACACTTAAATTCACTACCCTTTAGATGATATGGTCAGCCAGGAAGAAAAGAAAGAAAAAAAAATTGACGAAACTTGAACCTCCAATGCCAAGCATATGTTCTATCTCCGAGTTACATTTTAACACACGTACATGTTTTTGTTTATACAGTTGATGTACAGAAATAAGGCAAGCAGCATATTGGGTAATATTGACACAGTGAATCACTTAATACTGAATGTAGCAATCAACACAGTGAAATTATCATAAAATCTGGTTTAGACTAAAAATAAAACTACTTAAAAGCATGTCAACTCATTAAAACTCTCTTGATGTTCCACTTTTTAAAAACTTATTTAAAAATAAACTGGGCCATGTTTCATGAACCATGTTTCATGTTTTGTCACAATGTCAGCTATCCAATGACTTTAAAATAATAAATAGGTTTTAAATAAGTTTTTAAAAAGTGGAACATCAAGATAGTTTTAATGTGTTGTAAGTAGTTTTACTTTTAGTCTAAAGCAGACAGTGAATCACATTCGGAAACAAAGTGCTGATAAGACTATTTCCTATTTTCAGAGTGCGCTCAATATTTTTTCCAGCACTGTATAACGACAAAAACATGTACAGATTTAATGAAAAATTCTCCCTCTATTATTTCTGAGCTATTAAATATTAAGGGAATAACTTATTTTTATCTTTTCTTGTACTATGTAATCTATTTCTGTCATTTTTGTAATTATTTTTACAATTTTTCTGTTGCTGTAGTTTGGCACTTTGTTGGAGGAATAAGTTATATCTGTTTGTTCCAATATACAAGTTGAAAGAACATTGCACTTTATTAGCCAAATGTTCAATGGCTAACTATGTATTCATCACTTCTAGGAAGATATTCATAAATATTTTAAATTAGGTAAGTAGGTTGATATAGCAGTATCATTTTCATTGTGGGCACGAATTTGAGAATTATCAATCTATTTGCATCATTAATTAGTAACAACAATCAGTGCAATATGGTTCCAATTACAAAGATTTAAATAGCAACACTGACATAAAAAGGAAAATCTTTTAGATGCTGCTAATTCGCAATGAAAATGTGACTACCATACCTGATTTACCATAAACAAAGTTCATTGAGATGCCAACTTACAATATTAACTGTATTCAAATCTCTGGCAGTATCCTTCATTAGACTCAGCAAATTATATTGTCACAATCTGCACAATGTTAATATAAAAATAATGAAGACAAACATCAGTTGTTTAGTAAAAGTTCCAAAAACTACATAATCTTACAGATGATGCAAATTCTGTATAGATAATCTAAAGAAACACCTAGTTACAGCAACTGTTAATCAGTATTAAAAATGAATATCTAGTATTTTTGTGATATTTATTTACAAATAACATTGCCATTTTCAACTTCATTCATTATTAGGTTATTCAGGATGCTCCAACATCTTTGGACATTAACATCCCTTTCAATTCATGGAGTGAAATGGATTAATTCTGCTCAGAGTCCTGATCTTTCAGGCTTTATTTTATTTTTTTTTACATGCTGCTGTAAATCTATGACACACAACCAACACTTTACCATCCTTCCAAAGCAAGCCATACTTAGGATTTTTACACCCTATTAAATTCATCAATGTTGGTTGAATTGGAACCAATGATCTACCACTTTTTACTTTAATGCCTAAACATTTTATCTATAACACATTCTTAATAATACTCAATTTCTAGTTATTTGTATCATTATTCTTTAGTTTATAACTGGCACTTCTATAAATTGAATATGCTTTCCTATAAATAAACCAGAACTCACTTGTTTGAATTGCATATTCATAATTAGAAAAGTCTATCATATTACTTCACATGAAACACCCATGTTACCAAATTAGAACACATTAGTTTAAATAAAAAGAAATTAAAAATTAACAAAGATCTTGCATAATTCCCTTAAATATATACTCCGAAGCCTAAAAATATTTAATAAACCCCTTATTTTTATATTGCAAGATAATTTAGCATGTAAAAGGTAAATGGTGTTTACATTTAAAGCATCCTTGTGTATAACATTGATTTAAGATTTTACAAAATGAAACACTTTTATGTTAAGACACTGGAAAGATTTTGATTCAAGAAAATATGGATCATAAATTGTCAACCACATTTAATGTAGAATAAATTTTGTCATTCTAATGCACTGAATTTTTAACAAATCTTGAAACTTGCATTGGAGGTTGTAATCTCTTCACCAGGATTTACACCCCTTTAAGTTTGTAGTTAAGATAAAAAAAATTTTAGGGGGGGTTGCATTTTTTAGTTAATTAATATGTTTTAAATCTCTTTGGAAAATTAATATTAATTATGAGTGCAGTAAAACAATCACGTGTTAATCATCAAAATCGGAAGTGCAAACACTCATCAAAAAACATGTTTTCTGTTCAATGGTAAAAGTAATAAACATGAAGCATTTATATTTCTAAAATATGTTATATTCATATCATTTATGCAATATACCCATATAATTTGAAAATATGCTGTGCAAAGTACAAAAACTCATGCTTTGCTCCACAATGTATTTCCACCATACTAGAGAACAAATTCAATTTGATGCAGCTAATTTCTTATTTTCCTTACTAATGATTTCATATGAGAACTGTTCAATTAAGTTATCTTGTGGGGAAGTGTCATCTGTTGTGTACTTCAGAGAAGAAAAAAATGCTACTCCTGCAGGGTTGTTCTTCAAAACTGTGAGAACAATTTTTCTCATCTGTGCTGAAAATCCAATCAGCTCTATCACTTGCATCATAAACTTCCCCAATCCCTTTCTCCTTACTTCCTCTTCCAGCTGTAATTCATAACAATACAACACCTCCAGATCATAGTCCATGTCAAATCTAAAATGTGAAAATGCTACCGGCTTGCACTCTGGTTCCAGCGTTCTTGCTATGAGATACCAAGCTCTTTCATCTGTCATTTCTTCTCTCTTAATCTTGTCACTCCAACCCCAATCACACGTTTCATAGAAAGATTTCATATTCTTTTTCTCCAACTCCCAAATCCAATTTATCGTAGCTTCATCCAGTGATGTTACTCGCTTACATTCCAAAGTGACAATTAACCCTTTTTTCTCAAATCGTTTGAAAGCAACGAACCGTTCCAAAGGATCTTCTTGCTTGTTCGCTTTGTCGACGACTGCTTGTGAGGCTGCTATTCGAGCTCTCTCTTCTTTCCGCTGTAATCGTTTCAATTTGTTTTCGCTTGATTTCTTTCCCATTTTGTTCGCACTCATCCTAACCAAACACTACGATCAAACTTTACATCAAGCACAATATTATTGGCGGGGATGCAATACCAACTCAACGAATTATCTTTTCACGTCTTTACAGTATCACCAACATCTATTTCAATTTCTCTCATTACCAAAACAGCATGCAAATGTGCATATTACAAATTGAATAACAAACATCAAGTGCCAGGAGCACAGCAAGAGGTGCTGAAAAGCTACTTTTTTATGTAAAAGATGAAGAAAAAAAAAACAAACAAACAAATCATTTCATATTCGGAAAAAAAGCTAGTGCCATTTTCGAACAGTTGGTCACAGGAGCTTCCGCACTCTTGCGGCTGTGCAACTGCAATGCATGAAAGCTCGTGTACAAGCAAACCAGGCAATAAACTGACAAGAACCATATTAAGATTATAAATTCGTTATATTCAATTCCATTGTCACAAACATTAAATATGTATTACTAATTTGGCTAATTATTTAAATTTTTATCTATTTTCTTTGCATTTTTGCGTCTAAATTTTCGCTTTACATAGTTCTGCTTTATTTTATACAGACTTGGGAAAACATGATTTCACTCAAATATGAACAATTTTGTGGGAATACTTTTGAATTTCACAATCGACATACTGTTTAAGCATAATTTTTTTCTCATAATTTTGACCTTTTTTCTTGGCAACTTTGTGGGGTTTTTTTTTTAAAGTCCTATCTCTGCTGAGATGCTGCAAATCAAGGGGAGAGGATAGTAACTTTGTGAAGTGTGGTTTCTAAATGGAAATAATACACTAAAATTTTTTAAAGGCTAATATTCAATTGCACCTTTAAAATAATTTGATTTGCTGAGATTAAATCTGTTAGTATGATTTAAAGCAATATTTTTACATCTTCCATTTTGTATTTCTGCAGTTCAATAATCTGAACATAGCTGCAATTTAATGGATTAATGAATTGATCTGATAACTTATTTTCCTTCAAACAAAAGTTTCCCAATGTCTCTACTATGGCTGGAATAAGTATTATTTAACGTACATTCTGTATTATTTCTGTTCATCTACATGGCATAAGCCAAAAACGTTACCATGATAAGCATTATGTAATTTTTGTCCTAAACAATGTTAAAAAAGGGCTATAACTCATGCAGTGTTATTCTTTTGTCATAAGGCATACAAATAATTGCTGGTATTCATGCAGGAACCTCTTTAGGCAATTCGAAATTTTAACTCTTCCATGCAAATATATATTATACCTCATGAACTTTTGTATACGATATAAAGAAATAATTGTATAAGAAATTTGTACAACACCAAAATATACACGACAAGAACAACAGACATAAAGCAAATCTATATATACTGGTTTCAACACTTTCCTGCCATCTTAAAGGCATTTATTGTGAATGAATTTTAGTACAAAATGCTCTTCCCTCTAACCGAAAGGTCATAATAAACAATGGTAAATCCTTCACACCTGCTTTTAAAAATACCTGTGTAAAATGACCTATTATTCAGTAAAGGCATATATTAGTGACAATGCATTATACTGATTCAAAAACACTATAATGATTTCATATTTGTAAATATGTATATAGTATATAGTAAAATTTGTGTAACTGAGTGATTTGTCTATTTCTGCTTCTTTGGTTTTTGTTGTTTTGGCCGAGTTGTTCTAGGAGTTGCTTTGTTTTTTCCATTTTTATTGTAACCATAACCATTGTAACCATATGAATAATGTATTTTTTGTAAATGCAGAATAATGTGTGCTACTGTGGTAATTGTAAATAGCAAATTCTTTGTTCGTAAGTCTTTGTGACTGTTTCACAAACTCTGGAATACTCTAGGAACTAAACCACTAAAAACACCAGAAACTAGGAATACTTAAGTAAATGATGCTGCATCTTTTCTGGGCAAAGAGGAAAATTGTCCCAACATGCTAGTCCTGCCAAATGAAAAGTCCTATTACCCACGGCTTAATATTAATTATATTTTATGCATTTTAACTGGGAAAAGAAAAAGGCAAAGAGCTCTAAGCAATTTTATTTCCAAAAAGGAGGTTACATGGCTTATTGTTTTAACATAAAAAATGCTCATGTATTTCCATTAATTCATTATTTATTTATGGAGAATTTGTTCTTATCCACTCATTCTCCTAGCATGTGAAAGGCATTTTAGAGATCATGCTTCCTTGTGGAAGCTAATACCATATTGTTAGTATACATGAGTACTGTGATTTCCTTGCAGGTTTTATGGATGTCTGCACTTGCTATCAAATTTCAAATACATGGGTGTAATATTACATAATCATTCCAAATTGAAATACAAGAAACAACAGCTGCGATAAAACCCAAAAACATTACAGCACTGCCTCTAGGAACAGCCATGCTTCTATTCAGAGTCAAAATAGTATCCATATTAATTTATGGTACAGAATTATTATGGAAAAGCTGAGCATCATCAATTTGAAAACAATAGAGCAGATGAGAAAAATTATCAAAATGTATATCCAAAGTCTTAATAATACCAATTGAAAAGATAAATAATATCTTAAATTTTATTAAAAAAATCAATTTTAATCGCAAATAAAAATACTTGTTTTAATAATAAGAAATTAATTGCTTTTTAGTTTTCTTTTTCTATTTGTGAGGACGATGTGATTTCTTGAAGTCACTCTGAGAATTTCTAAGTACTCATCAAAGAGCTGCTTGTAAACTGACTAACCAAACTTTCCTCATTAAGGATTTAAAAACGAACCTGCTATCTTGTGTACCATTGACTCAAATAAGGTGAAAGAAGATAAGAGTTCACAAAAGAGATGAAATATTGTCAGACTTCTACCTAAAAGATGTCATGGTAAAACATGACTTGTCATCCATGGTTATCATAAATTGTCCAAGACAACAGCCTGCCATACTCCAGACAGCACTGTGTGCAAATTGTGTGACCAAGAATGTGAAAGATGCCTAATTACAAAGTACGGCAATAGGACATAGTCAATCAAGGACTATACCAAAATTAATTCAACTTATGCTCATTCATTAAAGTATTATTTATGCCACAAAGAATTTATAACTTAAATTTGTTTATTTGGCATGCATCTCCTTGGTGCGTGCAAATATATATGAAGGTATTCCACAACTATTACCAAAGCAACATAATACTATCCAGGAATAATTATATAATTTGCATGAAACTGCTCAAGTCAAGATAGTCTGTCTAATCATCAATGCATACCCTAAAATTTTTAATAGTAATGCACCTTCTTTTGTTGTTAAGTCACATTAACTGAAATATATTTGTACTAAGTAGAGAAGTTTTAAAACTTTATGAATACACCATTTAAATAGAAACTTGTGTATATAAAAAGGAGGAATTTATTTCAACTGTGACAAAGGAAATAAAGAAAGAATATGTGAAATAATAGTGATTCAGTTTGGGAAAATTTCCCATTATCGTTTCAATATCAGTTTTACTTAAGATGAAATTCTGCAGTTTCTAAATTGAGCTAAGCTCCATGATATACAACAAATCATCAATTTATTATGCAATTGATATGATTTAAATATGAATATTTATGTCATAAAAAGCACAATATAGCTTTTTTCTTTAATTTTGTATGTTTATATACTTCCGGTTACACCTATACACATAACAGATGAAATGTAAGTATAAAATATTTGGCATGATGAAATACAATACAAATTGGGCAGATAACCTACATAACAAGTATCAGTGATTTAAAGTTTGTCTTACCCTCTGTTGTTACTATTACGGGATCAGAGCGGGTCAGGCCAAAAAAAGCAATGCTAAATATAGTTCTCTTTATGCTTTTGGATATTTATCAAATTGTGTAATGTTTTATGAACCTGAACTCACCTGTAAAATTGCTTTTTTGTTCAAACTATTTCCTTGTTTGCAGATACCAGATACACATTTATAAACATATACAAGCACCTCACTGACAAAATTCACGCTACACAAAGGAACTGATTTAATATGGTACAATAATGAAAATTTTGGTAGCAGCAAATCTAAACACCAACATAATCCTTCATATTTGTAACATTGTAATACAAAAATATATATCTGACATTATATCAATTTCACCTGCATATGTTGTATACGTTATGTATACACCATAATTTGCTATCTAGCTTTTATATTAAATTTAAATCAAATATCAGTAAGTAATTATGTTCTGCTTAGAGTAATTTGTACGTAAACAAAACAACCATTGCATTTCGTGCTATTTACACGCCCTCTATTGGACGTTAAGAGTAAATTGCACGCAATAGTACCAACCATAGATTAGTACCAACAGAACCAAAGTACTAGAAAAAAAAAATGAACCGCGCAATGCTATCCTGTAGGAAACATTTGACGTTACAAAGAGACCACAAATGTTGTTGCTGCTGCTGCTAGCGCCGGAATGGGTTTCCTAGGGGGGGGGGGGGGGTCAGTTTCGAGCGACAGTGGAGAAAGAGGGAACGTATTATGCTAAACAGACTTTCGTACAAGTTGATTGTAACGATGTACCTTATTTATGAAACAGTGCTATACCTCATACATCCAATGCGCACGACTTATGACCACTTTTCTCTCACCATTTTGCAGCTTTTTACTATATATTTCTTCACTAATGTTTCAATGTTATGAATACATATTTTATACAGTTATTGAAACATAGGATGTAAGCTTGAGAATAATTAAAACAAATATCTGGCTGAACGTTATTATATAAAGTGCGGCACACATTTGTTAATTTTGCCCTTCCCCTGGATAAAAGTCTCCGGAAGAAATACAGGACATAAGAATAATGTAACATTGATTGCAAACCAAGATAGATAAGAAAAATACCTACAAATTATACATAAGTTACAATTTTAGAAATAAATGAATATAATATTAAAATAAATGGAAACGGGCAAAGTAAATAATACCTGTAGTCAAAGAAGTCCGCAAGGGGGGAGGGCACAAAAGGGCAGCTACCCTTCCTCAAGGTTGTTAAAATTATGAAATTTCCATTTAATAGCCAAAAGCACTGATATTTTAAAATAAAGCATTTATGGAACATAACTGATTAACCTATATTTTCTTTTTATATGGATTTTAAAAAACTAGGTTGTGTAATATAACGACAAAAGCAACTGTTTAAAAGATAAAATGTATCTGTGCAGACGAGTCAAACTTATTTTTATTCGAAATCGCAACAATGACGATTATGAACATTATGGTGTTGGCTACAATGACTGCAGCGCGTCATGTTTTGGTAATTAGGACAGTTATTTTTCATTGTAGATTTGTAATTGTTGGTGCATAGTATAACAACACATTTTATAACTTTATCAAATGAATCTGAGGAAGTATTTTACTGTTACCAATTCGAGTTTATCTAGTACTGGTGAAGGAGCTGATTTTCATTCAAATAAGAAACCAAAGCTAAGTGGGTACATTGATATTGATAAAAATGAAAGTTTAATAGCCGATTCTAATTTTAGACTGTAATGACTATGAAGTTAGTGAAACAAAAACATCATCTACATCTGCATGCAATGAAATTAACGTGCAAATCGAAAATTACGTAAGTAGTTGTAACTTAAATACAACTTAAAATTCAAACTTTTGAATGAAACTTGGCATCCTAATGAAGACTATGTCTTCAAAGTTGATTCTCCCGATAAATAGCGAAAATTCTTGCATGAGTGGTTTATACAGTATACATTATAGCTATCATATTCTCAAATTCTACGAGAAGCTTTCTGTAAGTTTGGTGATTCATGCAAATCAATTAAGTTTGTTAGGGAACCATTTTGTAGGTATAAAGATTTCCATAAAAAAGCCCGTAAACTTGTGAATGCTCAAATGCATGAAACAACTGTCGAGAGAGCAACAAATTAAAAAAAAAATCAAACATTTTAAAAGCAAATTTGTGTAAGAACAATTAAACTAAATTTTACAACAAATTAATCCAGATAAATAAGTTAAAACTTAAATGTATAATTTCGTCTGTTGCATTTTGTGGAACTGAGAAAGTTGCTCTCAGAGGGAAAATTCAATTCATTATTAAAATCTAGAGTAGAAGCTGAGGACAATGAATTAGCATATCATTTAGAAAATGGTCCTTCTATATATCTGTTGGAACACGAAGTGAAAACGGTGTGTGTGTGGGGGGGGGGGGGCGGTAGTATTAATTCCAGGGAAATAATTTTAGAAATTAATCAGACAGGAGCGATTTCAATTCTTGCACATGAAACTTGTGATATTAGTGGAACAGAACAAGTAGCAATTCGTACGAGATATGTGTTCTTTGATGAAAATAAGGGGAAGAACATTATCAAAGAAGAAATTTTGGGATTTAATCAGTTTTATGAGTTTGATGCTGTACATTCTGCAAACTCTATACTAAAAGTTTTACATCAGTATGGATTACGCATGATTAAACTAGTAGGACAGGGTTATGATGGGTGCTCAACAATAGCTGGAATATATGGTGGAGTGCAAGCAAAAATAAAAGAAAGTTTCTTGAAGCAGTCTATGTACTTGCTCAGCTCATAAGTTAAATTTGGTGATTAACGATCTCAGTAAAGTGCAACTTGTTCTAAACTGTATAGCTGCTATAAAGCTATCAAACTATTTCAAACATGATTCTAAATGCAGGAGACTGATTTCAAACATTTCTCTCTTCTGTGAAACTAGATAAACTGAAAAATATAAAAGCACTCATACATTCAGTGACAATTATGTCAGTTTTGTAAATGAAATTCAGCACATTTCCCAAGAAATTGGAAGATTCAAGCAACAAGCCTTCTCTTTGGATATTACACTCGCTAAAACTAGTTTTATTTTATGTGTTTTTTATGGCAGTTCTCTAGTAAATTAGAACCATTATCTAAAGCTTTACAGGATGAACAGTTGAGTATGCTAAAAATAAAACAGCTGATCAGGGTGTTGAACGAATCAATAAATACATTAAATAATGAAACTGTGTTCGAGAGATTTTTCAAAGAGTAGTAAGTACTATTGAAGATCTGGGAGAAGAGGTAAAACCCAAGAATAAGCACAAAACAAATCTACAGGGCTAATATCGCCATTGCAGACCCAAAAGAATACTTTATAGTCACGTTGTTTCGTTCTTATATATTTAGTAAGATTAAAATTGCAATTTTCGAAAAAAAAAATAGTTTGTAATTATTGTTGCACCTTTCCCAAATGTTGCCAATGACAGATTCAGGATTTGAAAATATCACTGGTAAAACAGAAGAATTTTATGAACTAGATCATTTCAAGGCAAAATGCATGATGTGGAAAAACATCTGGAAACGGAGAGATCTACAAAAACAGTAACTAATGGAAGTGAAATTTATCGACTTACCCAACGAGGCTGGATCATTATCTTCCGTAAAACATGCGTTAATCATTGCCCGACTCTTCCTGTTACTACGTGCTGCGCAGTGTTCATAAAAACTGAATAATAAAAATGAAGGCAGAATTTGTCGGCAAGTTCAGCAAATCACCAAGGAAACTGTTTCTGAGTGAGAGACTGGCTACCATACAGGCATTCACCACAGATGATTTCTAAAGATAACATATTGCTAAGTACTATACCTTAAAGCCATAAAAAAAAAAAAACAAACAAACAAAAACACACACGCGCGCGCACGCACACACAACATTTATAAAATCGAAACACATTGGAATTAAAACGCCACTTCTTAATATGAACTCTACAACTGGTCGTACCTCCACGAGTAGCCGAGATCGTTAAGACGTGGACTCATGAGCGGCAGGCCTGGTGTTCGATTCCCATCAAGACTGTCCCTCCTGACTGTAGTTTTTTTCCAGATTTTCCTCAGTCCTTATAAATGGCAAATGCCGGGAAGGTACCCTAAATTTAGGTCTGGAACGTTTCCTACCTTTAAATAATAATAATAATAATAATAATAATAATAATAATAATAATAATAATAATAATAACAACAAAAACAACAACAACAATACTTCCCCAGTTTATCATTTCATCTCGTGTATCACAGTGTCCACCGCTTGTGATGCCTCAGTAGTGAAAACGGGCGGTATATATAGTGGTTTTTTTTTTTGAGTAGTGTTTAACGCCCGTTTTTACTACTGAGGCACCACAGACGGTGGACACTGATGATACATGAAACGAAATGATGTATTGGGAAAGCATTTTTTAAGGAAGGAAACGTTCCAGGCCTAACTTTAGGGTACCTCCCCGGCATTTGCCATTTATGAGGACTGAGAAAAACCTGGAAAAACCTCAGTCAGGGGGGACGGTCCTGGCGATATTGTGATACATATACACAACACTATAAGGTCCATAAGTTTCCGGCCTAACCATTTTCTAGGTATGATAAAGACAAAAACTATATTTCACTTTTCAGTTATTACCCTTTATTGCAATATACATTTCACATCTTTGAACTAACATTTCAATCGCTCCCCAAAAATATTCAGAAGTCATATTTGCAAAATGGGTATAAACAGCATCCATCACTTCTTCGTCACACTTAAATTTTTCCTCGAAGGTCCATGTTGAGTTTTGAGAAGAGGAAATAGTCACTGGGAGCTAGATATGGGCTGTAGGATGGTTGGTCTATCTCCTTGAAGCCACATTTCTTCACAGCTTCCTTTGCAACAAGAGCTGTGTACACAGACGCGTTGTCGTGAAGAAGGCGCACACTACAATTCAGCTTTCCTCGCCTTTTCTCTTTGATGGCAACACGAAGACTATGCAGTAGGCCAGTATAACACTTCCCTTTTACTGTGGTGTTCCCCTCCTTGAAGTCAATGAAGAGTATTCCTTCACAGTTCCAAAAGATTGCGGCCATGATCTTCTTGGTTGACTGAGTAACCTTGACCTTTAGATGTGGCGCTTCGCCAAATGTGCGCCACTCCAATGATTCTGTTTTGGACTAGGGATCATAGTAGAGGACCATAGATTCATGTCCTGTAACAATGGTTTGCAGAACTTCTCTCTCGTTGCCACGACACGGCAGAACTCCAAAAATGTCAGACAACACATGACTCGTTACTGCTTGTGGACTGAGGAAAGAAGTCTAGGCACTAACCTTATTCATGTTTAAATGTTCATGAATAATTCGAAGGACTGTTGTTTTAGAAAGGCCCAACGTTGCTGCTATTTCTGTAACTTTGAGCCGCCGGTCTTCCATAATTTCTCCTTCCACAAGAGCGAAGTTTTCAGGAGTGAACACTTCTAAGGGCTGACCTTCACGTTCTTCGTCTTCAATACTTTTTGGACTTACTTATTCCAAAAATTTTGGCCATGTTCTTTTACGGTAGAATATGAGGGGGGTGCTTCCGCATATACACCGTCCAATCGCTGTTTAGTTTCATTTGGAGTAAGTCTTTCTTTTGGGAAGAACTTAATAACAGCTCGATAACATTTTGAACATGTCACATAGAGTCTTCTTTATACAACTATATGTGAACTGAACACAGCGGAGCGGAAATTACAGCTGCAGTTATTTACTTAACAAATAAGGCATGTCACCAGATAAGGATATTGTGAAGGCAATAATCCTTATCGGCGAGGCTGGAAACTTTTGGAGCTACCCTTGTATATAGTGTTATGTATATAATCAACGTTAATTATGTGGTTTTTCCCAAAACATTTGTTTTGTTTGTTTAATTAATTGATTTTTTAAAGTTGCTAAATTTTAATTATCATCTGCTTTTAAAAATATGTTTCCTCTCCCTCAAAAATATTCTGCGGACGGCCTTGCAGTAATTTATGATCAAGTTTTAATTTCAAGAACACTACTATTAACTTCGCTACTAAGTTAACCAAATCTGTAAATATTCTAAATTAAATATTATTAATAAGTATAGCTTCTGATAATGCTTTGATAGTTAAGTCAGCAGCAAATAAAAACTGAATTAAATAATACTGAATATACACAAAGGCGGTGGCCTAGCCAGAATTTTATCAAGAGGGTGGTTTCAGTTTTGCAATAACTAGGGAATAAAAAAGTGTAAACAGAATAACAAAAAATACTTCTTGCTTTATTAAGTTTAAAAAAGGAATAGTTGAATACTGCAAGCACAGAACCTAGAACTATTCTTTAAGTTATAAACAACATATTCAAATATTTAATATTCCAGTAGAATATTAAAAATATTTAAACAGTAAAATATATAATTAGTATACACAAGATTTTATATTATACATTATTTAACACATTCAACAATGTTACACAATCTACATCTCAATAGTACAAAAGATTACGTATCACAATATAAAAAGTGAATTAAGAAGAAAATTTATGTTGAAAGTGTGGAGGACCCAAAGGGGGAGATTTTAATCCCCCTTACACCCGTGGTACACCCCTGGACAAAGGTAGGCAGTAAAAGTATCAGTAGATTATACATAAGTTTCAATTTCTGTGAAACAATTATGATAAAACTACATACAATCAAAATAAGCAAGGAAAAGACTTGCAGGTTATACGCGACGGCAATTTAAGGGATATAATGCGCTGTTCAACAAAGAATAATAATACTTTTTTACAGGAATGATTTTCTCGAGCTGGATTTAACTTGACAATATTTTGTTAGTTTAATGTGTAATGTACACTTGGTACCAGTTTCATTGTTGTCACTTCCGGTTCCCGCCTGTGAGAGAAGTGAATGTTCAGTCTTCAGTGCCCCTACAGCAAAATGGAAGTGACATCCGATGAACAATATGCTGATTGTCTCAACAAATCTTCAACTGAGGTTCGTACAATGTTACAAGTGACCTCTAGATACTTTGTTCTTTCTTGTAGCACAACTCGAAGATTTTTCAAATGTTTAAAGAGGGGAGACAATCAATTTCAAAGGAAGAATGCTCCAGTTTTTGCTCAAACGGAAGAAAACATGAACACTTGCTGTTATTGTGAGAGAGGATCATCGAACGACATTAAAAACATTTTCATTAAATTCTGAAATTTTCACTGGGTGCCACCCATAGGTTGGTAACTGAAAATGAGACGTGTGGGTTGCAAGACTGCTGATTTTCGAACAAAAGGACGTACGCTTATTGTTTGTATGCGGTTCAAATTGATGTGCGGATTACTTTCAAAGGTAATCATTGTTAATAAAACTTGCAATATAATTTCGATCTTAAGAACCAACAGTGAAGATCTGTAAGGAAACCTCCATACCACCAACACAACGGGAAAAAAAGTTGTTGGTTCTGTTAGGAATCATCTCATTTTTCAATATTTAAGGAATAGTTTACCAACTTGTCTTACCTGCACACACAATTATAACGGGGTAACACTACAGAGATATTCTAAAAATTCTGCAAGGCCATTATCACATACGTTTCCGCGCAACAAGCTGGATGCTGCTTCACGATAACGTACGGCCGCACATCGCAAAGGTTGTTGCTGAATATCTCACAAAAAACAGTGTAAAGTATGTTCCTCACCCTCCCTATAGTCCAAATTTAACCCCTGTTACCTTTTCCTAAGCTTTCCCTCGCGTCTTTGAAGACTGGCAGAAACGTTAGGGCAGGTTCATTGCATCCAACGTGAACTACTTTGAGGAAGATCAAAAGCATGACCATGAGTAAAGGTTTGTAATCAAAAGAAAGTTTGATCATTCATTATTGAACAGGCCATTTGATATGAACAAAAGAGAAACATAATCTTTGTTCTAAGTTCATTGATTCCATAGTAATGAAACCGCAGTCACACTCAGCTTTTCTGCAAGATATGGATTTAATTACATTTGTTCAGGGTCTCAAGGTTTTAGGAAGCTTCTTGCCTCCTTTGTCTAGTCTCGCAAACCATTTATTACTGTTAAGTATACTTCACATTAATTTCTCTATTGACAGAGAAACTATATGGTCGGAAGATAGAGATTATTATTATTATTATTATTATTATTATTATTATTATTATTATTATTATTATTATTATATTTGTAGAAAAAGTACCGGGCGTCCTGACATTACTATATGATTATACTCTTGCTACAAATTTATTCCATCTATTCTATTCAACATAGTATGTAATTAACATAGTCCTACTCCGATATAATTATGCAACATTTTATCTAATGACTTCAAAAAAATAAGTAGATGATAAAATGAAGAGAAAAAAAGTTGAAACTATATCTATTAGATAAATCATATTATTACATTAAAGGATAACTTTAATGGTTAGCTTTAACAAATATTGTGGAAATGTGTACTCAAAAATTTTTTTTTTGCATTGCACTTTTCACTAGCTTCGTTTGTTCTTATTGTGTGCATATTTTTAAGTTACGTTGTGTTTTTCTGTAACCCATAAATTATTTGAATAATGCTTAATATTTGCAGACCACAAGTCAACAAGTATAAAAGAAAGGAAAGCGAAAAGGATTATTTTCAATTTATGCAAAGACAGCACCCGTAGTGAGTCGGTCGTGTTGCTGCCATTAGCTCATGGGTTAGTTTATTTGATTTGTTGCAGTTACCTGGTTTATTACAATAATTTATAGTTGGGCAAATAAAACAGTATCATATGAGTTCTTTAGTGTTTTTTAGTATGATTTAGTGAAATCACACCAGGAACATTTGTAATAGAAAGAGGTTTTTTTTGTTTTGTTTTTTGATTCGTTTTATTTAAGGACGCTCTTTAACATTTCAGTTCATCAGCGTCCCATTCAATTCAGGGCGTGAAACGGCCGATAAATTTTGCTCAGAGGCCTCTTCTTTCAGGCTTGAGATTCTTTATCGTGCCGTAAATGTACGACACGGGACCCACGGCTTTACTTCCCTTCCGAAGGAAGCCATACTTCGGATTTTTACGCCCGAAAAAATCCATCGATCCTGGCCGGGTTTGAACCCGCAATCTTGGGTTTAGAAGGCAAGTATGGTTACCACTACACCACCAGGACCGACCTAAGAAGATTTTGCGAAAGAATCAACATACCCTCCTAGCAAAATATGAGCAGACTTGTGGGTACGTGGCCCAGCAATCAAAACGTCAGCGCAGAAATCACACGGCTACATTTCCATCAACAAGAAAAATATATTAACTCGTTCTGTATGAGTTGACCATGCCTCAAAAATTGGCACGAACTGACACATGTTTTGCACTGTTGTCACGTCAGCAGAGCGAGCCCTTTTTTTGAAATGCTGCCGATGTGTGGTGAGAAGTGAATCCTTTACGACACTTCAAGACGACGTTATTACTGGCTGGCAGCCCACGAATTTATCTCGAAACAACCGAAACAACCACTGCTATTTAAAGAACTTAAGTGAATGACGTGAAATGTCACCGGCCGGCCAAACAATAACCACAAATTTGTACAGCTGGAACTTGTCCGCGAAAAGCTGAAAACTAACAGCAGTTAGCAATGAGGAGCCGCCACTGATGAACAACCGACCCTGAACGTTGCATTAAATAAACATTACACTACATATCACTATCTAGTTTTCAGGCGCCTCGTTATAAAACCAGCCAAAAAGGAAAGTCAACAAAGTTTAATTTCTGTTCAGTGAAGCCCATGATATATTGCAAAGACCCCGAATGTCAACATGGGGTATAACCTCGGCCCTTCGCCGGCGACGCAAGTCATTATAATGTTCCAATGTGGAGCTCTGTAAAACACGCGAATTAAGGATGCGGTAAGAACAGGCGTGTCGGGTTGGCATATTCAGCGATGGGCAAGCGTTTTGTGATTTGCGGCGCCCATAGCGCGAGCATAATGAATGGATCAGATCCAGGGGTAGTTATTGTACAGTCATGATCTCTGATGCTGTGTGCAAACTGATATACCATCCAATGCTTCGTACCGGATGCAGTTAGCGTTAGAATTGAAAATACTTCATCTTTATTTAAAAATGAAGTTATCTGTTAGCTGTTTGAAAGTTTTATAATAGGTCAGAGTTATTATTAAATACTTTTTTGATTATAAAAATTGAATTTTATTCCTTTTGTTGAAAGACTTGTTCTCTGCTTGCTTTTCTTGAAAACTATGGAAACCGCCTCAAGAACTGCTGTGATTTCGCGGCTTGCCCTCGAATTGGCAAGTTCACACTAAATTTAAGTGTGGTAGAAATGGAACAGTGAAAATGCAATGATCTGGCTATCGTAAACACAGAAACTGCCTCCTGATTACATATGGTGATGGGAGCATGTACAACTTGTGTAAACATTTCCATCTTAATGACAAGCAAAGTACATTCAGGCCTTCAGGGGATAAATATTGAAGCGGTTTTGTTGGTTGTGTCGTCGTCGTTGTTGTTAGCCCCAGTTGGCGCCAAGTATGAAGCTATTTGTTGTCTGCGTCAAGTGGCCTCACGTTGTGATGTCAATTTTGAAGTAGTTTGGTATATTAATTATTATTGGTTGCTTCGGTGTTGGTGCTCACGCTTCAATGACAATGTCTCAGGGTGAATTCGGCTACTTTGTTGACTCGACTCAACAGAACTGAGAGAGAATTCCAATAGTGTAAATAAGCACGCGATGCCCCCCCCCCCACACACACACACATACTCTTCAGCAAGTAGTATACAGTGAAAATTACTCAAGAGCGCTCGCAGGGCATCCAACTTAACGACTGATTACCAGTGAGGAAAACATGAAAGGGAAATATTTAGCCTCGGATGGGTACGAGCCTTATGTAAAACTATGGCCTCCATCTTTAATTACAATACATGAAATATTATGATTGGGTTTACATAAAGATACATTATAATTATATTCCAATGCGGGTGGAACAGCGGAACCACTACAATTGACTGAAACCACCAGCAGTTTGTAGTTTGGAGCAGGCTATACATTCTGTTCCAGTTTCTACTTCTGCACTAAGAAAAGAAATATTCTTCTGATAGAAAGAATTCCTAGATTCTTGTTCCCAAAACGTTAGAACACTAGTGTCAGCATTTAACCCTTTGCCTTGCGAGCAATCCTGGTTGCGATCTGGAAGGAAGCCTTCCGAGAATAAAGACCACAAAAGCAGTGTGCATCTGGTGTCCCTTTTGATATGATAAGTAATTTTTAACAGTATTTACCATTTTCCCCCCATCTACAGCATTGTATATGATGCAGCATAACTTACTGTCTATTAGTTAATTTCTCGTTTTTTTAATTTTAATTTCTACCTCTTGACCTCCACTTCTTTCTTTTTTAGCATACCTTCTTTATTTCTTCTTCCATCCACTGCCAACATGTGCGGATGAATATAAACCCTAATCGTTAATTCATATCCCACCATCGGTTTCCTATCAATGTGTAGGCAGAAATAGGTGCTACTTTTCACCGCTTATCAAAATAATTATTTGCCATATGAAGAAATTGTCTCTCAATTACAAATAATCTGTTCATGCACGACGAAACAACACCCCATTTTATACGCACCATCCCACGTTACTTGACCCAAGTGTTTAACTGCGCTATGGATTAGACTGAAGATCCAATGGTTTGAGCTGCCTGAGCCCCTGGTAGATTTTCGGCCATGGGGCGTTTTAAGACAGTCGACCCGATTCTCTGAGATATTGAAAACGGAATCGCAGCGTCTTTTTATCTAAAGAGGCGTTTGTTTTAGGACCGACTGCGCACATGAGACCTTCCACTTAACCTTACAGACAGTACGTGCCTGGTGCACTAGTCACGCCTTCACTAACGGCAGCAGAGGGCAGCGGGGAATACCGAGCCCAATTCCATACAAAGTGGTAGTGTGACTTCAACAAATACAGGCGGATATAACAATCGTGGCGCACATAAACAATCGTAGGCGAGTATTTAACTTTCTAGGAAGCATGTTAGTAATTAATCACATTCAATAAACAACGAAATTAAATGAGGAACGGTAATGTAATATGAAAAGGAAATGATAATTATATGGGAAAAGTCATGCGCTTTTAACGGTATAAATTTTGGATGTATTTCGAACTGTATAAGGCAGATATTTCTTAATTTGGGGTGGCGCTAATGGCTTCTTTTTCATCTTGCAGCAAAGAAAGCGCGATGAGATATAGTTTCTCTGGTTTCACTTTTATTTCATGCACTGATTCTAAATGTTCAGAGAAAAGAAATTCGTTGTTGCTTCATGACTACATAAACTCATTGTTTGCTTTCTAGCTGATCCCTTGCCATGGTAATCTTGTTGATGGCATTTGAAGCTGCATGCACAATAGAATTTTTTGTTGCACATTTCTCAGTGATAGACGTATGGTTGTTATTTTTTTTAAACAGACACGATAATACTAAACTTGGGTGTAATATAGAGACATGCTTTCTTAGAGTTTAAGTGCACCAGGCACGTACTGTCTGCAACGTTAAATTAATTTCCTCCTTTGGGTTAATACTTCTACTACTCGATGTTAAAAATTTAGCTAGCTTTCTTAACATTCTTTTTTCTTTTCTTACTCTTCCATTCTTCTCTTCTGTTTTGTTTTTCCTGCACTCTATATTTTTATATTTATTCCTCTCTTAATTGACTTTATCTTTATAACATATCTTATCTTTTTTATTAACGTTCTCTCTTTCCCCCAAACACTTTTTTTCCCTCTCTCATTTCCCTATATTTCCTTTTCCTTTTCGTAAACTCTGTTTTTTTTCAGTCTCTTCTTATATTCATTTTCTCCAATTTTCGCTCTTTCTCCCAAATATTACTGCAGAGCACACAATAAAAGCGGCGCACTTCTTTATATTTCTGCAGATGGTCTGGGGATAGTATAGAGAGCATATCAACTGTCTTCATTGGATATTGTTTTAGAAATGCTTAAGCAAGACTTACTTGCTAGTGTAAAATTTTGTCGGTTTTTTTAAAAACATAAATTCATGAAAGTAAAGGATTGGTCCTAAATTACCGTACAATTCGAAATATGGAAGGAACTAATCGATGTAGTCCAGCTGATGATGCAAATCATTACTTACCAGTGCTGTACATGATGACAATCTTTACGAGTCCCTGGAGCGGGTAGTAATTTCCAATGCACTTTATAGTATATATCTCCTAACTAATGGACGCCCACTTTTACCCAAGTCCTTTACAAGTGAGCATCATATGCTGCGTGATGAGTTGTCAACATTTAGTGCTCTCTTCATCATCTGCAAACCGCTGTCTGCAGATCATCTGAAAAAATCACTGCTTAGTAGTTCTATTTTTATCCGTGATGATAGAATTCTATGAAACTAGAATATTTATTTCTATTCTCATAATGGAGTTATTACTCTATAAATTATGTACCACTCACACTCATTGACTTGTTTTATTCAGCTGTTTGTTGACTATTAACCAAATACTTTACGTAGGGTAAAATTCAGGGTGACTTCCTGTTTATCATTGCGTTAAAAAGGCAGAACTAAAATGTCCTAAAAGTTATGAGCAACAAGTAATCGACGAGTGAAAAAAGGACATAACCATCAGGTTACAGTGTATGAAGATTTTGCTATCTATGTGGCATAAGGAACCATTTTAAACATTTTATATTTTCGTAAATACTTTAATGAAAATATGAACATATTTAAATAAACTTGCAAGTAAGTTTTAGAATAAGGCATCATTAAGTATTAATAAAGAATTATATTTTATATATTTCAGATTTACACTCAGTCACAAGAAATTTTGAGTGTGTAAAATGAAAAGATAATTTATGTTGGAATCAAAATTAACCATGATCTAGAAATGCCTAGAACTGATTTATACGACAGACCAAATATTGTTAGGATTGAATTACACAAAGATATTATTCTGGAATTGAATCCAGCAGGCCCAAAAATCTCCAGGACTGACACAATATACCTGGCACTGAATTTCGGCAATATCAACATTTGCATGCTATTGCACTCCATCACATCCTTCAAAATCTTAAGATTGAATTCCAACATAATCAAAAATAGCAGACACTGAACTTCACGAGGAATTAAATAACCAGGACTTCTGTACTCCCATCACGATTTTCACCACCATAAAAGTGTAATTAGGTTTCAAAAATCTCTGCAATTGAATTCCACGATGACCCAAACAACAGACATTAATTTCATCATACCGCAAAGTCCTTAACTGAGCTCCATAATGACTCAAAAGGTCCTTAAACTGAACTCTGCAATAATTCCATAATACTCTGAGGGGAGCTCCATCAAGATCCAAAAATTCTTTGAACTGAAATTCTCAATGACTAAAAAAATTTCCTGGAGTAAATTTAACCATGCTCCAAAAATACCCTGAACTATGACCTAAAAATCTTCAATATTGAATTTTACCACGAGCTAAAAAAATGACACTGAACATCCTTTGAGCCAAAAGCTCTTGTGTTATGAAAGTCTTAAAAACCAAAAGTGTTTGCGATCAAATAACCCGAAGATCAAACAACGCCTAGCACTGATCATTCTATAATCTTAAAGTTCCTGAACTTGATTTTACTTTGATCCAATAGTCCTTTGGTACTGAAACTACTAAGAACCAAAAGCTCTTGCGATTGAATTGCCTACAAACCAAAAACTCCTGACATTGAAAAACCTTCCTAAAACCCCTGAAGATAAATTTACTTTGACCCAAAAGCTTTTAGGTTCTGAAATTCCAAATTCCAAAAGTTCTTGCACTGAATTTCATACCTAGCATTGAATACTCTTTGATCTAAAAGCTCTCGGTACTGAATATCTACAATATGCTACTCTTCTGCTTTCCTTTCATTCTCAGACTACAGACACGGTGAACTGTTGATTCTCTGAAGAACAAATACAGTACACCTTTTTATATGCCGCGCTAATCACCCTATCTCCTTAGCCAAAGAAATCACTCTATGGGGATTAAAAACAGTTGCAACGTTCCTGTTTTCTTCGTTCTTTGTCATTCTTTTAGATTTCATGATAGATTCTATGGTACTAGACGTTTTTTTTACCCCTGTGTTCTGAATATGTAGAAGGTTTGAACGAGTAATAATATTGTCACGATCCTAACTCCTTTGTCTGTCAAATTTTAAGTTTTAAGACATCATAGCATAGGAATGTAACTTTACGAAGTTCAACTTATTAAGAACTCCAGAACTCTTAGAATTAACCGAAAAGGAGCGTGATTATGGATTTTTTTTTTCAATAGAACTCTGTCACTGCTCACACTGCGAATAATTTCATGAGAGCAATTCACTATATGTTTCCACAAGACAGAGTTATTAGCAGGGATTAGTGGCCCCCTCAGTCCCTCGATTTAATAGCCTGCGATTATTATCTCTGGGGTAAATTAAAACATGCAGTGTACAAGACGAACCCGCACACCATTCGTAAGGAAATTTCCGGATTTCTCACAATGAACTAAAGCGAATGACGAATAATTTCCTAAAGAGATGGCAAAAAACGTGGCGGGCAGTTTCAACACCTCATTGATAATTTGGTAAGTAATGATGATTCTCTTAAATTGGTTTGTGCGTTGTATGGTTTGTTTGTTTTATTTATCTATTTATTTATTTATTTTTTTTTTTACCCTCCTGCTAACCACCGAAACCCGGCTGAGCTCATCCATAGGCAAAACACTCCGGGGGAAAACAAAACTGATCGCACGGTACTATAGTATTCAAATGCCATGTGCAGCGTAGTTAGTAGTACAATCTACCGAGGAAATAAGGAACTTCGCTTATCTTTTGTATCCGCATCTTATGTACACGAGGAAGAACTCTATAACAAGGAACAACAAAGATAGGTAGAGTAACCAATAAACAACTTTTTTTTTATTGTCTTAGATCATCAATGACCTGTACATGTAATGACTCTGGTGACCTCCGCAGACGGAAGAATAGAGCTAGGCGATATTATTGCATGCTTCTTGTTATGAAATATGAACTTGGCATATGGCACAGGTATTGTATTATCCTTGTGTCTCTGAGGTCAGGATACAAAGCCATAACAATATTGCTAAACTTTTAAAGAAAGAAACATAGGCGGTATTCGTGACTTTTTCTTTTCTATATTATACTGACGAATTGGTTATATTTCAATCTATTCTAAGTTATACCATGCATCAACAAAATTATTTAATTAACACAACCTATATCTGTCGCAATAATCTCACTCGAAAAGTTCGTTTGTTACTAGCGAACTTAAACCTGGCAATGAACATTACAATATGTTAGCACATATACGAGGGTTACTCTATTAAGAATTATCATACATTTTTTACGTTCATAATTTCTTGCGCAAAAATTTAACGTTAAAATATTTTGTTAGCTTAATGAGTAATGCAAGCTTCAGTGTTGTTACTGCCAGTTGCCGCCCGTGGGAGACGTGTCTACACAAAATGGAGGCTACACGCTGCCAACAATATGCAACTCTGAAAGCCTACTTTCATCTCAACAAATCTTAAGCTGATGCCTATGCAATGTTACAGGAAGCCTATGGGGAATTTGTTCTTCCCTATAGAACAGCTCATAAATTGTTTAAAATATTTAAAGTAGGAAAGTAATCAGTTTCAAAGAGAGGTGGGCCCGGCCCTCCAGATCGTGCTCTAACTGAAGAAAACATTTAACACCGCCGTTGTCATTGTGAGAGAGGATCGCCGTGTTTGAGTACTAATATTACTTATTCCAAACAAAAGGACATGCAGGTTTGCATGCATTTGAAGATGATATTTCAGTTTCTTTCTGAGGTAATGAAACTTGACTGCATTATTCCGATCCTGAGAGCAAATAAGTAAAGTAATAACACAACAGAGGTATCTGCATGACACATTTCCTAGCAACAATCTGCATGATGCATGGCCGCACATCGTAAATATTACTGCCAAATATTTCACAATAAATAAATAAATAAATAAATAAATAAATAAATAGTAGACCCAAGATCACGGATTCAATTACAGCCAGAGTCAATGGATTTTTTTTTCGGGCGTAGAAAACACAAATATGGCTTTCATTGGAATGAAAGTAAAGTTGGGTCCCGTGCACGCAAAAGAACTTCAAGCTTGAAAGAAAAAGCCTCTCAGTAAAATTTATCGGGCGTTCCACGCCTTGAATTAAATGACCTGAAGTGTTACAGAGCGTCCCGGATGAGTGTCCCTCATCCGTGTGGCATTTTCCTTTTGCGCAAATTGAAGCATCTTCGTGGCAGGCATTTTCCATCACCAGAAGCAGTGGTGAAGGCTGCGGAAGCGACTCTGAAGGACCTGTTACAAATGGTTTCTGGCATGTCTTTGAAGATTGGCAGAAACGCTGGAACAGGTGCATGCATCCAATGGGGACTACTTTGAGAAATTATCAAAACTGGGGATGAGTAAAGTATACGGTAAATAAAATTGTGTTCATCTTTATTGGACAGCCTTCACACTTTTCAAATGCAAACTTTTTGAAAAGACCGATAAGTTTCCATGAAATGACGCGAAAATTCGTTAAGTAGCACCATTTTTGGCAAGTACTATTCTTGTAACGGTCCATGAGCAAGATTCAGCCAGACGTGACATAGAGTTAACGTTTAAGTCATCTGTCATAAGACAAGTCCAGTGCAATGATTAAACAGTTTTATTTGAAGAATTCTATGACCATACAGATCAAAGTCAAGTTACACGAAGTTTGTGTAGACCTGCAGCAACGTTGAAGACTTTTAGTTTTGTATAAATGAATTCAAGCATGGCCGTACATTCACCTAAGATGAAGTCACTGTGAAAGATATGAACAAATTCATAACAATATAATGAAAGTGAAAGGTGTGATGAGTACATCCAGGTTGACTCCCCATAGGTGGTTATTGGTTTGTGCTATTCCTAAAATTTTCAACATTTAATTTCCACCAAATATTGCTTAATGTGTTTGTATGCGTAAAATGTCTGTAGGGGACTTGCTAACTTATGCCTGGTGTTTGTATTTGGTTTACAGTCGCAATTCTAACCAATGTCTTGGTAAGCCTTGGATTATTTGATCGGGGAGGCGAGAGGAGACGGCAGGAAGTCATGGCGATCAGGAGAAGGCGAGTGCGGGCTGAAGTGCAAGGGGGGCTTAAACTGTTTATTTGCACAGGAAGATGCCCACATTGCCACGTGTTAGCGATCAGACTCGGATCTTGCACGCCTGCTGGACTTTTAACCATGGGCGAGTATCTGGCAACACTGTTAATGCTTCTCTCGCTTGCCTTCTAAACGCCAGACTACAGACATCACTTTTCGCCACATGGACAGTCGATTGTTGTTGCGTTACAAATGTAACGCAATTAAATGTTTTAAAAGGCTACTAGAGTATTATAATGAAACAGTATATTAATAGCAACAATCATAAATGTATATGTAATATCAAACATGCTTTACAGATCCAAGTACACGGGTTCAAACTCGGCAAGTGTTAATGGATATTTTAGATCGTAAAATTCTTAACTATGGCTTCCTTCGGAAGGGAAGTAAAGCCCTGAGTTCCATGTTGTACATTTACGGTACGTAAAAGAGTCTCAAGTCTGAAAGAAAGGCCTCTTTGTCGGCCTGATTTGAATGGGACGCTGAAGACCTGAGATGTTAAAGAGCGTACATCTAACTAAACCTGTGCAGACACTCTCATGCAGCGATATCAGTCGTTATGTGAGTAGTCAGATGTTTCTGGTGAAGTTTCGTGTGAATTCTTGAAATACTTGCTTTGTTCGTTTTGTGTCAATTGAATGTAAAGAAAACGAACACTATATAATGCTGCATTCTATATTTTTTTCTGAAACCACTAGAACAGAACATTTAAATGAAAAAATGCTTTCTATAATGACAGACATCATCCTGACTTTAATCAAAGGGTCGCCAACAAGTGTGCAGTCATGAAAATCGGGAGAATTACTTTAGTGTGTGTATATGAGTGTTACTTTAGTTATTAAGATTTTAGGGGCTTGCGGTCTATAAGAATTAATAGCAGAAATTGTATATGACATAGAAAGAAGACAAACAATATTAAAAAACTTGATAGAACTGAGAAAGATGATGTACGAGTCCAATTTCAACTGCCAAGTGATTACCAGAAATTGTGGACTGCAAAAAAGTATGTGACAATGAAAATTTAGCAATAAATGACGAATCTATAGAACCTTTAACAATAAATGAATTATATATGACATTAAAAACCTTCAAAAATCGTAAGGGACCTAGCACAGACCAAATAAATGTAGGATTATTTAAATATGTTCCTGAAGGATACAAAATTCCTTCGGAATTCGCAATTAAAGGATTAAGCATAGATAGTAGAGATATTAATAGAGATGTGCGTCAAGGGTGGCCATTGTTACCAATCTTATTATTATTATTACATATATATATATATATATAAATTAACACTAATAATAAAAGTAGATAAAGATAAAACACAGAGAAAGAGTGACACTTGAAATATAGCAATTTCAAGTGTGATTCTTTCTCTGTGTTTTATCTTTATCTACTTTTATTATTAGTGTTAATTTGTTACATTATATATATATATATATATATATATATATATATATATATATATATACTTAGCTTCTTGCCATTCTCTTTCTCTGTGTTTTATCTTTATCTACTTTTATTATTAGTGTTAATTTGTTACATTGTTAATAGTGTTTCTTTATTTTTATGTTTCATTAATATTATATATATATATATATATATATATATATATATATGAAACAAGTAAGTTATGCTCTGATATTGCAAATACAACTAGGTCGTCAGCAAAAAGTAGACTATTTAGAGGGATGACATTTATTATAAGATTAACACGTTGATGAGATTACCAGAATATGACAATCAGAACTATTTTTTTAATTTTATAGTAAATGACTTTCCTCCAAATAATCTACTTTTTGCTGAAGACAAAGTTGTTTACATCAGAGGATAACTTTGAGAGATCTATGTTTAAACGGAGCTCTTTAGCTGGACAACTTGGTTTAAAATATAAACAAAAAGACAAAATTATTAGGATTTCGGGGAAAAAAACTCCACTGGGAACAAAAAAAGGTTAAGAATAGAACAAGTAAACAAATGTAATTATTTAGGTTGTAATATAATTTTGGGTACACAAATGATATTGATGTTAAGTTACCCAAATTCCAGCAGTTATTAAGTACAAAGAACATTTGTGGGAAAAATTAGAAGAGATAAAAATTAAAATTTTACAAAGAGTTAGCCATACCATCACTACTCTACTGCTCAGAAACTTTGTCTCTAATAACAAAGCAAAAATAAAGGATAGAGACCGCAGAAATGAGACTATTGAGATCATTAGCTGGATATAAAATGTTAGACCACAAACAAAATTCGGATATTCATGAAGAACTTGGAATTACAAGCATCATAAAAAATCGATAAACATATTATGGCATGATCATGTACATAGAATAGATCCCAATCGCATCCCCAAAATAGTAAATGATTATAAATCTATAGGGCGGAATATTGAACTCTGTTGAAAGAGATGGAAAGACCGAACTCTATAAAAATCGTCTATTATGTGGAGACGGAACACTAAACCCAAGATGAATATGACGATGCGGCCTATATTTAGCAGCAACAGCACTAAAGTTCATGCTGCCACGAGCCGCCGCTGGGTGCTGCAATTGTTGATTGTGATCATAATTGCTTGGGGAAAGGCACTGTGTCTCGATTTCTGACCGTGTGCAAAACTTTGACTCTTCACTATACCTCTGAGTCGAAGCGCCAGTCAAAGCAGTGAGCAATTATGAAAGTACTCCAAGAAGGTGAAAACCGTTTTGTCGGCTGGGAAGATGTTTGTCAGTTTTTGAAAAAATATCCCTGGTATCTTTTAGCACTTGGAAAAAACGTTAAGCAGCGTACTATACAACGTTTATTTGAAGGATAAATTAAAATAAAAGTGACTTCGATTGACGTATAAAAGAAGCCAGAAAAACGCGCAACGTAGCAACGATAAAAATGCACAAAAAATTGATTTCCTATTCATCTTTTACATCTTATAGCCAAAATCCCTGAATTTAAAAATCTGGTTTGATGGCAATAAATATTCATCCAATAATATGTTTTTCAAAAAAATGTTTTCATCCTCAAACTCTTTAAATGAACCTCGTAAATATTCATTGTGAAAACATCTTCTGCTGGTATTCTGCACTAAATTTGAAGAAGAATTAAAAAATAAAATAAAAGAATGCCGTTGAAGCTTACAACACTACGGTCTTTAAAACAAAGTCGTATAACTTCTGTTTATAGTTCGTTTTTTGTAACAACTGGTTATAGTGGGGATGCTATGCGTACCTCTAATCTGCTAGTTAAAAATAATTATCCACTATTCCTTCTTTATATTTAGTATCTTTCTGTTTATATTCTGCTTTTATGATATTTTAACTTTCCACTTAATTTGAGTTCTCGTGCCATTACTATAAAAAGCATGAAAACAAATGATAAACTATAAATATGCTGTTTGTTGTTATGGCAACCTTAAACCGTAATGTCTAAACATAACATTCATTTTCTTGGCTTCTTGTATGAAAACTTTTACGTGTAAAATTGGGAGCCTATTAGTAAAGTATGCTGCGAGAAACGCGATAAACTAAAATACAGGAAGATGATTTTGAATTGTAATATTACTTAAGAAAATGTAGGTGTCTATTCAGAAGCATGTTTTCCTTGAATACAAGGCTCTGGGGTTTTAGTCATGAAGATGGGGCACACAATTTAACAGAAAAACGTATTGTCTCTCAAAATCTAGTTCAAACTCCCACTCAAAGTAACAGACACTTTCAGTTTCAATAAAGCTTGACATGTGGTAACAGCGACGGATAGTCACTTAATAAATGTAATAGAAAAGAAATTCAATAGATTATTTGTATAATCGAAAAATAATCTATCGTTTTACACACAGTATATACAGAAGGGACAATTTATGCCGGCACTTATGATGTTCTTGCTCCGAGTTGGCTATAGTTATCAATGAATCCATTAGATGACATTATCACCGCAGCTAAAGTGCGTTTAGCTATCAGCTGTAAATGTGGATTCATTAATCATAGCTTCAGCCGTAATGAAAATAACTTTATTTTCAAATGAACGAAATTCCCTGATTGATACTGAAATAAAACGTAATTATGAGGAACATTACATTAATTAAAGTGGGAAAATCTTTTTTTTTTTATCCGGTTTTCTTTTTGATTGTTCATGGTGGTTTCTGAATGACGGTCAGGCACTTTTAAGCATCACTATTACTTTATTTTCTCTTAAATGCCTACTTTATGTTTAGCTGAGAAAATACTGTGCGATCTGTTTCATTTTCCCCCGGGGTGTTTTGTTTATGTACGAGTGCACCGCTCATTAGCCCGTCAGTCGGATTTCGATGGTTAACTGGAGGGTAAAACAAAACAAGTAACCCAACCATACAACACACAACCGAATTTAAGAGCTTCATTACTTAGCAAATTATCAAATGATGTGTTGAAACTGCCTGTCATCATTCTCCACACATTTTGGCATCTCTTTAGGAAATTATTTATCACTCGCTGTAATTCATTTTGAGAAATCTGGACAATTTCCTGACGAGTTCTTGTACTGTGTGCGGGTTCGTCTTGTACACGGCATTTTTTTTTTTAATTTACCCCAGAGATTACTAAATGGCAGGCTGTTAAATCGGGGGACCTAGGGGGCCACAAATCCCTACAAATTCCTGTCTTGTGGAAACACAATGTGAATTGTTCTCGTGGAATTATTCGCTGTGTGAGCAGTAGCACAGTCCTGTTGAAAAAATGCATATCAAGCCCCCTTCGATTAATTCTCTTAAAAAGGAGGTTAGTGGTTATTCATATAAGTAACAGAATCAAAGTTACGCTAAAAAAAGAACTATAATTCTTCTACCACTGAATTAACACATGTGAATCGTACATAAAGACACGTTGTGCCGATGTAAACACACGATACATAATGCACTTTATGTATGCTCTCGAATTAAGAAACGAACAACACAACACACACTCAGGAATAGCTGCGCTACGACTGCGACAATCAGTTAGATCAACAAATAAGCAATCAGGTTTGCTACCCTCTTCACGGCGCGGCATGCAAATACTCACTAATAGGAAAAAAGCCCGCTCCGAGGGGGAAAGCATCACTGATCGCACTGTAAAGCAACATTTTTAAATTATAACGTTTCTGATATAAAAACACGGGGTTAACGAGCTGGAAGTGTAACTTAAGTTTTATAAATGACAGATCTCTATATTGTATTTACTGCACTTTACAGATCTTTATCATACGGTACTCATTATTCGATAATCAAATAGGAAAGGAGAGGAGAATATCGAAAAGAAATATGATGGTGTTACTTTATAAAATAAGGAAATATCCAACAGCAAATTTTGCTGCACAAATGCCACGTCGATTTGTTAATTATTCTGTATTCATTTTCTTGGCAGCATTTTACCACAGCCTAACATAACCTGAAATAATAATAATACTTACATTCGGTAATGGTTATTATTACAATTTCGAGGCATACGTTTGCACTTGCCTGATAGCTGTTTAATTTATTAAAGAAGTAATAAAGTTCTCGATTTGTATTCAAACACACACTTTCTTTATCTATAGGCAATAACAATTGATTTTGTGACACGCGCATTCAGAATTGATCTCGAGAAATACTCCAGCCTGTAAATACTCTGTATGAGAATATGCAATAATGGAAAACAACTGGTTTTTTTTCTTCCGGTATGAGGGAAAACGAAGAAATTCTAATAATATGAACTTTGAACAATTCTACTCTTCTGTTAGGGTTTAACTTTTAAGTTCCAGTTAAAAAAATACATTTTAAAAAGTATTATTGAAACATTTTTGCTATCTATTAGTTGCCTGCCGGTTATCTCTGCGGAGTTTCTTTTCATAATACAGATATCGCCTTTCTCACTTTATATAAATTGTCAATGAGTACCTTTTGTTGATGAACCCTTCATATAATTAGATGATGTTATAAGAAAAATGTCATTTTAAATAATGTAACATTAATAACATAATATGTGTAATATATAAAACAAATAATAGAGTTTCTGAATTTCTATTCGCCCTGATGTAGGAGTAGATAACGTTTTTACTACGGTAAATATCACTAACAATTTTTTAGAAAATTCCGAAGGAATGTAGTTGCTATTGCGGTTGTACCTATAAAACCTTTTTGGAAACAGTTCTTCAAATCTCCATCGGTCCTACTTTCTACACCAAAAATGACGAAGAAAAGATTTATATATGCACAATTATAGCTATTGGTATTGAACTTCTCAAGGCAAGGGAAAACTCAGAAAAAAATCTTATCCAGACAGCTTGACTTGACCGCGATTCGGATTTATGGTCCCAAACGCTAGCACTAGACCAGGGAGGCCGACTATAATTCTTTTCTTCTGTTAATTGTGACCTGGTGAAGTTCACCCATCATACCAGCAAACGCCACTGATGTCATCTACCATTGGAGAAATGACAAACAATTTAATTCAGATATCAATAGCATCCAGTAAAATATATCGAAAATATAATTAACTTATTTTCTTCAAATTACGAACTTGTCTGGCTTTGGACTGTGGTATATGAAAAGTTCCTTGTTTATAATTTGCTTTTAGAACACGCATTTCGAATACATGGCGCCGCAGCTTTGATGAACCGGTTCAAATTTTGATAAAGGTATTTTGAAAGAGTAAGTGGTACTGATATAACAATATCAATATCTCCATTGTCGGTAAAGTATACAGGCGGTTTTAAAATGCTCCTTTGTGTTCTTTCCGTTTTCAACGTTTCCTTTAATGACAATCAATCTGGCTTGGGGTAAAACCCAACGTTGAGATGTTTCAATACAAATAGGAAAGGGTCAGCAGGTGAGAGTTGAGAGCAATATATACCTCTTTAACACTTGTTTCTCAGTTGCCGCTTGACATGAAGTAGCGATCCAAGTTATTCTCAGATGTTACGTACCTGCATCACGTGTGGGAGTAATTACATGGGCTCCGAGGACATAGGGTAACCGGATTTTACATATAGTCGACTAAATACTGGGCGAAATAGCTATATTTATTGTTTACATTAAAACGCAGAATAATTCATCTAAACATACGGAACGTGAAGTGATTAAAGTAAATGTTAAACAGTTTATGGGATGTAAGTTAGTAATTAATTTTAAAAACCACAATCGAAAAGTATACATTAGGTTTTAATGTATCGCAAGTTAGCACTAAATTTCAGAAATTGTAAGAATATGTGCGAAATAATATTAAAAATAAAGAAATTTTAGAATTTATGGTAATAACTTACAAAAATACTAGGAAAACACAAGCATGCATTCCGTAAAAAACTGCTTTATCGACAACACCAATAAGTTTGCTTGCACTCTTAAAGCACAAGGTACAGAAACATATGAAAATGGAGGAAAGGGGGAGGGGGAGAAGATCAAGAAGAGGAGAGAGATGAGAAAATGCGAATAGAGGTAAAAAGAAGGGAGGAGATAAGACAAAACGAAGAGATAAACAGGTAAAAAGAAATAATAAGAGGGGGAAGAAAGAGATGGAGAAAGAAAATTCATGAAAGCGAGAGCAGAAGATATGACAAGGCAAGGAGATAAGAAGGGAGAAGAGAAAAAAGGAGAGGGGAGAGGATAGGATAGGAGAGGATAAGAGAAAAAAATAGAGGGAGAAGGAGAAAAGAGAGAAAGAAATAGAAGAGAGAAGATATAGGTTGGAGAACGGGGAGAATCGAATAGATAAACATGTACGAAGGGATAAGAGAAACCTAGTAAAGCGAAGAGAGAAAAATAAAACGAAAAATTAGTAAAGGGAGGCGGAAGAGGTGGAGAAAGAAAAGAGCTAAAACAGAAAATATGACAAGGTAAGAAGAGAAGAAAAGAGAGGGGAGGGGAGAGAAGAAAGGAAAGGGAGAGGATAGGAGAGGAGAGAGAGGGGAGGAGAGGAGAGGAAAAGAGAATAGAACAGAAGAGAGAAGATGGAGGTTGGAGAATGGAGAAAATTAATAGATGAGCATGTACGAGATACTTAGAGAAGAAAAGAGAGTGGAGTTGGAGAGAAGCCAAGAAAAACGAAGGCAAGACACAAGACGAAAAGAGTAGATCAATTAGAGAAGAAGTCAAAAAAGAGAATATACAGAGAAGGGAGGAGAAAGAAGAGCAAGAAGTGAAAGGATAAAGAGAGAAAAAAAATAAAAGTAAAGAAGATATAAGAAGTTCAAAAAAGGATAGGAAGGGAAAGAACAGATGATGAGGGGGTAGAAGATAAGAAAAGAGAAGGGAAGAAAATATGCTGTTACTGCTTCTGAAAATATTCGGTAATTTTTTCCTTCTCAGAGAGAGATTCTTTCTTTCTAGGCGAAAAAGGAGCAGATGGAGAAACAAATTGAGAAAATAAAGATAATTTTTGTTTCTATCTTGGTCATGATTCTTTATTAAAAAAAAACTGAATTTGTCCCAAATGTGAAGAAAAGCGATACGTTTTCCAAAATATAGGACGGGATCCTGAGTACGAGATACACACACCGATAGTGAATAGCTTTCATATGCAATACATGCAGTAGAACTCGCATCACGTCTTTTCTTTGTTCTCACACTGCAGTGGATAGCTCACTTATGGGGAATCACCGATGTATTACACGGAACTAAAAGCACTGTGCCTGTAAACGTCTCATTTTTACCTTCTTTGTCCGCATCTTGGCAGAGTGAAAGAAGCGCTTCCACCTGTAAACACCGGAAAGCGTGGGAGGGAGCCCCAAACACGAAGCAGCGGCGGCGGCCGAGAGAAATCCAGTAGACAACTTCGTATGGTGCTCGCCTTGGCATTTTGTCCTTTCGTTGCGGTTCTGTTGCTGTGGACAATAAAACGCTGACCCCAAATGTCAAGAACGACTCGCTTGTACATGCCCACCTATCAGTTCATTATTATACGATAATGACCAAGAGCGAATAAAGAGCACGAAACTTCCTGCGCATGCCTATAACCGCTTTTTACTTGTTCGGAGGAAGAAGCAAGGGCAACAGAATCCCTGGCTGGAATGTCGACATTAACATTATAATAAAACATTTTCGCGTTAATTGTGACTATAATAATGTAATGTGAAAAGAGAGGCGCCGAGTTTTCCAAATTCCCTCGGGAGTGCCTACTCATGAAAACAAAATTATTGAATACACATGGGACATACTTAAACCAGGCGCCTATCATACGTCCCGTAAAAAAACGGGGCCGTCCCCTTTTTTGGTTGAGGTGTTAGGTGTCCCCGTAGTTTTTGTGGGGACGCATAAATGTCCCGTATTTCAATTTCGCAAAGCCAATAAAAATCATTTTATGGAGGTTTACTTTTTACGTCATAAAATTAGTTTGTTTTGTATATTATTGCTGGATTTATTTTTGTTAGGTTTCTTTCGAAGGAACCTGTATGCATGCAACAATGCAATGCTCGTCAAACCCCTCCCATCTCCTTCATATTCGCGATTGTACCAAATCATGTTAATATTAACTCTGAAACAGCAACAAAACATGCCAGCTTAAAAGTAAAACTATTGATTAGCGAATGTTTAATTTTAACCACATTCTTTGTTTCTGTATTTGAAGATTGACTCTTTTATTTTCCAATTTCCTTGCATTATTGCGCACAGCTGGTGACTGCATTAAGAAGTTCATGTGCTCTTATTCGGTTTTTGGATGAGTATTTATTTCAGTATGTGTTCAACTTCAGAGTGTGTTGCTCTTACTGTGTTACACAATTTCATCCACATAATGCCTAAAAGCAAATGCGTGTTTTCATTTAAATTAAAGAAAAAAGGTCCTTTTTTGGAAAGTACGGAAATAAATTATCAAGTTTGTTGCACATCATATTAAATCACATTTTCCATTGCACGGCAGATATTTTACCGCACCAGAAAGTTCAACAGCTGCTGCAACACCCTCCAAACCTCTCCCAGTACAGCATTAGGTACATTAACAGAATATTGCGAAATTGAAATCTTAGACATTTGTTATTAACTACTACAATTTTTTATTTAGTTAGTAGCTTTTGAAAATTCCTTCTTTCTCAAACAATGAAGGATTAAATTTGGCTACGGCAGAGGAATATTTGCCTGCCTCACTGTGTGCCACAGCTGTTATATGTAGTGTTAGTAATTAATTGACTCCATGGTGCAAAAAGCTTCTTACTGAACATCTTAATGAAGTGAATTTTATGAAGTATTTCTATCCTTACCATCAGTCGTAAATCTACTAAATGATTTCCTTTCTCTCATTGTCAGATATTTCAAACCTGAAGGTGGGATACATGTAAAGTTATTAGATTTCTGTTGTGTCGAAAGCGAGACATCACATATTTTATCACAGCGTGAACACCTTCTGAGGTCCCATCATTTGGAGTCAAACTTTGTGTCTCTTTCATCTGATGATGATGATAATGATAATAATAATAATAATAATAATAATAATAATAATAATAATAATAATAATAATAATAATAATAATAATAATATGTTTAGTGGGTTTAAAAGAGGAGGTAAAGAGAACGTTTTCAGCAAATTAGAAGTACGTCTTAAAAAGTTTTGTTGTAGGGATTGGTTGCTGGACGCATATAATTTAGAAACAGCAGTAGGCAAGTTACCAATCAATGTAGGACATTTTAAAAGTATCCCATAAATACAATGTTAGGGTGGAAAGACTAAAGGAATTCTGTGAACTTGTAAATATCGAATATCGACAAGAGCGGGTTAAGCAGCACAACGTGGTTTACATTGTTGCCTTCACTCGAAAGGATTGTGAAATTGTATCCTGCTTTAAAATTCTTTTTTCCCTGCCAGTGTGCCCTGCTGCTTTCGTTTATTTTTTAATAACGAGGAACCAAATTTTATGGTTATGGTTTTGTGCAGTCAGTTAAATATGATTCAAACGAGCATTCTAGAGATTGTAATGAACTACTAAAACAAAGGTAAAAAATAAGAAAGAGAACCATTTCTTGATTCTCAAAGTTAAATCCATGTTATTGAAATTGTGCGAGATTTTTTTTTGGATGGTATTTAACGGCCGTTTTTACTGCTGAGGCACCACGGGCGCTTTTTTAAGGAAGGAAACGTACCAGACCTAAGTTTTAGGGTACCTCCCCGGCATTTACCATTTATGAGGACTGAGGAAAACCTGTAAAAAAAACCTTAGTCAGAGAGGACAGTTCTGGCGGGATTCGAAGCCCAGACCTGTAGCTTACGAGTCCACTCCATAACGACCTCGACCATCCGTGGCGCTTTGTGCAAGTGTGACCGACCAGCTCAAGATATATTTTGTTAATTTGTAAATATATTCTGTAATGTTGTATATGACTATTTAGCTTTATGGAGTCAAACATTTTCACATGACACCGACTTTCGTTGGTCTCCTTTGAAATTAGAACGACAATAGTCAGATGTGGAAGCCAGCATTTCAACAATACAAGACACAGATATATACTTCTTGACAACTTCCTGTTTGATGTGTTTTGTGTGGCTAAAACCATTGTAATAGAAAATTTGTGTAAATGGAATGCTAATAGTGTAGCAGTAGTAGAATAAGTGGATGGCAATTTTCAAAGTATTGAAGGAGAAAACCTTGCAATAAGTCCTCTCTAAGATTACAGAATTCATATTTTGTCTTCCAGGCTCAAACGCACCCATAGGAACGTATATTTTTTCACCGGTCGTGTGAAAAGACGAATATTTTGAAATCTACATTGAAAATGCTTTAATGCTACAATGTAATGCCACTTTCTCATCCAAGGAAACGTATGACAGACTGTTGACTCTCAGAAAGACTTGTGAAAAGATTCACTCCAGTGCAAAATGTGTAAATAAGCAAACATAAATTACTGAATGAGATTTGTTCTATACGTGAAGTTGTTTTAAATGTAATAGTGATCTTTCTTTTAACTGCTTTATAATACTTTTATATAACTAAAAAAAGGTAGGCTTAGCTATGCGAGATAATTAAATTAATTAAATTACGCGCAATACTTTTTATCGTATGCTTCTGTTTACGTTTTTCTTTTAATTTACAATCAATAGAGAATACGTAAGAGTTTGTAATTTATATAATCTTGAAAAATATATATTCCTAATTTAACGGATAAGCAAATCACAGTTTTGTTGTGAGACGGTTTTCAATTTTGTTTTTTAAATAAATCTTTGTAAGAAAAATCTGATCCCTTTATATGCTGAAGATAAATAAACAAATAAATGTAATAAAGGTGGGTGATACTTTTGTGGCTGTCAAGTGTGTTTAATTTAATACCTTTGGAACACTGCATTCATTTCTCTCGAATAGCCAACATCTGTAAACGAGAGTGCGCTGAATTTTCAGCCGATTTATGAGTTTAGAGATAGTAGTAGCCCATATTAGTTCAAATGATTACGGGTATGTATCCCTTTTTAGTTTCTATATGCAAGACATAGCCTAGAAGTTCGAAAGAGTTTCAACCGAGCCAAATAAACGATGAACTTTAAATTGGTTGTTAGATAAAGAGTCATTTGTTTCTCTTCTTGTTCCCACGTTTACCATTGAAAAGTCTTGTCCCCCAAGAGAGAAGACCAGGGCAGTCCCACGCGATAATCAGATCCAAATATATCACTGTCTGGACCTGTGTCTAATATAGCAAAGGAAATAAGTGGACCCGAATGTGTTCAGGGCCTACTTAGCATGAGACATTTTCCTTTCAAATTAAATTCCCTTAACAAATTCTTTCTTTAGGCATTAACTTTCATGAAAATTGAATATAAACATGACTTATAAAATAAATGTGAAAACAGTTTTTAGGTTTGAGGCATCACATCTAGTAAAATTAAGAATGGGTACTTAAGAAGGAAAGACATAAAATAGCGGGAATTTCATGCGCTATCAAAAAGTTTCAGGATTAAGTCTGTAGCACCAAAATAGAGCGCAGAATTAAAATGCGCAGCAGCAATGATGAGATGTGACCTTCATATGTCATTATGCCAGAGAGCGTCATTCTGTGAATATCGGAAGTTATATTACACAAGTTTTTGTTACCACGTGCAGATTTGTGATTTCATTATAGACTGCAAACTAAAGCGTAAAGCAAAAATCAAACTTTCCATCAAACTGGCAAATGCAACGGAGGTGATTTAGCAGGCCTGCGACAGTGAAGTGCAAGGTATTTTCAAGAATTGTGGAACGACGAGAGCCAGGTAAACCATTCATAAGAACAAACCCCAAAAATGTGGAGAAAATTAAACGGCACGCCATGAAGATCATGGAGAACAATTCAGGACAATGTAACGGCAGAAACACTTGAGACCAGCATTTGGGTCGGCCATCCTGGCCTCTCCAGCTCTACCGTTTCACATCATTTTATTCTGTTCGTTCTATTACAGGGTCAAAAGTGCCAAGCTAGATGACCTGGAGAGGAATTTGGGTCACAGTGACTTGCGCTTTGTAAAGGTTTCTACTACGGCGTCTACGGAACGGTCCTTCTCGAAATCCTTGCTGAGTGCTCAGCCGGAAATGGAAATTTCTTCCGTGTTAAATAATCCGTTACAAATAATTTTATCGGTACACGATAATCAACTTTATATATTCTGTCTTGTTTTCTTTCAAATGAATTATCTGTAACTGGCCTGTCACCTGATTTGTTGTTTTATTTCTATGGGGAAAACTGAAGTATAATTTACAAAGCTGTGCCAACTTCAACACAAGGCATACAGCATCGTATAACTGCAGTATGCAGCTTTACTTCTGATTGGATTGTTGCAGCGAATGATCACATTTTGAGCGGCGCTTATTTCCTAGGCTTATTGTAAGAGGGCAAGACAGTTCCAGATAATTAATTTGGGGGAACCCCCAAAACAATCAAAATAACGAGAAACTGCAAAAAAATTCTCATTTAATTTCCTTATTATTTTTCATTTACTTTTAATGGATAAAAGTTAAAAAATCGGTTACTCATGAACTACTTGAATAGATTTTTTAAATAGTGTTTAACACCCGTTTTTACTACTGAGGCACCACATGCGATAAACACTGGTGATACATGAGATGAAATGATATATTGAGAAAGGATTTTTTTTTTTTTAAGGAACCGTTCCAGGCCTAAGTTTAGGGTACCTCCCCGGCATTTGCCATTTATGACAGGAAAGTACTTCAGCCAGGGAGGACAGTCCTGGCGGGATTCCAAGACCTCCCGCTCACAGTCCGCGCCTTAACGACCTCGGGTACCCGTGGCGGTACTTGAAAGAAAATATGCTCTAAACGCCCTATTATTTTAATTTAATTTAGTTTAATTTGTGCTATAGATAAGGCCAATGTTTCACTTTAAAATACAATTTTATGTTGAAAATATTATTTTTGTTATTAATATTGTTATTTTGTTATTAATATTAATTATCCATGGGGCTAGTTTTGTGAGCCTTATATCTAACGAAATCAGCTGATCGATATATATATATATATATATAATAGTAGAGGAGATATTTGAATTGGTAACTTTATTGCGTCTCACTGTATAGATGAGCCTCATGCCATCTCGGCTGCAAGGCGTGTACTATTTCAATTTCTCTCCTGCACATCAGCAGCGCGTATGGCTCCAGATAGTACTATACAAAGTTTTAGTTTCTACAATTGCAAATTCGCATTATTACGAAATGCGACATCAGGAAGTAGGCTGAAAACAGTTGCTGTATTTCCGTTAATCAAATTCGTCGCCAACTACACGCCCTGGCTTAAGGACCGTGTAACCCAACTCCGCCTGCATTGATTTAGTACGTTGAATATCAACAATGGAGAGGGGCGTTCACTAATTGAATCGTGTTTTCTGAGGCAGTTGGGCTACTCTTTCAACATCTCCATCTGTGACTTTACTGGAAGTACATTACACCTGATGTTGTCCCCTAGATAAAGGCCGGTCAAACCCACGCTCGACGCCAGTGAAAAGGCTCGGTTTCCGCTTCCTGTATGGACGAAAACCTGTACCTTCAATTATTTTTAACGTTTTGTTTATGTTTGTACTAACTTTACAAAGCATTAGTGTAGGAATTAACCACACTTTGGATTATTTCACTTTTTACTGACCAATAATCACGTTGATGTAAGGGCGCTACTTAACTTACTAGTCCAAGCTGTTTTTAACTTCCTACAGTTTTAATTCCCGCTGCTGAGCTTAGGGGAATGAGGACAACATTTTACGAGGCATGCTGCATGTTTAAGAACAGAAAGACAACATTTGCAGCATCTACTTTAAGCTTAGCACTTTACGAGGGGTTGTATAAAAAATCTCGGCTTGATTCAGTTGGCGTGAAGATGCCCAAATTGCATATTTATTTATAAGCATTCTTTAGACTGGTGAGCTGTAAAGTTTTAGACGCGTAAGCGTTGTCACTTGTTTGTGACGATCGTGTAAACATACTAGTGTTAACATTTTCTACAAAATGAATAATACGAGCTGTGATAATGTACTTAATTTTGAAGAGTTTAGCTCCAACAGAAAACATGGGTTAGATTCCACATTAAAGGATTCTTCCCCTTCGTTTTCGACGGTTAACTGCTGAATTTAAGCGTGGCCCCCACACTCATTCAAGGCGACGAGCGCTCAGGGTGCCGAAAACTGGTACGACCAATGAGATTGTGACGACAATTCTCAATTCGTGCTCATTGATCGCAATTGAGTTGGTTGACATTGCAACGACCTCGGCAGCTACATTTTGCAGGAATGTTTAGATTTGTTTAAACGCGAGTTTCTCCTTCCTTTCTTAACAGTAAATGAATTCATTACAACACGCTAGGGAGGGAGCAATCCAAACAGTTGATGGAAAAAGGTGAAAGTGCACCAAAGAATGCAAAAACGGTTCCATCTGCAGGAAAAGTTATGGTTATCTGATAGATTCATGATGTGATGCTCGTAGACTACCTCCAGAAGGGCGGCACCATCACCGGGGAGTATTACGTCTCACTACTGGACCAACTAAAGAACGCTAATCAGCCTAACGTCCACATCTTGAGAAAAAGAAAGTTCTCTTTCATCACAACAATCCGCCTTCATACACGTCTGGAATTGTTGCTGCAGAACTGCATGATCTTCGCTTCCATAGCCACATTCGCCGGATTTGGCTCTCAGTGATTACTTTTTGTTCCCAAATCGGACAATTCTTATTGTACTGAGGTTGTTAAAAGTTGTTGAACTAAATGTATTGATTTACAAGGTGACTATGTTGCAAAATAAGAAATAACACTTCTCTTAAATCTTGTGTTTTCTTGGTCTTCAAGCTGTTTTAGTTGTAAAATCTCATCCCCACCTTCTGTTGAATGTTTATGGGCGGGTCTACTGCTATATCCTTCGCTGTTCATCATGAATTATGCACAAGCTTCTATAAACTTCTTCTTTCATCAACAAAAGGAACACAACAAAAAGATTTGCTTTCACTCAAACAAGTAGTTTAATGTAATAAAATAACGTTCTCAATGTTTTATCAGGTTTTGTTTGTTCAGCCTAACAGAGCACTGCACCTACACATAAGGCTACATAAAGAACTCTGTTCGGTATTCCATATAATGCAACACATGCAAGTCCTTGATGAAACCAAATTATTTCTTCCCTGTCCAAGGATCAACTCCTTGCTAGAAATGAGAAGCAAGAAGTTTATAATTTGAGAAATATGACTTCACTAGTCCCACACAATCAAATTATTACCCAGGCTATTAGGGCTAATAGTCTAAGACCACGGTTTTACAGAGTAGCGAATAATGTACATATCGAGGAAGACGGAGGAAAAGGGAAAGTAAAACTGGTACATGTATACGGGTGAAACGGCGTAAGAGATGAAAATTAACTGCTGGCCTATGCAAGAAGCCATTGCTTAATAGGCACATGTCAACGAGGTAAAAAATGCAAGAAGAAAGCAAGTTGTATGCATAGCGTATTACTGCTGTAAGGATTGAAATTTCGATAAAACTGAGATTATGATTACCGAATGTTGATGATACTCTCCGTAATATGAATACATGGTTTCATGCCAATGACTACCATATTCAAAACTGATATGAGACCGTCACATTTCTTATATCAGTAGTGAAAAAATATATTGCATCACCTTTAACTATTTAATATTTTCATTCGAATATTTGAATTATTTTGATTGTTTTATTCCCGTCATTTTCTTTTATAAATGGGTTAAGACATCATTATTATGTATTTTATTTTTATTTTGTATACATGTTTATTAAAAATAGGAACAACATATTCGCATAAATATGTAACATTTGATTATGAATAATTTTGCTTTTTTATTTTTTAAATATTCGATAATTATGAGGTTAAGACACTCATTAATGATACATGGCATATTAATAACTATAAATTTAAACTTTTGTAAAACCCAGGTGTCTAATCCACTGCATTGTTTTCATTAGTACTTTGCTCGTCCACCACATTGTTGAATCACTGTTTGGCATTGTTTGGACGTTGAGAAAATCAAAGTGTTAGTGTATTCTTGAGTCAGTTCATGAAACCCCACGTGCACAACTGTCTCCTGAGTTCTCTTTAATTGCTTGGCTCGTTTCTTGCTATAGTATTCCCCATAACCTTCCAGCAGTTCTCAAGCGGATTCGGGTATTCGCTATTTCTAGGCCAGTCATTGAGGAATGCTTTTACTTGAAATATTTGAATGATTAATAATTTCATCTACACTACCCATATTCCAAATAATACAAACATTAATCAAAATTATTGTTTTCATCGCCCTGTGACAGGGGGCAGAGATATCTTGCAAAAGGCAGCTTGAAGGAACACTAAAATAATCTCGTACTGTGGGCATCAATTTGTTTTCAAGGATGCCATACACGTATGCCATTTACGAAGTTCAAACGACTTATGCCAGGGCTGGAAATGCTCCCCAGATCATCTGACCTTGTGGATGCTTCGCTGTTAGTGTTATGCATGAAGACAACAGTTCTTCACTTCCGTGACCATGTCCATTTTCCCACCAGAGCCATGCAGGTTAAATTTAGACGTATCTGAAAAATTATCCTATTCCCCATCTTGACGCCCATGCTGCATGCTCCTTTACCCACTGTAGTCGCTTGTCTCATTCTTTTAGTCAGTCGACGAAATCGACAGGAAGTTCTACTTCTGATAGTTCTGCTGGTCACTGAGGCGTCACAATCTTTGCATTGTCGCTTCAGTTCTGAGGATGACAGTCAACGATCACCGAGACAAATTCCTTTTTAGTATCCTGTCCCGTTTTGAAGTAAATTCCCTTTTCCTGCCTCTTTCATTCACCCGGTCAACACTTCCCTTCTCCCTGTATTCCTGTAGTACCCTTGAAATGGTAAACTGATAAAAACCTGCTCTAGAGGCTGGCTCTAGTGCTTAGACTGACGGAGAAATAAGCGAAAATAGCACCTTTCTCTCTCGGCATTAATTCTATTCCTTTGCCATCTTGTCATCACAATGTCTCAACTAAGTTTATTTCAGTTATGTAAACTGAGAAACTGACAACAAATAGTGTAGTATTGTTAGTAAAAATGTAGTTGGAAGTCCAATAATGGAGACAAGAATGCACAAGCAACAATGGATACCTAAGCTTAAATGAAATCATTATCAAAGCATTGTTACGAATGGAAAAAGAGATGATGCAACAAATATTTCCACCACTTTAGCGGAGCATATGTATCTAAATTAAGTCCAATTATGTGAAAGTTATAAAGGAAAGCCAGAGTTTTTGCAAGTTATAAAATCGTCCCATAAATTCAGAAGAAAGAAAAATTTGGAATAGTTTGCTGTGTAGACTTCTTTAGAATCCAGCAAAACAAGAAATTATATTTGAACGAATGAACAAGGTCGGAATAGGTGGAGGCGTTAAGCGTTACACGTTCTCTAATGCACGTAATTAACACTCCGGTGAAAGATGACGAGAAAATGCATACATTTCAACTGACACAGATGGAAATGAGACTACGGAACAACAATAAGGCCGTAAACGTAGAACATAAATAGACATGCTGTTTGTGGGACGTATCGCATAAACGTAATAAATATTTCTGTCCAAGGATAACCTATTTGCTCTGCTTATGTCAGATCCATGTCCAGCGGGGAAGTTAACTTTTACTGTAGTGGTATTGCTCTATAAGGATATCTTTAATAAGCCTCGACGCTGGGACGAAAAGAAGGTCATGCGACTCTTTTGGTTAACTCTGACTGCAAGCAATCCAAACAATCGATTCCTGGATCGATTCCCGAAGGAAACAGCGGGAATTCTTCTGCAGCCATTGTCTTTCGCCACAGGTTTCCTCGACCCTGACAGCGCCTTGTAGACAGCGTTCATACATCGAAATGTTGAGGAGAGGCTCGAAAAAAAATTTAAAAAATAACTAACGTTTCTTATGCATTTTTACGACTCCAGTCTCCAAAAGGTTGGTTTCTGAAACTGTTTATCTTGTTTGGAGATCATTAATAAGACCTTAAGTCAAAACCTATTTCAGCGTTCACAGGGTTTTTCCTTTCAAAACTTTCCAGTATAAACAACCCGTATGTAACATACATTTAATTTTAACATAACAACACGTTAATTTGGATATCGAGAGAGAAGTTTAAGATAAATTTTGATTAAAATTACCCCAATCATCCCTAATTTTAAAGTTCTGCCTACTGATACTTACATTTTAAAGTGGTAAATTGTTTTCTATCTTTGCCTGGAAAACTGAACTATTGTTGCTGTTTGAATTTGGACAGAATAAAAATGTAATCATCAAATTGCACCAGTCAATCTCGGCTTGGCACCCTCTAACAGAACCAATGGATAAATGATGTGAAATGAAAGAGCGAAACATTTGTGGAAAATAAAAATGCACAAATTTTAACTGCTCGACAAATTATTTCATTGTCATAGTAACATATGATTCTGTAAAACAGCTGAAAAACAGCATAACGGTTAAATTTTTTCATGACCTCATAGCTTTAGCGACAATGATCATATAAAAGTTATGTTTTTATAAATATGAAGATGGTATACACAACCGTTTGCTCAACGTATGTGTATGCATCGTCAGTTCTATGAGATAATGGCTAAATCATCCTAATTATCAACAACATACAGAGTTAATTGAAGGTCTGCACCACCTAAATAACTTTTGAAGAATGTGGTTCAGTGACATGAAACGCTGTGTGTGCGGACAGCTTCATACTGAAAACTCAAATTATATCACTGACGTTTTTAATTCCGGTTTAAATGAAAGCAACTCCACCGCTATTATTTTAAATGGAATATCATATATAACTACATTTTTAATGCTTATTAAGACATTTTAAAAAGTACCCATACCAGACACTTCTGTACAAATTTAATGCTGCTAAATCAAGAAAACAGAAAAGTATAGTGAATAATGAAAGGCTCCTTTTGTTTACTATGTTTTGTCAGCAATAAAATAAATACATTTCCCTTGTTTATATATTTATACTTACTAGCACAGAATTTAAGGAATCAAATCTGACATCTGCTGTGGTAAATAATTCTATGTGATGTTGAGCTAGATAAGCCGTTCTAATTTTAATTATGGTTGTCTATGGATACAGGTAGCGATCTCATTAAGAGTGGCGAATTTATTAATGATATACATCCGGATCGCAATCCAATTCCACATAAAACAGCGACAAGGTTCAGAAACAAATTTACTCAAACGGGAAGTGTCAATGATTTACCAAGATCAGATCCCTGATGAGAATACTTCATTAATGTTCTCCTCCGAATGTAAAAAATTCAAAAGTTTCTACTACAAATTAGTCGTTAGAATCAAACATAAGCTAAAGGTAAAAATCTGTAAAAGTGATGCAACAATAGTCCAAGCGCCTAATTTTCAGAAACTATTTCTCTTATTTTTTAAACAGTATATACCAAATTTTGTTTTTGTAGATTGATTTATTTACGGACGCTCTTTAACAGCTCAGGTCATCAGCGTCCCATTCAACTCAGGGCGTGAAACGGCCGACAAATTTTGCTCAGAGGCCTCTCTTTCAGGCTTGAGGTTCTTTATCGTGCCGTAAATGTACGACACGGGACCCACGGCTTTACTTCCCTTCCGAAGGAAGCCATACTTAGGATTTTTACGCCCGAAAAAATCCATCGGTCCTGGCCGGGTTCGAACCCGCGATCTTGGGTTTAGGAGGCAAGTATGGCAACCACTACACCACCAGGACCGGCGTTTTTGAAGAGAGAACTATTTTGCCAATAAAGGAATTTTTAAATTTTCGTTTTCAGGTAAACCCCTACCTCCCCGATTACCCTGAGTTTTAGAAAACATCTTTCTTATTACATTTAAATCTCGTATAAGAAGTTTCATTGCAAAAACCATATATGAATGCTATTATTGTTAAATTTTGTGGCGCAGGCAACCCCCCTCCTCCTAATAGTCCGATTTGATTGATTTTAAGGATTTTTTTCTTATTTTATTTAAATTGCATATACGGATTTTGGCAGCGAAACAAATATTAATGCCGCTGATTTTTAAAAATTTGGATAAAGTCCCCCTTTCCCCGCTAATAGTCCAATTTAATTGATTTTCAAACTATTTTACTTATTTTATTTCAATGGCACACACACGCACACACACACACACACACATATATAGTCTACTTAAAAAAAATAAAATTGAGGCTGTCAGAGCCATTTTTACACTTCGGTAAAAATGTCACTCCTTTTTCCGGTAACCTCCCAATTTCAATAATGTGATATTTTTCAAAAACTATTATTTGATTTAAATGCTATATACCGATCTTTGTTGTGAAAGAATAATCTCTGGTGATGCAAGAATGACTTTTTTTAAATTTGGTTAACCCCCCACCCCCAATGATCCAATTTTGCCGGCTAACGTACTCGACCAATCGTTTGTTAATTGATGATGGCTATGTACAGAGTTTCGTTAAGAAAAAACAAAAATTGCGACCGCTAGAAAATGAACGGACGCCCACACACATATACATATGCATATTTTCGAAATATTCAATTTTTTTAAAAAAAGTTTTAGGAGCCCAGTAGGTACGAACGTTGCAAATTTGCATACATTAGTAAAAAAAATTCTTTCCATTGGTACAACACAATAGCTTACATTTCTTCTGAATTCGCTAAAAAAATTAAATAGCCGAAAAATAAGCAGATATTTGCGCAATAGTTTCATTACTTCGGAATTCCCTAAAAGTAGGTAAAATCAGTTGTGAGTGATCGGCATACGGCTAGCGCACACAGCGAGTTTCATATCAGTAAATCGCATGCTTTAAAAATTATTTAGGTGATGGGATCTTTTAAATGACTCTAAATAGAGACGAATCATTCCTTTCTTCTTTCTGCAACTCTCTTGTACTCTGCAGAATCTGCTATCATATTTCTTCTAAAACAGTATTTAGAGATGTTTCTCTCAATTCCTTTCCGGAAAAGAACATAAACAATACGGAAATATTTCTGCAACTACATTACTAGTTAGCTCATTTTGTTAATGTGGGGTATGACCTTTCTATTTAATTACATTTTTTCAGTATTAATTATTCATAGCATGTTTAAAATCGTCACTCAATATTATACGTGTTCTGCATATTGTTATTGTTCATCAGCACGTTTTCCATAACATTTAGTGATTGTTAGAGCACCACAAGATCGAAAATACATTGGCAAACCTGATCGGATAGAGGGAATTGCAACGCTAGTATGTTTTTCTCAAGAAACCAACCAGTCATTGTTGCTACGAGGTGATTTGCTTTTATTTTATGCTGGTTGGGATAAAATAATGGAAGTTGCATTATTCATAGACAAAAATAATGAAAAGCAACAAGGGAAGGGTAAGAAATATGGCTCGCGTGTTGCGTTGTGAAACATGCTTTGTGAATACGTTTATAGACTAGCAGGGCACATGAGCCAAAGGCATTAAGAAAATTTGTGATGGGCAAGAAGATAGTTTGTGTTAAACTTTTTATGTATATTTTGGTCATTTAGTTTGGCAATGGAATTCTTCCGTTAACAGTAAGTACGTTTGACGAGAGAGAGAGACTAATATATAGATTTTTATAGATTGCAAATTTTCTTATCGTTTTCTCCTCTAAATGAAACGCAATACAATAAGTGTTTCGCTGTAAAGCATTAAGTACTTCAAATTATTTTAGACCCTCACTAAAGTGTAATTTTCTTAAATATTCTAATTATACTTTGAAATAATAATAGTGCAAAACTAATGCAGTCAGCATTAGTAATGATTGTAATGATTTTAATAACGTTGGTAGTATCGTCGGAAGAAAAAAAAATGTAACTATTGGCTTGTTTGGTGAGATCAATATGAAAACAAAATGAATTTTATCTACTACTGTTACGGGGGTGCACGGGTCCTGTCCAGGCAACAAACTATTTGAAAACGTGTTTTACCTTTTATAAAGGCGTGTTTTACATTTTATAAGAATATAACGATTAAACTTTGTTCCCTGGAAACGACGAATGAAAATGTACAAAATGTAATTCTGAATACTTACAGGAGGAACATTATTTAAGGAAATTAAATTTTTTTCTAATATTAGCAATTTTTTCACAGCAAATAATACTTTCTCTCAGTTCAATTTTTTAACAACTATAGCTGCACAGGTGACTTGAAAGTTATTGCAATGTTATTATTACCGAAATTCTGAATATTTATAGCAGGCACATTATTTGACGAAATTGCACATTTTTGTACGATTGCAGCTGGTGGAGTGTCAAATTCATCTTCCCGCATTTTCACTTTTTGAAGTCAGAAAGCGAGACTGCGAAAACCCTGTTTGTTGATTTTTCTTGTTACCAGAAACTATTCCTCAATCATATAAATGTAAAGGATTAAGTAGACTTTGGCAGAGTCGAATAAACTGCAATTTATTTATTTCCTGAAATTTAAAAATAAATTCTTTGGTCGTGTTCTAACTTGACCCTCTCGTTACTAAAGCTCTACTTCTATAACTACTTGTTTACATAAATGTTGTCATAGTATTTTCTCTTATTTTAAAAGAGTTCAATCTGATTTGTAAGATAATGTTGAATTTAATTTACTCGTAAGGTACTTTGAAGCTATAGTTACAATATACCCAACTATTTAAACTTTTCATAAATATCGTTTTAGTTAACTACAATATACTATTAAAATGTTTTATGTTGTTGTCTGTAAAACATTTAACATCAACATTTAAACCAATCAGTTCTGAAAATGTCCCTATATTTGCCCTCACACTTGACCATGACGTTTGTCTTTTCTTGACAGCAATGGATCTGGGTAGCCCCATTATAGTTTACTTATCACACACTCATTAATAAAGCAGGATAGTAAATATTTGCTGCACCTTACAAGCTTCTCGTAAAGTTGAATCCGTTCTATTGAAGTTTGTGCCTTACTTCAATACGAAATATTTTCTTGTATTCCGTATCGAAAAAAACGTTACAAAAATACCTAGCATCCCTCAGATCAAATTCTGATCTAAGCACCAGGGAGTCGGTCCTGATGGTGTAGTGTGCCTCTAAGATCACGGGTTCGATCCTCACCAGGACCGATGGATTTTTTTCAGGTGTAAAAATCCTTAAGTATGGCTTCCTTCGGAAGGGAAGTAAAGTCGTGGGTCCCGTGTCGTGCATTTACGGCACGATAAAGAACCTCAAGTCTGAAAGAAGAAGCCTCTGAGCAAAATTTGTTGGCCGTTTCACGCTCTGAATTAATGGGACGCTGATTACCTGAGATGTTAAAGAGCGCCTGTAAATAAATCAAATCGATATGATAAATTCATTTCAGGAGCCACGCGTGTGCTTTCGAAGTGGATTCTACCGAACACGGGCCTCCATTGCTTTGACTACAGCTCTAGCGTCCGGATCTCGAACTTTCATTAACCAGCAATACACATACATCCTATTCATTTTCTGCTCATTAACGTGCTAAAAATCAGGTTTGGTAATTTTTCAATTCTATGAAGGGCTATGACAGCAACACAGTTTTCTTAATCTCATTTCGTCGTTAAAGCTCAAGTAATGCACTGTTTCTGCTGCACCTGAGCTCAACAATGAGGGGACAGCAAAAACACCTTGTACAGTTCCCTTCAAAAGTTTATAACAGTAGATGCTCTCCTACTTCCCTAATCAAACTAAAACTTTTCTCCTATTTTCTTAATGTAGCGGACGAGGTTCTTAAACATTGTTTCCAATAGAAATTCCCGACTCCGGCGGAACCCCTTCTTCTTCTTCAAGGAGTTCGAGCCCATTTAAATTACCGCTTTCATACTAAACGGCCGGGAAAATTAAAATTGCAAGCTACTTCTCACCGCAACAGCCCACCTCATCCTGGCACTTTCCATTCTATAATACAACGCACGGAATTAATTATCTGAAATTAGTAGATAATTGCTAAGGTTTGGACTTAGGAGTGCGTGCTTGTCTTGGTGGTTAAGTTAACACAATAACTATACGCTTAACGCGCGGTCAGTACTGTCACCCGAATTAGCTTCCTTAGAAAATATCGGCAACACGTCTGCGGAGCGACTTCTCGATGACCCTTCAAATAGGTATGCCTAATACAGCTTTTCATCCCAACTATTAAAACTTAATTCTTGCTTTAATAAACGATATTTAGAGAAACATTTAACACTAACATAATGTCAAAATTTAAAATATCTAAAGCACAAATATTTTAAAAGAATTCCTAAATAGCTAAGAAAACATAGCGCAAATTATTTTAACATAATCTGCATATAGTCATTAATATTTAATTGCACAGAGCAGCCTAAATATTTTCTAATATTTCGAAAAGTAACAGCAGTAATTTTAATAATTTTTTAAGTGGACAATTGAATATTTAAACTTTAAAAAATGTTCAAGGCTGACTTTTTTTTTTTAATTTATTGTAGGTTGCCTTAAAGAACCTCTCCAATTTATGAAGGAAAAGATTAAAATGACACCAAAAGATTAAATCATAACACTCTTCTTCTTCTTCTTCTTCTTCTTCTTCTTCTTCTTCTTCTTCATCCTCTCATTTGGCGTTACAGCCCGGTGTGAGACTTGGCCTGGTGCGGCGACCGCTACTTTGTCTACCTCCGTCTTATGACTTCATTGATAGAGGGTAGTAGTTGTAGGACGGTTGCCTATCACGCGGCTTTCGTGATCGAAGAACGCTATCTTTCCATCAGGCATCCAACTGTCCTCACAAGTCTGCGTGGACCCCGTTCCTGACCTCCCTAACTTAGAAAAATTCCTAAGCAGATACCGGGAATCAAACCCGTATCTCCCGGCCAGCGTCAGTATCGCTAATCATAGACCAAGGAGGTGATCAAAGCATAATATTATCAGCCGAAATTGAAAATAATGTATATTTTTAGCGTTATATTTCACACTCTTGCGGCGAGTACATGCATAAAGCAAAAGAAGGAAATGGTTTTAGATGGGATGGCTTTATTAGAGACATCCATAGTCTCGTGGTACTAGTCCCAACCCTGGTCAAACACGTGTGTACAATGAACGAAGACACTTGCATTTGAAATTCAAATCGTTTAAAACAAGAGGACGTTTTATCTCCATTACTTTTCAATTTCTCTCTCGAGTACACTCATCGTATGCTTACAGGACCAAAGATGGACTGTGGTTGATTGTTGGTTTATGCAGAAGATGTTGATTTATTGCGTGATAATAATAGCTACACGAACTTTCCATTTGTATCCACTGTGTTTCAGAGTTACGTCTTCATAGCTCAACTGTTTAGGCAGTTTATCTTGTTGGAGATAGCGCCAACATGTCGTGGCGCCGAAAATTAAAAGGACAAATCCCTTGTGACGAAAACAATGCTAAGGTAGAAGTGAGTGTGTAACTGTTGTCTAGGCAAATTAACATTTCGCGTATGCATGTGATAATTAAGTTACTAGATTCTCCTGTAATTATGCTTCTGTGAAATGAAACTACCTTTAACGGGAAATTAGTAAAATAAAATTCTCTATTGCAACGGCAACAGTTATCGTGTTGTATTCTTTAGGTATGATTGTGTGAAATGATAACAGCGTTTACAAACCCAAAGCACCTCTAAGAAACAATCTGATTTATAAAGTGGCCAAAAATGCTCTGCCGGTTTCAGATCAGGCATTTTTAAATATCATATACTACCAAAATAATATCTTTATAATTAAAATATAGTCACCATCTTTAATGAGGACTTTCTATCAATGTGGAGGAAGATTGCTTTTCATTGTGATAAATCTCCTAAGGGCGGAAAGCAAAAACATCTATCCAGATCGGCAAACGTGCGACATTGCTGTCTTCGGAGATTATTCAAAGAAAGGAAAACAGTAAATGATTATGCAATGTGGAAAAATGGGAATAATGGTTGCAAGAACCGCCTTAGCTGTAGGGGGTTTTGCATTATCATGCAAAAGAATAACACCTTTCAACTTTTCATGGACACATTCCAGTGTTTGAATACAAAATGGCATTGATTGTTTGGATAAAGATAAATGTCTAACCATTGTAATAAATCAAGTAATTAACCAAATAAACAAAACTATGTTCTTAGTAGCAGCAACAATTTTCTGTACTATCAATACCCGTAAGATAGTTTGAAGATTGGAGTTGATCTACCTTAATCATCATAGTTCCCTCCCTATGCTACCTCCACACCATAAAACTTGAACGCAACGCTGAAAGAATGCGCGGCAGTGCCCCACGGAGGAGTGGTGAAATCGTCTGTGGTTAGTCGCGTCATTAGATGCGAGGATTACTAGATAAGAATTGAGACGAAAATAATGAATACTGATAGAAACGTTTTGTTTATCTCAGTTTATCAAAAGATTTCCCCTTGTACTGTATGCCCGCTTCTGGAAGCACCCACGCCACTCAGTTTCCTCGTATGCTGCAACCGCTTCTTCGGGGCTAGAAATTCGGTAACCTCGAAGTCGGTTCTTCACAGTAGGGAACAGGAAGAAATCGCATAGTGCCAGGTCGGGACTATAGGATGAGTCATTAGTTTTGCCTCATTTACTTGCAGACTCTCCATTGTTACATTAGGGATGTGAGGTAATGCATTGTCATGTGCAACGAAATGTCCCTTAGTGCTGTCTTTGGACGCCGTTCTTGGATTTTCTGAAACACGTTCGGAAGGCAAACTTTGTGTAACATTTTGCAGTAACAGTTCTCTGATTTTCGAGCAGGGTGGTTGCCACGTGATCACTTATGCAGAAGAAAGAGGTAACCCTTTTCTTTCCCACACTCCTTGGCCTCTTGACTTTGGGGGGTGGTTGGTCATCAGGGAAAACCCTTATGGAGAATTGGCTTTTTGTTTCTGGATCAAACTGATATATCCACGTTTCGTCACCCATAACAATGTCTGAAACATGGCGAGACTTTCCAAAGTTGAATCTTTGCAGCATTTCTTGGCAACATTCCACCCTGTGAAGCTTCTTACTTCAGGCAAATTATGAGGCACCCATCTTGAAGATTTTGTTTTACAAGAAGGTGTTCATGAAGGATGGTTGAAACTCTGCGAACTAATCGCTAATGCCAGCCCAGTGTCCTTGTAGGCTAGTCTTGTATATTCCCTGATCATTGTTTCCACATAGTGATGTTCTTCTCAGTCACTATTGTTGTTTTTTGCCACTCTTCTCTTTATCTTTAAGGGATTTCCGCTCCCTCTTAAATTCTCCAAACCAGGGGAACACAGTAGCACGTAAAGGAGAAAAGTACCAAAAAGCCTCCCTCAAACGCTCAAGTGACTGCGTTTAATTTAAGCCACATTTGAAATTGTACAAATCATCACACGAAAATGCTTTCTTTGAATATCCATTGAATTTACAAGAATGTGCACACTTTCCAGACTTAAAACATAAAATGCAGGCATATACTACCATGGCAACACCAATGACTCTACAATTTCGACCCAGGAATAATGTTTTTTCTAGGGGTGGCCAATGTTTCTTGTGACCCTCGTGTAGCAAAGAGTAAGTGGATGGTTTCAAGTTTAATATTTAAACTAAGAACATTTAGTTTGTTCACTAAATTGTGTAGAAAATAGTATGCAATTTGTATACTGATTTATGGGATGTAAAATGTAAATTATTCATTTTATTTGCAGCAAAATCGTTATGTGCTGTGTGTCTAATTCAGAATTTAATGACTTATCAAATTAGTTTGAAAAGAGATCTTCATGTGCACACTTTTAAAATTGTTCTCCTTTATAACCAATTATAGTAAAATGTCTGGTTTTTTGAAAATTCTGACATAAAGAACTAGACATTCATAATTTCGAGTAATCTCTTAATGAAGTGTTTAAAAAATGGAAAAGAAAATTTGATCCTATGCCTCAGTCGAAGGTGCGAACGACTCTGAAGATGAAAATGCATGCTGCTGAAAGCTGATAGGCAATGCAGTCTCGTTATCGTGCACATCAAGATTTCTGTTCAACCAATTAATAATATTGCACCTCCAGTAGTTGATCTGTTGTTCTATTTCTGAGGATTCGCTGTGGAGGCAGGGACACATCTTGGAGAGGAAAAGAAAGAGAAACAAAGACTCTTTCCACGTCGTAGTTATGTTTACAAAATGCGGCCGTGTTAGTTTTTTAGCCACTTCCTAGGTTACATATCTCGAAGCATGTCCTTCAAGGCAAGGTACACTGACTAGCAATTACGTCATCCATTTAAAATGACCACACAAATTGATACATTTCTGCCTCCTACGGAGAGCTGGTGCATACCCAGGTAGTACAAATACTCACTTTGGCTGCTCCACCTCTCGTATCACCTCGTTGTCGTCCTGGAAACGTCTGACACGAAGTGGGGTCTTCATGCGAGGAAAGAGGAGTAAATCTCTGGGTGCCAGGTTGGGTGAATATAGAGCATGGGATAAAATGTCATACCCCAAAGTAGCCGCATGCGTCACTATCTGATGTGAAGAATGTACTGGCGCGTTGTCGTCCAGCAAACGAACTCCCTTTGACAGCTTCCCGCGGCGTTTTTTTAATGATAGCCTCCCGTAATCTCGTCAGGAGGTCCTGGTAATATTTTCCAATTATTGTCTGGCTCTTACAGGCATAATCTGTCAACAGCACACTATGGGAGTTCACCAAAAATCACTCAACATAACCTTCCCGGATGACGTCTGTGTTCCCCCCCCCCTTTTGTTGAGTGTGTGTGTGTGTGTGTGTGTGTGTGTGTGTGTGTGTGTGTGTGTGTGTGTGAATTTGCGTGTTTCATTGCTTGCTCTTTTGCTTCGTCTCGGGGTCATAATGATACATACAACATTCATCCATGGTGATCAGGCGCTCAGAAGAGTCGTCAGGAACAGCCTGGCAAAGCTACAACATCTCGACTGCCGCTTCTTCTCGGCGCTGGTTTTGCTCAGGTGTGAGCAAGCGCGGTGATCTTTGTCATATACAAAACGTTTATCACTGAACCATTTGCCTTGACAGAAATGCGAGGGTTTTCAAGCACTGGAGCCTCCACTTACGTTCCAATTGCTGGTTCCTCATAGAGAGATGAACGGCTACTTCTTGGCTCATCTTCCACGCTCCAAAATGGAAACGCCTGCGCCACTTAACTACAGTGTTATAGTTTGGGGCAGTGTCTTCATACACAGCAACCAGATCAGCGTGAACTTCCTTGGCACGTTTTCCTTTCAAAAACAGGAAACGAATAACCGATCTTGACTTTTGCACTCTAGCGGCTTTCCGTAACAATAGCGAGATGAAATTTAAGTGGCGAACACTAAAGGCACGCGTGACCGCTCTGCAATGCCAAGCGTGAAGTTATTCTGCATTGTTAAAACCGACAATACCAACGAATTTGAAATAAATTTGTAGTTTGGCACAATATCAAGTGCTTTTTCTTGTAGTAGTTAGTTATATGAAACAAAACGTATGATTTGAAAACAATAAAAAATATAGAACCTAACTTAAAAAAAAAGGTGCCGAGTCAAAAAAAAAAGTCGTGACCTTGTTGTAGGACTTTTTTCACCCCTTTCTTCCCTCGTATTAAGAGTATATTTAAGTCAAAGAAATAAATTTAGCGTTGCGTTCGTGAGGGATTTATGAACAAGTTCCGTGGGCAATTACCTCCTTCCAAATTTACAATTCACGATCCTCTGGATATATTTGATACTACTTGGAAAACAAGAAACACACGCGAAGGGGTACAGTTTTAAATGAAGACATGTTAGACGAAATTGTTGCAAACGAATAAAATCACTACCAAAATTAGCGTAAGTGGGGTTTCGGTGTCTTCTGCACGTACAGCAACAAGATTGTTAAAATTTCAGCCTTACAACAATACAAATGTCCATTGTCAACAACAGGCGATCCCGTAGCATGTGTGCATTATTGTAGTGGTTTATTTCACGTGATTGAACAGATAATTGCCTCAGGGTTTGTGTTATTTTCAAACGGGTGCAGTTCCACCAAAATAGTCGTGTCGCAGTACAGGCGCGGTCGGCTGGGGTATTTCCAGCTGCCGAGATACAAAAACCGGTGCAAGCGGTAAGGACATATTTTGGAATCGCTGTATGAAATATATTTTTTGGTTAAAATGTATCCAAGTTCTATAATTCTAGATTTAATAGCATGCTAAGCTTACCCAAATTTAGTTTTGCTGACATATGGAATACACAGTCTCTCTAATCTCTTCTGCTCCTCGTGTTACTGTTTTTGGCTAAGGAGCTGTTGATCAAAGAAGGCTTAAAGTTCAAACGAATATAAGGGGCATGTCAAAATATATTTGGCTGAGCCTTTGACGAAGTTCTCATGAGGAATACATAAATAGGACCTTAAGATCGCTCTTTCTCTGAAGTTCCTACGAGACAGTCACGTAAAACTCATAAATAAAACGTCCCTGTACGAGAGTGAGGGATTCTCGTGCCTCTGTTTTTATTCCTGCCCACGTATCACTGCCATAATAGGTCGCTCGTAAAGGGATTAGCAAACACCTGCTTTAGGAGACGGAGCCTCCAGATAAAACTGCGGCGGACGGACGTCGTAAAACACGTGATAGCGTCGCAGACTCGTTATCGTGCACATCAAGACTTCTGTTCAACCAATTAATAATATTGCACCTCCACGTAGACCGGTGAGGTCATTGCTAAATTTACTCAATGACTTTCTTTGTCAATGGAAGAGGAACCTTACTGCCGCGACTGACCTCTGGGGTTCAAGGTGATCACCTCTCCACTCTCGATGGACATCTCAGGATGGGGATGGATGATTTGCTAGAGGGAACTCGACTGTGCCATTCTCAAACAGAGACCATCTTTCTTCTTCTTCTTCTTCTTCTTCTTCTTCTTCTTCTTTCATTTAGCATCTATTGCTTACTATTTTCTCTACTCCTTTTATATTTATTTCCAGACAACTTTAACCACCAACGGCTCGATAGTCCTTTATTCTATTATTAGTTAATTCACTACATATATCGTCTCAAAGACTTTGGCAGTTAAACAGTTACAAAAAACACTTCCTTTCTTTCTGCCCATGCGCCTTATATTTTCTCTTTATCTTCTTTCTTCTCTATTTTTGTGTTCTGTTTACCAACCATTTTCATCTCTTTTCTTTGCTTTTTATCAACCCATTCTTCTTTTCTTCAGTCTTTTCCCTATTTTTTTTTTCGACTTTCATTACTTCTTTTTAGGTTTGCTTTATTCTTTTCTAGTTATTTCTTTATTTCGGTTTTTTACCTTAATTTCGTTTCTAAATATTTATATTTTAAAAAATTCGTAAGCCAATCTCTTTCCTTCTGTTTTTTTTTTCCTATGTCATGACATTCCTTCTTTTTGTTTTTCATTTTGTTCTTTTAATTCATTATTATCTTTAGCTTGTCACTTCTTTAATTCCTTTTTTCCTCACCCCTATTTTACCCTTTTTCATTTTACGCCCTTACTTTCTGTTGTTCATATATTTAATTATATTTCTTCGTTGTCTTTTTTTATTATTTTCTTTATTTCTTATTCACTTTCGCTAATCTCTGTCTCTCTCTAGATGCCTTGTATCTTTCTGTGCTTTTAATTTCGCTTTTACTCTTAGTTTTCCGAACCCAACAATTTTCATGAAATATAATGATTGTTAGGGTTAAAGGGCTATAAGAGAATCAAATTGTTTATTGGGTGGTTCATTTAGACTTTTGAAAAGTTTTTAAATTACGGTTGTAATACCATTGGGTTTTTCGAAGTTTGCCCTCCCTGGTCGTTAGGCAAATGCTGGGAGGTATTTACATTCGATTATTTATCCGCTTTCCATCGTATCATGTCATTTCGTTATGTTGATTCTGTCACAGGGTCGAAAGTGCCAGGCCAACGTAGGATAGGCGGGGTGTGGCGGTGGCTTCCCCTCGTCTGGTTTGGAAGCGGCCCTTCTAAGAGGGTCTAACTTCACTGGCAGCAAGATTGTCCTCATCGTCCGCGCATTCCCCGCCTATGGATCCTGCACCCTTCATCCCTTTCCTTCCGGGAGTGCACAAACGGCAAGCCGAGAGCAAGGCTGAAATGCTGAAATCTTCTCCTTCTTCTTAGTTCAGTACATGGCACTTATCGATTCTTAAATACAAAATAGGGCAACGACAAAGGTATTCCAATCATTCAGACGAGAGACATGCAATACAGTTTGCGACCAGCTGTTGGACAATAATGTCTACAAAAATGTAACTAACGCAGCTGTCAACTATGGACCTTAAGCTATCAAAATATAATAAGTATAAGTTTAAACTTGCATAGTCACTGTTGTACAGTCTGTTGAGTTCAGTCCTGTGCCATAGCTGGTGAAAAATCATGAAAACTTTACATTCTACATTTTCACACTATAAGCCGGTGAAAGAGCAAGGACTTGGTAATCAAGTGTGTTCATTTGATATCATTGCAAGATGAATTTGATCATTTGAAGAAGGGCGAGAGACTTTGAAAGACAACTCTCGCCCTGGCCGGCCTCGGGAAGCAGTGAACTAGAGAACAATTCAAAGAGTGAGGGAGGAACTTGGTGGATGAAAATCGACATATTAATGTTGACATGTTAAGTATGGAAGCGGGTATCGGTGTTGGCAGCATTGACAGTATACTCCATGAATATTTAAAGCTGAGAAAAATTTGTGCAAAATGAGTTCCACATTCCCTAACCAATGCAGGGGAGAAGGGAATGTGCAAGGAAAGTGCTGAGCATGTTTCTAAACGTTTGACAGATATATGTACTGGTGATGAAAGTTGATATACCACCCCAAATAAAGCTCAGAACTGCGTGTGGGTAAATGAGAATGACTCAAGACAAGATTTTCATTCTCGAAAGCGAATGTTCACCGTTTTCTTCAACTATGAAGGATCATTCGTGGTTGACTGTATGCCAAAAGGAATGACAATGAATGGAGAATACTATGACAAATATTTTGGATCCTTTATTTGAAGAGCTGAGGCTGCGGCGTCCTAAGACAGGATCTTCAAGGCTGTTGCTTTTGCACGACAATTCGTCTCGTCACGGAACAGCTGCAAATTTGAGGAAGCTGGAAGTCGCCAAAGTTCAGTTGCTTGACCATCCACCCTATAGCCCTGACCTTGCACCGTGCAACTTCTGGTTGTTTCCTTGAGTGAAATCTTGCTGGAAAATCTTTTAAACAAGTGCACGACCTTACTCAAGCTATAAATTCAGCTGTGTCGACAATATCTCAGTCAAGTACCGCAGTGCTTTTGACAAGTGGTCGCACCGTCTACAGCTGTGTGTGGAGAGAGATAGAAAGTACTTTGAAGAATTGTGAGAATAAGTTTATGAATTCAGTCCTTAGTTTGGACTTTAAAGTGTCACTTGCAAAACTTTTTGAATGCCCCCAGGTAGTGCAATAAACCTCAAGGCTGTTAATGAATCTCTGTAACCCGGCACTGAAGTTACGTTTATTTGCTCTATTTATAAACGTTTAACATCTCAGGTCATCAGCGTACTGAAGTTGAGCATAAGACATTTGCATACAAGAGTGCTGGAAGTTTTTCTCTCTCACAATTGGTGCATATAATCAGCTCCAGTGAAATGTCATCTATGAATAAATGAAATAAAAGAAGGGGAAAGACTGCCCCCTTGTTTAACTGCTCTGTTAGAGCCTGCGTTCTGGGTTCGTACTTCACACAGAAATATATTCTCATAATATACACTGGAGAAAAGATTGGTGCAGCTGGGCTGTACCATAAAAGCCGGCCCTTACTGTTAGTACTATCTACTACCTTTGCACAACTAATTCGTTAGTGGCCAAATTATGGCTTATAGGTACTTTGGCCTAGCTGTAACTCTTTTATAAAGTTGCACTGATTTTTGATAGCTCGCATAATTCTAGCTTGGAAAATGTAAAAATCTTTACAGTCAAACTGCATTGGAGTAGCAAATCTTACACATCTGGGAAGCTCAAAGAATGACTCAGCTGATTTCCTCCATTCTCCTGACGAGCGAGACAAGATGGCGTCCGCTCCAAGGGCAGTAGGTTCTGGTGATAAATCATCAACAAGAACCTGACCTCCGCAGGCAATTAGCATCTTAATTACTCTACAATAAGAATGTGCTCAGCCGATACAGGTGTTGTACAGTCTAAAGCAGCAGTACGGCTTGACTTTTAATACTTTCAGCTTTCTTCTGCTTAAGGAAACACCTCGCGAAAAGGGCATATAGAGGCTGCTGCTTACGTCACGTATGCTTGTGATGTACACACTCCAAACCAAGTAATAATTAGGTGGCGGACATCAACATATTTCCATGTTTATTTCTTAGCTCCAAAACATATGCTCGCTATATAAATTCATTTTATCTTATTGGTAAACAAAGGGCTAGCTTTTATACTGCATAAATAGTCTACTAAATATTATTTAATCCTAATATTTGCCAACGATGTGGTCTTATTCGCCAAAACACCGAAGGCACACTACCAATTATGCTGGAATAATGTGAGCATAGCAAAAATGCAGGGCTGTCACTAAGCAAATTGAATGCACAGTTAATATGAAACAGACTTGAAAGCCCGATACAAATAGATGGAACAGTCCTCACATATTACCTAGGACAACAGATTTCCTTCCATAATAAAAAGTACAAAGAAGGATCTCATTAGCCTGGAGAGCATTTTGGGCCCTTAAGTTTATATTGTTAGACCAAACACTAACTAAGAAAATCAGATTCCAGACGCTTAAATGTGTTTATACCCTGTATTACTATATGGGTGCCAGACATGATCAATAACAGAAAAACAAAATTCAAATATGCCAAAATAAAATGCAACGCAAGTTCCTGGGAATTACTTTGAAGGACAAAATACCTATAGTATTAATAAATCAGTTATCTCAGATAACAGACATCGCACAAATAGCTACCAGAAGCAAATGGCAATGGGGCGGTCACGTCGCAAGAATGCAGGATAATAGATGAAGAGAAAAATGGAAATCTCTCGAGAAGCAACTAGTGCAGTGAGAAATGGAGTAACCAAAGAACAAACCAGTTAGAGTGTCTTAAACAGCATACGAACAACTAGCGTGGAATAGCTCACCACGTTCGGAAAAAGCGAGCTTTCCCTACTTGTTAGGAGACCTTTGCTATTAAAGGGACACAATAGGCAAGCTTTATCTGTTTAAATATTTATTTCAGAAATGAATGTCTGATCTGATATCAACAGAATTACCTTAGCTGCATAAATTCGTGTACTTTGAACGATTTAGGATAAGATTTCTTATAAACTGGGCAAAAATTCGGATCACTTGATCAATAGATTACTTCTTATTACCTTAAAGATGGACTTTAAGGAAGTCTGTTATCACGAATGTTTACCAGGAATATTGCAAAATGAGGAGATCATTTTAACCTTCTGCTTAGCAAGGTCTGCCAATACACATGGAATGCCAAGCGGTTAAAATCTGTGTTAAACCTCTTTTCATGGTTTGAAGTTACAAGTACTACAATACCCAATATTACAGCATTTTCAATGTTACTATGTTAAGTATCTTTTCATTGGTTTGAAGTTGCAAATACATATCGAACATAATTTAAAAATGCACTTTATTTTGAATAATGTAGCACTTACATTGTTATTAATATTATTTATCAATAGAAAATAATGTTTTTGGAATCTTGGGCTCTGTCCGATTTATTCACAACAATTATAACACACTTTTACTTTTTTGGTGTCTGAATGACACAAATTCTTGACATTTGTTACGCTTTGTCCTGCATTTTCTGTCTCTTTTCCACCACACTCTTGACTCGGCCAAAATTTGAAGCATGAATGCTTCAGGAAGAAGGAAAAATCTTTTTGCAATATTTTCATTATCTTCGTTACGTTGACATTGGTGGCCGAGGTCGTTAAGGCATGGACTCGTGAGCGGGAGGTCTGCGGTTCGAATCCCGCCAGGACCGTCCTCCCTGACTGGGGTTTTTTCCAGGTTTTCCTCAGTCTTCATAACTGGCAAATGCCGGGGAGATACATAAACTTAGGTCTGGAACGCTTCCTTCCTTAAAAAAAAAATCCTTTCCCAATATATCATTTCATCTCATGTATCATCAGTGTCCACCGCCTGTGGTGCCTTAGTAAAAACGGGCGTTAAACACTACTCAAAAAAAAAAAAGTTACGTTGACATTCTAAATTATAATGAATACTTGGCGGTCTGTAGTCCAAAATTGTTTTATATTTAATTTAAACTCTTCTTCAATAATGAAACTTCTAAAATAAAAGTGTAATTTTAAACTTATCAATGTCATTTATTCATATAGCTGACTATACCAAGCCTCAGTGCTAGTCTTTCAAGTGCTATGACTAAATGAACATAATTACCTTCATTATTATATCATGTGGTTTGTAAGGGATAAATTAACTATGTTAAGAACAGACAATGCCCTATTTGAACTACGACAATTACAGAGAATGGAATACACTTGTATCCCACTTGGTATGTGGAAGATTAACATTTACAATGTGAGTACTGAATCAATCTATACTGGGTGTAAAAACGTTACAAGGCTCGGTTGTAGATAGGTACCCTGTGATCATAAGTTGTTAACAAATCCATGTCCAAAAACGCTTTGTTTACCTGCTGGCGTCTCTGAAATATGGAGGAAGATGTAGGTGGTAAGGTTTACAAAAGCTAGGGAAGAAGTAAAACAGAAAATTGAAACACCGTAAGTAAACAGCATTTTAATTAACTACAGAAGCAAATATGGCTGCCACCAACTTTGGTTCATTTTGTGCATCGCCTGGTTGTGTAATGGAAAAGATTCCCAGCATATCTCGGATGACTCCAGCTGATACTTGCAATCGTGTCACAAGATCTTGTTGTATCTCCACGGGAGTCTTGGCATGTACCATCACAAAAGAAATATGAGATGGTTTTTTTTTTTTTGAGTAGTGTTTAACGCCCGTTTTTACTACTGAGGCACCACAGGCGTAATATGAGATGGTGTTAGGTCAGGTGAGCAAGAGGGCCAAGTATTGGGCCTCCACGTTCAATCCGTTTCCAAAGGTATCATTCAAGTGATCACGTCCCCATGATGGAAGTGAGTTGAAGCGCCATCATGCTGGAAGCACATTGTACGACAGATTTCCAAAAGTAACTGAAAACACTACGGGATATGGTGAAGGACTGCTGTGTATCATGTAACAGGTAAAGCAATACCACTGATAAACAGCCCTTAACTAATGAACCGATCTCTGCTGCTTGTCTAATGGTTTGTTTACCTACAGAGCCTCCCATTTCGGAGACTCTAGCGCGTAAGCAACGCATTTCGGGTTTACTAATAACATATGATAGTAATTAAAACAGTTAAACTCTTCCGGGTTCTTTTGCCGTAATCCACGGATAGCTTTCACCAACTACTGCGGTTGGCACCATCAGTGGACGATGAACAACACCTGGCTGTCAGACAGAAACGGATCAATACTGTCGACTTGTAGCAGTCAGGTGTTGTTCATCGTCCAGTGATGCCAACCGCAGTTGTTGGTGAAAGCTATGGTACCTTATTAAACCATGGGCCATGGCAAAACAACCCGAAAAAATGTGACTATTTTAATTATAATCGACCGTGAAAGCCTAAGAAGAAGTAATATAACAAAGTGCCCATCTAGCTACCTCGTTAACATATTTTTTTACACTTAGTATACGCTTTCGTTTCAAAACTTGCCAGTCTGAACAACTACATATTTAAAATATATTTAGTTTACGTATACTTAAAGTTACTTTTAAATTTATTCGACAAATTCAATGTTGCTTTTAAAGCTTAAAAACAATTGAAACTTTTTATTTTCATAATATACTATAGATGGAACAATAATTGGTTAGCATAAAAATGAAAAACAGGTTTTATGTTTTCAAAATGGTTTTTATTATTCAAAATAGTCAACACATTTTGTCCAACGATTTTCCATTGCCTTGATTCCTTCATGAAAAGTAGGTACTTTCCTTAAGGCCTGTAAAACAAGCATGCACAGTAGCTTTAACTTTCTCTTTAGTCGAAAATTTCCGTCCTCTCCAGAAAGTTTTGAAATTTGGAAATAAAATGCAAATTCGGGGGAGCCAAATCTGGCGATTAAGGTGAATGCGGAAGCGTGTGTGTTGTATTTTAAGCTTAAGGGCGCCTCAGCGTCAAAGACCGTTAGCGACCATAAATTTAAAAACAGAAATTAATGCCACCAAACAAGATCTGTAATTAGAAATAATAAAACATAGAGAAATTAAAAGAGTAACTCAACAATAAAATAACATGGTCTCATAAGGGTTGACATGTACAAATTTTAGGGCCCTGTTTAATACTGCAGAATCATTGCGAAGTAATTCGCGTAAGGCACCAGGCAACTGACACTTGCGTCGTAAATAATGGAAGGGAGGTGCAGTGTAGCAATACATGTCTCATAGTGAGCGGGACCCGGCAATGATTACAAAGAGGAACCAAGTCGTCTCGAGGAAGATGAACGTTGCTAAAAAGGCAATCTCTAATCCGCAATCGAGTTATAATTAATTCTTCGTGTCTACTTTTACAGCATGAAATATCTCAAATTAAAGGAAGATATTTATTTCACGGAGCTCTTGGACAAGAATGCCAGGTCTTGAAGAAACCCCTTCCACTCAAGTGATTTGATATACACACTCAACAATGTGCGGAATTTCGCTGCCTCATCGAACAGCTTGTTTCTCGGGTGTCACTATAGGTTGAAACCTATCTAACCTTGCCATAAAGTTTCCAATAAATTTACACAAAATGCTTTGAGATATTTTAATACCCTAATAATAAGATTAGTTAAATGTATGTATAAAAAATCAAAATTACTTATAATTAGTCGAAATGACCACCACTCTTGTGGACGCTCATCTATTAAAATATGCAACACTTCTATCGGGAAATCTGCTGCTGCCTTCCGAAGAGAACGCTTAAAACTTTCAATGTTTGGATGTCTCTTCTTGCAAGCATCTTCTGAAGCTTGGACCACAATTTGTAGTTCAGGGGGTTCAGGTCCGAACTTGCAGAAGCCAATCCGAGGTCGAAATAAAGTCAGGACGTTGACCTCAAGCCATTCCTGGGTTGTCCGAGCATTATGTGCTGGGGCTGAATCCTGCTAGAAGCTCTAGGTTTGTGCATGTAAGATGGTGATGTTGGGGTTATTGACCAGTCTCTCCAGCACTGTCTCCTGGTACACTTTGGTCTATGTTTTGACCACTTTTTTGCAGAAATGCATATATCTTCGTAGCTCACACCCCACCACATCACATGCAAGAAGATGACCGCTCTGGACCCTTAGAGCCTTTTCAGCAGCTTCTGTAGAGCATTTGGCATATTCTGTCATTTTGGGCATTAAAAGTCTCCTAACACTGAAAAAATGTTGATCAGTCTTCGCTGATCATTTATTGGGTTAACGTTTGCATTTTAAGGGTTTCTATCGCTTAATCTCACTTGTAAGCAAGCGTTCTTTCCGACGTTTGTAAGTTGTAAGTATGCTTGAGTTTAAAAAACGCTCTCGCGTTTAATTTTCTCTATTGTTTTAAAATAAAAATTAATTCAGTATATAAACTGTATGTATATGCTTTATATTTAACTAAATTTAACAAAAGCACCGTTGTGAAGATAGCAAATGTGAAACATTAATCTGATGTGTGTTTGAGAATTATATTTGTATGTAAGACCGCTCTGTAATAACATTCAGAAAACGTTTACGTTACATGTTAATAACATTTAAATTAAATTTCAAAGTCACAGAAAATCGATGTAACTTTCGATTGTTTTTAAATAATGACATGTTTTTGTTTTGCTGAAACATATGAACATCATCTTAAATACACAATGTAACTCGAAACATTCTGTTATTTCTCTCTATTTTAGTGAATGTAAAGATGATATCAAGGGTTCAGTTCATAAACATGGTTACATTTAAAAATATTTAAAAATACCCACACGGTGTAGGTTTGTGTATCAGCGGTCATATATTTCATTTAATTAAAAGTATACCATTAATTTTTGTGCTTTATTTCAATGGTAATTATAATAATCCTAAAAAAATGGTTTCTTAACTAATTGCATTTCATTAATTAACTAGGCCTAATTTGGATTTTACATTCATTTTTTTGAAGTTATTGAACTTGGTGAGGAATTCGCTTAGTTTACGTACTTCAGTTACACCGGTTACTGGGTCCCATGCTCTTATGACAGCCTAGTTTCATCTGCCTGGTTATGTTATCTTACAGAGTTGCAGGATAACCCACATATTGTATATGAATCTCTTCACTCTGAGCGAATACGTGTGTGGTGTACATTACCGGCCCAATTTTTTTCATTGAGACGATCAACAGCTCATGATATATGCAGATCTTTGAGTCGTTCTATTCATAATTATCAGAAAATAAAAAGAAGTAGGACTTATTCCAACAAGACGATGCCACCTCCCATACATCTAACCATGGCCCATATCAGCGAAATGCTTTTCGAAAACAGGCTTGTCAACAAAAACCTGTGGCCTCCGCGATCGCCGGAGATTTTTATTTATTGGGAGCTCCGAAAGGCAAAGCGTATGGTAGGAACTCTCGGATGATATGAACATTACAAATGTGATAAATAACATCTCTCCTCAATAATTAAGACGTGTTAATCAATCAGAACATTGTCGTAGGGACGCAGCGATGCCTGGATGTCGGTAGAGGCACTTCCAGCAGTTGTTATAAATCGGTAAGTTTTGTAACAAAGCGATATTTACATAGGAAGTAATATAATACATGTCTTTTAGTGAATGACAGTGAGACAGTGAGGCGTACCGGTTCTATGTGAGACACCTGCAGTTTTAGGTGCTTCATCCTACATATGGTAATCCTTTTGGGAAGTATTTTGTATGAATTATTTGGCAACAATATTTCTTAAATTTTACGTCCCGCTTGGTAGATCATCGAAATGTTCATGTTTCTATTTATTAAGTACATTTATATTTGTCCATCCCCTTTAAAAATTCTTAACTCTGACCAATAACTTCGTTCTATAACCCTCAAAGAGTTAATGTAATTTAATTTTATGTTAGTTGCTCCTATGTCATTTTTTATTATTAAAGACCGTCGTTCAACTCTTTGTTGTAAATGTCCCTTATGGGTTTCCTTTAACACGCTTAATTGTAAAGTATTTTCTTAGTCTGAATTGTTGCTTGCTCTCCGCTTGTCCAAAGTTTTGAAACGTGTTGTTCTTTCTGCATATGGTCATGTGGTCATCCTGATTCATAACCGTAGGTCAGTTGACTTCACAATGCGGTGCAATCATCTGAATGAGTTTGAACAAAGTCGTCTGGATCGTAAATTTTCATTGGTGACGTGTGTTTCAAAGCGGGGTATGTTCCATATCCTGATGGGTGTGTCTTGCCGGACAAATATGCTATCTCCCTCATAATGATATGCTAACCGGTAGTGGCTATCTGGCCATTCATCAGCTGCCCCCTATATTTAACCTGTGTATTGATTACTACTGTCAAGATTAAGTGTGTACACGCGAGGTGAACAGTTTTGGCATTCTCACATCATATTTGGAAACCAAGAAACCATCTGTCACCTTGAGATTGCTCCAGCCCAGTGAAAAAAAGTAATTTGATAGTTTTGACTCTATACCAGGTGTTCCAAATTTAGACAGACACACTTTGGGATAGGATAAATTACCATAAGTAATATCTCCGAGATTAACAATAAATTCACGAACGTAGTGAGAAAGCTCAGACCCTCGAGTGATATTTATTAGGATTATTTCACCAATAAAATAAGAATTTAAATATAATTCCTCCTAACTTGGCTTACAAAATTATAATAATTGTATATTTGTATTTAACCTTTACAAGCAATCTTGCGACAGATAAAAGGCCGATTGTCTGTAATGCCAATAGAGAAGAGCAAAATACTGGTTTAGGACTATTTCATGAATAGAATAAGAATAAAAGTTATATATATATGAAATTCGCGCACAAAATATTAATACTTGTATAAAATATTATACTTATGAATATCTATTCTATTCAAAAACCGTGAGACTGAAATAGACAAAAGTCGACTATTTCAATCGCTACCGTTCGATTTTCTAATACCAACAGAATATATGTACAGTGTCTCTATTTTTCTTTGTATTCTGTGGTTTTGAATTCCTAATGATAAGATCAATTTGCACATTTGAGGCAGTACTAAAAGGCTTTGAAAAACCCTCCATTTTGCATTATGATTGTCGATTGTCCATGTTTTTGTTGCTATCAATAGTTCCCCACCGTCTCTACCAAAAGTGGTCAGGAATTATATAGTGGTGATACAGTTGGCTACACTGACCACAAGACAAATGCAAGTCGCGCGATAAAACAGAGTTAATGATTTTTTCGACAATTTTACTCCCTAATCCGGCTGTGATTGGTCACAATTCAAAATGTTGTTTCATTTCATTGGTGGATTTTAAGATGTCACACGAGTGAAACAGTCTTTTTAAAGCACTTTTGGTTAAGGAACCAAAGGGCTATGACATTTCATTTCATGTAATGAGGTTAGTCATTATTTGGATGATTTTACAAGAAGAGGTGGAGGTGAAAATTAATAAATAAAGGCAGTAATAATTGATAAAATATTCATGTAACCCAAGAATATACGATAACAGAAAAAAAAACAACAAAAAATGTAACTGATAAACTCTTAACGAAGTGTTAAATTAACATTCCGAAACAAATATGTATAATAGGGGAAAAACTTTTTGCATCACTCCCTTTGCATTTGTAATTATGACTTTGACAATGATTAACACAAAGCTTAGTATTCATTGTTGCTTGTATATTCTTGTTCTCATTGTTGGACTACCAAGCGCATTTTTACTAACAATACTATTTATTATCATTTTCTCAGTTTAAATTGCAGAAATACAATATATACTCATTTCTATAGATGCACCATTTTGTAAAGAAAGTTGGTCTGCGCATGGGTGCCCATAAGGAGGGAGAGAGCTTCCCTTTCCCGGGTATACCATTCTGTAAAGAATGCTAATCTGCGCATGTTTTGCCCTAAGAAGGTTGAGCGCTCCCCACCTCACTTCCAAATGAGAATCTAAAACAATGGTTTCGAATCCTTACTTCTGAATTTTTTTTCTTTCGGAGTTAAGGGAGGTTTGCCACCATTACAACGATTTACTCTGTAACATAGTACCATTCACAGAATGCGCTATAAATTGATGTTTACGATTTTTTTTCTGCTGCAACAAGGTAGATTTGACATCGTTTCAGTGATTTACCCGCCCCTATCAATTTATACTTACGAAAAGGAGGCGAGCGTATGCCGTCAGGCCGTAGCGACCGCAGCAAACCATTGGGTCCATCGATTTCTAGCATTTACCAAAGTTAGCGTTAGGTTAGTGTGCGTGTATATGTGAATTAATTACTAATTGCAGTAAGAGCAGATTTGCCACCGTTACAATATTTCACCCGCCTAACAACTTTATATTTAAAAGTTACGGAGGACAACGCATAGATTATATTATGTTTAACAAAAAATAATACATGCAAATATTTTCACTGTTACATGCGGTCATGCCAACGTAGTTCGGCTATCTCCGCTGTCGTTCGGGACTTGCAGCAGCAAGAAGCAGGAGTGTCTCGAGTTGATTTTCGTGCTCCTTGTAAGGGCAAGTGAACTGCTATTCATTTTACACAGCCTTTGTCTGAGAAAGTCGAGGGTCATTCACGATGAATATGTTTGTATTAACACAAGAACCAACAATGTGGGCAATAGTTAAAATATGATTGACTTGTTTTATCATAAAAACAATATAACAAGAAGATTATTGTTTGTTCATAAAACGACGCCTCTCGTTTTCTGTTCAGCGTGTATATTTAAACGTAGCCAAAGAAACGGTTTCGCTGTTGCACGCATTGTTGAATTTCGCACCCAGCTGGCCAAGTGAACAAATATAGAAGACGGTTTTCTCAAGTTTAGCAAGCTGTGTTGGCTTTATTATTTAGCGTTGTTTTTCATGCATTTTCCTGTGGTATTTTTGTTTTCATTGTAGTCACTAACATTGGCTCTAATGGAAATGCTTGGGGTTTTGTAAGTGAACGCTATTTTGTGCGTAAGCTATATTGAAACCTGTTCAAACACAACGACTTCTAATTAAGCAAAATATTCAAGTATATCTGAAAGGCTTCTTTGAAGTTAAGCGCGGGTAATAGTATATAATGTACCGCAATCCTTTAAAAGAATAGTTCAGGTGTTATGTTCTTTTGTTTTAAAATGCGCTCAGAATGTGATTATATAGTTAATGAAGTGGACAGAATTATTATCAAAGTAAATGCTACTGGCGATGTTAGCACACCTGATGGAGATGACGACAGCAGACTGTGTAGGAGAGGGGAACGCGGAGAGAGGAGGAGCTGAGACCGCGTAGGGGGAAGCGAACTGCGGCGAGTTTTGCTTCTAAGTTTTTTTTTTTTTTTTTTTTTCAGTGTGTGGTGGAGTTAACGATAAGGAATAAAATTGCTATTCTTGCTTATTTTTCCATTGGTCTAAACACTAGAAAGTAGCCTGAAGAACAGAGTTTCATAAACTATTTCAGAAGTACTAAAGAAATACAGAGAGAAGGGAAATGTTGGTAAAAGGAAGAGGCATCTACTCCAAAAACGCGACAGGATACTAAAAAAAAAAAAGTATCTCAGTGGTCTTTGGATATCATCCTCAGTGGAGAAAAATGTGTGACATTTCGGTGACCAACAGTAGACTCCTTGAAGCAGGTTTTCCTTCTCGTCGACCCATAAAGTTACTAAATTCTTATACACAGAATTGGGCTCATATAATGTGGTGCAAGTGAACATCTCTTAATGCAGGAAGGGGCCCTCATAATAGTGTCATGGGCAAAACTTAAAGAGGGCCCGTTTATGGGGCTCCGGAGGAAGGTAACTGCAGAATTTTAAATGGGTCGATTTTTTTAATGGTGTTTAACGTCCTTTTTTACTACTGAGGAGCCACAGGCAGTGGACACTGATGGTACATGAAATGAAATGTAAAGGAAACGTTCCAAGCCTAAGTTTAGGTGCCTTCCCGGCATTTGCCATTATGGGGACTGAGAAAAACCTGGAAAAAACTTCAGTTAGGGAGGACGGTCCTGGTGGGATTCGAATACCAGACCTCCCTCTCACAAGTCCGCGCCTTAACGACCTCAGACACCCGTGGT